>JAKWJC010000365.1:12892752-14092752 GCA_027704865.1 Solanum neorickii
CCACTGCTGCAGCGTCGGCCTCGTCTGATGAGGCTGACAGTTCAGAATCTACATCCGGGCACCAGCCCAGGTCCCCACCCCAGCCTCTGACCAGCCAAACCGGTGGTGCGTTGAAGGCCAGTTTCAGGTTCACTCCGACGCGAAGTTCTTTGACCGATAAAGGAGTAATGACTCGAACACTCACCCTGGAGCGGCGGGTAACTTACAGGGAGTCTCCCCTCGATGCCAGAGATCCACAACATATTCACCAAGCATCGCCTAGAGGGGACGCCCGTTCGTTGGGACGATACAGCGAGGAGATGGTCCGAGAGTTTATACGCGTCCTACGTAGCGACTCTCCGATCACAGATCGACAGCGGGCTGCTCCCGCAAAACAGGCCCCATTGGAGCAGGTTCTAGTCGTGGCGTGCAGGTTGACATTTCCCTGCCCGCCATCCGCCGGTTTCCCATACGGCGAGAGTGCAGATGCTACTCGGACCCCCATCACTGCCGAGTTGACTACCGCTGGCAGGTAGTGAAGGATGGACAGTTCCTCTGCAGAGCCAGCACTGAGGAGACCACCAAGCGGTGGATGGCCCTACACTTATCAGTCGACGGAGAGGGTGCCGATTGGGTCACCGAGCCGAGGGGGGCCATTAGGAAGGCCAACCTCACGTTCGTCTCCAAGTTCTTGTGGCTGCTCGTGCGTCACTGCCTTTCCCCCACAGCTGCTGATAACATAGTCACCTGGGATCGAGCAGTGCTGATGGCGGCGATGATAGCCGGCTTCGAGGTGGACTATGCATGGCTTCTTCAGGCAGTCATGCACGAGAGGGCATTCAAGGTCACCACCACCTACCCCTTTCCGTGCATGATCTTTGCCCTTTGCAGGTCTGCAGGTGTGCCCATATGGCACATAGATCAGTTGAGGACCCCACCGGGTGCCATTGATGTCGGCCTCATCAGAGACGAGGCCAATGAGTTGGCCCCACGTCGAGGGCCTCGTCAAGAGCTGCCACCACTATCTGATGATCTTGAGGATACGGTGGCCCAGGCTCGCACAGCTACATAGGCATCCACGGACACTACCCCCAGTCGATCTATCCCGGGGTAGCAGCACACCCCCTCTAACCGACACCGGCCCCGCTTGCCCGAGTCCAAAACTGGAGGCACAAATGGCCACTCTTCTGCAATCATATCCAGCCGTGTATGCAGAAGTCTATTGCTGAGTCTGAGGCGCGTATGGAGAGGCAGATGCAGCGGAAGATTGCTGAGGTTAACCAGCGCCTCGATGCCTTTGAATTGAGAGTATTAGCTCGATCAGCCCCTCCGGTAGATGTGTCGAGTCTCTAGGCTGCAGTCAACAGTCTTCGTGCATACATCGACACGATCCTAGGGGCAAGAGTGTCGGAGTCTGTCGAGCCGGCTGAGGATATTGTATTGGCGGCCCTGTTTCCTACTCCAGACATTCCCCCATCTTCCCCTCGAGAGAGTGCCAAGAGGCGTAGGGGTCGATCAGAGGATGAGGCGCGAGCAAGGAAGAAAGAGATCCGAGAGATAGAGGCCGCGAGGAGAGCCTCACTTGCTGAGGTGGAGGCACACCAGATCACAGCATCGCAGATAGCGGCTGGGGCGTCTAGCTCCCGCACTGTAGAGACAGCAGGAGGCACTACTGAGGGTGCGGTTGTTGCAGAGGACATCACTGAGGGTGTCCAGATTGCAGAGGATGTGGGTTCTGGGAAACCAGACCCACCAGCTTGTTGATCGACGGCGGCGCTATGCGCCACAGGTTTGCTTCACCTACCCCTCTAATCTTTAGATTTTTTATGCATTGGGGACAATTGCATGCTTTTTTGTTGGGGGTGGGGTAAATGGAAGTGAGTGTTTAGGGTGAAGTCTGAGTAGCCCAACTCACTATCCTCTTTTGGGGTTTTCTTGCCTGTGTTCTTTTTCCCCAAAAGACTGATTACTTTTTCTGTTGAACCGGCACGTTATATCTTTTGTACATAGTTTAACTCTGAAGCATGATGGCTAAAATGATATCCCGATAAAACTGGAAAAGGTTGCATGAAAAGCATAGTAACTGATATTGTGTGGATTTAAACATGAAATAGAGTTACCCCATTGCACTACCCTAAATCTTCAAGCCGAACTAGGTGTCTGATAATCTGGTATAGTGATGAGATGTCAAGTGAGTGTGAGGAAAGTTGAATAGTCCACTACTGATACAGAGCTAGAACTTGCCTGGTTAGTCCTGCTAAAAGTAAGCTGTAACAGACAACTAGGAAAGGATCATAGGCCCTTATTTCATATAGCCCATTTCTAGCCTAAATAAAAGAAAAACCAATGAAAGTTATCCTTCTTTGATCCAAATAATTGAGCTTAAAATTAGACCTTTCTTTTTCATCCCAACTGATCTTTTCTGGGAACAATATGTTGGCCCTGGTCCCTCCTTGGACATGTGCACCTCAGCTTATGCCAAAAGCATAAGTTGAGGGTGGCTAATGTATAAACAACCTTCATTATGGCCCTGACCCGACTTTGGGTATTGTGTACCTTGACTCATGGCAAAGCCATGAGTTGAGGGTGGCTGTTTTGAGGAATGCTCTGGAAAGTGGAGTTGAAAGAACAAAGAGAGAGAAAGAACAAAAGTAAAGTGACTCAAGAACTCTTTAAAAAAAAAGAAGAGAGAAATATTCAAGAATTACAAACGAGAAAAGAAAAGAGTTAATTACACAAATGAAGAAAGAAGGAAACAGCAAGGTGAAAGAATAGGAGAAACTGGGCGAGATAAAGTGATAGAAAGTGGAAGGTTTAGCCGATATGTCAAGGAGGGCAAAAAGTCACTAAAGTATACCTAAATATACCCTACCTGACTCTGAGCCTACGTTACAAGCTAAAAAAAGTCCTATTATGATCCTAAGGGTTGTATAGCGAACTTAAGGCAGTGAAAAGAAGGGCAAGCTTATGGCAGTAGGTATGAATGAGTGAGACTTTGTTCTGAGAGCGAGTGTTGAAATGTAATCCTTATACTCAAACTGAAATCATTGTGTGAAAAATGAGGATTTTGTTCTTAAGTGAGGACACTAGTTGTTATACCGGAATTGTTAGCCTCTCGGTGAGAAATTGAAGAGGATAGGTGTTAGTGCGTGGTAAGTCTGTGTCAAGTTCGAATCCCACAAAATTCAAGCCTAATAGTGATAGCATGCATAGATTTGATGAGATTAATCGGGATTGATAGCCAAATGATTGCAAAGGATAAAAACATGAATACTATTGTACAAAGATTGTGTAGTGAGTCATAGTGCGTCGCTTTAGGACAAACAACAAATTTAAGTTGAGGGTGTTGATATACCGTGGTTTCACGGTATAATTAATACTTTTTCTTTAAGTTTAGTGTGTCCGAAAGCCCTTTTTGTGCTAATTTTGATATAAGTTTCTCTTTGTTTTGCAGGAAATCTGTCCAAAGCTGAATGCGGAGATTTTGAGCGAAAAATACAGAAGAGACCACCTACGGAGCTTATGATGGTCCGTCATGCCTGTGACAGTCCGTAGGTGGCAGCGTAGAGAAGCTGCTGAAGGAAGATGGGGAAGTCTGACCAAGTGTGGGATTACGAAGCTTCTGACGGTCCGTCCTGCAGGTTCGTCAAGAAGATCAGAGAAGTGATCCCAGTACCCAGATTCCAAGAGTTGAAGTATTTTGAAACGAGACCCTCGACGGACCGTTGTGCTTATGACGGTCCGTCACACTTGCCGTCGAGGGGAATGAAGAAAGCAGCAGAAGAATTGCACCAAGTATGGGACGACGGAGTCCACGATGGTCCGTCATGACCACGACGGTCCGTCGCGTGGTCCGTCGACCCAGCCGCGTTTTGGCAGATTTCCAGTAATTAGAATCCTTGTTTAATTAGGTTTTTATTTTTTTATAAATAGTTCGAAAAACCTCGTTTTTGAGGTTAGACTCTATGATATTAATCATTATATTGTGAGACTTTGTGTTTTGAGTGTTTGATTGTTAGAGATTCTTACAAGTGATTTTTGGTGATTAATCAAGCAAATTTTTGGACTTTATTCTTTCTCATTGAAGTAAGTACATGAATTCTTGTTTACCATATTTGAATATTGTGTTTATGGCTATGAGGAACTAAACTCCATAACTAGGGTTGTGGGAACCATAGGCAAATAATGAGATAAACCCTAGCTAAAATAACTATTCTAGAATCGTGTCTTGCATGTATTAATAATTCTTTCGCTTAGAAGTCTTTTTAACGGATGATCAACGTTAGAACTCGCCTTAATGCTACTTGCCGGACCAAGGAGGTAGATAATAGGAAAAGAATTATTAACATAGATTTAGTGTATACTATCTAATAGGCTAGTATTGATTGGTACGAGGTAATAACTTAGTCAAATATCGAATATGATGCTTAATATGAGGTAAGGATAAGGGTTAGGAAAGCAACACACGTAGCCAGACCGAGGTGCGGAGTGAGATTTTCTAGATGCTGGACCAAGGATTTAGAAATACATAACTTATCACTTTACATGCAAGATACTAGGAAAGAATTGTTATAGTTAGAATTATCAAGTTATGAACCAGTGGGGAACACGTAACCCTAGTTACTTTGATTACTTGATTAAAACTCAACATTAAAAGCTGTTAAGTGTCTCTTTCAAGTTCGTTAGTTATTTTTGCTCATTAGGAAATACAAACCCCCCGTTTATGCTTTTACTTTCTAAGGAAGTCATCAACCGAACAATAGTAATAACAAGTTGAAGTTAAGTCTAGACTATTCTCCTCGTGGGAACGATCCCAACCTCACTAGTTGGGTTATTTACTTGACACGACCGCTTTACTTCTCATTTGAGAAGTAAGTTTGAGCGTATCACAACCCCCTAAGGGTCGCCTTAGGGGTCCTCAAAAGTTCTTCAAACTTGGCTTAGCAAACTGCAAAAATAGCAGCCAAATTACACATTGACGAAACAATCCATCACGGACTTTGGTGTATTTTGGTCAAATGTCAAGTTCGCGTTGCAGTCAGGTACCATACTTAACTATCTTGAGAATTAAATTGGAAAATCATTCTGGAACCGCTCCGCGTTGAGGAATTGTTCCCCGACTAAAATCTGAAATTTGGATTTGAAGTTTGACTTCATTAAAGGGTCAGCTTAAGTGAGGGGTATTTTGGGTATTTCATGGGGTGTCTATATATTATTTTACAAGATGTTTTCCATCACATTTACTTATTCAAATCAAATCTCCAAATTAAAATCCAAAAGCTCTCACCTCTCTTTAGTTTCTCTCTCTATTCATCCTCCATTGAAGGAAGAAGAAAGCATGATGAATAAGACCAATTTGGCTAGGATTTCACTTTAATTTAGTGCATTAATCTCCATTAAGGTATGGGTTCTTCATTCTTGGGATTCCTTTCCCCAAGAGGTCCTCTCAAAGTTAATTTCTAAATTCCCCTATTCCAAGGGTTTTTCTAATCTAATGGGTTTACTTATAAAATTCAAGTTGATGATTGATATTGATTAATTGTGACTACTTATGACTATTTAGGTTTAGATTGTTTGTTAATTGATGTTAATTGATTAAATTTCTTGTTAATCATGTTCCTTTCCCCAATTCCCCAAATCTTGGGTCTTCATTGTGAATTGATGGGAATTTAAGTATGAATTGATCATTAGACTTGTTATCTATTCTAATTCAATCATTGATTGCCTAGGGTAATTCATTATTGGGATTGGATATATTTTTGTAAGAAGTCATGATAAACTCTATTCCCCTTAACCCTAGGTTATGAATTGGTGTTGATTGGATAATGATGATGAAATTGAGTTAGTTCTTGTGTTAATTACTATTGATTGATGTTACTACCCCTATTGTTGGATGTAATTGGTTGGTTGATGGTAAAACCATTAAGATGGATATTTAAGGAGATTGAGTAAGTCTATATGATCCTAACCTTTACTCGAATTATTATGACATATGATTTGTCTAAGTAGATGTTGGTATGCTGTTGAATTGAAATGTCTTGACTATGGTTTGTGAGGAGTTGTCTAAGATGTAAATGTTATAGGTATGGCGATGATTTACCAATGTGCCTTATTATGAAGTGATATGTAAATGTGCTAACCTCACCTATACAAACTGTAATAAAAGGACAATATTCATGCAATTCTTATTGAGCTATGATGATGATGATGTTTACACAAGGGTTAGACCCTATGAACTACATAAATCTATGATGATTAATAAAGGTATTAAAGACATTTCAAAAGGGACTCTAGCTTAGCACCGAGTGAACTAGAGTGATGAGTGTCCCTTCCAACATAGGGAATATAGGATCAATATTGTACTCTTGATATTGGACATCATAATGCATGTAGCATAAATAGGATCCCAATTATATCTTCTAGTTCTTGAACTATGTTGATAGGAATACTTGCTAGTGCATCCACATAGTTTCTATGTTCATGTTTTGGTACTACCTTGGCAAGTAGTCCGCCTTCTTTCGATGTAGTGTTTCATGACACCGAATTCCACATTAGCTCATGTGGTCTATGTCGGTTAAGGAAAGATGTTCCCAAAAAGGTAAAATGAACTAAAGGATTGAAATCTAACTAAGATGGGTTAAGAGGTTTAGCTTAGTCTAGGTAGGGGGTATTTGACTCTACATATACATTGAACTAGTTAGCCTTAAGGGAAGTCTTAGGAGGATGTTCTTATGTATATATATGCTCATGAATGTAATCAATATGTATATAATGATCTTACATGTTAATGACACTATGTGATTTTGATTACTCTTATGAACATGTATTTGGTCTATATTGCTAAAGTTTGATATTGTGTACTCTTAATGTTATGTTATGTGAAGTTGCACTTTGGTTACGATTCTTGTTAAGTTTACTTGATTAAGTAAGGTTATGGGGATTTTCTTAGTGATTGCACTAGTGGACTTAAAGAGGGTCATGAGTAATGGTCTTGCTTTGGAATGATGTAATGTGCTATTATTCATGCTTGTTGCTATTATAACTTGATGATAGAGTTACTTTTACTATGTGTTCAATTATATGATTTTTATGTTGATTTGACTATGCCTGGTATTTTTGGCCTTATGATGTACATGCCTATGACGTAAGGAACATGCCTTATTGATTGGTATGGTCTTGTTGGATATGTATAAATATTTTCAAAATAAATCGTTTACTTAATGAAATGTCCCTTTTTATCATGACTTGATATTATATGTGCATATGGTCTCATACTTAGTACAAGTGGTGTACTAACCCCATTTCTTCCTTTTCCCCAACATTTTAGGTTCTGGTCGTTGAAGGGCTTTTGGAAACGACCTTGAAGAAGACTTGGAATTCTTAATCATCCAAGTTGGGTAGGTCCTCACTTTTCGAGGGCAATGACACTATAAAGATCATGATGTTGCTTTAGTTTCCAAGACTTTTATGTTCTTTCCTTTTCATTTGGATACTAAATATTGTATGAGCTATATGTGGTCTTATTTCATTGATATATGGGCTGGGGCCAAAATTTTTTACTCTTATTAGATTGTTATAAGATGAGAGACTATTTGAGACTATGTTCTATTCTACATATCTATGTGCAATAAAAGTAGAAGACTAAGTAATTTTCATATAAGAAGGGTCTATGTATACTCAATATCTAGACAATGTGTATTTAGAGGTCTATGTAAACCTCAGTGTAGAAGTAGTAAAATGTTTTAAATTTCCACTAATTTTGACCTATTAATGTAATGATGTAATCTAAGAGGCTAGTCTTAGTCTTCAAAGAGGCCGCCACCAGTTAAGTCTACGGGATTTTCCCGTATGTGACAGGCGGTCTCTTTATGTGTGACTTAGGTGAGTCTTGGAGTAATTCTATGTGACGAAATAAATTGATTTAATGGGAATAATATTATCTTAGGTAGTCTAAAGGATCATTTTGGTGTCTGTGAAGAGGTTGTATGGGCGGTCGTTTCATAACTCACTCAAGTGAGCCTTAGAATAACCTTTGGTAGGAAGTTCTCATGTTTATGTTTTTTAAGGTGATATTGATGCTATGTTGGGGAATGTGACTATATGGTTTTAAGTTTACTTAATGTGGTCTTTTATACTTGTCTTATGAAGTTTTCTACAAAAAGAGCATGTTTATATAAATGTCCTTTTATCATCGTTTTATTACATGTCTCCATACTTAGTGCATTCTAATGCATTAATTCCATGTTTTTTCTATCACTAAAGGTGTAGGTGACATTTGACAGGAGTCCTTTGAAGAGAATCTTAGATTAGTGTTCATTCAAGAAAAGTTGGGGTAAGTCCTCAATAGATCCGAGGACATAACTATATTAAGTTTTATAAAGACATTGTATTAGACTATGCATTGTCTATTATGCTGATGTATAGGTCGTGACTCAAGATATTTGTGTGTCTAAGATGGTGACTTTGAGACTTAGCTTTTTCTTATGATTTTCTATAAAAGAGATATTTTTGAAGTATTAATATTTTGTGAAAAGTATTAATTCCGGACTACCTTTCGTACATGTATGCAATGAATGATGTCAAAAGGTTTGTACAATACCTCTTAGGTGTCAAGTATGTCGTGCTACGATCCGAAGGATATCCTATCTTCTAGGGTGTACTTCGGGGTCGTGACACCAAGCATCTTGAGAAAATTCTACTTCCCAAGCTTCAATTTCTAAGAAAATCCTCAGTTGCCACCTACACTTAATGAAATAGAGAAACATATGGAATTAGCACATTAGATGCACTAAGTATTGTGAACATGCAAGAAAACTATGAAAAAGGGACACTTACTTAAATATATAATTTCATGCTATTTTGATAAAAACCTTTATCATAAGAGTTTAAGAGACAAGATACAAGTCAAAAATTACATATAAGATATATTTCATAATCAACAAGTAAACCTTTTCATCACTTTAAATTCTCTACCAAAGGTTACTCTAAGACTCACTCGAGTAAAGCATGAAGAGACCGCCCATACACCTCTTCAAGCACACCTAAGTGATCCTCAAATCTACCCTAGATAAGAACCTTTATATTCAACATACTTCTTTAAGTGAACATTATTCATTGAAACCACTTAAGAGATGAGTAACCAATTAGGGGACTTCAATGGTCTTGGAAGAACTAGGGAATAACATTTTCAAGACTTACTCGTGCCATGTGTAGATAGCGTCTCATTCAAAAATCTACATTTTGTAGAAGCTATCCAATACTAGAGTTTATATCCCACATGATGAGAATAGGCATTAAACAACATATACCATACTTGGTTGGCATGATCGGGGAGCACCCCCTAGACGTAACTGGCGTCTTTATCCTCGAAGAAATCTTAGACTGGCCCTTAGCATACATCATTGCATATCCTAGGTAGAGAAAATGAAAAAAAAATGAAAACTTTACATATGAAGTGTACATAGACTTCTCCTTTATCCATATATGAAGTTTGCATAGACTTCTCATTTAACAATATAGTCTACTATTGTCTCACACATAACCATCTATTATAGAAGTACAAGATTTGGGTCATATCCCTTACACTATTACAATATGTGTCATATAGAACATACAACAAAGTCTCAAAAGATGTGAAATGAACATTCTCTTAGACATAGTCAAATAGTAAAGCTAGATTACTGGCATCATCCTCAGACCTGATTATTCACCAAAAATTTGGGAACTATCATAGACTTCCTTTAAAATGGCCTTGAAGATCTTCAATGGATCGAGCCTACATAATTGTAGAAATAGAGAGAATATGGGTTAGTACAAACCACATACTAAGTATGGAAACTGTAACACTTCGAAAGTTCAAGACCATAGCTAGAGACTCACATGTTGATCTAAGGTTAGTAAGACTGTCATAAGGCCCAAAATAATGTTACCAAACAATTTAGGAAGTTAAAGAGTCAAGACGTCAAGAAACGTCCATGACGACCGAAAGCTAGTCAAATTTAACTTGTGAAATATCCTTAGGTTTCAGATAGGTTTAGAGGTGTTGTATGAGGTCTAAACTTGTAAAATGACATTAAATATATAAAACCATGCATATATGGTTGCAACTGCAACATTATGACAAATGAACTAATCTAGTGAGGAGCCTATTAAATTTTAAGAATAGGTATCGGGGGTACATACGCATCCCAATGCCCAATATTTAGAATTATTGGGCATATTAGAAAATATTGGCTTAAAGGTGTTAGCCAATTTTCTATGTATTAATAAGCTTGCCCAAGAAATGCACCTGCAATGAAGACCCTAAGCTAAAAATCTTCATTTTCATCGTTCATTAAATGAGTGCGAGGCATCCGTGTGTCCAGCCTAGTCAGCATAGCACATGACCAATTAAAATGAGCATGTAGGTTAAGCAGTGCCCAAGGACATAGTGAGGATGCTTGGGACAATACGTAAACATTCCTAGCAAACCATCAAGAATATTTTGTTAGGAAATTACAAGCAACACATGTTCAAGCACATGTGAATAACTGTCCAAGAGGGGGATGACCCTAACCGAATTCGGTTAGTGTAGTTAGGGGGCAGGCGTGTGCAAGGGTCCACCCATGTGGGTCCTAACTCTCTAACAAACTCTAGAATCTAACTAACTGAACTAAATAGATAATTAACCTAGTATAAACAAAAATAAACTATCTAGTGCACCCGACAACCTAAGACTTAATTGGGTGACACTAACCTAGTAACTTGTTCAAGAGACAACCTAGTATCGAGCCTAGGATGGTCCAAAAGGGTTAGTTATGGTCCTAATGACTTAGGGGTACTTTATTAATTACCCTAGGTCCCATAATTAATTAAATTAGAAATTCAAATAATAAATTAAAATTCATTATGATGGGAGAAACTCTTAGGAAAAATTTCAGATTTGACTAAGTTAAATGCTTTCTTATTTTTAGTCAATCTAGGAGGGGTGTTTTAGTATTTAACTAATTAATTTATTAAATTAAATTAATTAGTTTAAGTTGAATAAGTCAAGATCTGTTCCTAAGACTTAGACTCACGTCCAAACACTAGAAAACTCACGACTCAAAATAGTGAGCAAGCAAAAGAAAAACAGAAAAGTTTCTTTCAATTCTCTTAGGAGATTTCAAGGTATTCTTCAAGGTTTTCGTGCAAGGTGATCTTCGTAGATTCAATTCTACGTAAGTTATGGGTTTTGTCTTTTGGGTTACTTTCCCAATAAGCTTTTCAAACGTTTTGAATTCAAGAGATCTGAAACTAGGGTTGTTCCCAATGAAACTTTTGAATGTTCATCTCCCTAGTTCTCCCTATTTTTGACTTCTATTAGTATGTATAATGCAAAATCTCGAGATATTGTTGGTATGTGGTGCTAACTTATAATTAAGTGTAGGTTTATCTGATTTAATAATGTCGAATGAGACCTATAGGTTTGATCCATATAATAAATGCCTAATTGTGTTCGAGAAGTTGAAATTGTTATAAGTGATTTATGAAATTCAATTTACTATTGAAAGGGATGATTATTTCGACATCTCTCTTTTTGTTTACAGTAGATATGTTGTAAGTGTTTGGAATGCAATATCTCGAAGAAGAAATAAGATGTGAATCAAAGGTAATTATTGAATCTTCAATGCCAAATCAACTTTATAGTTTGGCCAATCGAACACTGAATTGTTCCTATAGGCTAATCAAATGCAAAAAGTTGGTTGCTTAACATGATGAGATTAGTATACTATATACATAAAGTTTATTGTCTTGGCTAATGATAATATCTTGACAAGTGTTTAGTGAAAGTTTGGTTTATGCTAATAAATTGGCTAGCAATATTTATGTCGGTTAAATTCTAAAATAAAGTATTCGATTCACTTTAGTCGTGAACCACCTCTTTTCAATGTGAGGAAGAAAATGAACTTGGTTTCACTCTAGCCGGTGAACCACCCATTTTCGGTGTGGGGCAGACACTGGATTTCATGTAAGCTCTTATGATCTAGGTTCACTTTAACCGGTGAACCATCCCTTTTCGGTGTGGGGAAAAACAGGATTTCATGTTAGCTCGCATGATCTTAATGCTAAAGATTTATTTAAGAATGTAAAAACAGAAAGAAGAAGAAATGTAATTTCAAGGTGAGCTAAGAAAGTAAGAGCTTAAGTATGTCAAATCATCTTTAGTTGATAAGAATGGATTTTTAACAAGTTATTGGCACAGGCTGTGCCAAATCAAGATATATGCTCAAATATCTTCACGTTATATGTAAATGATCAAATAATGGGTATAGCCAAATAAAATTGGCTTAAAATGACTTCTTATATCATTCCAATAAAGGGGAGTAAAACATAATGGCAAATCAATGTTCCACAACCTCCATAATATGAAAATGATGAAATAAGTGGCCTATACAATAAATATTGGCTTATAAAGATTTCATGCCCAATCTAACAAGAATGGAAAGAGTAACTTGTAGTAAGGGTAGCCAAATCATTTCCATAGTCTCTTGGATTACTTGATTCATTGTAGGTGTGAGACTACAATGAATCATTCCACTTGTAAATAAAACATAAAATTAAAGAGATATTTGAACTACACAACAAAAACAAGAAAAAGACTGAAAAATAAAGTAAGTATAAAAAGAAGGTTCTCGGGTTTGGAGGAGCAAATTTTTAAATTTTCGCTCGAGTTGTTCTAAAATTATGTTCATATTCCAAGGTCTTATGTTCTTATAGAAAATGATTTGTGTGTGTTGAACGCATTAAAGTATGTCATATTCATACCATAATTCACAGATAACGAAATTAGAAAGTTTAGTGACTTCACTTTTCAGAAATGGCATGTTGTTATAGGAAGAGCTTTCCTTGATCATGCATAGTACTTACGTGTATATGTGCATACACCCATAGTTAGTACATGTTTGTACTAACCCTATGCTATTACTATTTTATAGGCGCAGGTCAGAGAGCAGATTGAAGACTCATTGAAGAGGTTCGAGTCAGCGATCTCCAGACTTTAGTAGGTCCTCTTGAGTTCGAGGATGCTATACCTATCATTCCAGCTTAGTAATTTAGACATAGCTACTGGATGTTATCCCTAGTGTTTCATTTCAGACTTTTATTCAAAGCTTAAATTAAGGCTATTTTGCAAACTATTACGATATATTGATTTATTCATTAAATTGCTTAATAGATTGTAGATGGTTCTTTAATTTTAGCTCGTTACAGTATTATTCTATATAGTAATCATATGAAGTCTATGTATACTTCACTATCTTTTAAATGTTTTAAATTTCCCGTAAATTTAACTATATGATTGTGATGAAAGCTAAGAAGATGCGTCTGCGACCTCTAAGAGGTTAAGGACGCCGGTTGCATGTGAATGCAACGTCCAGGTCCAACCCCCCAAGGGTCGCCACAGGGGTCAACGAAAGGATCCCAAACTTTGCTTGGGAAGATGCAAAAGCAGCAACCAAAATACACATCGCAGAAACAAGTCCACGTCCCGAACTTGGGTGTATTTTGGTCATAACTCAAGTCTTCATCACGGGCAGGTCACAAATTCCACTGTCTCAAAAATTAATTTAGAAAATCATGTGGGAACAGCTCCGCCTCGCGGACTTGTTCCTCGATGAAAATAAAAATTTTTTAATTCAAGTTTCACTTCATTAAAGGGTCAACTTAAGTGGGGGTCTTTTGGGTATTTCATGGGAGGTTGATATATTGATTTTAAATCTGTTTTTCCTCACATTTACTCACTCAAATTAAATCCTCAAACAAAGACCCAAAAGCTCTAACCTCTCTCTACTTTCTCTTTCTATTCAACCTCCACGGAAGGAAGAAGAAAGCTTTAACAAGTAGACCTATTTCTCTAAGATTTCACTTGAATTTCGTGGGTTAATCTTCATTAAGGTATGGGTTATTCACTCTTGGGATTCCTTTCCTCAAGAGGTCCTTTCAAAGTTGCTTTCTAAATCACCCAATTCCATGGGGTTTTCCAATTTTAATGGGTTTTCTTTTAAACTTCAAATTGATGATAAATTATGATTGCCTATGACTAATTAAGTGTAGACTGTTTTGTAATTGATGTTAATTGATGCAATTTCATATAGATCATGTCCTTTTCCCAAATTCCCCAAATTATGGATCTTGCTTATGAATTGATGGGAGTTGATGAATGTATTGTTTGTTAGACTTGTTTTATAAACTCTATTTCATCTATGGACTGCCTAGGGTAATGTATTGTTGGTATTGTACCTATTTCTTGAAGAATTCATGATGAACCTTTTTCCCCTAACCATATGTTATGAATTGAAGTTAACTGGGATAGGGATGATGCAATTGATCTAGTTATTGTATTAATTACTATTGAATGATATTACTACACCTATTATTGGATTAAATTGGTTTGTTGATGGTAAGACCATGATGATGTCTTTTGAAGGATAATGGGTAAGTCATTATGTTCCTAATCTTTACTTCAATTATGATGGCTTGTGAGTGATAATGTAGTTTAATTGAAGTATGTCTTGTGATTAGCCTAAGTAGGTGTTGCTATGATGTTGAATTGAAATTTCATGACCATGTTATTGTGAAATTTTTCTTTAGACGGAATGGTATAAGGTTGGTTATGAACTACCTATGTGCCTTACTATGATACAATGAAGATAATATGCTAATCTCACAAATGAGGGTTGTATTGAAAGAATGTTCTCATGCAATTCCTATTGAACTAATGGCTATGACTATACAAGGAGCTATTCTCCTATGACCTAAACTAAGCTATGATTGTTAAGGAAAGACTTTTGAAAAAGGGAATTATCTTAGCACCGAGTGAGCTTGAAAATGGGAGGTAGTGGCTTCCCGTGGAGAAAGATTCACCCTATAGTTGTACATGAGGTGTTGACTCCCATATGAGGGACACTCACCATATGGATTCTCATGAGATTAGGCCTCCAATTTCCAATAGGCATGTAGAGGGTTCAATACATATCTCCTAGTTTTTGAACTATGTTTCCACCATAGGAACACTAGATAGTTGATCCACCTTAGATGCTAGGTACATGTTTAGTTCTACTTTGGCCGGTAGACCACCTTCTTTCAATGTAAGGTTTTACAACACCGGATTCCAAACTTAGATCTTGTGGTCTATGTCGGTTAAGGCAAGTGATCTCAAATGTAAAATGAATTAATGAAGTAAAACTAACTAGGATGACTTTAGAGGTTTGACTTAGGCTAGGTAGGCCTAGGTAGGAGTATGGGACTCTACATATGCCTTTTACTAGTTTGCTTTAAGGGAAGCCTTAAGAGGTTGTTGTTATGTTCTTATGATCTTAAAAAGTGAATGTTATGCATATGTTGACTTTACATGTTGATGATCCTATATGATGTTATTTTTATTTATGAACATGCTATTGGGATATATTGCTAAATATGATGACTTCTATTGATGCTATGGTATGTAGAGATAGACATTACTTGTTATCCTTTGTTTGGTTTACTTGATTAAATAAGGTTGTGGGGATTTGCTTGTTCATTGAACTTGTAGGCTAAAGGGTGGGTTATGAGTAAGGGTCTTTCATATGTGATGAAGTTGTGAACTCTATACATGTTTACTTGACTATAACTTGTTGATGTTGGGTTTGTTTTGTACATGAGTTTGACTTATGGTTTATGTAATTGTTGGTCTATATGTGTTCGTGGTTGTGCATAAGGGTTTTCAAAGTACTTTAGCATGGTTTTGAACAAATGTCCTCTTTAGCATGATTTCAATTGTTATATGTGCATATACTCATACTTAGCACATGTGTGTACTAACCCATCTTTTATGTTTACTACAAAATGTAGGGTCCAACCATTTAGCTTATTGAAGGCCTTTGAAGACTACTTGGATATTTCCAGAGTGTTCGGTAGGTCCTCCTTTTCGAGGACGATTCCATTATCAAGCTATTGATGTTATGCTAGTTATAAGACTTCTAGTTCATTCCTTTTCATTTGAAAAGGATTGTTATATAATCCTATATGAGGCTTTTTGTTGTAATGAAGTATGGGTTAAGCCAAAATTGTTGTATTTATTTTAGATGGTTCTAATATGAGGCATATTGTAGACTTCGTATGAGACTATGTTCCTATAATATGTATGTGAAATAAAAGTAGAAGCCTAAGTAGTAAACTCCCTAAATATATATTGTGCGTATGAAAGAGGTCTTTGTAAACCTCAATGTAGAAGTAGTTAAAAAAATTTAAATTTTCCTCTAATTTAGCCTATCAAATGTAGTGATGAATGCTAAGAGGTTAGTCTTAGTCTTCTTCGGGGACGACGACACCGGTTACTTCTAGAGGGTGCTCCCCGAATGTGATAAAAACATATGCAAGTAAAACCATTGAAAAAATGCACAAAGGGATATTTTGTTTAGAAGCATGCTAAGTTAGTTTGAAAGCCTTTATGCACACACAAGAGCATATACAAGTAAATAATCACAATAACATTAAGACATGTTCATATCCATATACAAGGGTAACATCATCATAAAGTCATATCAACATGTCATGTCATAGAGTTTATATCATCAAAGCATACAAAACCCTTATTCACAATCCAAAACCAAGACAACAAGTGCAATGCTCATGTGAAGCCCCATAACCCCATATAAACCAAGAAAACTAGTAAAGAGACCATAAGTAATGCCTTTACCTCATACAACATCACATCATGTGTAATCATCATTAAACATAGCAATTTAGACTAATTTAATGTCCATGAAGTGAAACCAATATCATATCAGAGCAACAATGTATAGAACAAACATTATGAATTCCATTCATAACATAAGTGCATAAGAACTCCTCCTAAGACTCCCCTCATGGCCAACTTGTGCAATGCATAGTTAAAGTCTCGTACCATTACCTACAATAAGTAGTACCCCTTAAGTCATCCTAGTCAGTATCCATATTTATTACTTTCATTCATTCATTTTAATTGTGGGATCATTCTCCATAATCGACGATAGACCATGTGAGATAAACATCGAATCAGTTGTAATGAAACCCTACACAAAAAGTAGGTGATCTACTTGCTGTGATGACCTGAAAGTGCCCCCTAGAAAAAGGGAGTAACCCTTAGGTTGGAAAAATTGCGTACTTGACCTTTCAAAGGTCTTGTACAAGCCTTAGATATCATTTACTACATAAGACATGAAAAGTAGTGTAGGATTAAAACTTTTTACGAATAAATAATAGAGAGAACATCTTTGTAAGACCCCCAAATTGAGTTAGGGTATCCAGAACCTAAAATATTAGTATTAAGGTTCTAAGGTCCTAAAATTAATTATAATATGGTTTAGAGGCATGTATAGTTTTAGGTTATTTGGAAGTCAAACGTCAAGGGACGATCAAGACGTTCGACGACTAGTCACCTATGTGTCTCCTATATCCATGCCTATTTATATATTGTATGTTGCGAGATTATTAAGTCTTAAAATGATTTATATTTATGTTTATAGATAGTATATGGAGTTTCTTGAAGTTTGAGGTCAAACATCCTAGAACGTCCAAAATGTTTGAAAGATAACCCTTAAGACGCTCAATGTGTGTTTTGATGGGGGCCTATCCTGTTTGGACGTGTTATGTGTATTTGTATTGGGTTAAAATCATGTGGTAGGTCTAAAAATTTTAAAGGGTCATATTTACGTTGTAAAAGTATGGGTAAGACCTCTAAAGGGCCCCGCAAAAGGGCCCACAAGAAGGACCAAAGGCTGGTCTAAACAATGCATTGGCAGTGTCAATCAACGAGCCAAATGACGGCCAGTTGGTTGACCAACGTCCTGTTGCATAGGTTTCGTCGATAGAAACTTATCCTGGCAAGGTATCAACCCAAAAACAGGACAAGGTCCAATCGACGGAAGTACAAGGACGGCCAGTCGATTGACCAACGTCTAGTCGATGGTCATCCGTTGATGGTGGACTGCAACACTGCCTTGTGACTGTTTTATTTAAGGGGTGAAAAGGAAATTCACCCCACGTCCTAACCTGACTCTAACTGATTAATTTAACTATATTTGGTTGTATATAAGGCATCAAATACGTGAACAGTCCATTCCCAATCCCTTCTACACGAAATAAAACTTTCCCTCCAGAAATCTTCTCTCTAGAAACCTCCATTGTTGTTGAAGCTCAAGAACAGCTTCGAACATGGAGTCCTATGGTTTCTTCACCAAGATTTAGAGGTTTTCATGTAGATAAAGGTATGGTGATCCTTCATCTCTAATTAACCTTTCACTTGGAGAGTTTTTCTCAATGTTTTCAAAGAAAGTTTCATGATCAAAGTTCTTCTTCTTCAATTTATCCATGGGTTCTTTCTAAAAATGTTTTAAATGGTTAAATCATTATGAATTGATTTCCATATATTTGTTTTAACATCATTTTAATCCAATTGCATGATGAACCCATGATCCCTCCCTAAATCGATTTATTCCTTGCATGGGCTTTGTGATCTTGGCTTGTTATCGATGGAATTATGATATGATTATGTTTAAATGGTTATATCTTCTATTATTTACACGAATTAATGTTGAATTTATGATGAAGGATCCATGTGAATCAATGCATGAAGAGTTGAACATGCTTAGTGTAGTTTTCCATGATTCGCTGTAAAGTTGGTATTCTAATGATTTAATGTTGAATTCAATTAAGTGAAGATGATTATAGTTATTGTTTTAATTTGACATTGTATATTAATTGTGGTTGTAAATCCTTTATTATCATATTAAATAAGACTTGCGTGAAATGATCTAGGTTCTTCTAGCTTATAATTTGAATGTTGTAATGAACATTATGTGATCTTAATTCTAGGGTAGATGAAGCATGATTTAGATTTGATATATATCTACTTATACACTTACCTAAATGTATATTATGTATACATGATGATTTATGAGAAAAACTAGGGAAGTTACTTGATGATATATAATTCTCTACTTTATACCATATATGTGATATAGGGCACTAGTTGTATCATAATCTTGTGACGTCTTGTATATGGTTTCGTTTATGATTTAAGTACATATAGATACTGATATATAATTTATTAATGACGAGAAAGGTGTACTGATCAAAGATGATCAAAGATGATCAAAGGGTGAGAAATTGGTAAGAATGCTTGTCTCCTCTACTTTTCCATATTAATGTAGCTGATGAAGCCTTGTATGGAATTGTGTGGTATGATCCACTAATGGAGGCGGTGTTTACTTTATTTTCATTATAGATGTGTTGGCAAAAGCCTTGAAGGCAAATTGATAAATATATGAGTGTGTGTTTATGATTATTACACTATGTAAAGCTTATGCATATTTTCCTATTCTTTATGATTTAGGTTGCATGACTATTGTATAAGCATGTGTGTATATACGTTAGGGTAAAGTATAGGTTCTGTCGTTGATGATTTAAAATGTTTAATAATCCCGTACCTATGTACCCCCCCCCCCAATGTGAATGTATGAATAGCACAAGTTAGGAGTCTTAAGTGTAACATGAAGTTGACTTGTCTCCTATGCTATTGTGTTTTGTGTGGTTTATGCTTGGAAGAGTATTATTTCTAAGAGGGTGGCTTTCTCAATGTGTTTTTGATAGTCATTATGTGATCATGTTTACCAATGTACACACACACTGTCTTTACATGCACGTTACAAGTAGTATAAGTCATGGTGTCTAAATAAAAGGTAGTTCTCATATTCACTAGTGTCTACTACTATGCATGCTAAGATGATGTCTATGAAATTATGATATTTTTTCCTTCACTAGGATGACTTGATAGATGTACTAGTATGGTCAAGGGTATGGGACCTTTTCTATGCATTGCACATGTGTACTTTGATAGGATAGTTCCTAGATTTGGTTTCTATGTGCATGAAATAAATGAATGGGCATGTCATGAATATGTCTCATATACTATGATGCTAAGTTTATGATATGATGAAGTATGAATATGTGTAGTGTATTGGAGTTTTGATATGAAAGTATTGCTCATATTGTTACACATATAGACTTATGCATTGATATATGAACACGTGTGACATGATGTGTTATGTGAAAGGTTATATCACATATAAGTATACACACACACACACACATGAATTATCATCAAGTAAATAGAGGATCCTTATGTCCATATCAAATGATCTTCTCACATTATTTAGGTTGATGAACTTTCATCTATCACCTATGAGCTAAGCATATGAGGGAATGAATTTCTTTAGCCTATTTTTTTTATAAAGTGATGTGATAATGGCTTTTCAATAAAGGGAACTTAGCTTAGCACCGAGTGAACTTGAATATGAGTGTGTGTCCCTTTCCAATGTGGTAAGGAAGTTCTACCATAAATCTCATGAGGTGGATAACCACAATGCCTAAATAGGTATAAATAGGTTTCCATACTGAATAACCATAATTCCCCATCTTGGCATAAAGAGGGCGTTCACATATACCTCCAAGTTCCATAACTATGCTTGTCATATGGGATCTACCAATGTGATATAAATTAGTATGCTAGCATGTGTTAATCTTCTACCTTAGCTAGGTAGGAACACCTTCCATTGGTGTAAGGCTCTACAACACCAAATTCCATGTTTAGCACCCATGGTCTTAGTGTCGTATAAGGATATAGTTTCCCTAAACTAAAATGGACAATGGAAATAAATGAATAGGATCCTAAATAGGGGGACTTAAGGGAGGTTAATTAGTATAGGTGGAAGTAATGAACCAATCTAGACATTGCACAAGTAGCTCCTTAGGAAGTCCTAGGAAGGTAATCAAATGTGTATGATTATGATTATGTCTTTATGTAGTATTTGTCTATTTGTCATGAAGATGTGCATGGTATCATTCTATGTGATGTTCTTATTCTTATATACACTATGTGAGTCTTAATTACTATATCATGAAGATTGTTGATATGAATGGAGTTGTCCTTATGTGTTTTGTTGATATATGAAGTGTTAAAGTTTGTGGTCTCATTAAGGGTTCACTAAGAATGTATGGGGTTATGTGGATTCATATTTTCATTGAACTAGTAGAATAAGATTGGGGTCATGAACAAGGTCTCATAATGATGTATAAGAAAAGAAATAAATATAGGTGTAAATTTATGTAGCTTACTATAATGTCCTAAGGTCTTGACTTAAATGGGTCTTTGATATATTATGCTTATATGATGATAATGTTGGATTATGTGGTTATATGTATGTTTTCCGTGTGTCCTTAAGGTGATGCATTGAACCAAGTATCATTAGAGGGTTACTTGAGAGGTTAACAAATACACGAAAAGAATGCTTACTGTTAAGGGAAGTTAGTTTACTGTAAAGTGACCTCAATTATGTCATAAATTCTATATGTGATCTTTTGTAATGTTTGTCCTTTGAATATGTTTATATGAAGTATGTGAATGATATAAATGCTATTGTATAAAGGTTTTATATAGATTTACTCAAAAACGCATGATATATGAATTCAAGAAAATGTCCCTTTTAAATGCATGTTTTTGCATGGTTGCCATACTTAGTGCATTCTTATACTAATCCCATTATTCTCTACTTTTTACACAAACTGTAGGTAATGGATGCTTAAAAAGGATGTCTATGATTGAGGAGCTTGATAGATATTTCCAAGCTCATGGAAAGGGGTCCTTAAGTTCAAAGGATTATCTACTTATGTCTTAATGTCAAATTTATTAAATGTTGTATAGTTATGTCTTATGTTTTAAGGGTCATGTACCTAATGTATTCTAAGCTTGTTGAGTCTAAGATAACAAAGAGACTTAGAGTCTGTATATGCATTATGACTTATATTTATATATATGTGAAGTGATGTTTCTAGCATATGGTGTGCTAAGAAAAGTTTTAAATTTTCTGCTAAATTTTTTATTCCAATGCGATGAATGATGACTATGGTCTTGTATAAGACCTCCGAAAGGTCAAGTATGCCATGTTACTTATAGGGGGTGCTCCCCGGATGTGCCAATATTTCATAAAAGCTAAGTAGTGATCTCATATTCACAAGCCAACATAAAGACACGACATAAATATCATAGGGACACGACCCTTTATATTAAATGAAAAATACATAATAAGTCTTAATGATAGAAACTAAGAAATAGAACTATGTCATCGAATATAATAGAACATACTTATTCTTTGAAAGGATAGATTACCAAGCTTTGCCTTCTAAACTTCTACCTTCCCTCCAACCTATAGTTATAGAGTATACAAAAGTATGGGGTTAGTACAAAACAATGTACTAAGTATGGCATATGCAAAAACATGTGAAAAGGGACATTTTAGTAAAATAAGCTTTCATGCCAAATAAGAAAAACCTTCATGAATATAGAATTAAAATAGTATATGAATCATCATTAATCATATAAAATAGAACTCTCATAATTTTAGAACCATCAGACATTTTACAGTAAGCCAAACAACACTACCGTGAAACAGTGACATGTTAGGGTGAGCATTATGAAGCCTTACAGAGAGCTATTGTCATGACCCACAAGTACACCCTATAAGTTAGAGCATCCTTGTGTCGTCACACGACAAATAAGACTTCAAGAAGTCTCATCTAAGCATCTTGTATCATTCACTGTATAATAAACATACTAAAATAGGTAAGAATTTATAACTTTGTTCATACAAGAAGAACTCTTTCATAAGTATTACACAACCGGAAGACTTTAATTTAAAACATTAAATATTTATAGCGTCTATTTGAACCATCTAAACTTTAGAGTTTATGACACTTGGGACTAATCCCATACAAGACAATAAAATAAAGACTATGACATAAGGGACATGTGGATATTGTCCTCGAATCGATGAGGACTAACCAATACTTAATATTCAAAGCCTTAGAAACCTATCCATCCTCCATGGCACATCATGACTTTCAATTCCCTATAATTTAGTTAAAAAGGGAAAAGAATGGGTTAGCACATTAGATGTACTAAGTATGGGAGCCATGCAAAAACCATGAAAAAGGGACATTTAGTAATAATATTCTTTTCATGAATTTCAATTAAAACATCATACTATGATCATAAAAACAACATTTATCAACTTAGAAAACACATAAGAAATCATTTTAAAAAAAGTTACATTTTAGGAGCACTTTCCAGTGAACTCACATCACTGTACAATGAACTGAATTCACTATTACAGTGAGGTTCTTCCACTTTACTTTGACATCTTCTAGCATTTAATTATCCCACCTAAAGCTATCCTAAGACTCACTTAAGTCACAGAAAGAGAGATCGTCCATACAACCTCTCTAGGCATGCCTAAATGACCCTCAAGTCTACTTATGATGAGTCACATGCACACTTACAATACACCAACATAAGAACATGAAATTCTCCTACCAAGGGTACTTCTAAGTCTCACTTGAGAGAGATGTGAAGCGACCACCCATACAATCCCTTACACACATACTCAAAAGATCCTATTGACTTCCTAGGATAGAATCATGCTCACATAATACATCAACAAATAGATGATATGACATTTTTCTTCCAAAGGCAATGAAAAGACTTAAGTAAATCAAGAAGATAATGTCTCTGATTGACCTCTTAAAGATTACCTAAATAATCCTTAAGACTACCTAAGGCTTAGATCATGTCCACATAATCAACAAACTTCCACAACTAGAGTCATTCTAAAGACTTCTCTAGGTGAGATAAGAAGTGACCATTCCTATGCCCTCCTCACACCTTAACTAGAAAACCCTTAACTACTCTAGATAAGTACTACTTTATTTAACATACTTTCTTCACTTAAGCCATTACATTAATTAGTTCATTTAAGACTATTTCATCACATAAAGGACATTCAAGTAATGGTCTTGGACAAGACCTAGGGACTCTAACTAACACCTTTAAAGCCTACTACACAACGTCTAGATAGTGTCCCATACCACCACCTAAACTTCATAGAACTTCTCTAATGCTACTAAGTATCCCATATGATGAGAATAGAAAATACCCGACATAGACCATGATAGCTAGACATGGAATCTGGAGTTCTAACCTACTCCGATGAGGGTGTTCTACTTGCCAAGGGTAGAACTAGGACACATCCCATGTAGACACATAGTTAAGGAATATGAGGGACTTTTATGCACTCTAGTCTCATTCTCAAGTAGAGGTACATTGTACTCTAGTCTCATTCTCAAGTAGAGGTACATTGTTTTCTAGTCTCATTCTCAAGTAGATCTACCTCCCATAACATATTCACTCAGTGCTAGCCTTGGTTCTCATAGAGTAATTTACATCAAAGGATCACATGAAGAGGTTCCTTATCTAGTTCATAACCCAATCACATTCACCCTACCAAAGAGGTCCACTAGGGATACCTTTCAATGGCGAATAAGATAGCTCATTATGACTTTCCTAAGGATGATATGACGAAGTTCCAGCCAATCAACCCTAAGTCCACCATTCCTTTACGTGAAGGATACCATTATGGCTCTCAACTTCAACATTAATAACATTATCTTTACCACGTACATGACCTTCTTAACATCCTCTAAGGTCTCACATATCATTAATTCGTGCATTACAAGGGTGAACTAATCCTACCTAGTCAAGACCTCGCATATTCACATATCATTCATACATGTATCAAGTAAGGGACACAAGTGTACCAAACAAGACACAACATTCCCTTCCCTTTTTACATATATCATATCATTCTTTTCAGCACGTAGGAATGACCCTTATCATGTTTATGTCATCGTATATATTACTATATCATGATCAATATAACCATCAAAACTCATATAGTCAAGTAGGAACAATCATTTATAAAAATATAAGACTACACATAAAAGAAAATAGTCATAGTCTACATGATTTAATAACATACATATAAAACACATACTTACACATTACTTAACACGTAGATAGATATGCACATTCTTCACATAAATCAACTACACATATCATCATAATACTTCAAGTAGTGCCGACAAGGCCATGATCAATTAACATAGCACCGCCACCATAAGCGTACCATACCGATCACAAACATAATTGAAGTCTAATTAACATACCGAAAAGGAATTAGGGCAATATACCCCTACTCCATCTTACCACTTCGATTTCAAGGCTAAATCACCCAATTCGATACCATAAGGCCCTTACCCATGGCCATGAACATCAATTCAATGCATAAACCATAATTTTCAATGAATCTAAGTCAATTCAATATATATTTATCAAAAAAAGACCAATTAGAAATCTATTGAATACAATCCTTACTTTATTCACTAGCCCATATAAAACTACATTTTAATTCACAAGCCTTAAGTCAATATCAATTCAATAGGCTTAATAGTCACAAGATCAAAGAATATTCAATACTCATTTGATCAAATTGAAACATCCTATAAACCAATTAAATATAATCTATACATGACTCAAAAGACCATAATAGTCTACACATAAATTCATCACTATCAAAGCATGATCATATAACCCATATTTTAGTCAAATTGAGAGATTTGTGAATATCAAGGGTTCACGGAGAATTTCATTGCGAAACATCAATTAAAAATCAATAATATCATACTGTAATGTTTGAAAACCATTTATGCAAGAATCAAATAATGAGAGTAGAAATTGGACTTTTCATCTTTTTGAAATCTTTATAAATTATCTTTGAAATTGGCTCTAGGGTGATAGAAAGCCTTAGATGAAGAATTCACATACCTTATCTGAAGAAACCAATGAAAATTGAAGAAGAAACGCCATTGAAGAACCATCTTCACCTTGAACTCTCATGGAGGTTTTTGGAGGAACTTTTGGAGGGAATATGTTTTGATTTAGGCGTTACGGTTATAATGAGAGTTTAATTAATTATATACTATTAAAATACCCATAAACACTCATAACAACCGTACTCATACTTAATAAATCTTAAGGTTAATTTACAAGTTCACCCCTTAACTTAACAGAAAGCTGGTAGGAAAACACACAGCCCATCTACGCCTGCATCGACGGTTCGTGGTCTCACCAACGCCCTGCAGATGGGGTCTCATGGGTTGCACATGAAACTCTTAAACCTGCAGTATTTCAGCCTCCATCGACTCCCCATGTCAACAAGCCGTTGTTCCATTGACCGGCTGTCGTTTGGGTAGTCGTTTGACAATGCCTGGCAGTGTTGAACTCTAAGTTGGGGTCCTCCTTTAGGGACCTTTTTTGGGTCCTATATGGAGTCGTACCCAAAAAATTTCAACTCAAATATGTAAGTATACGAGTTTAGGACATATCACATAAGTTTCATCCAAAACAAACACGTAAAACTCGACGAAATATACATAGACTCACAAAGTCATCTCAAGGCATGCCTTTTGAACGTCATGGACGTTCTTGGACGTTTGACCTCCAAACCTTACGAAACATGACACATTGCCTATATAAACCATAATAAATAATTTAAGAACCTTATAAACTCATAAATAACACATAAACATAAAACCACATATGAGGCACACATGTCACTTAGTCGTCGAACGTGCTAGGCTCTAGCTTCACCTACATCATTTTTGGGGTCTTACAACTATTCATACCAAGAATAGTGAACTTGTTTTCTTTGTGGTTTCCCTAACCAAGTTATACTAAGACTCCCTAAGGTAAGACAAGAAGGGAGAACCCATACACCCCCTTCAATACACACCAAAGCGATCCTTAAGACTACCAAACATAGGCTTACCTCGGCTGGGAAACAAGTCCACACTCTTGGCTAGACATTTGAAAGACATTCATACATTAAGTACCTCATGTAAGTACCCTTCTCCAATAGGACTTATAAGTTACACTAAGTGCAATGTGAGAGTATCATCCCATACTACTACTCCCACTTAGTTCTCCTTGAGTCTTCCCTTGGATTACGCACTTTACATTAGTCATTCATAAATTCAATTTATAAAAAAACTTAACTTTAACTTGACTTCATTAACATTAGACCTTAAGTCATCTAACTTCATTTACAACACAACACACCATGTCCAATACTACCACCTATCTTAAGTAGTACATTCTTTTTGGAGACTTAGTTCATACACTTCTTATAAAAACCACAAAGACTCCCCTTTTGAAAAGTCTACCTAGTGCAATGGATAGATAGCGTTCATTCATTCTTTTTTGGGGGTTAGCTTAACCAACATAGACCATAAGACCTAGACATGGAATCCTGATACTACCCTTATCGGATGAGGGATCCCCACTTGCCTAGTGTAGGGTCATTCTCTTAGCGGTTACATGGTCTTTCCAATAGCTACACCTATGGGGGAGTATAGTTAAGGGATAAGGAGATTTCTACTAATTAACTCATTCTCTACTAATGAGGAGTACTCATCTCAAGAGGTACATTGGATACAACATCTCAACTCACGAAGTGTAACCACCCCTTCTTCATATCCTCTCAATGTTAGGCATAACTCTCCATAGATTCTCAATATTTTATACTATAGGTTAAGGATAACTTGTGGATACCACATCTCAACTCACGAAGGGTATCCATCCTCCTATCTATATTAGAATGCTCTTAGAAGATAATTAGGTTGATACTAAACACTTCTTCTCAATTCACGAAGAGTGTTCACCCTAAAACTCCCCTTAATCACAATTTCTAACTTCATTCATTCATTCATTCATTTGTGAGTGTGTGTACATGCTACCACACCTTGCAGATAATCACCATTTTATTAACATTGAATTCTAGAAATTCTTACACCTTCATTCATCATTTATCACACACTAGCATGCTCAACATATACACACACTTCATTTAGGTACAATCTAAGCAAGACATACAATTCAAGCTTCATAACACATATCAACATGAAACTCATCATTAAAAATTTATTTCACACATTAGTCCTTAAAAGCCATACTCACAATACATACCAAATATAACCAAATACAACAAGTAAATACTGCCATAAAAAAGGTAGACCATACCATCAAAAAGGTGGACCATACCACTCAAGAGCATTTCATAATGAGAGTTATACAATATAAGTAACTCACCATTTTACAAATCTTTCACCACCTATAACCAATTACTCAACATTACATCATTAAATAGACATTAAGGCAGTAGCTAAACAATAATATCAACATATGGAACCTGTCACATCCCAAAACCACACCTTAGAAGTTAGGGACAACCTCCGATTGAAACCGGCGTACTTGACCTCTTAGAGGTCTTGTACAAGCCCTTACATATCATTCATCGCATAAATATAATGAAAAGTAGTGCGGAATTAAAAATTTTCACAAAATATATCATAGTCTTTAAAAATCTCTTTCATATAAAGTCATAGTAAACACTAAGTCTCAATCTCATCTAATTTAATAAACGAAAATACTTTTGGGACACGACCCATATTTCAAAATATAGAAATACTTAGTCTATTACATACTTCAAATGGAAACATAAAAGACATCTATCTGCTTGAATAAAATGAGGACATACTTTGACTTATCTTTAATGCTGCTATGATCCAAGTCTTCACTTCCCAAATGCTCCTCACCTACCAACAACTATAGAGATAGATAAAAGCAAAGATTAGTACAACCACATGTACTAAGTATGGCATAATGCATAAAAATGAAGAAAACAGATATTTATTTGTAATATGCATCTTTTCATTTAAAATAATATTATAATCATAACAAATTTTTTTAATAACTTAGAAACACATAAGATAACACTTAAACCAAATATTGTAATTTTTGAAGTCACTTTATAGTAACCTCAACTCACTATTATAGTGAATTCCTTCACTGCAGAGTGAAGTGTCTTACCATGTATTTTAGACACTTTCTAGCATGTAATTCCCTCACTGAAATCTATTTTAAGACCCACTTAAGCAACACAAAGAGAGACCTCCAATACAACCTCTCTAAGCATACCTAAACGACCCTCAAGAATACTTATAATGAGACACATACACAATTACAACAAATCAAACATATCAATATAAGATAATATGAAATTTACATACCAAAGGCTATCAAAAACACATACTTAAGTAAATAAAAAAGATAATTTCCATGATTGACCTCTTCAAGATTACCTAAATAATTCTTAAGACTACCTAAGGCTTAGATCATGTCAACATAATCCACCAATTTCCCTAACTAGAGTCATTCTCAAGAATTCCAAAGATAATATATTAAGAGATCATCCTTTATGCCATCTTCACACTTTAGATAGGGAATTCATAAGTCACTTTACATTAGGTACTCATTCATTTACGTACTTCATAACATAAGTCATTAGTTCATTAGTTCATTGAGACTCATGCATCACATAAAGGACATTCAAGTAGTGGTCTTGGACAAGACCTAAGGACTTTAACTAACACCTTCAAAGTCTGTCGTGCAATGTCTAGATAACGTCTCATACCACCACCTATACTTCATAGAACTTTGCTAATGCTAGTAGTATCCCACACAATGGGAATAGGCAATAACTGATATAGACCATGATTACTAGACATGGAATTCGGAGCTCTAACATACTCTGATGAGGGTGTTCCACTTTCCAAGGGTAGAACTTGGACACATCTCATGTAGGCACATGGTTAAGGAATATGAAGGCCTTTTATGCACTCTAGTCTCATTCTCAAGTAGAGTTATATTGTGCTCTAGTCTCATTCTTAAGTAGAGCTACTTCCTATAACATAATCACTCGGTGCTAGACTTGGTTCTCATATAGTAATTGACATTAAAGGATCACATGAAGAGGCTCCTTATCAAGTTCATAACCCAATCACATTCACCCTAGGAAAGTGGTTCATTAGGGCTACCTTTCAATGGAGACTAAGATAGCTCATTATGAATTTCCTAAGGACTAATATGATTCTGTTCAATCAAATTGACATCATTCCTTTACTTTGAAAGATACTATTGCGTTTTACAACTTCAACATTCATAACCTTACCATTAGGTTTAAGGTTCCACGCACATGACCTTCTTAACATCCTCTAAGGTCTCACATATATTTCATTCATATAATACAAGGGTGCACTAAGAATACCTAGTAAAGACATCTCATTTTATCATAACATTGATACATAAATCAAGTAAGGGACATGATACGCTCAAACTTACTTCTCAAATGAGAAGTAAAGCGGTCGCGTCAAGTAAATAACCCAACTAGTGAGGTTGGGATCGTTCCCACGAGGAAAATAGTCTAGACTTAACTTCAACTTGTTATTACTATTGTTCGGTTGATGACTTCCTTAGAAAGTAAAAGCATAAAAAGGGGGGTTTGTATTCCTATAAGTAAAAAAATAACTAACGAACTTGACAGAGACACTTAACAGCTTTTAATTTTTGGTTTAATCAATCAATCAAGTAATAGGTTTACGTGTTCCCCACAGGTTCATAACTTGATAATTATAACTATAACAATTTTTCCTAGTATCTGCATGCAAAGTGATAAGTTATGTATTTCTAAATCCTTGGTCCGGCATCTAGAAAATCTCACTCCGCACCTTGGTCCGGCTGCGTGTGTGCTTTCCTAACCCTTATCTTACCTCATATAAGCATCGTATTCGATATTTGACTAAGTTATTACCTTGTACCAATCAATACTAGCCTATTAGATAGTATAAACTAAATCTATGTTAAATCTTTTCCTATTATCTACCTCCTTGGTCAGGCAAGTAGCATTAAGGCGAGTTATAACGTTGATCATCCGTTAAAAAGAATTCTAAGCGAAAGAATTATTAATACATGCATGACACTATTCTAGAATTGTTATTTTAGCTAGGGTTTATCTCATTATTTGCCTATGGTTCCCACAACCCTAGTTATGGAGTTTAGTTCCTCATAGCCATAAACACAATATTCAAATAGGTTAAAAAAGAATTCATGTACTTACTTCAATGAGAAAGAATAAAGTCCGAAAAATTTGCTTGATTAATCACCAAAAATTACTTGTAAGAATCTCCAACAATCAAACACTAAAACACAAAGTCTAATAATATGATGTTTAATATCACAGAGTCTAACCTCAAAAATGAGGTTTTTCGAACTATTTATAAAAAATAAAAACCTAATTAAACAAGGATTCTAATTACTGGAAATCTGCCAAAACGCGGCTGGGTCGACAGACTTGGTGCAATTCTTCTGCTGCTTTCTTCATTCCCCTCGACGGCAAGTGTGACAGACCGTCATAGACACAACGGTCCGTCGAGGGTATCGTTTCAAAATACTTCAACTCTTGGAATCTGGGTACTGGGATCACTTCTCTGATCTTCACGAAGAACCTGCAGGACAGACCGTCATAGCCATGACGGACCGTCACAAGCTTTGTAATCCCACACTTGGTCAGACTTCCCCATCTTCCTACAACAGCTTCTCTACGCTGCCACCTGCGGACCGTCACAAGCACGATGGACCGTCATAAGCTCCGTAGGTGGTCTCTTCTGCAATTTTCACTCAAAATCTCCGCATTCAGCTTTGGACAGATTTCCTACAAAACAAAGAGAAACTTATATCAAAATTAGCACAAACAAGGCTTTCGGACACACTAAACTTAAGGAAAAAGTATTAATTATACCGTGAAACCGTGGTATATCAACACCCTCAACTTAAATTCGTTGTTTGTCCTCAAGCGACGCACTATGACTCACTACACAATCTTTGTACAATAGTATTCATGTTTTATCCTTTGCAATCATTTGGCTATCAATCCCGATAAATCTCATTAAATCTATGCATGCTATCACTATTAGGCTTGAATTTTGTGGGATTCGAACATGACACAGACTCACCATGCACTAACACCTATCCTCTTCAATTTCTCACGGAGGTGCTAACAATTCCGGTATTGCAACTAGTGTCCTCACTTTAGAACAAAATCCTCATTTTTCACACAATGATTTCAGTTTGAGTATAAGGATTACATTTCAACACTCGCTCTCAGAACAAAGTCACACTCATTCATACCTATTGCTATAAGCTTGCCCTTATTTTCACTGCCTTAAGTTCGCTATACAACCCTTAGGATCACGATAGGACTTTTTTAGCTTGTAACGTAGGCTCAGAGTCAGGTAGGGTATATTTAGGTATACTTTAGTGACTTTTTGCCCTCCTTGACATATCGGCTAACCTTCCACTTTCTATCACTTTATCTCTCCCAGTTTCTCCTATTCTTTCACCTTGCTGTTTCCCTTCTTTCTTCATTTGTGTAAGTAACTCTTTTCTTTTCTTGTTTGTAATTCTTGAATATTTTTTTTTTCAACGAGTTCTTGAGTCACTTTACTTTTGTTCTTTCTCTCTCTTTGTTCTTTCAACCCCACTTTCCAGAGCATTCCTCAAAACAGCCACCCTCAACTCATGGCTTTGCCATGAATCAAGGTACACAATACTCAAAATCGGGTCAGGGCCATAACGAAAGTTGTTTATACATTAGCCACCCTCAACTTATGCTTTTGGCATAAGCTGAGGTGCACATGTCCAAGGAGGGACAAGGGCCAACATATTGTTCCCAGAAAAGATCAGTTGGGGTGAAAAAGAAAGGTCTAATTTTAAGCTCAAATTATTTGGATCAAAGAAGGATAACTTTTATTTGGTTTCTTTTATTTAGGCTTGAAATGGGCTATATTGAATAAGGGCCTATGATCCTTTCCTAATTGTCTGTTACAGCTTACTTTAAGCAAGACTAACCAGGCAAGTTCTAGCTCAGTATCAGTAGTGGACTATTCAACTTTCCTCACACTCACTTGACATATCATCACTATACCAGATTATCAGACACCTAGTTTGACTTGATGATTTAGGGTAGTGCAATGGTGTAACTCTATTTCATGTTTAGAACCACACAATTATCAGTTACTACGCCTAGTCATGCAACATTTTCCAGTTTTATCGGGATATCATTTTAGCCATCATGCTTCAGAGATAAACGATGTACAAAAGAAATAACGTGCCGGTTCAACAGAAAAAGTAATCAGTCTTTTGGGGAAAAAGAACACAGGCAAGAAAACCCCAAAAGAGGATAGTGAGTTGGGCTACTCAGACTTCACCTAACACTCACTTTCCATTACCCCACCCCCAACAAAAAAGCATGCAATTGTCCCCAATGCATAAAAAAATCTAAAGATTATTAGAGGGGTAGGTGAAGCAAACCTGTGGCGCATAGCGCCGTCGATCAACAAGCTGGTGGGTCTGGTTTCCTAGAACCCACATCCTCTGTAATCTGGACACCCTCAGTGGTGTCCTCAGCAATCTGGACACCCTCAGTGATGTCCTCAGCAACAACCGCACCATCAGTAGTGCCCCCTGCTGTCTCTACAGTGCGGGAGCTAGATGCCCCAGCCGCTATCTGCAATGCTCTAATCTGGTGTGCCTCCGCCTCAGCAAGTGAGGCTCTCCTCGCGGCCTCCATCTCTCGGCGCTCCTTCTTCCTTGCTCGCGCCTCATCCTCTGATCGACCCCTACGCCTCTTGGCACTCTCTCGAGGGGAAGGTGGGGGAATATCTGATGTAGCAAACAGGGCCGCCAATACAGTGTCCTCAACAGGCTCGACAGGCTCCGGCACTCTTGTCTCTAGGATCGTGTCAATGTCTGCACGAAGACTGTCGACTGCAGCCTGAAGAGTCGACACATCTACCGGAGGGGCTGGGCGGGCTAACACTCTCAAATTAAATGCATCGAGGCGCTGGTGAACCTCAGCAATCTTCCGCTGCATCTTCCTCTCCATACGCGCTTCAGACTCAATAATAGACTTCTGCATCCACGGCTGGATATGATGCAGAAGGGTGGCCATTTGTGCCTCCAGTTTTTTGACCTAGCAAGCGGGTCGGTGGTAACGGTAGAGGGCTGTGCGAGAGGAGCTCAGGGCTGGGCTACTACCCGGGATAGACTCGACCCGTGGGGTGGGTCAGTCAGGGACGCCTGTGTAGCGGTGTGGGCCTGGGCCACCGTATCCGCAAGATCATCAGTAAGTGGTGGCAGCTCTGGACGGGGCCCTCGACGTGGCCAACTCATTGGCCTCGTCTCTGATGAGGCCGACGTCAATGGTGCCCTGCGGGGTCTTCAACTGATCTATGTGCCATATGGGCACACCTGCGGTCCTGCAAAGGGAAAAAATCATACACGGGAAGGGGTAGGTAGTGGTGACCTTGAATGCCCTCTCGTGCATGACTGCCTGGAGAAGCCATGCGAAGTCGACCTCGAATCCGCCTATCATCGCCGCTATCAACACTGCTCGATCCCAAGTGACGATGTTAACAGCAGCTATGGGGGAAAGGCAGTGACGGACGAGCAGCCACAAAAACTTCGCGACGAACGTGAGGTTGGCCTTCTTGATGGCCCCCTTCGGCTCAGTGACCCAATCTGCACCCTCTCCGTCGACTGATAGATGCAGGGCCATCCACCTCTTGGTGGTCTCTCTCAGTGCCTGCTCGCGCAAGAACTGTCCATCCTTCACTATCTGCCAGCGGTAGTCAAACTCGGCAGTGTGGGGAGCCGCGTAGCATCTGCACTCTCGCCGTATAGGAACCGGCGGATAGCTGGCAGGGAAATGTCGACCTGCACGCCCCGGATCGGAACCTGCTCCAGTGGGGCCTGTTTAGCGGGAGCAGCCCGCTTATCAATCTGTGATCGGAGAGTCGCTACGTAGAATGCGTAGAACTCTCGGACCACTTCCTCGCTGTATCGTCCCATCGGACGGGCTGTCCACTCTAAGCGATGCCTGGTGAATATGTTGTGGATCTCTGGCATCGATGGGAGACTCCCTGTAAGTACCCGGCGCTCCAAGGTGAGTGTCCGAGTCATTACCCCTTTATCATTAAGGAATTTTGCGTCGGAGTAAACTTGAAACTGGCCTTCGACGCACCACCGGTTTGGCTGGTCAGAGGCTGGAGTGGGGACCTGGGCTGGTACGCCGAATGTGGAGTCTGAACTGTCAGCCTCATCAGACGAGGCCGACGCTGCAGCAGTGGCGGGTGCGGGAACCTCAGCAGATCCTGAAGCTTCCTCGGACAAGGATACTCCTAAGGAGCCAGACGCTCCTTCCTCGTTTGTGGCTGACCCAGAGGGTGTGTCGGTCAGTGTGCGCTCCTCATCAGACTAGGAGGCAGTGACTACGCCGGATGCCACCGTCTTGGGTGTGGCTCTGGGGGCACGTGCAGCACGGGAAGGTGCGGAAGTGCCTGGGGGCACATATTCAGGGTCCCGCTCATCATCAGACCCGATGATCAAGCGTGCAGACGGGGCAACAGACTTGGATCGCCCGCGTGCGTAGGCTCGGTCTTGCTTGGGTGCCATAGTAGATAGTACCTGAAAAGGATCACTATTAGTACGAGTAATGTCAAACAAGTCAAGCAAGCCCATACAACATAAAACATTTAAAATAGTGTGTTAGTGATAGAAAAACTGTATCACACGATGGGCTGGATGACGGCTCGTCGTGGATACGATGGACCGTCATGAGGTCCGTCGTGTTGTACTTAGTCAATGTATATAGAAAGAACCCTGAAAGAGGGGTCTCTGACCATCATGACGGTCAAGCAGGACGGACCGTCGTTGGGACGACGGTCCGTCATAAGAGTCCATCGTAGGACACTTAGAAAATGTTGGGAGACCCTTATCAGAGGGGTCTCTGACCATCATGGCGGTCGTGCAGAACGGACCGTCGTGGGTGTGACGGTCCGTCGTAGGACACTTAGAAAATTTTTGGAGACCCTTATCAAAGGGGTCTCTGACCATCATGACGGTCGTGCAGGACGGACCGTTGTGGGTATGACGATCCGTCGTAAGAGTCCGTCGTATGACACTTAGAAAATTTTGAGAGACCCTTAGAAACAGGGTCTCTGACAACCATGACGGTCGTGCAGGATGGACCGTCGTGAAGACAACGGTCCGTCGTAAGAGTCCGTCGTAGGACACTTAGAAAATTTTGAGAGACCCTTAGAAACAGGGTCTCTGACAACCATGACGGTCGTGTAGGACGGACCGTCGTGAAGACAACGGTCCGTAACAATCGTCGTTGGGCAGGGGTGCTAGGGCTTGTGCAACGGACCCTACGACGGTCCATCGTGTGTGCGACGGGCCGTCATCGGGGTCTCGTTTTGAGTAGCAGTGTTAGAACTGGGGGTACCCTACGCATCCCCGATGAACCCACATGGTTGTGTAGTGTTGTGGACCTATATGTGTCTATCCCAACGACCTAAGAAACTACCAAAGCAAAATCACCTATGCCTAGGGTTATCAACATGGCACATACGAACATTTTGAACCTAGGTTTAGACATAAGCATATAAAGGAAACAGTATACGACTAAGAACTAAGCTAATACTAACTAAAAAACCAAAATGCAAGATAAATAAGTATAAATGTAGAGATACATACCTTGGAAATGGAGAAGAAGACAAACGGACAATGATTCTGGCAAGGTAGACACCGACAGTAGCAGCACTGACAAGTAGATGATAATGATAAGGCTTAGGTGGTTTTATTGGGAGCAATGATCAGTGAGGGGAAGTGTGGAAGTTGAAAAGAGAGGGGAGATGAGGGGAATAAGGAAGTAATGGGGTGGAATATGGAGGGGGGAAGTATAAACGGTCAGATTTTGAAAAGGGTCCAGCCGGGTCGTAGGTTCCGTCGTGTGTGCCCTAATTTCAAAAATGACAGAAATACGTACCTCGTGTGACGGATGCATACGACGGTCCGTTGCATTCGCAACGGTCTGTTATTGTATCCGTCAGTGGCTACTGCGGAGTAGTTTTCTGCAGAATTTCCTGGTTATGTGCCTGCAAATTTAAAACCCATTTATAGAAAAAAGAATGCTACCATTATTAAAAAGACGATAAGTATTGGGTTTCCTCCCTACAAGCGCCTGATTTAATGTCGCGGCACGACTGGGGCCACTTTATTACTCAGACTTCATCAAGATGGTATGCCTGGATCACTTCATTCACTGATTCAGCATGCCCGAGATAGATTTTTATGCGCTGTCCATTCACCTTGAACCGCACACCCTCCTTAGTTTCCAACTCAACTGCTCCATGAGGGAATAGTTGGGTAACCGTGTAAGGACCAGTCCATTTGGACTTGAGTTTGCTTGGAAACAAGCGCAATCTGGAATTGAATAGAAGCACTAAATCCCCGACCATAAACTCTCGTTTTTCAATTTTTTGTCATGATACTTCTTCATCTTTTCTTTATATGGGCTGAGCTTTCATAGGCTTTCAAGCGAAATTCATCAAGTTCATTCAACCATTTAACGTTGTTCTGCAGCTTCGCTCCAATCCAATTTAACTTCTTCATAGCCCACATGGCTTATGCTCTAACTCAACCGGAGATGACAAGCTTTCCCATATACAAGTTGGTATGGAGACATACCTATGGGAGTCTTATAAGCTGTCCGGTAGGCCCCAAGAGCATCATCAAGCCTCCTTGACCAATCTTTCTACTAGCATTCACTGTTTTGGACAATATCTGTTTGATCTCCCGATTCGATACCTCAACTTGCCCACTAGATTGAGGGTGGTAAGGAGTGGCCACATTATGGCGAACACCGTATTTCTCCAATAACCCCTTGAACAATCTGTAGCAGAAGTGGGAGCCCCCATCACTAATAATGGCCCTTGGAGTGCCAAAATGGGAGAATATATTCTTTTTCAAGAATGCAGTGACACTCTTCCCTTCATTGTTTGCGAGGGCTATGGCTTCGACCCATTTAGATACATAATCAACTGCTACAAGAATGTACTTCATCCCATGAGAACTCACGAAAGGGCCCATAAAGTTAATACCCCACACATCAAATAACTCAATCACAAGAATGGGGTTTAGAGGGAGCTCTTGCTTTCTTGAAATACCACCATCTCGTTGACATTTGTCACATGATTTAGCAAACCCATGAGTATCTTGATGAAGAGTTGGCCAATAGTAACCACATTGCAATATCTTGTGAGCGGTTCGGATACCACTGTGATGTCCACCAACAGGTGAAGAATGGCATGCCTCCAATACACTCAACATTTCACATTCTGGCACACAACGCCGAATAAGCCCGTCGGCACAAATCCTATACAAGTATGGTTCATCCCAAAAGAACTTCTTCACATCGTACATGAACTTTTTCCTTTGATGAAAGGACAAGTCTGATGGAACAATATCACTAGCCAGATAGTTTGCAAAATCTGCGAACCATGGAATCAAGTCTTGTGAAGTAGCCAATACATGTTCATCGGGGAAAGTATCATCAATGTCAGTCTTATCCCCTAACTCTCTCATAGCTTCATCCTCTAGACGAGACGAATGATCAGCAACTTGATTTTCAGTCCCTTTTCTATCCAGCACTTCAAAGACAAATTCTTGCAGCAGTAATACCCAACGAATCAGCCTTGGTTTCACATCCTTTTTCTCCATCAAATATCTCAATGCTGAATGGTCAGTATGCACTATAACTCTAGTACCTAGCAAATAGGAGCAAAATTTCTCAAAAGCAAGAGAATACTGCGAGGAGTTGCTCAGTCACTGTGTAGTTCTTCTGGGCTTCATTTAGGGCTTTACTAGCAAAGTAAATTGGGTGAAGGATTTGTTTCTTCTCTGTCCCAATACTACCACCAAGAGCCACCCCCACTAGCATCGCACATTACCTCAAATGGACTGTTCCAATCCGGAGAAATAATGATAGGCGCAAACACTAACTTCTCTTTTAGCTCACCGAATGCTTTAAGACAGGATTCATCAAAACAAAATTACATTCTTTCTCCAGCAATTTGCACAATGGGTGTGCAATCTTTGAAAAGTCTTTGATGAATCTCCGATAAAAACCTGCATGCCCAAGAAAGCTTCGCAACCTTTCACAGAGATGGCGGGGGAAAGTCTCTCTATTACCTCAACTTTAGCTCGATCAACCTCTATGCCCTTTTCTGAATGCGATGATGACCCAACACAATACCCTCTTTCACCATGAATGACACTTTTCCCAGTTTAGTACCAAATTGCAGTCTTCACATCTCTTAAGAACCTCAGACAAATTGGTCAAACACCGCTCTAATGAATCACCAACCACAGAGAAATCATCCATAAAAACCTCTATGGTATCTTCCACCATGTCAGAAAATATTGACATCATACATCGCTGAAAGGTTGCAGGTGCATTGCACAACCCAAACGACATTCTTCTGAACGCAAAAGTCCCATATGGACAAGTGAAAGTGGTTTTCTCTTAATCTTCTGGTGAAATAGAAATCTGATTATACCCCAAATACCCATCAAGAAAACAATACCACCCTTTTCCGGCAAGTCTATCCAACATCTAATCCATGAAGGGCATAGGAAAATGGTCTTTTTTCAGTCCATGAGTTCAGTTTACGGTAATCCATACACACCCTCCATCCAGTAACCGGTCTCATTGGAACAAGTTCATTCTTTTGTTGGGGACCACAGTCATTCCCCTTTCTTAGGTACACACTGAATCGGGCATACCCAACTACTATCGCTGATTGGATAGATTACTCCAGCATCAACCACTTGATAATTTCCTTCTTCACAACCTCTTGCTATGATAGAAGGATTCAAGCGGTCTCTGGTGCTCAATACTCGGCTTATGATCAGGCATGAGTTGGATTTTATGAGAACAAATACCAGGAGGGATCCCAATAATGTCCGCAATGGTCCACCCAATTGCTCTTTGAACCTTTTAGTACCTTCACCAACTCTGAACCTGTTGTTCATCCAGGGTCTGATGCAATGATTACCGGCAAAGTGTCACCATTTCCTAAGAATTCATACCTAAGATGAGGTGGGAGAGCTTTTAATTCAACTTTTGGAGCTTCCTTATAGATGGTTCGCGGTGGGGATTCGCGATTCTTCATATCAAGCTCAAATTTCTTCGGTTTAAACCGAACATCACCTCGGTCAAGAGCACGCGACTAATGACTCATATTTCAATGCAATCGCTATCAAAGTTCATTATCACTGCCGCTAATGCTTCGACACCTAGACGTTCTTCTATTTGTGTCTCAAATGTATCACCCATGTTGTAGGATATAGAAGATGCCGATTGGAGCTCACCACTCTGCCTCATGGACTTACAAATATTAAAGGTCACTTCCTCACTGTTCAATCGAAATTTCATCTGCCCCTTTTCCATGTCTACTAAGGCTCTTCCCGTAGCTAGGAATGGCCTCCCAAGGATAATAGTCACTTCAAAATCAACCTCACAATCAAGAATAACAAAATCGGCCGGAAAGATGAATGACTCTACTTTTACTAGCACATGGCCGTTTTACTGTTCGATCAGCCATCAGTAGCCGCATCGCAGTGGGCTTTAGGTCACCCAAACCCAACTTCTTGTAAATTGAGAGGGGAATGAGATTTATGCTTGCTCCCAGATCACATAATGCTTTCGCAAAATGTAATAGCCCGATTGTACAAGGAATAGTGAACGCACCCGCATCTTCTTTCTTTTGGACCAGAGATCTTGTAGCAATAGCACTACAATGCTGCATTCTATCATCATCCTCAAAAGTAACCGATCTTTTCTTTGTGACCAAATCTTTTATAAACTTGGCGTAACCGGGCATTTGTTCTAAAGCTTCTACCAAAGGGACATTGATAGAAAGTTGCTTCAACATTGTTATAAAACGCCGATATTTTCCATCCTCAGTCTTTTTCACTAATCTTTGAGGAAATGGGGGTGGTGGCCTAGGCATGGGAGTTACCTTTTTAGGCACTTCAGCATCTTCTGCGCTGTTATACTCTAAATTAACATCAATATTTACCACTTTATCAGTGTCTTTTGTCATCTCATTCTCATTAGATGGCATAGGTGGGTCAATGGTTTGCTTGCCACCGTGAGTAGTAATTGCCATACAATGTCCATCATTTTTCGGATTTTGGACAGTGTTGCTAGGAAGAGTACCCGGTTGCCGTGTGTTCACAGTTGCAGATAGTTGGGCCAATTGCAACTCAAGTTGCTTAATCGATATTGCATGTGTATCAACTTTTTACCCAATACCCGCTAAATCATTCCTCAAATCTTTATTGTGCTCATCACTAGCATCGAACCTCCTCATCATTTTATGTAACATATCCTCAACTCGCGACATAATACCTCCACCATCCCTAGGAGTAACTTCACGATTTTGAGGAGGAACATAGGGTCCATTCCTGTCGTTTCTGTTACTATAGCTACCCCTGTTGAAGTTGTTGTCGCGATTGTAGTTTCCATCTCGGACATAATGACCCTCACGATTGTAGTTACCATAGTTCTGACCTTGGTTCCCTTGACCTTGACGCCAATTTTCCTGATTAGAGCCTTGGGCACTTGGTCGGAAACCCCCCATCTGTTCATTTACTGCATAGGAATCCTCATCATAATAACACTCATCGAATGGAGGTGGTGGTTTAGCCAAGTAGTTGACTGCATTAACCTTTTCTGCACCCCCAGTGACATGTTTTAGTACCAACCCAAGCTCAGTTCTCATCTGAGCCATTTCTTCACGAATATCATCTGTGGCTGGGTTGTGAGTGGACTGCACTGCGAAGGTGTTTCTCCCTGTATCGGACTTCCTAGTACTCCAAGCTTTGTTGTTACGGGAGATTTTCTCTAATTTCTCAGCAATCTCAGCATAAGGGCATTCTCCATAAGATCCACCTGCTATTGTGTCCAACACCGCTTTATTGTTATCATCCTGTCCCCGATAGAAGTATTCCTTCAGTGACTCATCATCAATATGGTGATTTGGGACACTTCTCAAGAATGAGGTGAATCTATCCCAAGAACTACTAACTGACTCTCCTGGTAGTGCCACAAAGTTATTCACCCTGTCTTTGTGGTTTAATTTCTTGGAGACCGGATAGTATCATGCTAGGAAGAAATCCCGTAGTTGGTTCCAAGTGAAGATGGAGTTGTATGGGAGCTCAGTAAACCACATAGCAGCCTCTCCCATCACTGAGAGAGGAAACACTCTGAGACATATTACATCTAGATCCAAATCAGGCCTCCCCACACAACTTTTACACACTGCCCTTACCTTAGCTATATGGGCATGTGGATACTCAGAAGGTAGCCCTGAAAACAAACCTCTGGCAGTGAGCATTTGCATCAGACTACTAGTTACCACAAAAGTGTGGCCTGTGGGTAGAGGAGGCAAACCAGTGGCCCATCCGAATCTGCTATGTTATCATAGCCTCTGTAGTATGCTTGGGCCGTGGAGCGGGATTCTGTCCCCTCGTTGATGTTCACCCGGAGCATCGGGTAACATCTGACCATGAACATCAGCCGGAGCTGGGATGTTTCTGGTTTGGATCCTCATCATTGATTCCCAAATTACGGTTCATGTTTCGCAGTGTACGCTCTAGCTCGTGATCGTAGGAAACAACGGTTCTCTTCCTCTCCGTGTATTTGGCATACAAGGAGGATAGTTCTGAAAAGAAATCAAAAACAATAAAACAAAGTAAAATCAAGAAAATATCAACTAAACTTTAGTAATAAGTTCAAGTTAATCTAAAAGATAAAATCCCCGGCAGCGGCGTCAAATTTGATACGCTCAAACTTACTTCTCAAATGAGAAGTAAAGCGGTCGCGTCAAGAAAAACCCAACTAGTGAGGTTGGGATCGTTCCCACGAGGAAAATAGTCTAGACTTAACTTCAACTTGTTATTACTATTGTTCGGTTGATGACTTCCTTAGAAAGTAAAGCATAAAAAGGGAGTTTGTATTTCCTAATAAGTAAAAATAACTAACGAACTTGACAGAGACACTTAACAACTTTTAATTTTGGGTTTTAATCAATCAATCAAAGTAACTAGGGTTTACGTGTTCCCCACAGGTTCATAACTTGATAATTCTAACTATAACAATTCTTTCCTAGTATCTTGCATGCAAAGTGATAAGTTATGTATTTCTAAATCCTTGGTCCGGCATCTATAAAATCTCACTCCGCACCTTGGTCCGGCTTCGTGTGTTGCTTTCCTAACGCTTATCTTTACCTCATATTAAGCATCATATTCGATATTTGACTAAGTTATTACCTTGTACCAATCAATACTAGCCTATTAGATAGTATACACTAAATCTATGTTAATAATTCTTTTCCTATTATCTACCTCCTTGGTCAGGCAAGTAGCATTAAGGCGAGTTCTAACGTTGATCATCCGTTAAAAAGACTTCTAAGCGAAAGAATTATTAATACATGCAAGACACTATTCTAGAATTGTTATTTTAGCTAGGGTTTATCTCATTATTTGCCTATGGTTCCCACAACCCTAGTTATGGAGTTTAGTTCCTCATAGCCATAAACACAATATTCAAATAGGTTAAACAAGAATTCATGTACTTACTTCAATGAGAAAGAATAAAGTCCAAAAAATTTGCTTGATTAATCACCAAAAATTACTTGTAAGAATCTCCAACAATCAAACACTAAAACACAAAGTCTAATACTATGATGTTTAATCTCACAGAGTCTAATCTCAAAAACGAGGTTTTTCGAACTATTTATAAAAAATAAAAACCTAATTAAACAAGCATTCTAATTACTGGAAATCTACCAAAACGCGGCTGGGTCGACAGACCACGCGACAGACCGTCGTGGTCATGACGGACCGTCGTGGACTCCATCGTCCCATACTTGGTGCAATTCTTCTGCTGCTTTCTTCATTCCCCTCGACGACAAGTGTGACGGACCGTCATAGGCACAACGGTCCGTCGAGGGTCTCGTTTCAAAATACTTCAACTCTTGGAATCTGGGTACTGGGAACACTTCTCTGATCTTCACGACGAACCTGCAGGACGGACCGTCATAGCCATGATGGACCGTCACAAGCTTCGTAATCCCACACTTGGTCTGACTTCCCCATCTTCCTTCAGCAGCTTCTCTACGCTGCCACCTACGGACCGTCACAAGCACGACGGACCGTCATAAGCTCCGTAGGTGGTCTCTTCTGCAATTTTCACTCAAAATCTTCGTATTCAGCTTTGGACAGATTTCCTGCAAAACAAAGAGAAAGTTATATCAAAATTATCACAAACAAGGCTTTCGGACACACTAAACTTAAGGAAAAAGTATTAATTATACCTTGAAACCACGGTATATCAGGACACAAGTCTACCAACAAGGCACAACATTCTTTTACCTTATCACATATACCATATCATTCTTTAAAGCACATAGGAAACCCTTATCATCTTTATGTCACCCTATACATTACTACAACATCAACAATATAACCATTATAGACTTGTATAGTCAAGTAGGAACAATCATGCATCAACTCTAAGATTATACATACAAACACATAGCCATAGTCAAATATGATCTCCTAATATACATCAAACTTCACATTACTAGCATGTAGGTAGATATGACCATACTTCACATAATCAACTACTCAAATAGTCACATTACTTCAAGTAGTTTGTCGACAAGGCCATGATCATCATATTACTTAAAATAACACCGAGAAGGCCACATCAATTGCAAGTAAAGCACATAGCAACGCAACCATAAGTGGAATATACCAATCACATAATAATTGAAGTATAATTAACATAAAAATAAAATAAATAGGGTAGTTTACCACCACATCATCCTCAACACCTCAATTCGATGCTAAATCATCCAATTCAAAAGGATAAGACCCTTACCAATGGTCATGAACAATAATTTAATATAGAAACTATGGTAATCAAGTAAACTAGGTAAATTCAATAAATATTCATCAATATAATACAACCTAGATATCAATTAAACACAATTCTTACATCATTAGATAACCCATAGGAATCTACACTAGAACTCATAAACATTAATTCAATATCAAGTAACCCATAACTTATTCAAAATCTAGGGTTCATCCAATTCATGGGTTCATAGGTAATTTAGGTTAAAATTATCAATACAATAACAATTTAATGCGTAATAAATTTTTAAAGACAATTGATGCAAGAACCCATGGTAGAATGATGAAATTTGGATAATTCAACCTCAAACTTTAGAAAACTTCTTGAGAGTTGGGCTCCTTCATGAAGAGAGTTTCAAGGATCAAAATTCATACCTCAATGATAATAATTCTTCACTTTGATGAATAATATCCACTCAGTTCAACAATCCAAGCTCTTTTTTGAGTTTGCACTTCAATGGAGTCTTTAAGGAATTTCTAATGGATTTTAGGGTTTTGATTTGGAAGAATGAAATCTTCTAAGTGTTAAACACTTATATACACATTTAAAATACTTGAAAGACCCTTAAGGAATACACAATGCTCTTATTTGTATGTGGGGGTGAAATTACAATTTCACCCCTTACATAACAGTGAACCTGCGCAAGAACAGAAGCTCACAAATGGATGCTAAACAACGACCCATCCCTTGAACAAACGGAACGTCCCGTTGGTACGTGGTTAGGGACTGAGGCTGGTCGTTGGTATATTATATCCCTTGTCTAAGTCTTAGTCGATGAGACCCTAACAACGGGGCGTCGATTGACCCACTAGGCATCGACTGCCTCTGTGGTTTGGGCTTTCTTGGGCAGCCTTGACACCAAATTTGGGTACTTCATGAAGGACCCTTGGATAGTCCTTGGGTTTTGCCTGGATGTTTCAAACCCAAACATGACTGTATATGTGATTATCACCACTCAAGTCAAATTCATCCAAAACGAACGCGTAAAACTTGACGAAACATAGACACACAAGGTCATTTCAAGGCAACATTTTCGAACGTCATGGACGTTTAACCTTCAAACCTCACGAAACTTGACACACTTCCTATATACATCATAATAACTCATTTAAGTACCTCATAACCTCATTAATCACACATAAACACATAGAACCACATACAAGGCACACATGTAACTTAGTCGTCGAACGTCTTAGTCATCCCTTGACGTTTGACTTCAAATTCACCTAAACTCTTAGACACTGCTATATTAGACCTAATTACGACCTTAGACCAACATGTTAGGCTCTATTTCACCTAAGTCATGATCTTACATTCTCCACCACTTGGACAACATTCATCCTCGAATGACACTTGCCACTCTCCGAGCACTTCAATAAATAGAGATTTAACAAGAAAATCATGACCATACCATATAAAACATAACCAAGAAGAAAACGTCAATTTCAAATAGAAAAGAGATTCCCAACATAACAAGAAACTAGAAGAAAATGCAATAACTCATCATGCTACAAAACTCACACAATTCATTCCAAGTAACAAAAAATTCATTTTATGTTCACTATAATACTCATATACATAAGTTGTAACCAAATTACAACAATTTTAGACCAAAGAATCAATTAGTAAAATTTTCAAAATCTTCACAGTGAGTAGACTGTGCATTATAGTGAATTTAGAAAAAATTTCAAAATACAATTTTTAGGCAATGCATGATAGGAACAAGCTAATATGCAAGGTAACATCTTATAAACACATTTTACATCATAATCATGTTTTCATATAATATACAATGCAAGAAGTTAATGAAATTTATTTTAACAAAACTCCTAAACACCATGCATATGTAACATGTTTATATATCATTCTATCCCATCTTCTAACCATACTCCCCTACTTAGAAAAAATCACATTTTTTAAAAAAATGCAAGGACTTAACTTCATCATCATCATCATCACCACCACCGGACTTCTCTCCTCTAGTGCGTAGTGCATAGAAATGCCTTGTTGCTTGAACATCATCCTTTGGAACGTTTGGAGAAACTTTCTTACTCTATATTCGTATAGCCGCTATGGTAGGACAATCTCTCACCTTATGATCATCCTTCCCACAATCAAAATAACCACTAGTACCGGCTAGACACTTCTCATAGTGTTGCTTTCCACAAGTGAAACATATAGACTTTTTGTTTTGAGGAACACCTCTTATCTCAAATTTCACTTTAGCACTCATCAGTTATTCTTGAGTTTGAGCCCACTTCTTAACCCTAGTTTTCTCATGGTCACTAAACCCACCCCTTTTTAAGGTTCTATCAATACTCTTAAGTTTATACTCTTCAATTGATTGTGCATACACCATGAGTCTAGCTACGGTCATATCATCATGTAGCATCACCATACCACATTCCTCCCTTACTAAGTAGGCAACCTTGGTCTCAAAGCGACTCATTTCATCCCTTGTATTTAACATAAGGGAGGGAGCATATTTATACATCCTAGAGAACTTCAAAGAGTATTACTCAACACTCATATTTACTTTCTTGATATTAATAAACACCTCTACCATAACTTCCCTCATGTCAATGGGAAAGTACTTACCAAGAAAAACTTCCTTAAATTCTTCCTATTCATAGGACCCGACTCCTCCGGCCTATTGTCTTTCTATTGTGTGTACCACACTTTAGCCAAGTCTTTCAATTAATACTAATCCAATTACACTTTCTCCCTAGAAGTCACTCCCATAGCATGCACTATGTTGTACACCTCATCTATAAACTCTTGGGTATCCTCTCCTACCTTAGAGCCTAGAAAGATAGGAGGATTCATCCTCACAAACTCTCTCAATCTAGAAGTCATAGTTCTCCCCACAACATTCTCCCTAGAAACCATACTCAAATTCACTTGAGTAGTCACAACACGGTCTAAAGCAAGCAAAGCCTCTCTAATATCCCTATTACTCTGTAATACCCCAAAATGAACTAAGGCGAACTAGAGCCTCATGAGTTTTTCTTGAGTTGATTTGAAGTTAAATGAGTTAATTTAGTGTTCTTAGGAAGTGTGTGAAGTTTGTTTAAGTTTAGAGGTCAAACATCCGAGAACATCCATGACGTTCGTAAGGTGTGCCTTAGATAGTGCCTGTGTGTCTTGATGTGTTTGAGTGAGTTTTAAGTGTTCGTTTGAATAGAAATTGATGTGGGATGTTCCTAAGACCTATATGACTTAGTTTAGGGGTTTAACTTCCGTACACAACCCCACCTAGGACCCAGAAGGGGACCTAGAGAAAGGGCCCATGAATTGGACGAAAATTACCTTGACAATGTCCACCAACGAAGGCAACGATGGCCAGTGGTCCAACCAACGACCCGTCGGTTGGAACTGCAAGGTTGTCTAGTAAGGCTCCATTTGGATTTAAGTGTCAACCTATGAGGCCCCGCCAATGGTTTGTTGATGTATAGACGGTTTGTTTGTTATGTCTCGTCTGTGAGGGGTCCAAAACTGTAAGTTCCCTGCTAAGGATTGGGGTGTTTGGTAAATTCACCCCAAGTCTTTTATGACCCTAGGACGTTCAGTTTAGGGTTTATTAGCTATATATAAGTGTTTTAAAACATAAGATCTCATTTTAGACCCCTCTTCCATTCAAGGAGTCCTTTCAAATGAATTTTTAAAAAGGATTTTCAACCCTAGTTTCTTCTATATATCTTCAACTCTAAATATGGGTCTTGAGTGAAATTGTTTGGAATGACTTAATAATGACGTTTCTAATTTTATTTAGATCATTTTAAGGTTATAACTTCAATGAAATGATGTTAAAGCTTAACATCTAATTGTTGGCTTAAGAAATGGGTTAAATGAGCATGAATTGGTAGTCTTTGAGCTTTGGTTTTTAATGGTTGTAATTGTTGTTTAGCTAAATGCCAAAGGGATTTATTATGATGAAATATTGATAAAAGTTTTATAGGTGATGAAAGCTTGGATTAAAGGGTAAGTTGGTTATGTTGTTTATGTTTAATTTCAAAATGCTCTTTAGTGGTATGGCCCACCTTTTTTGTGGCAGTGTTTACTTGAATTGTATGAATGTGAAGTTACTAGTATATTGTGAATGAGGGTATTATGTCTTGTTATGTGAATTAATATAATGAATATGCCATTCTTGTTAAAATGTGCCTTATGAAATTATTATGTGAAGTAGACTAGAGTGTATGCTTGAATAAAGTTATTCTTGTTAATTGTTTTATGAAGCTTGTTATGAGCAGTATGTTAAGGAATATATATAAAGGACTTAAATGATTATGTGAAGCATGTCAGATGTGTGATGTGTTCAATGAAGGTCTAAGCATGTATAGAAGTTAAACGTAAATGAAATGAAGCTTATGTGCAAGGTGTGCTCACATGTACACACACACTTACACTTGAATGAATGAATGAAGAAAATTTAAGTACTAAAGGGGAGATTTTGGGTGAAAACTCTTTCGGAGTTAAGATGAAGTGTTTACTAGCACCCCACTACATCCCATGATCTTTGTAAGATATGTTTGAGGATGAATGCCCTTCGTGAGTTAAGATGTGGTGTTGATTGATTATCCTTAACCAATAGTTTATATTGTTTAGAATCCGTGGGAATTTATGCCTAGCACTGAGAGGATATGAAGAGAGGTGGTTACACTTCGTGAGATGAGATGTTGTATTCCAGTTACCTCTTCCGATGAGTACTCCTCGTTAGTAGAGGATGAGTTAATTATTAGCAATATGTTTATCTATTAACTATGCACCCACATAGTTATAGCTATTGGTAAAGCCATGTAAAAGCTAAGAGAATAGCCTCATTCTAGGCTAGTGAGGATCCCTCATCCGATAGGGGTTAATATCGAGATTCCATGTCTAGCTCTCATGGTCTATGTCGGTTGAGCTAACTTCCCACTAAAGCAATGAAAGTACTAAGTATTCTAAAAGAACGTGCTACCTATGTGAATTAAATGAATTAAAGTCTTGTAAATGAATGTGCTACTTAGGGTAGGTAGTGGTATGGGATGCTATCTATCAATTGCACTAAGTAGGACCTTCAGAAATGGAAGACTTGGTGTCAAACCTTCTAAAAGAGTGTACTACTTAGGGTATGTGGAGGTAGGGGACTTCATCTACTCATTGCACTAAGTAGTCATTCCGAAAGGGAAGTCTTTGGTATTTTGTTGGGTGTCCTTCTAAGGTCTTGTGATTGAGTGGTGACTTGTTCTCCCGAGGTGAGTAAGCTCATGGTGGGTTGTTTTAAGGAAATCTTTGGTGTGTATTGAAGGAGGTGTTTAGATGTTTTTCATGTCATACCTTGGAGAGTATTAGGATAGCTTCGGTTAGGAAACTTCTATGGAAAACAGTTTACTTCCTCATTAGGAATACCTTGGAAGTTCACTATTGTTGAATTCTTTTAAGTTCACTGTAATGTTTGGTCTAGTTTACTGTAAATTTGGTTGTCATCGTAAAGTGTTCAAATTCAAGGGAAGCCATTAAGAGCACAAAGTGGGAGAAGTAGTATGGGATGCTACTCTCACATTGCACTTTGTGTGACCTATAACTAACATTGGACAAGGTCACTTACATGAAGTTCTATGAATGTATGTTTGGTACATGTTTAGCTTGGAGTGTGGATTTGATTTCCCTTACGAAGTAAGCCTATGGTTGGTGGTCTTAAGGATCCTTTGGTGTTAGTTGAAAGGGGTGTATGGGCGGTCCCTTCATGCCTCACTTTAGGGAATCTTAGAATAACTTCAGTTAGGGAAACTTCAAGTGAAAAAGGGTTCACATGACTTGCACTATACTATTCGCTATAGTGTGTTCACTGTGAAGTCCTTAATGTAACTGTAAAGTCATTAATGTTACTATAATGTGTTCTATAAATACTAAAATTATGAGATTCTTCTATTAAGTGTTAAATGATCTTTCTTTTGTTGTTCTACTTCATAAATTATGAATATTTTATTTAAGTGACATAAAATGTTATGTTACCAAAATGTCCCTTTTTGCATGTTTTTACATATGTCATACTTAGTACATTTTTTTGTACTAACCCCATACTTTTCTATACTATCTGAGTATAGGTTGGAAGCAAGGTTGAAGTTTAGAAGGCAAAGCTTGGGAAAGTTTCTCTCAAGACAATGTGTGTCCTCATATATCTTAGGGAATAATTCCTATCTTCTTAGTTTCTTTATGTGAAGACTTATTATGTATCTCTTTCAAATGTAAAGGGTCGTGTCTTTATCTTTGGATTGTGTTGATGAGATTATATAAGTATTTATGAAAGATTTCCTTTTTATTAAACTATTTGTGAAAGTTTTAATTCCACACTACTTTTCATGTCATACGTAATCAACGATAGTTAAAGGGATTCTACAAGAACCCAAAGGGTCAAGTTGTCACACCCGGATTCTTGAATCCAAGTGCAACATGCGTCGTTAACCTCTCCGAGGTAGCAGACAAGCCTCTTCTTAGCTTTCATCACATTCATATAGTTAAATTTGCGGAAAATATAAATCTTTAAAAACATAATGAAGTATACATAGACTTCATATAATTTCTACATTTATTAATATTCTACTAAGCTCAAATTAAAACAGCCATCTACAATTGATGAATCAATTCAAATCAAAATATTAATATATAAATGTAATAGTTTGCCAAAACAGCCTTAGTACAAAGCTTCGAAATAAACATCTGAAAAGAAACGCTAGGGACAACATCCACTAGCTATGTCTAATGTACTACGCTAGATAGATAAGTGTAGCATCCTCAAACATGTAGAGGACCTACCAAAGTCTGCAGATCGACAATCCAAACAGCTTCGATGAGTCTTCAACCTTCTCTCTGACATGAACCTATAAATATAATAATAGTATAGGGTTAGTATACACTTGTAATAAGTATGGGTGTATGCAAACATACACATAAGTACTATGCATGATCAAGGAAAGCTCTTCCTATGACAACATGCCATTTTTGGGAAGTGACATCACTAGACTTTCCTAATTGGTTATTTGTTAATCGCGGTATGAATATGATGCATTTTAATGCATTCAAAGCACACAACTAATTTTCTATATGAACATAAGACCTTAGAATTATCAAAATAATTTTAGAACAACTCTAACGGAAATTCTAAAAATTTCTCCTCCAAACCCGAGAGCTCCTTTTTTTATACTTAGTTTATTTTTTAATCTTTTTCTTCTTGTTGTTTTGTAGTACAAAGATCTCTTTAATATCATATTTTACTTACAAGTTCAATGATTCATTTTAGTCCCATACCTACAATGAATCAAGGAAGTAATCCAAAATACTAAGGAAATGATTTGTCTACCCTTACTACAAGTTACTCTTTCCATTCTTGTTAGATTGGGCATGAAATCTTTATAAGTCAATCTTTATTGGTTATGCCCATTTATTGATCATTTTCGTAACATAAAGATGTTGGGGCATATATTCACCATCCAAATGATTGAGTCATTATGTTTTGCTCTCTTTATTGGAATATATATATATTGGCTAATATAAGAAGTCATTATAAGCCAATCTTTATTGGCTATGCCCATAATTTCTTAAAACTTCGATCTTATCAAAGTTGGTGATTAATATTCTTGAGATCTTACTTTCTTAGTTCACTTTGAACTTACATTTGTACTTCTTTGATTTGTTGTTCACTTTCAACATGTTACTTTCAATCTTTCTTACTTTCTTTAAAGAATTCATTAGTATTAACGGAAGTAGATCATGCGAGTTAACATGAAATCCAGTGTCTCCCTCACACTAAAAATAGGTGATTCACCAGTTAAGGTGAACCAAGGTCTGTGTGTACCCCACACCGAAAAGGGGGGTTCATTAGCTAAAGTGCAACCAAGTCACTGTTTTCCCCACACCGAAAAGAGGGGTTCACGGCTGAAGTGAACTGGATACTTTCATGATCTATAAAATACATAGATCATCTGAGCTAAATATGAAATCCGATGTATTCCCCACACCGAATAGAGGAGTAATCAGCATCAAAAGTGAAACTGCATCATACCTATTTCTCTTTGGTTGAATCCACTGGCTAGTTCCAATGATGGCAACATAGTTCAAAGATTAGGTGACATACGGAGACTACTTGTCCACCTTTGTGGTAGTCTCTTCTCATGAGACTTACATGTGCTGGCACAAGCTCATTGCTAGTCTACCTGTGCTAAGCTCATATGTACTTTACATTCTTATCTCTTAGAGTTTGACTCAAACATTATGGAAGCTTGCTTCCAATTATGACGTTTACTTAACTCTTTCGATAGTCGGTTATACCTTTCTTTACGTTGATAAAATGTGAATTTAAAATTACATAATAATCTTTGTGTTGATGAGACTTGTCTCACAATTATTAACACCCTCTTATGTGAGTATCTTTAACATAATTGTCTAATTGTGAGTGAGACATGTCTTACTTCTTTTAACACCTCATTCTGGTCACTTTCGTAATTTTAAACTTTTAATTATGTTATTACTCACCTTATATTGTTCAATGTCATTTGGTAGCTTTATACCGAATGTTATAAACTTTGTTTAAAGTACTTACTTATATTAATAGTTTATTTGGAAAGGGTATGTTGTGACTTGTCCCAATTATTGGCATACCCTTGGTTATGAATTCAATGGGTTACATTGGTCATGCTTAATTTGGTATGGCTTAGTAATCGACCAATTCTATTACATATTTTGGAAATAATGTTCTAGGCCAATTTATTGGCATAAGCCAAACTTTCACTAAACTGTTGAACATTTAACCTTTGACTAACATTTAACCCTATGTTATGAGTTCATTGATGTAGAGATTGGTATGACTCTACATGATTTTGAAGTAATCTGATTGGACATAGTTTTTCTAGCCAATTTTTTGGCATAAATCACAATTTCAGTAGTTACTTGTCATAACTTTATCACTAGTCATGCCAATTACTTCATAAATAAATTATAATAATCTACATGTTGAGCAGCCAACTTTTTGCATTACAAGAAATATCATAATTTACATTGGCTAGTTCTTTTCATTATTAAAAAAAAATAACATTATAAGCTAATTCCATTGAACGTTTTGTGCAAAACAGTGTTAGCCAATTTATTGGCATGAACCAAGCTTTACTTATACTATTTTCATTACATTATCACTAACAAAATAAATTAGTTTCATGAATGTAATATAGTGATTCCTCTACATGAAAAAGATGAAACTTTAACATTTTAACAGCAACTAAACTTCATAACCGATTCATAGTAACTTCATATTCTCGAAACACAAGTAAAGATTATATCATTCCTTAATTCGTGTAACTAACCGTCAAATCATTCGAATACAATCTATAGGCCTCATTAGTCATTAAAAAATCAAAAAACTTACACATAAAAATCAAGTTAGCACCACATGCGAACAACATGTTTGATATTTACATCTACATACTTATTAGAATCGAAAACAAGGATAACTAGGGAGATGGACGTTCAATAATGTCATTGGGAGCAACCCTAGTTTCGAATTCATTAGTTTTGAAGCGTTTCAAAAGTCTCTTGGAGAAATAATTTCAGGAGAGAATCCCATACCTTATGTAGAATTAAATATACGAATATCACCTTGCACGAAACCTTCAAGTAAACCTTGAAATCGCCTAAGAGAAATCGATGAACTTTTTGCCTTTTTCCTTACTGTTTTATTGTCTTGTTTTCTAAGTGTTTGATCGTGATTTTTTAGGTTTAGGATCTGATCTTGAATCATTCAACTTAGTCCAATGTAGTAAACTAAATTAATTAATTAATTAATTACTAAAAAAATCCCTCCTAGATTGACTAGAACTAGGAAAACACAACACTTAGTCAAACATGAAATTTTTCCTAAAGATTTCATTTTGAACCTTTAAATTAATTAATTAAATGTCTCATTTAATAAATTAAGGGACCTAGGTTAAATACTAAATTACCCCTATGTCATTGGAACCATAACTAACCCTTTTTGGACAATCCTTGGTTAAGTACTAGGATGTTTCTTGAGTTATACTAGGTTAGTGTAAGAATTTCGGTTTGATCCCTTTAATTTAATTAATTAAGTTCTTAATTTAATTATAGATGACCTAGGGTATTTACTAAAGTACCATTAAGTCGTTAGAACCATAAATAACCCTTTGGACTATCGTACGTAAGGTACTAGGTTGTCTCTTTAACTAGTTACTAGGTTAGTGTCACCCAATTTAGTCTTAGGTTGTCGGGTGTGCTAGATAATTTATTTTTGTTTGTTCTAGGATAGTTAGTTAGTTAGTTAGTTAGGTCAGTAGGTTAGAGTCTAGAATTAGTTAGAGATCTAGGCCCCACATGGTGGAATCCTTGAGCACGCCTTCCCCCTAACTACCCTAATCAAATTCGGTTAGGGTTGTGCCCACCTTGGCTGTTTCTCCTATGTCCTTGGGCACTGCTTAATCTACATGATCATTTTAATGGATCTTGTGCTACGGTTCTTAGGCTTGACACAATAGAGGCCTCGTGTCTATTATGTACTATGAGACATATATTTTTAGCTTAGGGTCTTTATTGCAGGTACATTTTTTAAACAAGCTATTAATACGTAGAAAAATTGTATAACACCCTTTAAGCAAATATTTTCTAATATGCCCAATATTTTGCTTATTTGGGCAATATATAGAAATTTTCTAATACCCTTTAGCAAATTTTCTATGCTATACCCAATATTTCTCAATATTGGGCATTGGAATGCCTATGTATCTCCAATACGCATTCTTAAAGACCTATTGGGCTCTTCACTAGACATGTAATTTTCTGGAATGTTACACAAGTATGCCCGGTCACGAAACGAGGATTCTCCCTAACTTCTAGGGGGTACTTTAGGGTCGTGACATAGTAAACTACAGGGGATCCTTATTAACTCCTTCCATAACAAGGACCACTTTGAGGAACTTTCTCAACTTCCTCAATTTGAGGAGGAATCTACTCTTGCACCTTATTCTCCTAAACCCTCCTAGCTGGTGTCCTCCTCTTATTCATCTTCCTATAAACACAAGGAAAACCATAAGAAAAGATTACTGATAACTTTTACTCTACGGCACGACTTAGGAGTAGAAAAGAAGGGAAACTCTATCATCCTATATCCTCTCGCCCATATTTGTGTCGCGAATCACACCTATGGTCAAGACATTACTAGACGTGACTTGATGAACTTTTTGAATCCTAATACTATTATCATAACCTATGATCTAATACCTAGCTTGTCACATCCCAAAACCACACCCTAGAAGATAGGGGAAAAATCGGATTGCAACCAGTGTACTTGACCTCTTGGAGGTCTTGTACAAGCCCTTACATATCATTTGCCGCATAAACATAATGAAAAGTAGTGCGAAATTAAAAATTTTCACAAAACATATCATAGTCTTTAAAAATCTCTTTCATATAAAGTCATAGGAAGAGCTAAGTCTCAATCTCATCAAACTTAAGACACGAGAATACTTTTGGGACACGGCCCATACTTCAAAATATAGAAATAGTTAGTCTATTACAATACTTAAAATGGAAACACAAAAGACATTTGTGCACTCAAATCAAATCAGGACACACTTCGACTTCTCTTGAATGATGATACGATCAAATTCTTCACTTCCAAATTCTCCTCACCTACCAATAACTATACAGATAGATAAAAACATGGATTAGTACAACCACATGTACTAAGTATGCCATAATGCATAAAAATCATGACAACGGACATTTATTAGAAATATGCATCTTTTCCTTTAAAAATCATATTACAATCATAAAAACAACATTCATAAACTTAGAAACACATAAAATAACATTTAAACCAAATATCATAATTTTTGAAGTCACTTTACATTAACCTCAACTATTTTTTACTATAAATTCCTTCACTGTACAGTGAATTTTCTTACAATGTATTTTATAAACTTTCTAGCATGAAGTTCCCTCACTTAAAGATATCCTAAGACCCACTTAAGCAACACAAAGAGAGACCAACTAAACAACCTCCCTAAGCATACCTGAACGACCCTCAAGAATATTTATAACGTGACACATACACAATTACAAGACATCAAACATATCAACATAGGATAATATGACATTTACATTCCAAAGTCTATCAAAAATACTTACTTAAGTAAATCAAGAGGATAGCGTTCATGATTGACCTCTTCAAGACTACCTAAATAATCCTTAAGACTACCTAAGTCTTAGATAATGTCCACATAATCAACCAATTTCCCTAAATGGAGTCATTCTCAATACTTCAAAAGATAAAATATAAAGAGATCAAATCCTTAAGTCACATTAGATTAGGTACTCATTCATTTACATACTTCATAACATAAGTCATTAGTTAGTTAGTTCATTGAGACTCATACATCACATAAAGGACATTCAAATAGTGTTCTTGGACAAGACCTAGTGACTCTAACAGTAACAACCCTAAATTGGATATACTAAGTGATACTTGATGTGTCAAGAAGGCCTATAATTAGACAAGGGTTCACACTGATAGATGCACGTAGAACCAGCCTTCGGAACCCTTGCTACATCGAATAAAACTAACTTGGGGAGTTAGTTGAGCTAGGAAAGGTTGGGTCCAACCATGTAGGGCTCTCGAATTCAAAGATTTACTCGAAGGAGTCTTTACCGGACATAAAAAGAGGAAATCCTAGGTATGGAGGGTATAGGGGTAAAATGGTCTTTTTCAAGTCTAAGGGTAATATTGTAATTACCCTAAGTATATAATTAATTATCTAATTAATAAGGTGGATGGAAATTAGGTGAGAGAGAGCCGAAATCGAGCTCTTGAAGTGAACTCTTGCTTCAACCGGGTTTGAATCTAGGTGGAAGCAATGAATTAATGTGATTTTTATTTAATCTATTGAGTTAATATAATTTATTAATAATTATTATTCATTAAATGATTTAAATTTAAAAAAAAATTAGATTTTTAATAATTAAGTAAACCTTATTTGACTATGTCCTAAACTAGACTTCTAAGCCTAATATAACTCCTACTCTCTCACGTCTATCTCTCAACTCTCAAGCTCAATCTACCTTGTTATTTCACACGAAATTTTCTGGAAAAATAAGATACAAAGGAAGGAAAATAAACCGAGTTCTTCACACTTGAAGAACTCAGACGAAATCACAAGAAAACTAACGTTAATCGCGCACTAGGCTAAGGGAGGTTATCATTCGAGTGGAGTTGACATTGAGGAGGTTTAGACATGTTCTTGGGAGGATTTTATGGGCATCAAGTCAAGGTTTTAACGTAAAAAAGGTATGGGTTTTCTTATCTCTTGGTCCCCTTCCCAAGCGACCCCTTAAGGTTCATATTATTCATTTGAAAACAAGGATTGTTTCCCCTTTTGCATGCCCCTGTCACTAGCTTCCAATGAATCATAGGTTAGGTATGATTGCTGGTATATTTAGGTGTATATTATGTTTGCGTGATGAATATGATAATGTTTGTGTACTTGAAATTCTATGAAAGACAACCATGCATTCGAAATTATGTGCAACTGTGTGTGCGTAAGTATGTTACTGTAAATGAGGTTCTTTGGTAAAGTCTTCAAATTTGATAATATTTTGGCTGTGATTTTACGTGTATAAAGCTATGTAAATAGTGATGTTCATTAAAATTGAAGTGTGGCTGATTTAAGTATCAATATTTTGGCTAAAATAATCTACGGAAATGCACCCCAAAAAGTGTTAAATGATCTATGAACTTCCCTAAAATTTCAAGTGAAAATGTTGGTGAAAAATAAGCTAAAAAAGTGACTAAATTCTAGAAGGCTTACAATTTTTGTTAAGGCTAAATAATGATGAATCAATCTTGAAATTTATTTGAATTTAAATGTATGAGGACACCAGGATTCGAACCTGTGACCTCACCCACACACTGCCTTTAAATCGCAAAAAGGGAAATGGGGTCAAGGGGAATCGATATTGGGTATGCTGGCTAGAAATTTAGAGTACAAAAATTAATAAAATAGAATTGATGGCGTGAGAATCGAACCAACAACCTCCAGACAGCGAGTGAAGTGAAAGAAAAATAAAAGGAAAGAAATGTGAGGCGTGGGAATCGATCCCACGACCTCAAGGCTGTGAAGGAGAGTAAATTAGAAAGGAAAAATACAAGAAAATAAAATCAGGTTGTGGGGGCTCGATCCCACAACCTCACTACCAATAAATAGATAGTCAACATTTAAATGAAAATAATATATGGAGGTTGTGGGGGTTCAAACCCACAACCTTTTAGTCCCAAGCGAATAAAAGAAAAATAAAGAGAGCCTGTGGGACTTTGATCACACAACCTCCTGGTTAATATGAAATGGGCAAGGAAAATAGATAGGAAAATAAAAGGGGGCAGTGGGGGTTTGAACCAACAACCCCTTGGCCAAAGGAGAGAGTTTTTATAGAAAAGTAACTAAAAAGAAATGTTGATGTTGGGGCTCGATCTAGGGTCCCAATGTAATGAAGACAAAAAATAAAGTCATGGAAAAATGTAAGTATTGTCCAAGGGGTTCAAATATGGGTTCCCTTGCAAAAATTTCCGTATTGATGCATAAATTATACGTGAGTTAAATGTTCAAGAATAATGCCACCTACTTAGATTGAAATCGATATCTTGGAATACATACAAGATAAATAAGTCGTGTACTACATAATCTTAGAAAGATATGAGTCACTTAACAAACTATGAATGAAGCCTCGTGGATTGTATGTATAGACCCATAAGTCTAGCATACGATTAAAAATATGTGAACGTAATAAGTATGAAATGAAATGATGAACTGAACAATGAAATAATAAACCGCTAGAAGGGTTAAGTAAGAGTGTGAAAAACACTAAATGGCCAAGTGCATTGGCATATGATGAAATGAACATTCACGTAAAAAGGGGTGATATAATTATGAAGAGGAAATATGATAATGTTAATGAATGTGGTGACAACATGATATGGGGCTAATGTAAAAGATGAGAGCAAATCAAAATGACCCTAAGTAAATTTTACCAAAATGTACTCACCTATGAGAGTGTAAAGTTAATGAAGAGACTAGTCTCTATGGAAAATCTCATCAAAGTATTGAGACTAACACACTTAATACTAATGATGAGATGAGAAATCATCTATTGAGATATGATGTCATCGTACTAGAAGCCAGCTTCCACGATGTATGAGTTTATTGTAATAGATTTTTATACTGAGCACCGATAGACTAGGTATGAGTGGTGACGCCTTCTTTCGAGAAGGGCATAGGTTCACGTAACTCTCATGAGATGAGAGTGTCCAGCATGTTGGGTATGGGTATCCTAAAAAATCATAGTATTCGAACCTATACTGCCAATATAGGGATCTGGCGGGGTTCGATTCCCATGCATGCTAACATGTTTTGGGTCAATTTAGCCGGTGATTCCACCTCTTTTCGGTGTGGGGTTTCGTGACACTGGATTCCATGATGCTCACATAATCTATGTCGATTTTAGTTAATGTTCCCAATGAATGAATGAGGCCAGCCTCAAATGATGCACCTAATGAAACGAATGATACCAAAGGTGTTAGGATAGGATAATGAAGAGGTGAGTTATATTCAAGTAATGACATTAAGTAATTCTTGGTCATTGCACAACGAACCCAATAAAAGTCTTAAACTACATCCTAGGTATAACTCGTGTTTAAACTGGCAATGAAATGAAATGAAGTACGTATGAATGAATGAAGTAGATTCTGTGTTTTATTAAGCATACTCCCTAGTTGAAGTCCCATATGTTGAGCCCTAATTTTTGGGAAGTCTTAATGTCAATTCCATGATTCCAACGTCTCATGGCATACGAATGAATGATATGAACAACGTTATGTGTTATATGAATTATGATATGTGCTATGTGAAATATGTTTTGTGCTTTTTGAAATTTGATAAGTTTGATGATGCATGTTACACTCATGGAATGACTTTCCATATCTATATTTGGCAGGTCTATTGACTTTCCTGATCCAAATTTGGCAAGTCTACTGACTTGACTTTCCATAAATCATGTTGTTAGGAAAGAGCTGTTCTTTCTCATGCATGTCCTATGTGTGTGAGTGCATATACCCATATTTAGTACAAGAATGTACTAATTCCATATAAATATCTACTTTTAGGTGCAGGCACAGGTGGACGTTAGATCTTACAGTACGACGTTGCAACTATGTGTACATGGAGCTTTCATCCGGACTTGGTAGGCCCTCATGCTTTCGAGGCTGTCTACTGTTATTATCTAGATTAGATGTAGTCTTTAGCTAGTTTAGCATGTTCCACTAGTGTTTCATTTCCCATTTAATTTTTGACTTTTTATTGGTGCCATTTTGGCAAGTATACATTTGATACAGCTACAAATTATTTCGTTCATTTGATGATCTTAATGTCAGATTGTTGATGGTAAACAATTATACATTTAATATAATGTTTAGTAAGCATGTTAGGAAACAAAAAGATTCAAATTTCTACTAAATTAATCTAGATGAAGTAAGAATGGCATATGTAGGCTTGTCTTCGACCTATGAGAGGTCAACGACGCCGGTCAGATCTACGGTCTACACTCTAGTTGTGAAAAAGTTGGTTTCACACTACTAGGTTTAAATTCAAAATTTATAAGTTCACGTCAACCACATTGAGTAGTTTCTAAGTTATGGTAGGGTTGTGCACCACTATCCCTGATTAGAGACTACATGATGCGTAGGAAAATTTCCCTTCTTCTGATCTTATCGTGCCTTACCTAATGTTTGATTTCTTGGTGTTATTAGCGTGTCTAACATCAATCCTTTTTGTTTTTTCAGAGAATGAATACTAGGAGGAACATTGGTCAGAGGAGAAGAGGAGCAGCTATTGGGAACAATTCGGTTCCACCCCAGGCTCCAGCTGAAGGAGTGGATATGCCGGTTAACTCAGCTGGGTTGACTAATGCGGAGGTGCGAGCATCTCTGGCCCAGATAGCACAGGCCATCACTATGAAAGCCCAAGCCATGATTGCCCAGGTCAACCGACAGAATGATGAGAGGGAGAACCCACTAGTGCGAAGCATGGATGACAGGCTAAAAGACTTCATGAGGATGTATCCTCTTATTTTCACAGGATTTAAGACTTCAGAGGATCCCCAGGAGTTTGTGGATGAGGTGAATAAGATTTTGGTGGCTATAAGGGCCACAAATACTGAGAAAGTAGAGTTGGGTTCATATAATCTCAAGGATGTTGCACACAGTTGGTGCAAGATGTGGGAGGATAGCCTAGATTTAGGTAGAGTCCTGGTCACCTGGGAGTTGTTTGAGATAGCCTTCTTGGAGAGATTTTTCCCTAGGGAGATGTGGGAGGCAAAGATTTAGGAGTTTATCAACCTTAAACAGGGATCGATGACAGTCACAGAGTATTCCCTGAAGTTTGTGAAATTATCCAGTTAGGCCACTTTTCTTGTGTCTAACAGTAGAGACGAGATAAGTAGATTCTTGATAGGAATTGTTGAGGATCTCGAGGAGGATCATAGGGCAGCTACGCTGAATTACAGCACGGACCTTTCCAGGATTATGGTCCATGTCCAGTAAGTGGAGGAAAGCAGAAAGAGGAAACACACTAGGGCAAGGAACAAGTCAAGGCAAGCTGAGGAGAATTTTTCAACGAAGAGTAGTACTGGAATAAGGGATAAGCCTAGGTTTAAGAAGGGAATCTTCCACCAAGGGGAGTCAAGTGCATCCAAGGGTCTCTATGATAGGTATTCCGAGTCCAGAGTTAAGAGAAACAATGAAGTAGATACACTTCATGAGAGACCACCTTGCAGGAAGTGTGGCAAACTACATGGAGGAGAGTGTATGATGGGAACTAATGCTTGTTATAGTTATGGAAAACCGGGTCACATGTTGAAGTATTGTTTGATTAGGAGAAGTCAAGAACAAGGGAAAGAGAGGGTTCAGTCTAATGGTCCAAGATAAGAGGCTCAAAGGAGGCAACGATTCTTCGCACTCAAGTCTAGGGGTGTTGGGGAAGGCACATCCAATTAAATCTCCGGTGAGTAGCCTTAATTAGTCCTTCAAGTATTTGACTGTGTATGGTGTGTTTGCATTATTATAAGGTTAATATGTTTGATACATCATGTTGGTTGCTGATTTGTATGATTTATATGTTAACTTATGTTGTATTCTTTGATGAGACTAGTTTAGGAAAGAGTTCCTTAGTCTATTAATGTGAAGCTACTAGTAGGTTCAAGGATGTGCACCATCATGTTAATATGTGAATCAGATATTCACCAATGGGGAGTATTGTATTACCTATGTATGCATACATCCTATAGATGACTTACTTATTCTTGGTAAAGAGTAGTGTCATTCGGGGATGAATATTCCTAAGGGGGAATAATGTAACGACTCTAAAAATGGATATACTAAGTGATACTTAATCTCTGAAGAATGCATATGATTAGACTAGGGTTCACACGGATTGATGCGCATAGAACCAGACTTCGGAACACTCGATACATCCAAGCCAACTAAATTGGGGAGTTAGTTGAGCTAGGAAAGGTTGGGTCCAACCATGTAGGGCTCTCTAATACAAAGATTTACTCGAATGAGTCTTTACCGGAATTAAAAAAAGGAAGTCTTAGGATTAGAGGGTCTAGGGGTAAAATTATGTTTTCCATGCTAAGGATAATATCGTAATTACCATAAATATACAATAAATAATTTAATTAATAAGGTGGAGGGGCAATTTGGGAAGAGAGAGCCAAAATTGAGCTCTTGAACTGAAGTCTTGCTTCACCTAGGTTCGAACCTAGGTTGAAGCAATGAATTAATGTAATTTTTATTTAAGCTATTGAATTAATATAATTAATTAATAATTATTATTCATTAGCTTATTTAAAATAAAATAAAAATTAGATATTTAATAATTGAGTAAACCTTATTTGACTAAGTCCTAAACTAGATCCTAAGCCTAATAAAACTCCTACTCTCTCACGTCTATCTCAACTCTCACGCTCAATCTACCTTGTTATTTCACACGAAATTCTCTGCAAAAATAAGATACAAAGAAAGAAAAATAAACCAAGTTCATCACACTTGAACAACTCACACGAAATCACAAGAAAACTAACACTAATCGCAGACTAAGCTAAGTGAGGTTATCATTCGAGTGGAGTTGACATTTAGGAGGTTTAGACGTGTTCTTGGGAGGAGTTTTTGGGCAGCAAGTCAAGGGTTTAACGTAAAAAAGGTATGGGTTTTATTCTCTCTTGGTCCTTTTCCTAGGTGACCCCTTAAGGTTCATATTATTCATTCGAAAACAAGGATTGTTTCCCCTTTTGCATGCCCCTGACACTAGCTCCAAATGAATCGTAGGTTGGGTACGATTGCTGGTAGATTTAGGTGTATGTTATGTTTTCGTGATGAATATGATTATGTTTGTGTACTTGAAATTGTATGAAAGAAAACCATGCATTCAAAATTATGTGCAAGTGCGTGTGTGTAAGTATATTAATGTAAATGAGGTTCTTTCGTAAAGGCTTCAAATTTGATAATGTTTTGGCTGTCATTTTGCGTGTATAAAGCTATGTAAATCGTGATGTTCATTAAAATGGAAGTATGGCTGATTTAAGTATCAATATTTTGGCTAAAAGAATCTATGGAAATGCACCCCAAAAAGTGTTAAATGATCTATGAGGTCAAGGGAAATGGGGTCAAGGGAAATCAATATGGGGTATGCTGGCTAGAAATGTAGAGTACAAAAATTAATAAAATAACATAGGAGGTGTGGGAATCGAACCCACGACCTCTAGGCAAGTGAAGATCCCTCAACCGATAGGGGTTAATATCGGGATTCCATATCTAGCTCTCATGGTCTATGTTGGTTAATCTAACTCCTATAAAAGCAATGAGTGTATTAATTCTTCATAAGGAGTGTTCTACTTAGGGTAGGTAGTGGAATGGGACGCTATTTATCCATTGCACTAGGTAGGCAATCTGAAAGGCGAGTCTTATTTGAATTGAATGAACTAAGTCTTCTAAAAGAAGTTACTGCTTAGGGTAGGTAGTGGTCTGGGACGCTATCTATCCACTGAACTAAGTAGGACCTTCCTAATGGGAAGACTTGGTGCCAAACCTTCTAAAAGAGTGTGCTACTTAGGGTAGGTGGTGGTATGGGACGCCATCTACTCATTGCACTAAGTAGGCATTCCGAAAGGGAAGACTTTGGTGGTTAGTTGGGTGTTTGTTTAGTTTCTTGTCTTGAGTGGGGGCTTGTTTTACCGAGATTAGCAAGCCAAAAGGGGTAAATCTTGAGGATCACTTTGGTGTGTGTTGAAGGAGGCATATGCGTACTTCCTTCTTAACTTACCTTGGTGTGTTTTAGGGTAATACTTAGTGAGGGAAACTCCTAAGGAAATGAGTTCACTTCCTCTTTACTTGTCTTTATAAGTTCACTCCTTAGAATAGGATGAATTAACTGTAATGTTATAAATGGTTCACTCTAATGTTATAAATGGTTCACTGTAATTTCAAGATGAGCTTACTGTAATAATTTGGTAGTTACTGTAAAGTTTTCGTTGGGTTTAAAAATATGGAAATTCTTCTCTAAGTGTAAAATGATGATTCTTATGATGTTTTGCTTTTATATTCTTGAATGTTTTCCTTAAATGGCATGAAATGTTATTTTACTAAAATGTGCCATTTCACATGTTTTTCCCTGTGTCATACTTAATACATTTATTTGTACTAACCCCATACTTTTCTATACTATATAAGTATAGGTCTTGGAAGAAAGTTTGAAGTGAAGAAGGCAAAGCATGGGAAAGTTCCTCTCAAGACAAAGTTTATCCTCATATATTAGACGGCATAATTTTGATCATTTTAGTTTCTTTTGGTTAAGACTTATTATGTATCTCTTCCAAATGTAAAGGGCCGTGTCCCTACGTTTATTATGTCCTATCTTAATTTGGCTTGTGAAGATGATATTGTCTAAGTATTTATAAAGAATTCCTTTTTATGTTTATTGTCTTGAAAAGTTTTAATTCCGCACTACTTTTCATGTCGTATGTAATGAAAGATAGTTAAAGGACTTGTACAAGACCCCAAAGGGTCAAGTACTCCTTGTCACGAAACGAGTGTTCTCCCTAACTTCTAGGGGGTACTAACGGGTCGTGATACCACATCCACATATAATATCAAATCATTCTAAAAAAAGGACATTTGATTAATCTATGCACTTTCCTTTGAAAAACCTTTATGCACATATAAAGAGACCGTACAAATCAATAAAACATATTTATTAAGTCATAGGCATGTACATCACAAGATCAACAATGCTAAGTCTAGTCAAGACAACATATATATCATATAATTTGAACACATAGTCAAAGTAACTTTATCATCAAGTTATAATATCAATAAGCATGAATAAGAGTACATTTAACATAACCAAAGCAAGACCATTACTCATGACCCCCTTTAAGTCCATTTGTGCAATGATTAATCAAATCCCCATAACCCTACATAACCAAGTAAACCTATCAAGAACCATAACCAAGTCCAACTTTTCATTACACATCATTAAGAGTACATGATCTCATACTTTAGCAATATAGACCAAATACATGTTCAAAAGAGCAATTAACATCACATAGTGCCATTAATATGTTAGATAATCATATACATAACATTTACATTGATACATACATAAGAACATCATCCTAAAACTCCCTCAAGTCTAACTAGTGCAATCTATAGGTAGAGTTCCATACCCCTACCTAGAATAAGCTAAGCCCTAGGTCATCTTAGTTAGAGTTCATTCCTTTAAATCCTTTTACCTTTTGATAACATCTTGCCTTTTCCGACATAGACCAAATGAGCTAATGTGAAATCCGGTTTCATGAAACCCTACACCGAAACAAGGCGTACTACTTGCCAAGGTAGTACCAGAACATGAACACAACAACTACGTGGATCCACTAGCTAGTATTCTTATGGGGGCAACATAGTTCAAGATATAAGAGATATAGTTGGGACCTCTTTATGCTACATGCATTCTTGTCTCCAATATCACGAGTACAATAGTGATTCTTCCATATGTGGGAAGAGATACTCCTCACTCTAGTTCACTATGTGCTAAGCTAGAGTCCCTTTTTGAAATGTCTTGAATACCTTTATTAATCATCATAGCTTAATGTGGGTCGTAGTGTCTATCCCTTATATAAACATCATCATCATAGCTCAATAAAAATTGCATGAGTATTGTCCTTTCATTACAATTCATATAAGTGAAGTTAGCACATTAACATATTCATATCATGATAAGGCACATTGGTAAGTTATCAAAATCCTTCTAATACACTACTAGAAATATGATCTAATGTCACAGTTATGTTACCGTTGAAGTAGGCTTACATACCGTTGTTGTGCCTTTAATGCCACAGTTTAGGCAACCGCTACAACAGCTCACGTAGCACTATATCTGTTGCGACGATTTTGTTTGCGGTAACAATTACTGTAGCAGTTAATTAACTTTATTGTGACGGTTTAAAGATAAATTTTAAATTTGTATTAATATTGTCATAAACTATTTCAAAAATTTTTTTATGCCGCATTTATTTTCAAACCATTGTCGATGATTAACACTATATTAGTACGATTATATACTGTCGCTATAGAGTTTTATGCAACAGTTCATTATAGGTTGTTGCTACGTTTATTTTAACAACAATTTCATTCTAATACAACAATTATTTTATGGTAATGTATCAGTTTTAAGCTATTATAATTGTCTCTCAATGTCTATTGCTACATTTATTACAAGGTTCATGCAACAATTCATGTCAAGCTATTGCAATGATTAATATTAGGCTATTCCAACATATATGTACTATAGATATTAGATAAATTATTAATTGATCCATTGCAATAATTTTGTAACATAAAATATACATAAAAAGATCATGGGAAGAAATTATATTTCATTACCGAAATTGTAATCTAAGATCCAAGGTTGCAATTGGGTACGTAATATCCATATAATTAATATAGATAAACATTTTCAACCATTCTAAAAGGGTGAAATGTATAAATGCACCATACATGTACTTTTTTCAATTTTCAAAAATAATAGATTTCGAGAACATATGTAAAGTTAACATCAACTCAATTCAGCTCCTATGTCAAGTCCTGAGTACTGCTTTCATCTCTTTCAATATCATCACCTACATAAAATTAATGAATATAAAAAATAGTTTAGAAATTTTGTTCCAAAAGTTCATTGACTTCAGTGATATATTTTAAACTTATCACTCTATATCTACGACAGACATATAAATCAATAAACTTCAAATGGCAGTAAAGTAATTAAATTTAACTATGGTAAGGAACTTGAATCATGCTGTTAGCATTCAAAACATACAAGAAAGGTAAAACGTACTTGGCCGAGCAAGTAGAGGCAATATTGCCAATTACTAATATTCATGTATGGTAGAGTACTGTTGTTCTAAACGTTCACACAATGTTTATTTTATTTACAACAAGTAATAAGTTTACTTTGTTTCTTTTGGAAGGAAAAATAAAGAAAACTTGTAACCCTACTTGCAAATCGAAGTTGGTACTTTGTGAAGCTAGCTATCACTACCATTCTTATAAATGTGAGTGTCTATAGATACTAACTTTCACAAATTATTATAAAATTGAGAAAGCATGAGATACTAAAATCTAAGTAACAACTAAAATAAACATTGTATTTAAAAATACACTACAATACAACGGGTAACAACCATCCAAACAATATGCAAGTCTACAGTTAGTCACTCTGTGTTACTAATCCATCCAAGAAACACCCATTAGATCTTTATTTATCTCAACTGTATAATTTTTCAAATAAGCAAATAGACTTGCATATGAATTATTAAAGAAAAAACCAGCACCTCTGTTGAGATTTACACAAGAAGAGGAAACAAAATTGACAGAAATGCTATTATACTTGATAATCTAATCGTAGACTTAGCAGATAAATTTCATCACCAGAAAAATAACATCAAGACTCACAATTTATGGAAGTTAAAAGAAGTACTTCTTGAAGCAAAACACCAAGAGATAAAAACCACTACTCTTTGTAAATGAACTAATAAATCTAGAAGTCATTGCTTTGATTTTTAAGGTTTTAAGAGATATTTGCATACTTCATATGGAAATTATCCCATCACCGCTAGTTCAAATAAATAGTTACTCAAAATTTGTATCTTCCTCATTGTTAATGAGTCTTATGTATTTACAACAACAAGAACAATGACTAACATTAAAGCATAGAAGCCAAAATCAACCCTAAAAAAGGAAAAAAATGTTAACACATACCATTCACAAGAGGTGTCTGCTAACACAAGACATTCACAAAACATCGGTGCATCACTAATACTTCAATAGCTAGACAGAACAAATGACAAAGGGGAGATCTCCTAGAACAGTGGTATATTAAATAACAATAGAAGAAATGTACAATTTTGAATTTACGACAAAAGACATGTTATTGGGAATGCCATTTTTAGATAAATATTACCCACATATAATAACAAAAACACATTGGCGGTTTACTACACCATGCGGAAACAAAATAGGAGCAAAAAGAGTAAATAATAAACAACGAAAACCTACAGAATGGATAAAAGGAAGTGAAAAATAAATCAAGAAATGGAAAATATGAATAAGAAACAAATATCACAATTAGAAATTATCATAGATAAAGTTAAAATAATAAATGAACAACTAGAACAACTATATAACGAAGATCCATTACAAAGATCGGAAAAACATAAGACAAAGGTAAAAATTGAACTAATAGATGAATGTAGTATAATAACACAAAACCATTAAAATATAACTTTGATGATTTAGAAGAATTTAAAATACATATAGATGAACTATTAGAAAATAATTACATACAAGAAAGTAATAGTAAACATACATGTCCAGCATTTATAGTTATAAAACATAGTGAACAAAAAAGAGGTAAAAGCAGAATGGTTATAGATTATCGCAACTTAAATGCTAAAACTAATACATATAATTAGTCAATACCAAATAAAATTCTAAAAATAAGACAAATACAAGGATATAACTATTTCAGTAAATTCGATTGTAAATCAGGATTTTATCACCTAAAACTAGAAGAAGAATTTAAACAGCTAACAACATTCACAGTACCGCAAGGTTTCTATGAATGGAATGTATTACCATTTGGATATAAGAATGCACCAGGTAGATATCAACATTTTATGGACAACCATGTTAACCAGTTAGAAAATTGTATTGTATATATAGATGATATATTATTATATTCTAAAACACAAGATGAACATATAAGATTATTAGAAAAAATTTATACATATAATCAAACATTCAGGTATAAGCTTAATTAGAAAGAAAGCAGAAATTATGAAACCACAAATAGAATTTCTAGGAATACAAATAGATAGGAATGAAATAAAAATGCAAAATCATATAGTACAAAAAATAATCACCCTTAATGAAAATATAGATACGAAAAAGAAATTACAATCCTTTCTAGGATTAGTAAATCAAGTAAGAGAATATATACCAAAATTAGCAGAGCATTTAAAACCATTACACAAAAAACTTAAAAAAGACATAGAATATTATTTCGACTATAAAGATAAAGAACATATAAGAAATATTAAGAATTTATGTAAAAAATTACCAAAACATTACTTTCCTGATGAAAATAGAACATTTATTTATATTGTTGAAACAGATTCAAGTGATCATAGTTATGGAGGAGTTTTAAAATACAAATATGAAAAAGAAAAAATAGTACACCATTGTAGATATTATTCAGGATCTTATGCAGAAGCACAAATAAAATGGTAAATAAACAGAAAAGAATTATTTGCTGTAACGACCTGTTTAGTCGTTTTGAGCAGTAGAGTATTTTCTGGTAATAACTGTCTGAGTCGACGGATCCCACGACGGACCTTCATGGGCACGACGGACCGTCGAGGTGGGTCTCGTTCCAAAACACTTAGAATTCTGAAAAATTGAATACTGAGAACAACTCTCTGAACTTCGTGACGAAATGGCAGGACGGACCGTCGTAGGCACGACGGACCATCACAGGGTCTTAAGTAAAAAGTGAGTCTCTGAACTCTGTGACGACTCAGCAGGACGGACCGTCGCAGGCACGACGGCCCGTCACAGGCTACGTAACCCTGACCTGGTCGGATTTCTGTTAAATGTTTTAAGGGGCGTTTTGGACTATTCCTGCTTATAATTATAAAGTTAGTGGGTAATACTAACAATTCAATTACTTGGGGGTTAAAGGAGATAACCTTGAATTAATTAGTGGGTTACTTTTGTCATCTTTTATACTTAATTATATGCTAATTAGGGTAAAAGAAAAAGGGTTTGAATAAGAAAAATAGAAAGAACAGAGAGAGGGAGAAACGATCGATCAAGAGGAGAGAACGAAGAGGAAAGCAAAGCATTGAAAAGTAGATTCTTGATCACGAATTCTTCGGTGGAGGTAGGTTATGGTTTATGCTATTTGTAGTAAACTCTTAATAGCGAATGATATGTATTGGGTAGTGTTGTAAACCCTTCTATATGCTTAATTGTATGCTTGCATGAATGTGATTATATAATTGTGATAAAATAAGCATGATGAAGCCATTGAATCCTAAATCTTGAAAAACCCTAATCTACCTTGTTAATGATAATGCCTTGGTATAAAAAAAGGCTTGATGAACGAAAGTAGTGAGATAAGGGGATCGGGTGCCACGTTCCGGTACCAGGATAGTATGATGAGGATCGGGTGTCACGTTCCAGCACCAGGATAGTATGATGAGGATCGGAGTGTCACGTTCCAACACCAGGATAGTATATGGATCGGGTGTCACGTTCCGGCACCAGGATAGTATAATGATGATCGGAGTGTCACGTTCCGACACCAGGATAGTATATGGATCGGGTGCCACATTCCGGTAGCAGGATAGTATGATGAGGATCGGGTGTCACGTTCCGGCACCAGGATAGTATGATGAGGATCGGAGTGTCACATTCCGGCACTAGGATAGTATATGGATCGGGTGTCACGTTTTGGCACCGGGATAGTATATGGAGCGGAGTGTCACGTACCGACACGAGAGAAATAAAGATAATGAATCTTGAAAGATGTTAATATACTCAATATAATGAACCTAATTTCCAAACGAGTATGATGGGGAGGTGTGAGTCCTCATTGATGTGCTTGGTGTTGTGACCAAGGGTTATGGTAATTGTAAATGCCGCATGTTGAGTATTGTAGTTGATTTTATGATATTATCTGATATATACTGTTTTCTATTTTGAGTTGGCCGATGATATCGAATCAGTACCTGTGTTTTGTAGTGACCCTTACTTGTATGTTTTCTTTTTTATTTTTTGTGGAGTGCAGCAAACGTACCGTCGTCTTCAACTCAATCGCAACTCTAGCCAGTCTTCGTCATACCAGATTTCAGGATGAGCTAAAGCTTCTAGCTTGTACTGGATCTTCTTCTTCATGTCTGGATGCCTTGAAGTTCTGGCATGGGCTATCTGTTTAGTTATTTTAGCTTCTTAGATACTCTTAGACTTAGTAATTTGAGGATAGATGTTCTTGTGATGATGACTTCCAGATTTTGGGGATAATGATATGTTTGAGTTTTAAGTCTTCCGCATTATTTTTATGTTTATTATGTTTGAAATGTTGGGGTTTAGATTGGTTGGTTCGCTCACATAGTAGGATAAGTGTGGGTGCCACTCGCGGCTCATTTTGGGACGTGACATTTGAATTATATAACTGTTTATTAGCATTTGAACCATATATTGTTTATAATAAATTTATTGTAAGAACAGATAACACACAGGTAAAATGATGGATAACAAAAAAGGTAGAGGATTCAGTTACAACAAAAGAAATAAGGAGATTAGTACTGAATATATTGAATTTTACATTTACAATTGAGGTAACTAAAACTGACAAAAATATGATTGCAGACTATTTATCAAGACAAAGTTACACAGCCAGAACAAGATAATCTTATGGAGAACATACTCATAACCTTAATTACACTTTGTACAAAAGTGGATCGTATAGGCTTGAGAATTCAATGGCTAGAAGAAAATGCAGAAAAATCTAAAGCTACAAGTCAGCAACATGACTATAAACATGCGGAGCTACGTCGTTCGGCAGACGGTAAACAACCAGAGCTAAAAGGAGACGTTGGGAAACTCCCTAAAACCCATAACATTACTAATGTTGCATGTACAAGCACAGGAGATATGGAAAAAACTACATTGAAAAATACAAACCTAAACAACTTATTTACAAAACCATTTATCCCAAAGGTACAAATAGTAGATACCCCAACACCACAAACATCTACATATGCAGCCAGCCTGCATAAGGAAAAGAAAACATATAACCATATATCCCAAGCTTACATTGAAAACCTATACAAAATACAAAAATTTTTAAATCTCAAACCCAAATTTACCACAACCACAGAAAAAACCCAGGACTATTTAACCCAAAAATTACAAGGTTATAACAAGCTAATTGCACAACCAAAAACGAATCCAAATCTAGTTAAGACTTGTTATAATTATGGACTATTAAATACAGTTTATACATATACAGGAGAAGAGATAAGTGAAATCCCGGAGGTCCACTAATCATTTTTGATATACAAAAAAATAACAAAAGGAAACTTATTTTTTATAAGATTCTATGCAGCACCAGCTGAGATACTTTATGACGAGATAAAACCAATGATCCAAATAGTAAAAATTAGATTAACACGAGAGTTGATAATACTAGAAGACATAGGGCAACAACCTGAGATAACAAAAGTTGAGATACCCAATTTTTATGCAAACAAAAGAATAATTGGGTTATCAACTATCATACAGGAGTTAGCTAATAACTAATTACAAGGAAATGCCATATGGAGTTATTATTCAAGAGACCATTTAATGATATATGCCAATTCGCGAGTGATAAGGCAAGCAGATATGGAGGAAGTCCAGAAATGGATTTTGTCCTTATTAAAACCAGAAGCTACTCCAACAACTAGAGCAATCAAACAAGGATTTATCTCTGAAGAACTAATGACAAGATATTGCAAGTTAGTTTGTCATAAATATCCAGACCATATATGTTCTAAGTGTAACCAAGGTAATGACATAATCCCTGAGGTACAACTAGAATAAAATAACTTTCAAAAATAAGATACTTTATGTAAAGTTATAATAGTATTATTGTAATTGTATTTTATTGTTTTGCGTCGGCTATATGTAAAAGTAAAGGCCAATATGTAAAGTAGAAATAGTGAGTATTTTGTTTTTTGTGTCGGCCAAATATAATTAGGCCATGTGTAAAAGTAAGTGTCGGCCATTTGTATTGGCCATACATTTAAATTTGGTTGTATAAATAGAGGGTTCTCCCTCATAATAAAATCTTCTCTTTCATATACATCTCTCTCTCTCACATTATGTAAAGTAGAAATAGTGAGTATTTTGTTTTTTGTGTCGGCCAAATATAATTAGGTCATGTGTAAAAGTAAGTGTCGGCCATTTGTATTGGCCATACATGTAAATTTGGTTGTATAAATAGAGGGTTCTCCCTCATAATAAAATCATCCCTTTCATATACATCTCTCTCTCACTCTTAATTCCGCTTCCACCCTACATTGGTATCAGAGCTAGATGATTAAAACTAGAACTATGGAAACCAAATCAGAAGCAACAAATTTACAGAAACAGGTATACACATTTAAGTTCATGAGTCGCTAAACTAATTTATTCCTGATAATCTCTTGTTGATTATAATTGTTTATCATGTTTTAATAATGTTATAATAACCATCTTTAGAAAGTTTGCTACAGAAATATTCTGCGAATAAGTATGCCCAGACTATGCCATCCTAAAGTTGAAACCAATAGGCAAGAAGGCCGTTTAGGGGAGTAAACAAAGTTGAGGCGCTGTTAGGGTAACTAATCAAAGAAGAAAACTGTAGTATTGACCAGACGAGATGATTATTAAACCATTATTATTACATAATAAATAAGTATAATCCATTGAGAGGTTGGAAGGCATAAAATCTTTAGCGAACAAATGAACAAAATGAACTCCTATTTATTAGATGATGATGTTAATTACAAAACATTAATACTCTATATATTAAAAGATCTTAATACTGATATAAAAAGAGAAATTTATGATATGTTGGTAACATATGAAGTAATAGAAGTAACAACCCAAGGTTGGACTAAATTAGATATACAAAATGATTTTTATGATGAATTTTATTTTTACATATATGATTATATGATGATCTAGAGATATTCAGGGATCAATGATTGCACCAAAAAAGTTTGAAGTTTGGCAAAAACGGAGTAATAATAATTATAAGATTAAATATATTAAAGACCCAAACAAATTAAGTAAACTTTTTAAAATTTTGTATAGAAAAAATATAAATGAATAATACAACAAGTAAAGAAACTAAAATAACAAAAACCAAGATAGATAAAAAGGTACGAAAGATATGGAAAAAATTAAAACCTTTATACATAAAATATAAACTATCTGTTTTTATTTTGTTATCTATTAGTTGCTTAGATATATTTCCTATCCATAGTAATATTGCTTTATTTGTATCTGCGACACAATCAAGATCTAAGAAATTATATTGCTCGTTTATTGGTCTTGGTGTCCAATTTTTATTTAATCTACTATTCCATATTGCGTTAGTTCTATCTGATTGTTGATAACTTTCTGTATAGTAAGTTGGTGGTGTTCATCTAGGACTAATTCTAGGACTATTTCTGGGACTATTGTCTGGAGTTTTAACTCTTGACGTACTAGGTCGATTCATATCTCCTGTGTTTATTTCAAATTTTTTCAGTTTATTTACCTGTTCTAGAATTGCTGTATATGTCTCACTTATATCACTTATTTCTGATTTTTGATCATTTATTGTATCTGATTCATTTTCGTCTATTTCATTTACTTCAAGGTCTTCATTTAGTTTTTGTTCCATCTCTTTTATTTCATTAGTTAACTCTAGTTCTTTTTATTTTTCTTTCTCTTTTTGTTTAGTTTCATATAATAATTTTAACCTAGCTAATTCTTTTTCTAATTCACTTATTCTTGTATTTTTTATTTCTTCCAAATGTTGTACTTCTTGTTTTGCTTGTTTTTGTTTTTTTTGATTTCTTTTGATTTGTCTATTTCTTCATTTTCTTTTGTTATTCTTATCATAGCTGTTAGACTATCTTCTAATTTTGCTGTTTCTTTTTCTATCATTAAATATAAATTATTTCCAATATTTTATATCTCCTTCCTAAATTTGAAAATATTATTTTTATTATCATTCCATCTTGATTTTCATATGTCTTTTCGTCTACTGCAAATTCTTCTTTATTCATTATAATTTATGTATTATGTCATGTTGTAATTTATATTCAAGGTGATCTATTTGTATTTCTAACATAAATATAGCTTTTCTTTGTGCTAATATCGAATTTTTACATACTCCTGCTAACATGTTTTTTATTAATCTTTCTTTCCTATGTTGTTGTTCTTGTCCTTTTTCATCTATTTTTTCTATCAATTGTTTCCTATATGTTTCTTTGTTTATAATGTTTTTTCAAATAACAAACATATTTGTATTCTGTTTTTGAAATTATGTGAAATATACTTAGCAGATGACAGAATCATACACCCTATAGAAAAAAGTGTAATTAGTGCAGTAAAAGGAAACTTAATATACCAAAAATTTAAATTTTTTATAAGTGCAAATTATACGGTAGCATTAACAGACCGAAATATATATAAATCATTAGTATTATATTGGAAAATGTCTGGAATAGAGTTAGCACCAGACAGTAAAATATTTACAGCAAGATGTAAAAACTTATATATATTAACAACAAAACATAAAATAACAGCAAAAAACAAAATTGATAAAATAAAGATAGAAAATCCTTTCGAAAAAATAATTACTGTAATAGACAATAATGACTATTGCTATAAAGAAATTGACACGGAAGAAGATTTAGAAATTGTAAAAGAAAGATTAAGTACTTCAAGTGTACCAAATACGTTAACAAGAGCTACCTCATCAAGAATGAGTACATCTAAAAGAAACTATGAAATCCCACAAAACTTATTAGATAAGGAAGAAATAGCACCATATCATTATTTCGTAACAGGAATAATGGACCAAAGAAAATATAAAATTTTGATAAATACAGGACAAGAAGAAAATTACATAACAAGAGAGTTAGTATTAGAAGAAGAAATTATAAAAACAAGACACATATGCCCTGGATTACCTAGTGAGATAGTAAACATAAATGAAGAAACAACGGAAAAAGAAATAATTATAGGAGGAATACCCTTAATAATACCATTTAAAATATACCAAGGAAATCATAATATTACATTAGGTATAAAATGGTTTGAAAAAGTTAAACCATACAATATAGAAAATGAACAATTAACAATAACTTGTCAAAATAAGAAAATAGTTATAAAAAGAACAAAAATAAATAATGAAAATATTTATACTTGAAAAAATTATTAAAGAAGGATATTGTAACGACCTGCATAGTCGTTTTGAGCAGTAGAGTTTATTTCTGGTAATAACTGTCTGAGTCGACGGATCCCACGACGGACCGTCATGGGCACGACGGACCGTCGAGGGGGTCTCGTTCCAAAACACTTAGATTCTAAAAATTTGGGTACTGAGAACAACTCTCTGAACTTCGCCGCGATATGGCAGGACGAACCGTCGTGGGCATAACGGACCGTCACAGACCCCTTAGTGAAATTTAGTCTCTGAACTTTGTGACAGGAGCAGCAGGACGGACCGTCGCAGGCACGATGGGCCGTCAAAGGCTGCGTAAACCTGACTGTGTCGGATTTCTGTTAAAAGTGTTTAAGGGGCCTTTTGGACTATTCCTGCTTATGATTATAAAGTTAGTGGTTTAATGTTAATAATTCAATTACTTGGGGGTGAAAGGAGACAACCTTGGAACAAATAGTGGGTTACTTTTACCATCTTTTATACTTAATTATATGGTAATTAGGGTAAAAGAAAAAGAGTTTGAATAAGGAAAAAAATAGAAAGAACAGAAGAGGGGGACGAACGAGCGAGAGAAGAGAGAACGAAGAGGAAAGCAAAGACCTTGAGGAGAAGCTTGCGTGATCACGAATTCTTCGGTGGAGGTAGGTTATGGTTTATGTTATTCCGTAGTAAAATCTAAATAGCGATTGATATGTATGGGGTAATTTTGTAAAGTCTTCTATATGCTTAATTGTGTGCTTGCATGATGTGATTATGTAATTGTGATGAATTAGCATGATGAGGCTATTGAATCTTATACCTTAAAAACCTCTTTGTTAATGATGATGCCTTGGTATAAACGAAGGCTTGATGAACTAAGAGAATGAGGTTAGTGGATCGGGTGTCGCGTTCCGACACCAGGATATTATTAGTGGATCGGAGTGTCACATTCCGACACAAGGATAGTATGGATCGGGTGTCATGTTCCGACACCAGGATAGTATTAGTGGATCGGGTGTCACGTTCCGACACCAAGATAGTAAAGAGAATGAATCTTGAATTATGCTAATATACTCAGATTTAATGAACCTGTTTCCGAAATGAATATGGTGTGGAGGCTTGAGTCCTCATAGATGTACTTGGGTTGTGCCCAGTGGTTATGGTACTTGTTGTTCTCACCTGTTAAGTGTTATGGTTTATTTTATGTTATTATTTGATATATATTTCTCTCTATTCTGAGTTGGCCGATGATACCCACTCAGTACTTTTGTTTTGTACTGACCCCTAATTGTATGTTTTTCCCTTTGTTATTTGTGGAGTGTAGCAAATGTACCGTCGTCTTCAACTCAACCGCAACTCTAGCCAGTCTTCATCATGTCAGATTTCAGGGTGAGCTATTGTTCCTAGCTCGGACTGGATTCTCTCTCATACATGTCTTGATGTCCTTTAAGTTCGGACATGGACCATCTGTTTCTTATTTTAGCTTCCTAGACACTCTTAGATTTAGTAATTTGAGGATAGAATATTCTTGTGGTGATGACTTCCAGATTTAGGGAAATAATAAGTATTTAATTTTAGAAGTTGTTTAATTGATTTCGTTAATGAGTTTTAAGTCTTCCGCATTTTTTTCTGTTTATTATGATTGAAATGTTGGGGTTTAGATTGGTTGGTTCGCTCATATAGGAGGTTAAGTGTGGGTGCCACTCCCGACTCGTTTTGGGTCGTGACAAACTTGGTATCAGAGCATTAGGTTCGTTGGTCTCATCACACAAGAACGAGTCTATTTGATTCTTGAGGAACGGTAGGGGGACACCTTTACTTTTCTTTGAGAGGCTACAAGACTTTAGGAAAATTCCATTCTTTCTTTCTTTCGTGCTATTACATGGATCCAATTGGTATCTGGGTGATACAAATTGGTATCTGACCAACTTCACTCTATTTCGCAGATGGTTAGAACTAGAGCAACAACTGCGCCAACACAAACACCGGCAAGACAAGATGCGTCTGAACCAGCCACTGAGGCTGTAGCTCGAAGAGGAGCGTGGCAAGAGGCCGTGGTAGGGTCGCGGGGACGTCCTCTAGAGGAAGAGGACAAGCACCTGGCCCAGCTAGTACTAGGGCGGTGACTCCTCCACCGACTGAGGAAGTATTAAGAGAGGGTGAGGAAGGGGAGGATGAACAAGTGCAGAATGAGGGATTACCACCCCAACCTACCCCAGAGATGATTAATCAAGTTCTTGCTTATCTTAGCGGGTTATCTGATCAAGGCCAGACACCTCCAGTGTTTTCTACACCAGCACCTCAGGTTCAGGGGGTACAGCATGCAGCTGCTGTGGCTCCCTGCATGGATGCATCATTGGAAATAGGCACGTTTCCTCGGTTGACTACAGAGCCTATTATGACAAGCGACCAGCACGAACTTTTCAGTAAGTTCTTGAAATTGAAACCTCCAGTCTTCAAGGGTGCAGAATATAAGGATGCCTATGATTTTCTGGTTGATTGTCATGAGCTACTACACAAGATGGGCATAGTAGAACGATTTGGCGTCGAGTTTGTGACTTATCAATTTCAGGGGAACGCCAAAATGTGGTGGCGATCGTATGTTGAGTGTCAACCAGCACAAGCACCACCTATGACTTGGGCATCATTCTCTAGCTTATTTATGGAGAAGTATATACCCCGGACTTTGAGGGATAAGAAGAGAGATGAGTTCCTGAGCCTAGAGCAAGGCAGGATGTGGGTTACTGCATATGAGGCTAAGTTTCGTGCATTGTCCAGGTATGCCACCCAGCTTTGCTTTAGTCCACAAGAGCGGATTCGCCATTTTGTGAAGGGGTTGAGGTCAGATTTGCAGATTTCAGCCTTACAGGTAGCTGCTGCAGCAAAATCTTTTCAGGAGGTGGTAGATTTTGTGATAGAAGTGGAGGGAGTGAAGCCAGACGACTTCACCATGGCATCGACCTCTAAGAAGTTTCGTAAGGGAGGTGAGTTTAATGGTTCTTACTTCAGAGGGCAGGGTTCAGGATGTTACCCAGCCCGACCTATTCAGTCGTCACTGCAGGCTGTAGCTGGGGGTCCACCACAGACCGGTCAACATTTCTCTGAGTTTGGAGGTTACCCCCAGACTTCATCGTTCTCACAGAGACCTATGTTTGAACCCAGAGAGTGTTATGGATGTGAGGAGACTGGACATATAAAGGGGTATTGTCCAAAACAGAGTTACAGACCCCCAATAGTAAGAGGTAGAGGTGGTCATGGAAAGGGCGGCCATTCTGGAGGACGTGGTGGTCAAGGTAATGGTGGTCACCAAACCAACCGGTGTGGCGGGCAAGCTGGAGCGACTGCAGCACAACTTGGTAGGGGCAACAAACAGACAGGTGATAGGGCCCATTGTTATGCTTTCCCTGGGAGGTCTGAAGCGAAGACATCTGATGTTGTTATCACAGGTAATCCTTTGGTTTGTAATTGCATGGATTCTGTATTATTTGATCCTGGATCCACATTTTCATATGTATCTTCCTCATTTGCTACTGGTTTTGATTTGCATTGTGATTTACTTGACATGCCTATTCGTGTTTCTACTCCGGTGGGTGAGTCTGTGGTAGTTGAAAAGGTGCATAGGTCTTGTCTTGTGACTTTTATGGGGAGCAATACTCATGTAGACTTGGTTATCTTAGAAATGGTTGATTTCGATGTAATTCTGGGTATGACTTGGCTTTCTCCAAACTTTGCAATCTTAGATTATAATGCCAAAATAGGACATTGGCCAAGCCTGGACAGATCCGCTAGTGTGGGAGGGTGACTACACATCCACTCCAATTCGTATTATCTTCTTTCTTCGTGCTAATAAAATGGTTAGTAAGGGTATTTTAGCTTTCTTGGCACACCTCAGGGATGATACTACCCAAGTACCTTCAATTGAGTCGGTTTCGATAGTCCGTGAGTTTCTGGATGTGTTTCCTGCAGACCTTCCAGGTATGCCACCGGATAGGGATATTGATTTCTGTATTAATCTGGAGCCGGGTACTCGCCCCATTTCCATACCCCCTTATAGAATGGATCCCGCTGAGTTAAGGGAGTTAAAGGCCCAACTTCAGGAATTGTTAAGCAAAGGCTTTATTAGACCAAGTGCATCCTCTTGGGGTGCTCCTGTTTTATTTCTGAAGAAGAAGGATGGAAGTTTTCGGATGTGCATAGACTACATGAAACTGAATAAGGTAACTATTAAGAACAAGTATCCTCTTCGTCGCATCGATGATTTGTTCGATCAGTTACAAGGTGCTTGTACCTTCTCAAATATCGATTTGAGATCTGGTTATCATCAATTGAAAATAAGGGAAATGGATGTGCCAAAGACTGCTTTTCGGACCAGGTATGGACATTATGAGTTCTTAGTAATGTCTTTTGGGCTTACTAATGCCCCTGCTGCTTTCATGAGTTTGATGAACGAGATTTTTAAGCCATACCTTGATCTCTTTGTTATTGTATTCATTGATTATATACTGGTATACTCAAAGAGCAAGAAAGAACATAAGGAGCACTTGAGAATAGTATTGGAAATGTTGAGGGAGAAAAAGCTTTATGCCAAATTCTATAAGTGTAAGTTTTTGCTAGATTCAGTGTCCTTCTTGGGGCATGTGGTTTCTAAGGATGGAGTGATGGTGGATCCTTCTAAGATTGAAGCAGTGAAGATTTGGGCAAGACCTATTAATGTTACAGAGGTAAGGAGCTTTGTCGGTTTAGCTAGCTACTACCGTCGATTTGTCAAGGGATTTTCTTCTATTGCTTCCCAATTGACAAACTTGACTAAGCAGAGTGTTCCATTTGTATGGTCGGACGAGTGTGAAGAAAGCTTTCAGAAGCTCAAAACCTTGTTAACTACTTCACCAATTCTTTCCCTGCCAGTGGAAGGCAAGAATTTCATTGTTTATTGTGATGCATCCTATTCTGGTTTGGGTGCAGTGCTAATGCAAGAGAAGAATGTAATTGCTTACGCTTCGAGGCAATTAAATGTGCATGAACGTAATTATCCAACCCACGATTTGGAGTTAGCGGCAGTAGTGTTTGCATTAAAGCAATGGAGGCATTATCTATATGGGGTTAAGTGTGAAGTCTATACAGATCATCGCAGTTTACAGTATGTCTTTACTCAGAATGATTTGAATTTGAGACAGAGGAGATGGATGGAACTACTGAAAGACTATGGTATCACTATCTTGTACATCCGGGAAAAGCTAATGTTGTGGCAGATGCTTGAAGTAGAAAGGCAGGAAGCATGGGAAGTCTAGATCACTGCAGGTTTCTAGAAGCCCATTGGCTAGAGAGGTTCAGACTATGGCAAATGACTTTATGAGGCTAAAAGTAAATGAGAGGGGAGGATTTTTGGCCTCTGTGGAGGCAAGATCTTCCTTTCTTGACAAGATTAAGGGAAAGCAGTTCACTGATGAGAAACTGATCCGGATTCGAGATAAGGTATTGCGAGGAGAGGCTTAAGAAGCAAAAATCAATGAGGAAGGTGCTTTGAGAATTAAGGGAAGAGTATGTGTACCCCGCTTCGATGATTTGATTCATACTATTCTTACAGAGGCTCATAGTTCAAGGTATTCTATACATCCTGGTGCAACCAAGATGTATCGTGACTTAAAGCAACATTTTTGGTGGAGTAGGATGAAGCGTGACATTGTAGATTTTGTTGCTCAATGCCCGAATTGTCAGGAAGTAAAGTATGAACACCAGAGGCCTGGAGGGACACTTCATATAATGCCCATTCCCGATTGGAAGTGGGAGAGAATTGCAATGGACTTCGTGGTTGGTCTTCCCAAGACAATGGGTAAGTATGACTCTATTTGGGTGATTGTTGACAGGTTAACTAAGTCTGCTCATTTCATTCCGGTCAAGGTGACTTACAATGCAGAGAAGTTAGCCAAACTTTATATCTCAGAAGTTGTTCGATTGCATGGAGTTCCACTCTCCATCATTTCAGATAGGGGTACGCAGTTTACTTCTAAGTTTTGGAAAACATTGCATGCTAAAGTAGGTACTAAGTTGGATCTTAGTACCACATTTCACCCTCAGACTGATGGTAAGTCTGAGCGAACGATTCAGGTTTTATAGGATATGCTTCGTGCATGTGTGATAGAGTTTGGTGGTCATTGGGATAACTTCTTACCCTTAGCAGAGTTATCATACAACAATAGCTATCACTCAAGTATTGATATGGCCCCATTTAAGGCACTGTATGGGAGAAGATGTAGGTCTCCCATTGGGTGGTTTGATGCATTTGAGGTTAGACCTTGGGGTACTGAACTTCTGAGGGAGTCGTTAAATAAAGTGAAATGCATTCAGGAAAAGCTTTTAGCGGCTCAAAGTAGGCAGAAAGAATATGTAGATCGAAAGGTTAGAGACTTGGAGTTTATGGAGGGTGAGCAAGTCTTGCTGAAGGTTTCACCCATGAAAGGGGTGATGCGGTTTGGTAAGCAAGGTAAGCTTAGTCCAAGGTATATTGGTCAATTTAAAGTTCTGAAGCGCGTGGGGGAGGTAGCTTATGAATTAGCCTTGCCCCCAAGGCTCTCAGGAGTGCACCCGGTATTTCATGTGTCTATGCTGAAAAGATATCATGGTGATGTAAACTACATTATTCGTTGGGATTCAGTCCTTCTTGATGATAATTTTTCTTATGAGGAGGAGCTTGTTGCTATTTTAGATAGGAAAGTCCGCAAGTTGAGGTCAAGAGAGATTGAATCCATCGAGGTTCAATGGAAGACTCGACCAATTGAAGAGTCCACTTGGGAGAAGGAGGCCTATATGCAAGAAAGATACCCACACCTGTTAACTAATTCAGGTACTCCTTTTCGCCCTTGTTTTTCTTCTTGTGATTGTTCGAGGACGAACGATGGGTAAATTGGTATCTATTGTAACGACCTACTTGGTCGTTTTGAGCAGTAGAGTTTATTTCTTGAAATAAATGTCTGAGTCGACGGATCCCACGACGGACTGTCATGGGCACGACGGACCGTCGAGGGAATCTCGTTCCAAAACACTTAGATTCTAACAATTTGGGTACTGAGAACAACTCTCTGAACTTCGCAACGACATGGCACGACGGACCGTCACAGACCCTTTAGTGAAATTTAGTTTCTGAACTTTGTGACAGAAGCAGCAGGACGGACTGTCGCAGGCACGACGGGCCGTCACAGGCTGCGTAAACCTGACTGTGTCGGATTTCTGTTAAAAGTTTTTAAGGGGCGTTTTGGACTATTCCTTCTTATGATTATAAAGTTAGTGGTTTAATGTTAATAATTCAATTACTTAAGGGTTAAAGGAGACAACCTTGGAATAAATAGTGGGTTACTTTTACCATCTTTTATACTTAATTATATGGTAATTAGGGTAAAACAAAAAGAGTTTGAATAAGGAAAAAATAGAAAAAATAGAAGAGGGGGACGAACGAGCGAGAGAAGAGAGAACGAAGAGGAAAGCAAAGACCTTGAGGAGTAGCTTGCGTGATCACGAATTCTTCGGTGGAGGTAGGTTATGGTTTATGCTATTCCGTAGTAAACTCTAAATAGCGATTGATATGTATGGGGTAATTTTGTAAAGTCTTCTATATGCTTATTTGCGTGCTTGCATGATGTGATTATGTAATTGTGATGAATTAACATGATGAGGCTATTGAATCTTAAACCTTAAAAACCTCTTTGTTAATGATGATGCCTTGGTATGAAAGAAGGCTTGATGAACTAAGAGAATGAGGTTAGTGGATCGGGTGTCACGTTCCGACACCAGGATAGTATTAGTTGATCGGAGTGTCACGTTCCGACACCAGGATAGTATGGATCGGGTGTCACGTTTCGACACCAGGATAGTATTAGTGGATCGGGTCTCACGTTCCGACACCACGATAGTAAAGAGAATGAATCTTGAATTATGCTAATATACTCAGATTTAATGAACTTGTTCCCAAAATGAGTATGGTGTGGAGGCTTGAGTCCTCATAGATGTACTTGGGTTGTGCCCAGTGGTTATGGTTCTTGTTGTTGTCACCTGTTAAGTGTTATAGTTGATTTTATGTTATTATTTGATATATATTACTCTCTATTCTGTGTTGGGCGATGATACCTACTCAGTACTTGTCTTTTGTACTGACCCCTACTTGTATGTTTTTCCCTTTGTTATTTGTGGAGTGCAGCAAACGTACCGTCGTCTTCCACTCAACCGCAACTCTAGCCAGTCTTCATCAAGTCAGATTTCAGGGTGAGTTATTGTTCCTAGTTCGGACTGGATTGTCTCTCATTCATGTCTTGATGTCTTTGAAGTTCGGACATGGACCATCTGTTTCTTATATTAGCTTCGTAGACACTCTTAGATTTAGTAATTTGAGGATGGAATGTTCTTGTGGTGATGACTTCCAGATTTTGGGGAATAATAAGTATTAAGTTTTAGAAGTTGTTTAATTGATTTCGTTAATGAGTTTTAAGTCTTCCGCATTATTTTCTGTTTATTATGATTGAAATGTTGGGGTTTAGATTGGTTGGTTCGCTCACATAGGAGGTTAAGTGTGGGTGCCACTCGCGGCTCGTTTTGGGTCGTGACAGATATCACAACATATATTACACCCCTATGATAGATACAGGAGCAGAAGCGAATATATGTAAATATAATTGTCTACCAGAAGATAAATGGGAAAAACTAAAAACACCTATGGTAGTTACAGGATTTAATAATGAAGGAAGTATGATTAAATACAAAGCAAAAAATATAAAAATACAAATATGAGATAAAATACTAACAATAGAAGAAATGTACAATTTTGAATTTACGACAAAAGACATGTAATTAGGAATGCCATTTTTAGATAAATTTTACCTACATATAATAACAAAAACAAATTGGTGGTTTACTACACCATGCAGAAACAAAATAGGAGCAAAAAGAGTAAATAATAAACAACGAAAACCTACAGAATGGATAAAACAAAGTGAAAAAATAAATCAAGAAATGGAAAATATGAATAAGAAACAAATATCACAATTAGAAATTATCATATTTATAATAGATAAAGTGAAAATAATAAATGAACAACTAGAACAACTATATAACGAAGATCCATTACAAGGATGGGAAAAACATAAGACAAAAGTAAAAATTGAACTAATAGATGAAAGTAGTATAATAACACAGAAACCATTAAAATATAACTTTGATGATTTAGAAGAGTTCAAAATACATATAGATGAACTATTAGAAAATAATTACATACAAGAAAGTAATAGTAAACATACAAGTCCAGCATTTATAGTTATAAAACATAGTGAACAAAAAAGAGGTAAAAGCAGAATGGTTATAGATTATCGCAACTTAAATGCTAAAACTAAAACATATAATTACCCAATACCAAATAAAATACTAAAAATAAGACAAATACAAGGATATAACTATTTCAGTAAATTCGAATGTGTATCAGGATTTTATCACCTTAAACTAGAAGAAGAATCTAAACAGCTAACAGCATTCACAGTACCGCAAGGTTTATATGAATGGAATGTATTACCATTTGGATATCAGAATGCACCATTTGATATCAACATTTTATGGACAACCATTTTAACCAGTTAGAAAATTGAATTATATATATAGATGATATATTATTATATTCTAAAACACAAGATGAACATATAAGATTATTAGAAAAATTTATACACATAATCAAACATTCAGGTATAAGCTTAAGTAGAAAGAAAGCAGAAATTATGAAACCACAAATAGAATTTCTAGGAATACAAATAGATAGGAATGGAATAAAAATGCAAAATCATATAGTACAAAAAATAATCACCCTTGATGAAAATATAGATACGAATAAGAAATTACAATCCTTTCTAGGATTAGTAAATCAAGTAAGAGAATATATTCCAAAATTAGCAGAGCATTTAAAACCATTACACAAAAAACTTAAAAAAGATATAGAATATTATTTCGACAATAAAGATAAAGAACATATAAGAAATATTAAGAATTTATGTAAAAAATTACCAAAACATTACTTTCCTGATTAAAATAGAACATTTATTTATATTGTTGAAACAAATTCAAGTGATCATAGTTATGGAGAAGTTTTAAAATACAAATATGAAAAAGAAAAAATAGAACACCATTTTAGATATTATTCAGGATGTTATGCAGAAGAAAATGGGAAATAAACAGAAAAGAATTATTTGCATTATATAAATTTTTATTAGCATTTGAACCATATATTGTTTACAATAAATTTATTGTAAGAACAGATAACACACAGGTAAAATGGTGGATAACAAAAAAGGTAGAGGATTCAGTTACAACAAAAGAAATAAGGAGATTAGTACTGAATATATTGAATTTTACATTTAAAATTGAGGTAATTAAAACTGACAAAAATATGTATGCAGACTATCTATCAAGACAAAGTTACACAGCCAGAAAAAGATAATCTTCTGGAGAACATACTCAAAACCTTAACTACACTTTGTACAAAAGTGGATAGTATAGGCTTGAGAGTTCAAAAGCTAGAAGAAAATGCAGAAAAATCTAAAGATACAAGTCAGCAGCATGACTTTAAACATGCGGAGCTACGTCGTTGGGCAGACGGTAAACAGCCAGATCTAAAAGGAGACGTTGGGAAACTCCCTAAAACCCATAACATTGCTAATGTTGCAGGTACAAGCACAGGAGCTATGGAAAAAACTACATCGAAAAATACAAACCTAAACAACTTATTTACAAAACCATTTATCTGTAACGACCTGTTTAGTCGTTTAGAGCAGTATAGTTTATTTCTGGTAATAACTGTCTGGGTCGACGGATCCCACGACTGATCGTCATGGGCACGACGGACCGTCGAGGGGGGTCTCGTTCCAAAACACTTAGATTCTGGAACTTTGGGTACTGAGATTAACTCTCTGAACTTCGCGATGGAAGAGCAGCACGGACCGTCGTAGGCACGACAGACCGTTACAGGGTCTTAAATGAAATTGAGTCTCTGAACTCTATGACGACTCAGCAGGACGGACCGTCGCAGGCATGACGGACAGTCACATGCTGCGTAACCCTAACTGGGTCAGATTTCTGTTAAAAGTTTTAAGGGGTGTATTGGACTATTCCTGCATATGATTATAAAGATAGTGGTTTAATGTTAATAATTCAATTACTTGGGGGTTAAAGGTGATAACCTTGAAATAAATAGTGGGTTACTTTTTTCATCTTTTACACTTAATTATATGGTAATTAGGGTAAAAGAAAAAGAGTTTGAATAAGGAAAAATAGAAAGAACAGAAGAGGGGTACGAACAAGCGAGAGTAGAGAGAACGAAGATGAAAGCAAAGTCCTTGAGGAGTAGCTTGCGTGATCACGAATTCTTCGGTGGAGGTAGGTTATGGTTTATGCTATTTGATAGTAAACTCTTAATAGCGAATGATATGTATTGGGTAGTATTGTAAAGTCTTCTATATGCTTAATTGTATGCTTGCATGATGTGATTATGTAATTTTAATGGGTAGGAAAGATGACGTTGTGAAGCTTAAACCTAAAACCCTCTTTGTTAATAATGATGCCTTGGTATAAAAGAAGGCTTGATGAACTAAAAGAACGAGGTTAGTGGATCGGGTGTCACTTTCCGACACCAGGATAGTAGGGGATAGGAGTGTCACGTTCCGACACCAGGATAGTAAGATGAATGAATATTGAGGGGATCGGAGTGTCACGTTCCGACACCAGGATAGTAAAGAGAATGAATCTTGAATTATGCTAATATAATCAGGTTTAAAGAATCTTTTTCCCAAACGAGTATGGTGTGGAGGCGTGAGTCCTCATAGATGTGCTTGGGTTGTGGTCAATGGTTATGGTACTTGTTGTTGTTATCTGTTGAGTATGGTAGTCGATTTTATGTTATTATCTGATATATATTGCTTTCTATTTTGCGTTGTCCGATGTTACCTACTCAGTACTTGTGTCTTGTACTGACCCCTACTTGTTTTTGTTTTCTTGTTATTGTGGAGTGCAGCAAACGTGCCAACAATTTCGACTCGTCCTCAACTCTAGCCGGTCTTCATCACGTCAGATTTCAGGGTGAGCTATTGTTCCTAGCTCGGACTGGATTCTCTCTCATTCATGTCTTGATGTCCTTGAAGTTCGGACATGGACCATTTGTTTACTTATTTTAGCTTCCTAGATACTCTTAGATTAGTAATTTGAGGATAGAATGTTATTATGGTGATGACTTCCAGATTTTAGGAATAATAAGTATTAAATTTTAGAAATTATTTTTTGGCTATAGTAATGAGTTTTATGTCTTCCGCATTATATTATGTTTATTATGGTTGAAATGTTTGGGTTTAGATTGGTTTGCTCGTTCACATAGTAGGATAAGTGTGGGTGCCACTCGCGGCTCGTTTTGGATCGTGACAAACTTGGTATCAGAGCATTAGGTTCGTTGGTCTCATCACACAATAACGAGTCTAGTAGAGTCTTGAGGAATGGTAGGGGGACGCCTTTACTTTTCTTTGAGAGGCTACAAGACTTTAGGAAAATTCCATTCTTTCTTTCTTTCGTGCTATTACTTGAATCCAATTGGTATCTGGGTGATACAATTTGGTATCTGACCATCTTCACTCTATTTCGCAGATGGTTAGAACTAGAGCAACAACTGCGCCAGCACCAACACCGGCAAGAAAAGATGCGTTTGAACCAACCATTGAGGCTGTAGCTCAAAGAGGAGAAGTGGCAAGAGGTCGTGGTAGGGGTCGCGGGAGGACGTCCTCTAGAGGAAGAGGACAAGAACCTGGCCCAGCTAGTACTAGGGCGGTGAATCCTCCACCGACTGAGGAAGTATTAAGAGAGGGTGAGGAAGGGGAAGATGAGTAAGTGCAGAATGAGGGATTACCACCCCAACCTACCCCAGAAATGATTAACCAGGTTCTTGCTTATCTTAGCGGGTTATACGATAAAGGACAAACACCTCCACTATTTTCTACACCAGCACCTCAGGTTCTGGGAGTACAGCATGCAGCTGTTGTGGCTCCCCGCATGGATGCCTCATTGGAAATAGGCACGTTTCCTCGGTTGACTACAGGGCCTATAATGACAAGTGATCAGCAAGAACTTTTCAGTAAGTTCTTGAAACTGAAACCTCCACTCTTCAAGGGTGCTGAATCTGAGGATGCCTATATTACACAAGATGGGCATAGTAGAATGATTTGGCGTCGAGTTTGTGACCTATCAATTTTAGGGGAACGCCAAAATGTGGTGGCGATCGTATGTTGAGTGTCAACCAGCACAAGCACCACCTATGACTTGGGCATCATTCACTATCTTGTTTATGGAGAAGTATATACCCCGGACATTGAGGGATAGGAGGAGAGATGAGTTCCTGAGCCTAGAGGAAGGCAGGATGTCGGTTACTGCGTATGAGGCTAAGTTTCTTGCATTATCCAGGTATGCCACCCAGCTTTGCTTCAGTCCACAAAAGCGGATTCGCCGTTTTGTGAAGGGATTGAGGTCAGATTTGCAGATTCCAACCTTACAGGTATCTACTGCAGCAAAATCCTTTCAGGAAGTGGTAGACTTTGTGATAGAGGTGGAGGAAGTGAAGCCAGATGACTTCACCATGACATCAGCAACTAAGAAGTTTGTAAGGGAGGTGAGTTTAAAGGTTCTTACTCCAGAGGGCAGAGTTCAGGAGGTTATCCAGCCCGACCTATTTAGTCTTCAATACAGGCTGTAGCTGGGGGTCCACTGCTGACCGGTCAACATTTCTCTGAGTTTGGAGGTTATCCCCTGACTCCGTCGTTCTCACAGAGACCTATGCTTGAACCCAGAGAGTGTTATGGATGTGGGGAAATTGGACATATTAAGAGATATTTTCCAAAATAGAGTTACAGACCCCCAATAGTCAGAGGTAGAGGTGGTAATGGAAGAGGCCGCCATTCATGAGGACGTGGTGGTCACCAAACCAACCGGGTGGCGGACATGCCGGAGCGTCTGCAGCACAACATGGTAGGGGCAACCGATAGACAAGTGATAAGGCCCATTGTTATGCTTTCCCTGGGAGATCTGAAGCGGAGACATCTGATGCTGTTATCACAGGTAATTTTTTGCTTTGTGATTGCATGGGTTTTGTATTATTTGACCCTGTATCCACATTTTCATATGTATCTTTTTCATTTGCTACTGGTCTTGATTTACATTGTGAATTGCTTGACATGCCTATTCGTGTTTCTACTCCGGTGGGTGAGTCTGTGATAGTTGAAAAGGTGTATAGGTCTTATCTTGTGACTTTTATGGGGATCAATACTCATGTAGACTTTGTTATCTTAGAAATGGTTGATCTAGATGTAATTCTGGGTATGACTTGGTTTTCTCAAAACTTTGCAATCTTAGATTGTAATGCCAAAACTGTGACATTGGCCAAGCCTGGAACAGATCCGTTAGTGTGGGAGGGTGACTACACTCCCACTCCAGTTCATATTATCTCCTTTCTTCGTGCTAAGATAATGGTTAGTAAGGGTGGTTTAGCTTTCTTGGCACACCTCAAGGATGATACTACCCAAGTACCTTCAATTGAGTCGGTTTCGATAGTCCGTGAGTTTCTGGATGTGTTTCCTGCAGACCTTCCTGGTATGCCACCGGATAGAGATTATGATTTCTGTATTGATCTGGAGCCAGGTACTCGCCTCATTTCCATACCCCCGTATAGGATGGCTCCCGCTGAGTTAAGGGAGTTAAGGCCCAACTTCTAGAGTTGTTAAGCAAAGGCTTTATTAGACCAAGTGCATCCCCTTGGGGTGCTCCTGTTTTGTTTGTGAAGAAGAAGGATGGAAGTTTTCGGATGTGCATAGACTACAGGCAACTGAATAAGGTAACTATTAAGAACAAGTATCCTCTTCCTCGCATCGATTATTTGTTCGATCAGTTACAAGGTGCTTGTACCTTCTCAAAAATTGATTTGATATCTGGTTATCATCAATTGAAAATACGGGCAACAGATGTGCCAAAGACTGCTTTTCGGACCAGGTATGGACATTATGAGTTCTTACTAATGTCTTTTGGACTTACGAATTCCCCTGCTTCTTTCATGAGCTTAATGAACGGGATTTTTAAGCCATATCATGATCTCTTTGTCATTGTATTCATCGATGATATACCGGTATACTCAAAGAGCAGGAAAGAACATGAGGAGCACTTGAGAATGGTATTGGAAATGTTGAGGGAGAAAAAGCTTTATGCCAAATTCTCCAAGTGTAAGTTTTGGCTAGATTCAGTGTCCTTCTTGGGGCATGTGGTTTCTAAGGATCGAGTGATAGTGGATCCTTCTAAGATTGAAGCACTGAGGAGTTGGGTAAGACCTACTAATGTTACAGAGGTAAAGAGCTTTGTTGGTTTAGCTAGCTACTACCGTCGATTTGTCAAGGGATTTTCTTCTGTTGCTTCCCAATTGACAAACTTGACTAAGCAGAGTGTTCTATTTGTATGGCCGGACGAGTGTGAAGAAAGCTTTCAGAAGCTGAAGACCTTGTTGACTACTGCACCAATTCTTACCCTGCCAGTGGAAGGTAAGAATTTCATTGTTTTTTGTGATGCATCCTATTCTGGTTTAGGTGTAGTGCTAATGCAAGAGAAGAATGTAATTGCTTATGCTTCGAGGAAATTAAAGGTACATGAACGTAATTATCCGACCCACGATTTGGAGTTGGCTGCGGTAGTGTTTGCATTAAAGAAATGGAGACATTATCTATATGGGGTTAAGTGTGAAGTCTATACAGATCATCGTTGTCTACAATATGTCTTTACTTAGAGAGATTTGATTTGAGACAGAGGAGGTGGATGGAACTACTGAAGGACTATGAAATCACTATCTTTTATCATCCGGGAAAAGCTAACGTTGTGGCAGATGCGTTAAGTAGAAAAGCAGGGAGCATGGGAAGCCTAGCTCACTTACAGGTTTCAAGACGCCCATTGGCTAGAGAGGTTCAGACTCTGGCTAACGAGTTGGTGAGGCTAGAAGTAAATGAGAAGGGAGGATTTTTGGCCTGTGTGGAGGCAAGATCTTCCTTTCTTGACAAGATTAAGGAAAAGCAGTTTTCTTATGAGAAACTGATCCGTATTTGAGATAAGGTATTGCGATGAGAGGCTAAAGAAGCAAAAATCGATGAGGAAGGTGTTTTGAGAATTAAGGGAAGGGTATGTGTACCCCGCGTCGATGTTTGATTCACACTATTCTTACAGAGGCTCATAGTTCAAGGTATTCTATACATCCCGGTACAACCAAGATGTATCGTGACCTAAAGCAACATTTTTTGTGGAGTAGAATGAAGCGGGACATTGTTGATTTTGTTGCTCAATGCCCGAATTGTCAACAGGTAAAGTATGAACACCAGAGACATGGAGGGACACTTTAGAGAATGTCCATTCCTGAATGGAAGTGGGAGAGAATTGCAATGGACTTCGTGGTTAGTCTTCCAAAGACAATGGGTAAGTATGACTCCATTTGGGTAATTGTTGACAGATTGACTAAGTCTGCTCATTTCATTCCGGTCAAGGTGACTTACAATGCAGAGAAGTTTGCCAATCTTTATATCTCAAAAATTGTTCGATTACATAGAGTTCCACTCTCCATCATATCAGATAGAGGTACGCAATTTACTTCAATGTTTTGGAAAACATTGCATACTGAATTAGGTACTAGGTTGGATCTTAGTACTGCATTCCACCCTCAGACCGATGGTCAGTCTGAGCGAACGATTCAGGTTTTGGAGGATATGCTTCGTGCATGTGTGATAGAGTTTGGTGGTCATTGGGATAACTCCTTACCCTTAGCAGAGTTCTCATACAACAATAGCTATCACTAGACTATTGATATGGCCCCATTTGAGGCACTGTATGGGAGAAGATGTAGGTCTCCCATTGGGTGGTTTGATGCATTTGAGGTTAGACCTTGGGGTACTGACCTTCTGAGGGAATTGTTAGATAGAGTGAAGTGCATTCAAGAAAAACTTTTAGCAGCTCAAAGTAGACAGAAGGAATATGCAGATCGAAAGGTTAGAGACTTGGATTTTATGGAGGGTGAGCAAGTTTTACTGAAGGTTTCGCCCATAAAAGGGGTGATGCGGTTTGGTAACCGAGGTAAGCTTAGTCCGAGGTATATTGGTCCATTAGAAGTTCTGAAGCGCGTAGGGGAGGTATCTTATGAATTAGCCTTGCCCCAGGACTCTCAGGAGTGCACCCGGTATTTCATGTGTCTTTGTTTAAAAGATACCATGGGGATGGAAACTACATCATTCGTTGGGATTCAGTCCTTCTTGATGAGAATTTTTCTTATGAGGAGGAGCCTTTTGCCATTTTAGATAGAGAGGTCCGCAAGTTGAGATCAAGGGAGATTGCATCCATCAAGTTCAACGGAAGAATCGGCCAGTTAAAGAGTCCACTTGGGAGAAAGAGGCTGATATGCAAGAAAGATATCCACACCTGTTCACAGATTCAGGTACTCTTTCTCGCCCTTATTTTTCTTCTTGCGATCGTTCGAGGACGAACGATGGGTAAATTGGTATCTATTATAATGACCTGTTTAGTCATTTTGAGAAGTAGAGTTTATTTCTGGTAATAACTGTCTGGTTCGACGGATCCCACGATGGACCGTCATGGGCACGACGGACCGTTGAGGGGGTCTCGTTCCAAAACACTTAGATTCTGGAAATTTGGGTACTGAGATCAACTCTCTGAACTTCGCGATGGAAGAGCAGAACGGACCGTCGTAGGCACGATGGACCGTCACAGGGTCTTAAATGAAATTGAGTCTCTGAACTCTGTGACAACTCAGCAGGACGGACCGTCGTATGCACGACGGACCGTCACATGCTGCGTAACCCTGACTGGATCGGATTTCTATTAAAAGTTTTAAGGGGTGATTTTGACTATTCCAGCTTATGATTATAAAGTTAGTGGTTTAATGTTAATAATTCAATTACTTGGGGGTTAAAGGTGATAACCTTGAAATAAATAGTGGGTTACTTTTGTCATCTTTTATACTTAATTATATGGTAATTAGGCTAAAAGAAAAAGAGTTTGAATAAGGAAAATAGAAAGAACAGAAGAGGGGGACGAACGAGCGAGAGAAGAGAGAACAAAGAGGAATGCAAAGACCTTGAGAAGTAGCTTGCGTGATCACGAATTCTTCGGTGGAGGTAAGTTATGGTTTATGCTATTTGATAGTAAACTCTTAATAACGAATGATATGTATTGGGTAGTATTGTAAAGTCTTCTATATGCTTAATTGTATACTTGCATGATGTGATTATTTAATTGTAATGGGTTGGAAAGATTAGGTTGTGAAGCTTAAACCTAAAACCCTCTTTGTTAATAATGATGCCTTGGTATAAAAGAAGGCTTGATGAACTAAAAGAATGAGGTTAGTGGATTGGGTGTCACGTTCCGACACCAGGATAGTAGGGGATCGGAGTGTCACGTTCCGACACCAGGATAGTAAGATGAATGAATATTGAGTGGATCGGAGTGTCACGTTCCGACATCAGGGTTGTAAAGAGAATGAATCTTGAATTATGCTAATATACTCAGGTTTAAAGAACCTTTTTCCCAAACGAGTATGGTGTGGAGGCGTGAGTCCTCATAGATGTACTTGGGTTGTGGTCAATGGTTATGGTACTTGTTGTTGTTATCTGTTGAGTATGGTAGTCGATTTTATGTTATTATCTGATATATATTGCTTTCTATTTTGAGTTGGCCGATGATACCTACTCAGTACTTGTGTCTTGTACTGACCCCTACTTGTATTTGTTTTCTTGTTATTGTGGAGTGCAGCAAACGTGCCAACAACTTCGACTCGTCCTCAACTATAACCGGTCTTCATCACGTCAGATTTCAGGGTCAGCTATTGTTGCTAGCTTGGACTGGATTCTCTCTCATTCATGTCTTGATGTCCTTGAAGTTCGGACATGGACCATTTGTTTACTTATTTTAGCTTCCTAGATACTCTTAGATTAGTAGTTTGAGGATAGAATGTTCTTGTGGTGATGACTTCCAAATTTTGGGAATAATAAGTATTAAATTTTAGAAATTATTTATTAGCTATAGTAGTGACTTTTAAGTCTTCCGCATTATATTCTGTTTATTATGGTTGAAATGTTGGGGTTTAGATTGGTTGGTTTGCTCACAGAGTAGGATAAGTGTGGGTGCAGCCAGCCTGCATAAGGAAAAGAAAACATATAACCATACATCCCAAACATACATTGAAAACCTATACAAAATACAAAATTTTTTAAATCTCAAACCCAAATCTACCACAACCACAGAAAAAATCCAGGACTATTTAACACAAAAATTACAAGGTTATAACAAGCTAATTGCACAACCAAAAACGAATCCAAATCTAGTTAAGACTTGTTATAATTATGGACTATTAAATACAGTTTATACATATACAGGAGAAGAGATAAGTGGAATCCCGTAGGTCCACAAATCATTTTTGATATACAAAAAAATAACAGAAGGAAACTTATTTTTTATAAGATTCTATACAGCACCAGCTGAGACACTTTATGACGAGATAAAACCAATGATCCAAATAGTAAAAATTGGATTAACACGAGAGATGATAATACCAGAAGACATAGGGCAACAGCCAGAGATACCAAAAGTTGAGATACCCAGTTTTTATGCAAACAAAAGAATAATTGGGTTATCAACTATCATACAGGAGTTAGCTAATAACTATTTACAAGGAAATGCCATATGGAAATATTATTCAAGAAACCATTTAATGATATATGCCAATTCGCGAGAGATAAGGCAAGCAGATATGGAGGAAGTCCAGAAATGGATTTTGTCCTTATTAAAACAAGAGCTACTTCAACAACTAGAGCAATCAAACAAGGATTCATCTTTGAAGATGTAATGACAAGATATTGCAAGTTAGTTGGTCATAAATATCCAGACCATATATGTTCTAAGTGTAATTAAGGTGATGACATAATCCCTGAGGTACAACTAGAATAAAATAACTTGCAAAAATAAGATACTTTATGTAAAGTTATAATACTATTATTGTAATTGCATTTTAGTGTTTTGCATCGGCTATATGTAAAAGTAAAGGCCAGTATGTAAAGAAATAAAGTAGAAAGTTAGTGTGTCGGCCATAAAAGGACAATTATGTAAAAAGTATTCTGTCTTTCATAAACTAAAAATTGTGTGTCGGCCAGAAATAAAAATAAGAGGCCATTTTGTAAAGTAGAAATATTGAGTATTTTGTTTTTTGTGTCGGCCAAATATAATTAGGCCATGTGTAAAAGTAAGTGTCGGCCATTTGTATTGGCCATACATGTAAATTTGGTGTATAAATAGAGGGTTCTCCCTCATAATAAAATCATCCCTTTCATGTACACCTTGCTCTCACTCTTAATTCCGCATCATTCCAATCTTTAATTATTTTTGTGCTAAATGGTTCTGGTAATTTTGTAAAATATTGTTGTCGTATTTCTTTTGCTTCATCTAAATTGTATTTTTCTTTGTAATAGTATTCCTTAAATGCACAAGTGTATTCTTCTATATAACACATTTTATATATAGATAATTTTGTCATAAGTTGTCTATTTATTATTTTCTCTATTTTGTTCTCTTATATCTGTGGTCATACCCCCAAATTCACTTCTTATTGCTGATTCATATTTATCTAGTATATCTATATTTGTTGATGATGGAGATTCATCCATTTTCTTGTCACTTCTAAGTACTTCTAAACTTTCTAAGGGTAGATTTTCTATCCATAATCTTTTTGTTCCTACAAATGTTCTTTCTATATACCTCGGTGTTTCTGTTGTTTTTATTTTTTTATCTATTAGTTGCTTAGATATATTTCCTATCCATAGTAATAAATATCCCAATGTACTTGTTATAATTGCGGAAAGATAGGACATTTAGCTAGAGACTGTAAACTACCCAAAGATCCAAAAAGGAATCAAATTGCAGAAGTAATTATAGATAATGAAAAATATATGCAAATAGAATACATAGACTATGAATTAAGTGAAAACGATAGTATATATGAAGTATCAGATATAGAAACTGAAAATGAAGAAGAAAATATTAATCTAGATAATAATGAAACAGATGAAGAAATATAATCTCTGAGGATGAGATAAAAATAATATCTAAAGAAGATTATCAAAATGAAGAATTATCAGACCAAAAAATTTTATTTGATAATACAATTTTTGAACAAATAAAAGAAAAGAATTAGACTTAAGTGTTGAAAAAGTACTTGAAATACCTACTTTGAGAAATTGGTTTAAAAGACAAAAGGAAGAATATTATGTAGTTAGTCAGAAAGAACATATTATAGATTGTAAATATGCAAGAGGAAAAACATATATACCTATACTAAGTAAACGAATAATAAATAAAGAAATACAAGATATAAAAGCTAAAACACCAATAAAATATGTGCATTTAGGAGGAACAGAAATATTAATAAAAGTTTGATTTAGAGAAGGAATAGATACGCCTATTGAAATATACTTAGCAGATGACAGAATCATACAACCTATAGAAAAAAGTGTAATTAGTGCAGTAAAAGGAAACTTAATATACCAAAAATATAAATTTATAATAAGTGCCGATTATACAGTAGCATTAACAGACAGAAATATTGATAAATCATTAGTATTATATTGGAAAATGTCTGGAATAGAGTTAGCACCAGGCAATAAAATATTTACAGCAAGATGTAAAAACTTATATATATTAACAACAAAACATAAAATAACAGCAAAAAATAAAATTGATAAAATAAAGATAGAAAATCCTTTCGAAAAAATAATTACTGTAATAGACAATAATGACTATAGCTATAAAGAAATTAACACGGAAGAAGATTTAGAAATTGTAAAAGAAAGATTAAGTACTTCAAGTGTACTAAATACGTTAACAAGACTACCTCATCAAGAATGAGTACATCTAAAAGAAACTATGAAATCCCACAAAACTAATTAGATAAGGAAGAAATAACACCATATCATTATTTCGTAACAGGAATAATGGACCAAAGAAAATATAAAATTTTGATAAATACAGGACAAGAAGAAAATTACATAACAAGAGAGTTAGTATTAGAAGAAGAAATTATAAAAACAGGACACATATTGTCACGACCCAAAACGAGCCGCGAGTGGCACCCACACTTATCCTACTATGTGAGCTAACCAACCAATGTAAACCCCAACATTTCAAACATAATAAACAGAAAAAAAAAATGCGAAAGACTTAAAACTCATTAACGAAATCAATAACCAACTTCTAAAACTCAAAACTTATCATTATCCTCAAAATCTGGAAGTCATCATCACAAGAACATCTATCCTCAAATTACTAAGTCTAAGAGTATCTTAGAAACTAAAAAAACTAAAACGATAGTCCATGCTAGAACTTCAAGGCATCAAGACGCGAAGAAGAAGATCCAGTCCAAGCTAGAAACAATAGCTCACCCTGAAATTTGACGTGATGAAGACTGGCTAGAGTTGCGGTTGAGTTGAGGACGACGGTACGTTTGCTGCACTCCACAATTAACAAAAAGAAAACATTCAAGTAGGGGTCAGTACAAAACACGAGTACCGAGTAGGTATCATCGGCCAACTCAAAATAAAAAGCAATATATATCAGATAATATCATAACATCAACTACAATACTCAACAGGTTGCAACAACAAGTACAAGATTCATTGATAATAACACCAAGTACACCCATGAGGACACAAGCCTACATACCATACTCATTTGGGATATAGGTTCATTAAATTGAGTACATTAACCTCATTCAAGATTCATTCTCTTTATTCCTCTTGGTGTCGGAACGTGACACTCCGATCCCCTAATACTACGTGTCGGTTCGTGACATCTGATCCCTCTAATACTACGTGTCGGTTCGTGACACCCGATCAATTAACACTACGTGTCTGTTCGTGACACTCGATCCATTAATACTGCGTGTCGGTTCGTGACACCCGATCCCCTAATCTAATTCTTTTAGTTCATCAAGCCTTCTTTTATACCAAGGCATCATCATTAACAAAGAGGTTTTATGGTTTAAGATTCAACCGCCTCATCATGCTTAATTTATCACAATTATGAATTCACATCATGCAAAACACAATTAAGCATATAGAAGACTTTACAATACTACCCAATACATATCAATCGCTATTAAGAGTTTACTATGAAATAGCATAAAAACCATAACCTACCTCCACCGAAGAATTCGCGATCAAGCAATCTACTTCTCCAAAGCTTTTCTTCCCCCTTCGTTCCTCTCTCTCTCTCGCTCGTTCGTCCCTCTCTTTCTCTTTTTCTGATTTTTCCTTATTCAAACTCTTTTTCTTTTACCCTAATGACCATATAATTAAGTATAAAAGGTGACAAAAGTAACCCTCTAATTAAATCAATGTTATCTCCTTTAACCCCCAAGTAATTGAATTATTAACATTCAACCACTAATTTTATAATTATAAGCAGGAATAGTCCAAAACGCCCCTTAAAACATTTACCAGAATCCGACCCAGTCAGGGTTACGCAGCCTATGATGGTCCGTCCTGCTGCTTCCGTCATAAAGTTGAGAGAGTCGATTTTATTTAAGACTTTGTGACGGTCCGTCGTGCGTACGAAGGTCTGTCCTTCCATGTCGTCGCGAAGTTGAGAGAGTTGTTCTCAGTACCCAATTGTTCTGAATTCTAAGTGTTTAGGAACGCGACCCCCTCGATGGTCCGTCGTGCCCATGACGGTCCGTCGTGGGATCCGTCGACTAAGAAAGTTATTACCAGAAAATAAACTCTACTAATCAAAACGACTTACAGGTCGTTACAATAGATACCAATTTACCCATCGTTCGTCCTCGAACGATCACAAGAAGAAAAATAAGGACGAAAAGGAGTACCTGAGTCTGTAAAAAGATTTGCATATCTTTCTTGCATATCGGCCTCCTTCTCCCAAGTGGACTTTTCAACGGGTCGATTCTTCCATTGAACATTGATGGATGCAATCTCCCTTGATCTCAACTTGCGGACTTCTCTATCCAAAATGGCAACAGGCTCCTCCTCAATAGAAAAATTCTCATCAAGAAGGACTGAATCCCAACGAATGATGTAGTTTCCATCACCATGGTATCTTTTCAGCATAGACACATGAAATACCGGGTGCACTCCTGATAGTCCTGGGGGTAAAGCTGATTCGTAAGCTACCTCCCACACGCGCTTCAAAACTTGAAATGGACCAACATACCTCGGACTAAGCTTCCCTCGCTTACCAAACCGCATCACCCCTTTCATGGGTGAAACCTTCAGCAAAACTTGCTCGCCCTCCATAAACTCCAAGTCTCTAACCATTCGATCAGCATATTCTTTCTGCCTATTTTGAGCCGCTTGAAGCTTTCCTGAATGCTTTTCACTTTATCTAACGATTCTCTCAGAAGATCAGTACCCCAAGGTCTAACCTCAAATGTATCAAACCACCCAATGGGAGACCTACATCTTCTCCCATACAGTGCCTCAAATGGGGCCATATCGATACTCTAGTGATAACTATTGTTGTATGAGAACTCTGCTAAGGGTAAGAAGTTATCCCAATGACCACCAAACTCTATCACACATGCTCGAAGCATATCCTCCAAAACCTGAATCGTTCGCTCGGATTGACCATTGGTCTGAGGGTGAAATACAGTACTAAGATCCAATCTAGTACCTAATTCAGCATGCAATGTTTTCTAAAACATAGAAGTAAACTGCGTACCTCTATCTGATATGATGGAGAGTGGAACTCCATGCAATCGAACAATTTTTGAGATGTAAATTTTGGCTAACTTCTCTGCATTATAAGTCACCTTGACCGGAATGAAATGAGCAGACTTAGTTAATCTGTCAACAATTACCCAAATACAGTCATACTTACCCATTGTCTTTGGAAGACCAACCACGAAGTCCATTGCAATTCTCTCCCACTTCCATTCAGGAATGGGCATTCTCTGAAGTGTCCCTCCAGGCTTCTGGTGTTCATACTTTACCTGCTGACAATTTGGGCATTGATCCACGAAAGAAACAATGTCCCGTTTCATCCTACTCCACCAAAAATGTTGCTTTAGGTCGCGATACATCTTGGTTGCACCGGGATGTATAGAATACCTTGAACTATGAGCCTTTGTAAGAATGGTGTGAATCAAATCATCGACACGGGGTACACATACCCTTCCCTTAATCCTCAAAACACCTTCCTCATCGAGTTTTGCTTCTTTAACCTCTCCTCGCAATACCTTATCTCGAATCCGGATAAGTTTCTCATCAGTAAACTGCTTCTCCTTAATCTTGTTAAGAATGGAAGATCTTGCCTCCACACAGGCCAAAAATCCTCCCTTCTCATTTATTTCTAGCCTCATAAAGTCATTAGCAAGAGTCTGAACCTCTCTAGCCAATGGGCTTCTAGAAACCTGCAAGTGAGCTAGACTTCCCATGCTCCCTGCTTTTCTACTTAACACATCTGCCACAACGTTAGCTTTTCCCGGATGATACAAGATAGTGATATCATAGTCCTTCAGTAGTTCCATCTACCTCCTCTGTCTCAAATTCAAATCTTTCTGAGTAAAGACATACTGTAAACTGCGATGATCTGTATAGACTTCCCACTTAACCCCATATAGATAATGTCTCCATTTCTTTAATGCAAACACTACCGCAGCCAACTCAATATCGTGGGTCGGATAATTACGTTCATGCACCTTTAATTGCCTCTAAGCATAAGCAATTACATTCTTCTCTTGCATTAGCACTGCACCCAAACAAGAATAGGATGCATCACAATAAACAATGAAATTCTTACCTTCCACTAGCTATGTAAGAATTTATGCACTAGTCAACAAGGTCTTGAGCTTCCGAAAGCTTTATTTACACTCGTCCGACCATACAAATGGAACACTCTGCTTAGTCATGTTTGTCAATTGGGAAGCAACAGAAGAAAATCCCTTGACAAATCGACGGTAGTAGCTAACTAAACCAACGAAGCTCCTTACCTCTGTAACATTAGTAGGTCTTGCCCAACTCTTCACTGCTTCAATCTTAGAAGGATCCACCATCACTCCATCCTTAGAAACCACATGTCCCAAGAAGGAAACTGAATCTAGCAAAAACTCACATTTGGAGAATTTGGCATAAATCTTTTTCTCCCTCAACATTTCCAATACAATTCTCAAGTGTTCCTCATGTACCTTCTTGCTCTTTGAGTATACTAGTATATCGTCAATGAATACGATGACAAAGAGATCCAGATATTTCTTAAAAATCCCGTTCATCAAGCTCATGAACGCAGCAGGGGCATTCGTAAGCCCAAAAGGCATTACTAAGAACTCATAATGTCCATACCTAGTCCGAAAAGCGGTCTTGGGCACATCCGTGGCCCGTATTTTAAATTGATGATAACCAGATCTCAAATCGATTTTTGAGAAGGTACAAGCACCTTGTAACTGATCAAACAAATCATCGATGCGAGGAAGAGGGTACTTGTTCTTAACAGTTACCTTATTCAGTTGTCTGTAGTCAATGCACATCCGAAAACTTCCATCCTTCTTCTTCATAAACAAAACCGGAGCACCCCAAGGAGATGCACTTGGTCTAATGAAGCCTTTGCTTAATAACTCTTGAAGTTGAGCCTTTAACTCTCTTAACTCAGAGGGAGACATCCTATAAGGGGGTATGGAAATAGGGCGAGTACCCGGCTCCAGATCAATGCACAACTCAATATCCCTATCCGGTGGCAAACTAGGAAGGTTTGCAGGAAACACATCTAGAAACTCACGGACTATCGATACCGACTCAATTGAAGGTACTTGGGTAGTATCATCCCTGAGGTGTGACAAGAAAGCTAAACAACCTTTTCTAACCATTCTCTTAACAAGGAGAAAGGAGATAATACGAAATGGAGTGGAAGTGTAGTCACCCTCCCACGCTAACGGATCTGTCCCAGGCTTGGCCAACGTTACAGTTTTAGCATTACAATCTAAGATTGAAAAATTTGGAGAAAGCCAAATCATACCCAGAATTACATCGAAATCAACCATTTCTAAGATAACCAAGTCTACATGAGTATTGCTCCCCACAAAAGTTACAAGACAGGATCTATACACCTTTTCCACTATTACAGACTTACCCACCGGAGTAGAAACACGAATAGACATATCAAGCAATTTACAATGTAAATTAAGACCAGTAGCAAATGTGGAAGATACATATAAAATGTGGATCCAGGATCAAATAATACAGAAGCCATGCAATCACAAACTAAAAGATTACTTGTGATAACAGCATCCGATGTCTCCGCTTCAGATCTCCCAGGGAAAGCATAACAATGGGCCCTATCACTTGTCTGCCCGTTGCCCCTACCATGTTGTGCCGTAGTGGCTCCAGTTTGCCCGTCACCCCGACTGTTTATGTGACCACCATTACCTCGGCCACCACGTCCTCCAGAATGACGGCCTCTTCCATGAACACCTCTACCTCTGCTTATTGGAGGTCTGTAACTCAGTTTTGGACAATTTCTCCTAATATGTCCAGTCTCTCCACATCCATAACATTCTCATGATTCAAGCATAGGTCTCTGTGAGAACGACGGAGTCTGGGGATAACCTCCAAACTCAGAGAAATGTTGACCGGTCTGTGGTGGACCCCCAGCTACAGTCTGTAGTAAGGACTGAATAGGTCGGGCTGGATAACCTCCTTAACTCTGCCCTCTAGCGTAAGACCCACCAAATTCACCTCCCTTACGAAACTTCTTAGTTGCTGAGGACATGGTGAAGTCATCTGGCTTCACTCCCTCCACCTCTATCACAAAGTCTACCACTTCCTGAAAGGATTTTTCTACAGTAGATACCTGTAAGGCTGGTATCTGCAAATCTAACCTCAATCCCTTCACAAAATGGCGAATCCGCTCTTGTGGACTGAAGAAAAGCTGGGTGGCATACCTAGATAATGCACGAAACTTAGCCTCATATGCAGTAACTGACATCCTGCCTTGCTCTAGGCTCAGAAACTCATCTCTCTTCCTATCCCTCAAAGTTCGGGGTATATACTTCTCCATAAACAAGCTAAAGAATGATGTCCAAGTCATAGGTGGTGACTGTGCTGGTTGACCCTTAACATACGACCGCCACCACATTTTGGCGTTCCCCAGAAACTGATAGGTCACAAACTCAACGCCAAATCGTTCCACTATGCCCATCTTATGTAGCAACTCATGACAATCAACCAGAAAGTCATAGGCATCCTCAGATTCAGCACCCTTGAAAACTGGAGGTTTCAACTTCAAGAACTTAGTGAAAAGTTCATGCTGATCTCTTGTCATTATAGGCCCTGTAGTCAATCGGGGAAACGTGTCTATTTCCAATGAGGCATCCATGCGGGGAGCCACAATAGTTGCATGTTGTACTCCCGGAACCTGAGGTGCTGGTGCAGAAAACACTGTAGGTGTCTGGCCCTGATCAGATAACCCGCTAAGATAAGTAAGAACCTGATTAATCATCTCTGGGGTAGGTTGCGGTGGTAATTCCTCATTCTGCACTTGTTCATTTTCCCCTTCCTCACCCTCTCTTAATACTTCCTCAGTCGGTGGAGGAGTCACCTCCCTAGTACCAGATGGGCCAGGTGCTTGTCCTCTTCCTCTAGAGGACGTCCTCCCGCGACCTCTACCACGACCTCTTGCCACTGCTCCTCGTCGAGCTACAGTCCCAGTGGCTGGCTCAAACGCATCCTGTCTTGCCGGTGTTTGTGTTGGCACGGTTGTTGCTCTAGTTTTGACCATCTGCGAAATAGAGTGAAGATGGTCAGATACCAATTTGTATCACCTAGATACCAATTGGTTCCAAGTAATAGTACAAAAGAAAGAATGAATGGAATTTTCCTAAAGTCTTATAGCCCCTCAAATAAAAGTAAAGGCGTCCCCCTACCGTTCCTTAAGACTCTACTAGACTCGTTCTTGTGTGATGAGACCAACGAACCTAATGCTCTTATACCAAGTTTGTCATGACCCAAAACGAGCCACGAGTGGCACCCACACTTATCCTACTATGTGAGCGAACCAACCAATCTAAACCCCAACATTTCAAACATAATAAACAGAAAAAAAAATGCGGAAGACTTAAAACTCATTAACGAAATCAATAACCAACTTCTAAAACTCAAAACTTATCATTATCCCCAAAATCTGGAAGTCATCATCACAAGAACATCTATCCTCAAATTACTAAGTCTAAGAGTATCTAAGAAACTAAAATAACTAAAACGATAGTGCATGCCAGAACTTCAAGGCATTAAGACGCGAAGAAGAAGATCCAGTCCAAGCTAGAAACAATAGCTCACCCTGAATTGTGACGTGATGAAGACTGGCTAGAGTTGCGGTTGAGTTGAGGACGACGGTACGTTTGCTGCACTCTACAATTAACAAAAAGAAAACACACAAGTAGGGGTCAGTACGAAACACGAGTACTGAGTAGGTATCATCGGCCAACTCAAAATAGAAAACAATATATATCAGATAATATCATAACATCAACTACAATACTCAACAGGTAGCAACAAAAAGTACAAGAGTCATTGATAATAACACCAAGTACACCCATGAAGACACAATCCTACATACCATACTCATTTGGGAAATCGGTTCATTAAATTGAGTACATTAACCTAATTCAATATTCATTCTCTTTATTCCTCTTGGTGTCAGAACGTGACACTCCGATCCCCTAATACTACGTGTCGGTTCGTGACACCCAATCCCCCTAATACTACGTGTCGGTTCGTGACACCCGATCCATTAACACTACGTGTCGGTTCGTGACACCCGATCAATTAATACTACGTGTCGGTTCGTGACACCCGATCCCCTAATCTCATTCTTTTAGTTCATCAAGCATTCTTTTATACCAAGGCATCATCATTAACAAAGAGGTTTTATGGTTTAAGATTCAACCACCTCATCATGCTTAATTTATAACAATTATGAATTCGCATCATGCAACACACAATTTAGCATATAAAAGACTTTACAATACTACCCAATACATATCAATCGCTATTAAGAGTTTACTATGAAATAGCATAAAAACCATAACCTAACTCCACCGAAGAATTCGCGATCAAGAAATCTACTTCTCCAAAGCTTTGCTTCCCTCTTCGTTCCTCTCTCTCTCGCTCGTTCGTCCCTCTCTTTCTCTTTTTCTGATTTCTCCTTATTTAAACTCTTTTTCTTTTACCCTAATTACCATATAATTAAGTATAAAAGGTGACCAAAGCAACCCACTAATTAATTTAAGGTTATCTCCTTTAACCCCCAAGTAATTGAATTATTAACATTTACCAGAATCTGACCCAGTCAGGGTTACGCAGCCTGTGACGGTCCGTCCTGCTGCTTCCGTCACAAAGTTCAGAGAGTCGATTTTATTTAAGACTTTGTGACGGTCCGTCGTGTCTACGACGGTCCGTCCTGCCATGTCGTCGCGATGTTCAGAGAGTTGTTCTCAATATCAAATTTTTCAGAATTCTAAGTGTTTTGGAACGGGACCGACTCGACGGTCCGTCGTGCCCATGACGGTCCGTCATGGGATCCGTCGACTCAGACAGTTATTACCAGAAAATAAACTGTACTGCTCAAAACGACTAACAGGTCGTTACACATTTGACCTGGATTACCTAGTGAGATAGTAAACATAAATGAAGAAACAACGGAAAAAAATAATTATAGGAGGAATACCCTTAATAATACCATTTAAAATATACCAAGGAAATCATAATATTACATTAGGTATAAAATTGTTAGAAAAAGTTAAACCATACAATATAGAAAATGAACAATTAACAATAACTTGTCAAATTAAGAAAATAGGTATAAAAAGAACAAAATGAATAATGAAAATATTTATACTTGCAAAAATTATTATAGAAGGATATCACAACAGATATTATACTCCTATGATAGATACATGAGCAAAAGCGAATATGTGTAAATATAATTGTCTACCAGAAGATAAAAGAGAAAAACTAAAAACACCTATGGTAGTAACATGATTTAATAATGAAAGAAGTATGATTAAATACAAAGGAAAAAATATAAAAATACAAATATGGGATAAAATACTAACAATAGAAGAAATGTACAATTTTGAATTTACGACAAAAGACATGTTATTGGGAATGCCATTTTTAGATAAATTTTACCCACATATAATAACAAAAACACATTGGTGGTTTACTACACCATGCGGAAACAAAATAGGAGCAAAAAGAGTAAATAATAAATAACGAAAACCTACAAAATGGATAAAAGGAAGTGAAAAATAAATCAAGAAATGGAAAATATGAATAAGAAACAAATATCACAATTAGAAATTATCATATTCACAATAGATAAAGTTAAAATAATAAATGAACAACTAGAACAACTATATAACGAAGATCCATTACAAGGATGGGAAAAACATAAGACAAAAGTAAAAATTGAACTAATAGATGAAAGTAGTATAATAACACAGAAACCATTAAAATATAACTTTGATGATTTAGAAGAATTCAAAATACATATAGATGAACTATTAGAAAATAATTACATACAAGAAAGTAATAGTAAACATACAAGTCCAGCATTTATAGTTATAAAACATAGTGAACAAAAAAGAGGTAAAAGCAGAATGGTTATAGATTATCGCAACTTAAATGCTAAAACTAAAACATATAATTACCCAATACAACATAAAATACTAAAAATAAGACAAATACAAGGATATAACTATTTCAGTAAATTCGATTGTAAATCAGAATTTTATCACCTAAAACTAGAAGAAGAATCTAAAAAGCTAACAACATTCACAGTACCGCAAGGTTTCTATGAATGGAATGTATTACCATTTGTATATAAGAATGCACCAGGTATATATCAACATTTTATGGACAACCATTTTAACCAGTTAGAAAATTGTATTGTATATATAGATGATATATTATTATATTCTAAAACACAAGATGAACATATAAGATTATTAGAAAAATTTATACATATAATCAAACATTCAGGTATAAGCTTAAGTAGAAAGAAAGAAGAAATTATGAAACCACAAATAGAATTTCTAGGAATACAAATTGATAGGAATGAAATAAAAATGCAAAAATCATATAGTACAAAAAATAATCACCCTTGATGAAAATATAGATACGAAAAAGAAATTTCAATCCTTTCTAGGATTAGTAAATCAAGTTAGAGAATATATACCAAAATTAGCAGAGCATTTAAAACCATTACACAAAAAACTTAAAAAAGATATAGAATATTATTTCGACAATAAAGATAAAGAACATATAAGAAATATTAAGAATTTCTGTAAAAAATTACCAAAACTTTACTTTCTTGATGAATATAGAACATTTATTTATATTGTTGAAACAGATTCAAGTGATCATAGTTATGGTGGAGTTTTAAAATACAAATATGAAAAAGAAAAAATAGAACACCATTGTAGATATTATTCAGGATCTTATGCAGAAGCACAAATAAAATGTGAAATAAACAGAAAAGAATTATTTGCATTATATAAATGTTTATTAGCATTTGAACCATATATTGTTTACAATAAATATATTGTAAGAACAGATAACACACAGGTAAAATGGTGGATAACAAAAAGGGTAGAGGATTCAGTTACAACAAAAGAAATAAGGAGATTAGTACTGAATATATTGAATTTTACATTTATAATTGAGGTAATTAAAACTGACAAAAATATGATTGCAGACTATCTATCAAGACAAAGTTACACAGCCAGAACAAGATAATCTTATGAAGAACATACTCAAAACCTTAAATACACTTTGTACAAAAGTTGATAGTATAGGCTTGAGACTTCAAAAGCTAGAAGAAAATGCAGAAAAATCTTAAGCTACAACTCAGCAGCATGACTATAAACATGCGGAGCTACGTCGTTCGGCAGACAGTACACAGCCAGAGCTAAACGGAGACGTTGGGAAACTCCCTAAAACCCATAATATTGCTAATGTTGCAGGTACAAGCACAATTGCTATGGAAAAAACTACATCGAAAAATACAATCCTAAAAAACTTATTTACAAAACCATTTTTCCCAAAGGTACAAATAGTAAATACCCCAACATCACAAACATCTACATATGCAGCCAGCCTGCATAAGGAAAAGAAAACATATAACCATATATCCCAAGCTTACATTGAAAACCTATACAAAATACAAAATTTTTTAAATCTAAAACCCAAATCTACCACAACCACAAAAAAATGCAGGACTATTTAACCCAAATATTACAAGGTTATAACAAGATAATTGCACAACCATAAACGAATCCAAATCTAGTTAAGACTTGTTATAATTATGGACTATTAAATACAGTTTATATATATATAGGAGAAGAGATAAGTGAAATCCCGGAGGTCCACAAATAATTTTTGATATACAAAAAAAACAAAAGGAAACTTATTTTTTATAAGATTTTATACAGCACCAGCTGAGGTACTTTATGACGAGATAAAACAAATGATCCAAATAGTATAAATTTGATTAACATGAGAGATGATAATACCAGAAGACATAGGGCAACAGCCAGAGATACCAAAAGTTGGGATACCCAGTTTTTATGCAAACAAAAGAATAATTGGGTTATCAACTATCATACAGGAGTTAGCTAATAACTATTTACAAGGAAATGCCATATGGAGCTATTATTCAAGAAACCATTTAATGATATATGCCAATTCGCGAGATATAAGGCGAGCATATATGGAGGAAGTCCAGAAATGGATTTTGTCCTTATTAAAACCAGAAGCTACTCCAACAACTAGAGCAATCAAACAAGGATTCATCTCTGAAGAACTAATGACAAGATATTGCAAGTTAGTTGGTGATAATTATCAAGACCATAGATATTCTAAGTGTAACCAAGGTGATGACATAATCCCTGAGGTACAACTAGAATAATATAACTTGCAAAAATAAAATACTTTATGTAAAAATATAATAGTATTATTGTAATTGTATTTTAGTGTTTTGCGTTGGCTATATGTAAAAGTAAAGGCCATTATGTAAAGAAATAAAGTAGAAAGTTAGTGTGTCAGCCATAAAAGGCCAATTATGTAAAAATTATTCTGTCTTTCATAAAGTAAATAGTGTGTGTCGGCCAGAAATAAAAGAAGAGGTCATTATGTAAAGTAGAAATAGTGAGTATTTTGTTTTTTGTGTCGGCCAAATATAATTAGGCCATGTGTAAAAGTAAGTGTCGTCCATTTGTATTGGCCATACATGTAAATCTGGTTGTATAAATAGAGGGTTCTCACTCATAATAAAATCATCCCTTTCAAATACATCTCTCTCTCACTCTTAATTCCGCATCATGCCAATCTTTAATGATTTTTGTGCTAAATGGTTCTGGTAATTTTGTAAAATATTGTTGTCTTATTTCTTTTGCTTCATCTATATTGTATTTTGCTTTGTAATAGTATTCCTTAAATGCACAAGTGTATTCTTCTATATGACACATTTTACATATAGCTAATTTTGTCATAAGTTGTCTATTTATTATTTTTTCTCTGTTTTGTTCTCTTATATCTGTGGTCATACCCCCAAATTTACTTCTTATTGCTGATTCTTATTTATCTAGTATATCTATATTTGTTGATGATGGAGATTCATCCATTTTCTTGTCACTTCTAAGCACCTCTAAACTTTCTAAGGGTAGATTTTCTATCCATAATCTTGTTCTTCCTACAAATGTTCTTTCTATATACCTTGGTGTTTCTGTTGTTTTTATTTTGTTATCTATTAGTCGCTTAGATAAATTTCCTATCCATAGTAATAAATATCCAAATGTACTTGTTATAATTGCGGAAAGATAGGACATTTAGCTAGAGACTGTAAACTACCCAAAGATCCAAAAAGGAAGCAAATTGCAGAAGTAATTATAGATAATGATAAATATATGCAAATAGAATACATAGACTATGAATTAAGTGAAAACGATAGTATATATGAAGTATCAGACATAGAAAATGAAAATGAAGAAGAAAATATTAATCTAGATAATAATGAAACAGATGAAGAAATATAATTTCTGAGGATGAGATAAAAATAATATCTAAAGAAGATTATCAAAATGAAGAATTATCAGACCAAAAAATTATATTTGATAATACAATTTTTGAACAAATAAAAGGAAAAGAATTAGACTTAAGTGTTGAAAAAGTACTTGAAATACCTACTTTGAGAAATTGGTTTAAAAGACAAAAGGAAGAGTATTATGTAGTTAGTCAGAAAGAACATATTATAGATTGTAAATATGCAAGAGGAAAAACATATTTACCTATACTAAGTAAACGAATAATAAATAAAGAAATACAAGATATAAAAGATAAAACACCTATAAAATATGTGCGTTTAGGAGGAACAAAAATATTAATAAAAGCTTGTTTTAGAAAAGGAATAGATACGCCTATTGAAATATACTTAGCAGATGACAGAATCATACAACCTATAGAAAAAAGTGTAATTAGTGCAGTAAAAGGAAACTTAATATACCAAAAATTTAAATTCATAATAAGTGCCGATTATACGGTGGCATTAACAGACAGAAATATAGATAAATCATTAGTATTATATTGAAAAATGTCTGGGATAGAGTTAGCACCAGACAGTAAAATATTTAGAGCAAGATGTAAAAACATATATATATTAACAACAAAACATAAAATAACAGCAAAAAATAAAATTGATAAAATAAAGATAGAAAATCCTTTCGAAAAAATAATTACTGTAATAGACAATAATGACTATAGCTATAAAGAAATTCACACGGAAGAAGATTTAGAAATTGTAAAAGAAATATTAAGTACTTCAAGTGTACCAAATACGTTAACAAGAGCTACCTCATCAAGAATGAGTACATCTAAAAGAAACTATGAAATCCCACAAAACTTATTTGATAAGAAAGAAATAACACCATATCATTATTTCGTAACAGGAATAACTGACCAAAGAAAATATAAAATTTTGATCAATACAGGACAAGAAGAAAATTACATAACAGGAGAGTTAGTATTAGAAGAAGAAATTATAAAAACAGGACACATATGCCCTGGATTACCTAGTAAGATAGTAAACATAAATGAAGAAACAACGGAAAAAGGAATAATTATAGGAGGAATAACCTTAATAATACCATTTAAAATATACCAAGGAAATCATAATATTACATTAGGTATAAAATGGTTAGAAAAAGGAAATTATAATATTACATTAAGAGTGAGAGAGAGATGTATATAAAAGGGATGATTTTAATATGAGGGAGAACACTCTATTTATACAACCAAATTTACATGTATGGCCAATACAAATGGCCCACACTTACTTTTACAGAATTTTTTTTTTAGTATTTTATTTGGTATTGGGTAATTATATGTTTTAGTTTTAGCATTTAAGTTGCGATAATCTATAACCATTCTGCTTTTACCTCTTTTTTGTTCACTATGTTTTATCTTATCACGTTTGTATCTTATCAACTTCTAAATGAAATTATTGAGTTTAGACTATTATAAACAAGAAAAACATCCAAGAACATAAAACATGTGCTTGTTAATCTTACCTATACAGTGAGATAAGCATGAAAATCTCACTAAATGATCATTCACGAAGATTGAAGAAAAATGCTCCGTTTTAGTTGGGACTACCACACTAGAAGAAGTAACAAGCTGCAAATATATTGCATTAGAGAAGAGAATAGCAGAATATAAAGTTAAAGAAAAATAAAGCTATATCACAAAAGAGATCAAGAGAAGAATAATCTGGATGTTTAAGATTGTGAACTATATTGTACCTTAAATTTCTCAGACTTCCAATATTAAAGGAGCTCTCTAAATTGACATTCTGTAGTACAAACAGGAATTTTTTATCATTCGAACTTCATCATAGAGCTAATGAGCAATAGTAGAATAAATCTAGTGACTTCTCTATTGAGTGACTTTTAACAATTAGAGTCTTATCGTTTAACATCTTTTAAATAATTTTATTTATTATATGTTATGTTACCTTTTAAAAGTATATACATTCTTTAAAATAAGCACCCAAGTTTAGATATTATTTGAAATGTGAGGTTCTTATTTTCGTGATATAAATTTTTGAGTGCTATAATATTATAGATGGTAGATAGATATCACAGGGGACACTACATCTTGACTATATCTGCTATACATTCAGTCACAACAAATATGATAATATTAGGTGAACAAACTAGGTTGAGGAAATGAGAAATGACCTTGAATGCTTGTATGTTGCGTAGACAAAGAGTTTTATTATGCTTGGACTTTTTAGTACAAGTCAAAGTTCCGGCAACAAAAATAAAATTTCCACTTAAATAGAATGTGAAGTTTCTATCCCTTGGATGAAAGTTATGTCAAAAACGTTCGTTTAATCAGCAATAAAACTAGATAAATCAGCACGGTCATAATGTGATGAAACATATGCACACATTGTCGTTTTCCAGAACGTGAAAGCATAGGAACATGAAAATTTTCAAACACATAAATACGCATACTACAACAATCATCACGTCGATACTTTAAAAAATTAAAAGAGTGAACACGATTAATAGGTTTCAACATGTAAAATCCAATAAAATGGAGTTTTCACCAATAAACATTATCATCTGCGACAGTAGCTATACTAGTAAATTTTGGCAACATTCATAATGATATGAAAATTAAAGTTTACAATAATAAATTCAAACTTTCAACCAATGGAAAATTTTACTTCACATAGTAGAGCAAACTCAAAATGCAAATCAAAATACTCAAAGCCCTAGGACAAATTAACTACAAATAGCAATTGTTTCATAAAAATGAAACCCATCTTCACTAAATTAGAGTTACAAACTCTAAACTACAAATGGATTATACCAAACACTTAGATCGAAAAAAATAACATATATTTCAACAAACCCATTTGTTATTCTTTTAGATTTTTTAGAAACCCTTTAATGGAATTTTTGATTTTGGAAAATAGTACATCTATAACAAAATAGAGACAATGAGGACTTTGAAATAACCTTTAAAATAGTTAACCTCTGTATGCAGAAGCTTACTAGGAAGAAGACTACATTTGGACAAGAAAACTACTACAGACAAAAATTCACACCAGAGAAGAAGACCAATGTAGGAGAAGAAACTTATTTTTTCCCGATCTCAAAGATTTTTGTCGAAGACGATTGAGGAATCATCAGAGTTCTAGAAATTTACGGCTATCTCATCTCTTTGATTTTGATTATTTGAGAAATGGAATAGGTATTTGCGAATTTATTTGAGGTCTTAGTTCACTAAAATAAAGAGAAGTGCAGGTCTACTAAACTAATAGAGGGAAATGATTTTTTCACATAAAATTCGTAGGTTGGGTAATTTTTTTTAACTTTTCACTTTTTTGCCATGGTTAATAAGTGTGTGACCATACATAATCTATAGCGGCAATTATATCAATGATGCAATGGTTTATATTAACAATTGTTCTATCTGACTTAAGGATATATTGCAACGGTTATAACATTTGCAACACATACTCTATTGCCACGATTGTAAAATTTTTGCCGATTAAATATTGAATTAGGTCAAATTTCAATTATTGACATTTACATATTAGCAAATACCTCACAATTCATAGTCAAGATATTTCAATTCAACATCATACAGACCCTATCAATCATAATATAAGGCATACTTCAATACAACATCGTTACTTCACCACAAGCAACCATAATTGAAGTAAAGAATAGGGATCACAAGACTTACAAAGTCTTCTTCATAATCCATCATCAAGGTCTTACCATAATGTCACGACCCAAAACGAGCCGTGAGTGACACCCACACTTAACCTCCTATGTGAGCGAACTAACAAATCTAACCCCATCAATTCAATCATAATGAACAGAAAGTAATGCAGAAGACTTAAAACTCATTAATATAACCAATAACTAACTTCTAAAATTTATCAATTATTATCCCCAAAATCTGGAAGTCATCATCACAAGAACATCTATCCTCAAATTTCTAAGTCTAAGAGTATCTAACAAACTAAAATAACTAAAACGATAGTCCATGCCAGAACTTCAAGGCATCAAGACGTGAAGAAGAAGATCCAGTCCAAGCTAGAAACAATAGCTCACCCTGAAATCTGACGTGATGAAGACAGGCTAGATTTGCGGTTGAGTCGAGGATGACGGTACGTTTGCTGCACTCCACAATTATCAAAAGAAAACATACAACTACGGGTCAGTACAAAACACGAGTACTGAGTAGGTATCATCGGCCAACTCAAAATAGAAAGAAATATATATCAAATAATATCATAACATCAACTACAATACTCAACAGGTAGCAAAAACAACTACAAGAGTCATTAATAATAACACCAAGTACAACCATGAGGACACAAGCCTACATACCATACTCATTTGGGAAATAGGTTCATTAAATTGAGTACATTAACCTCATTCAAGATTCATTCTTTTTACTATCCTGGTGTCGGTACGTGACACTCCGATCCCCCCAATACTACGTGTCGGTTCGTGACACCCGATCCCCCTAATACTACGTGTCGGTTCGTGACACCCGATCCCCCTAATACTACGTGTCGGTTCGTGACACCCGATCCCCCTAATACTACGTGTCGGTTCGTGACACCCGATCCATTAACACTACATGTTGGTTTGTGACACCCGATCCCCTAATCTCATTCTTTTAGTTCATCAAGCCTTCTTTTATACCGAGGCATCATCATTAACGAAGAGGTTTTATGGTTTAAGATTGAACCACCTCATCATGCTTAATTTATCACAATTATGAATTCACATCATACAAGCACACAATTAAGCATACAGAAGACTTTACAATACTATCCAACACATATCATTTTCTATTCAGAGTTTACTATGAAATAGCATAAAAACCATAACATACCTCCACCGAAGAATTCACGATCAAGCAATCTACTTCTCCAAAGCTTTGCTTCCCTCTTCGTTCCTCTCTCTCTCTCTAGTTCGTCCCTCTCTTTCTCTTTTTCTGATTTTTCCTTATTCAAACTCTTTTTCTTTTACCCTAATTACCATATAATTAAATATAAAAGATGCTAAAAATAACCCACTAATTAATTCAAGGTTATTTCTTTTAACCCCCAAGTAATTGAATTATTAACATTCACCCACTAACTTTAAAATTATAAGCAGGAATAGTCCAAAACGCCCCTTAAAACATTTACCAGAATCCGATCCAGTCAGGGTTACACAGCCTGTGACGGCCCGTCGTGCCTGCGACGGTCCGTCCTGCTGCTTCCGTCACAAAGTTCAGAGAGTCGATTTTATTTAAGACTTTGTGACGGTCCGTCGTGCCTACGACGGTCCGTCCTGCCATGTCGTCGCGAAGTTCAGAGAGTTGTTCTCAGTACCCATTTTTTTAGAATTCTAACTATTTTGGAATGGGACCCCCTCGACGGTTCGTCGTGCCCATGATGACCTGTCGTGGGATCCGTCGACTCAGAAAGTTATTACCAGAAATAAACTCTACAGCTCAAAACGACTAAACAGGTCGTTACACATAAAACCTAAAATCAACCCAACAAGGGTATAATATCATCACATATCAACATTTAACATTATAACTAAGTCAATTGAATCACTATATCACAATCCATCACTAGTTCATATCTTAAGCTAAAAGACATAGGTCAAATCAGTAATACACCTCATAACCTAGATCAATTACTCATAAAAGAGCATGATAGGACTCAAAATCATACCTATTCATAATTTATACAATAACAACATTTTTGGGGGGTGCGGAATTAATCATACGTTCATCGTATATTAAGATCGTAATTTAAGATATTTATATATTGTAGAGTAAAATATATTTTATTTTAAATTTCTTATGATAATTGTTTTAATCTAATTATTTCTTTAAGATAGTTTATTATATATTCTATATATGAAATATCTTGTGTTCTTTGATATATATATAAATTCTTTTGTATTAAGTAATTTAATAACCTTATTTTTTCCATGGTTTCTATCCAATATTTTAAATATTCATAGTTCATTTTAATCTGAATCTATTTCTAAATCATATATATCTATTCTTTCTATATCTAATTCTTGTAAATCTATTTTATACCACTTTTGATTTAATATATCTTCTAATTCATACTCAAATAATTTTTCCCATATAAATCTTTTTATGCCATCAATTTCTATATCTTTAAGTATATATAAAATAAAAGTTTTATAGCTTTTTATTTCATCATATATTGTAATCATGTTTATTTATTTATGCAGGTTTGTTTTCAATTATTCCTTCCTATCATATGACATTGAATTAGAATAAGATAATGAACATTATAATATAGATGACTGAAGCAGATATACAAATAATAAATAAAGAAGAATGTCAAGATGAAGAAACTTTAGAACAAAAAATAATATTTGATAATAGTATATTTGAACAAATAAAAGGAAAAGAATTAGATCTAAGTGTAGAAAAAATATTAGAAGTTCAAAAAATAAAAAATTGGTTTAAAAGACAAAAAGAAGAATATTATGTAGTAAGCCAAAGTGAACATATCGTAAGTATACCAAAGGAAAAGCTAAAATACCAATAATAAATAAGAGAATAATTAATAAATAAATACAAGAAATAAATGCAAAAAGCCCAATTAAATATGTACATTTAGGAGGAACTGAAATATTAATAAAAACATGTTTTAGAGAAGGAATAGATACACCTATAAAAATTTATTTAGCAGATAATAAAATTATACAACCTATAGAAAAAAGTATAATAAGTGCAGTAAAAGGTAATTTAACATACCAAAAATTTAAATTTATAATAAGTGCTAATTACTCAGTGGCAATTAATGACAGAAGCATAGATAAATCATTAGTATTATATTGGAAATGTCAGGAATAGAGGTAACACCTGCAAGTAAAATATTTACAGTCAGATGTAAAAAATTATATGTTTTAACAACAAAACATAAAATAACAGCAAAAAATAAAATAAACAAAATAAAAAAAGAAAACCCCTTTGATAAAATAGTTACGGTTATAGATAATAATGAGTATAGTTATAACGAAATTGATATAGAAGTAGATTTAGAAATAGTACAAGAAGGACTAAGCACATCAAAAAGAATAAATAATAATGATATACCACAAACATCATCAAAAATGAGTACTTCAAATAGTTCCAAAAAAAAAATATTTTCAAAAAAATTAATAGAAGAAGAAATAAAACCACACCATTATTATATAACAGGAATAATGAAACAATGAAAATATTTAATACCAATAAATACAGGACAAGAAGAAAGCTATATTATAAGAGAGTTAGTAATGGTAGATAAAATAATAACTACGGAACACTCATGTCCAGAGTTACCAAAAGTATTAATAAATATTGAAGAGACAACGGAACAAGAACTAATAATTGGAGGTATACCAATTATAACAAAATTTAAAATATATCAAGGAAATGAAAATATAACATTAGGAATAAAATGGCTAGAACAAGTAAGACCATATAATTGTAACGACCTGTTCAGTCGTTTTGAGCAGTAGAGTTTATTTCTGGTAGTAACTGTCTGGGTCGACGGATCCCACGACGGACCATCATGGACACGACAGACCGTCGAGGGGGTCTCATTCCAAAACACTTAGACTTTGGAAAATTGGGTACTGAGAACAACTCTCTGAACTTCGTGACGACATGGTAGGACGGACCGTCATGGGCATGACGGACCCTCACAGATCCTTTAATAAAATTGAGTCTCTGAACTTTGTGACGACTCAGCAGGACGGACCGTCGCAGGCACGACGGACCGTCACAGACTGCGTAACCCTGGCTGGGTCGGATTTCTGTTAAAAATTTTAAGGGGCGTTTTGGACTATTCCTGCTTATAATTATAAAGTTAGTGGTCTAATGTTAATAATTCAATTACTTGGGGGTTAAAGGAGACAACCTTGGAATAAATAGTGGGTTACTTTTACCATCTTTATACTTAATTATATGACAATTAGGGTAAAAGACAAAAGGGTTTGAATAAGAAAAAGAGAAAGAACAGAGAGTAAGGAGAGAAACGATCGAGAGAAGGGGAGAACGCAAGGAAAGCAAAGGTTTGGGATAGTAGGTTGCTTGATCACGAATTCTTCGGTAGAGGTAGGTTATGGTTTATGCTTTTCATAGTAAACTCTTGATAGCGAATGATATCTATTGGGTAGTTTTTTAAAGTCTCCTATATTCTTAATTGTATGCTTGCATGATGTGATTATATAATTGCGATAAAATAAGCATGATAAGGCTATTGAATCCTAAACCTTGAAACCTCTTTGTTAATGATGATGCCTTGGTATAAAAGTAGGCTTGATGAACTAAAAGAATGAGGTTAGTGGATCGGGTGTCACGTTCCGACACCAGGATAGTAATAGAGGATTGGGTGTTACGTTCCGACACCAGGATAGTAATAGAGGATCGGGTGTCACGTTCCGACACCAGGATAGTAATAGAGGATCGGGTGTCACGTTCTGACACCAGGATAGTATGAATGGGATCGGGTGTCACGTTCTGACACCAGGATAGTAATAGAGGATCGGGTGTCACGTTCCGACACCAGGATAGTATGATGAGGATCGAAGTGTCACGTTCCGACACCAGGATAGTAAAGAGAATGAATCTTGAAATATGTTAATATACTCAATTTAATTAACCTATTTCCCAAATGAGTATGGTATGGAGGCTTGAGTCCTCATGGGTGTACTTAGCGTTATTTATCAATGATTCTCGTACTTGTGTTGCTACCTGTTGAGTATTGTAGTTGATTTTATGATATTATCTGATATATACTGTTTTCTATTTTGAGTTGGCCGATGATACCTACTCAGTACCTGTGTTTTGTACTGACCCCTACTTGTATGTTTTCTTTTTATTATTTGTGGAGTGCAGCAAACGTACCGTCGTCTTCAACTCAAACGCAACTCTAGCCAGTCTTCGTCTCACCAGATTTCAGGGTGAGCTAAAGATTCTAGCTTGGACTGGATCTTCTTCTTCATGTCTGGATGGCTTGATGTTCTGGCATAGACTAGATGTTATTTATGTTTAGTTTCTTAGATACACTTAGCTTTAGGAATTTGAGAATAGATGTTCTTGTCATGATGACTTCCAGATTTTGGGGATAATGATAAGTTTGAGTTTTAGAAGTTTATTATTGATTTCGTTAATGAGTTTTAAGTCTTCCGCATTATTTTTATGTTTATTATGTTTTAAATGTTGGGGTTTAGATTGGTTGGTTCTCTCACATAGTAGGATAAGTGTGGGTGCCACTCGCGGCTCATTTTGGGTCATGACAAACTTGGAATCAGAGCATTAGGTTCGTTGGTCTCATCACACAAGAACGAGTCTAGTAGAGTCTTGAGGAATGGTAGGGGGACGCCTTTACTTTTCTTTGAGAGGCTATAAGACTCTAGGAAAATTCCATTCTTTCTTTCTTTCGTGCTATTACTTGGATCCATTTGGTATCTAGGTGATACAAATTGCTATCTGACCATCTTCACTATATTTCGCAGATGGTTAGAACTAGAGCCACAACTGCGCCAACATCAACACCGGCAAGTCAAGATGCGTCTGAGCCAGCCACTGGGGCTGTAGCCTCAAGAGGAACAATGGCAAGAGGTCGTGGTAGAGGTCGCGGGAGGACGTCCTCCACAGGAGGAGGACAAACACCTGGCCGATCTAGTACTAGGGCGGTAACTCCTCCACCGACTGAGGAAGTATTAAGAGAGGGTGAGGAAGGGGAGAGAGAACAGGTGTAGAATGAGGAATTACCCCCCCAACCTACCCCAGAGATGATTAATCAGGTTCTTGCTTATCTTAGCGGGTTATCTGATCAATGCCAGACACCTCTAGTGTTTTCTGCACCCGCACCTTAGGTTACGGGAGTACGACATGCCACTGTTGGGCCTCCCCGCATGGATGCCTCACTTGAAATAGGCACATTTCCTCGTTTGACTATAGGGCCTATAATGACAAGTGATCAGCATGAACTTTTCAGTAAGTTCTTGAAATTGAAACCTCCGGTCTTCAAGGGTGCTGAATCTGAGGATGCCTACGATTTTCTGGTTGACTGTCATGAGTTACTACACAAGATGGGTATAGTAGAACGATTTGGCATCGAGTTTGTGACCTATCAATTTCAAGGGAACGCCAAAATGTGGTGGCGGTCACATGTGGAGTGTCAACCAACAGAGGCACCACCTATGACTTGGGAATCATTCTCTTGTTTATTTATGGAGAAGTATATACCTCGTACTTTGAGGGATAGGAGGAGAGATGAGTTTCTAAGCCTAGAGCAAGGCAGGATGTCGGTTACTTCTTATGTGGCTAAGTTTCGTGCACTCTCCAGATATGCCACCCAGCTTTGCTTCAGTCCATGAAAGCGGATCCGCCGTTTTGTGAAGGGGTTGAGGTCAGATTTGCGGATCTCATCCTTACAGGTAGCTTTTACAGCAAAATCCTTTCAGGAAGTGGTAGACTTTGTGATAGAGGTGGAGGGAGTGAAGCCAGATGATTTCACATTAGCATCAACTACTATGAAGTTTCGTAAGGGAGGTGAATTTAGTGGTTCTTACTCCAAAGGACAGAGTTCTGGAGGTTATACAGCCCGACCTATTCAGTCTTCACTGCAGGCTGTAGGTGGGGGTCCACCGCAGACCGCTCAACATTTCTCTGAGTTTGGAGGTTATCCCCAGACTTTGTCGTTCTCACAGAGACCTATGCTTGAACCGAGAGAGTGTTATGGATGTGGGGAAATTGGACATATGAAGAGATATTGTCCAAAACAGAGTTACAAACCCCTAATAGTTAGAGGTAGAGGTGATCATGGAAGAGGCCGCTATTCTGGAGAACGTGGTGGCCGAGGTAATGGTGGTCACCAAATCAACTGGGGTGGCGGGCAAACTGGAGCCACTACAGCACAACATGGTAGGGGCAACAGGCAGACAGGCGATAGGGCCCATTGTTACGCTTTCCCCGGGCGGTCGGAAGCGGAGACATCCGATGCTGTTATCACAGGTAATCGTTTGGTTTGTCATTGCATGACTACCGTATTATTTGATCGTGGATCCACTTTTTCATATGAATCTTCTTCATTTGCTACTGGTCTTAATTTACGTTGTGAATTGCTTGACATTCCTATTCGTGTTTCTACTCCGGTGGGTGAGTCTGTGATAGTTGAAAAGGTGTATAGGTCTTGTCTTGTAACGTTTGTGGGGAGAAATACTCATATAGACCTGGTTATCTTAAAAATGGTTGATTTCGATGTACTTCTGGGTATGAATTGGCTTTCACCAAACTTTGCAATCTTAGATTGTAATGCTAAAACTGTGACGTTAGCCAAGCCTGGGACAGATCTGTTAGTGTGGGAGGGTGACTACACTTCCACTTAAGTTCGTATCATCTCCTTCCTTCGCGCTAAAAGAATGGTTAGCAAGGGTTGTTTAGCTTTCTTGGCACACCTCAGGGATGATACTACCCAAGTACCTTCAATTGAGTCGGTTTTAATAGTCCGTGAGTTTCTGGATGTGTTTCCTGCAGACCTTCCTGTTATGCCACCGGATAGGGATATCAACTTTTGTATTGATCTTGAGCCGGGTACTTGCCCCATTTCTATACCCCCTTATAGGATGGCTCCCGCTGAGTTAAGATAGTTAAAGGCCCAACTTCAAGAGTTGTTAAGCAAAGGCTTTATTAGACCAAGTGCATCTCCTTGGGGTGCTCCCGTTTTGTTTGTGAAGAAAAAGGATTGATGTTTTCGGATGTGCATTGACTACAGACAACTCAATAAGGTAACTGTTAAGAACAAGTATCATTTCCCTCGCATCAATGATTTGTTCTATCAGTTACAAGGTGCTTGTACCTTCTCAAAAATCGATTTGAGATCTGGTTATCATCAATTAAAAATACGGGCAACGGATGTACCAAAGACTGCTTTTCGGACCAGGTATGGACATTATGAGTTCTTAGTAATGTCTTTTGGGCTTACTAATGCCCCTGCTTCTTTCTGGAGTTTGATGAATGGGATTTTTAAGCCATATCTGGATCTCTTTGTCATTGTATTCATCGATGATATGCTGGTATACTGAAAGAGCAGGAAAGAACATGAGGAGCAGTTGAGAATTGTATTGGAAATGTTGAGGGAGAAAAAGATTTATGCCAAATTTTCTAAGTGTGAGTTTTTGCTAGATTCAGTGTCCTTCTTGGGGCATGTGGTTTCTAAGGATGGAGTGATAGTCGATCCTTCTAAGATCGAAGCAGCGAAGAATTGGGTAAGACCCACTAATGTTATAGAGGTAAGGAGCTTTGTTGGTTTAGCTAGCTACTACCGTCGGTTTGTCAAGTTATTTGCTTCTATTGCTTCCCAATTGACAAACTTGACTAAGCAGAGTGTTCCATTTGTATGGTCGGACGAATGTGAAGAAAGCTTTCAGAAGCTCAAGACTTTGTTGACTACTGCACCAATCCTCACCTTGCCAGTGGAAGGTAAGAACTTCACTGTTTATTGTGATGCATCTTATTCTGGTTTGGGTGCAGTGCTAATGCAAGAGAATAATGTAATTGCTTATGCTTCGAGGAAATTAAAGGTGCATGAACGTAATTATCCGACCCATGATTTGGAGTTGGCTGCGGTAGTGTTTGCATTAAAGCAATGGAGGCACTATATATATGGGGTTAAGTGTGAAGTTTATACAGATCACCGTAGTTTACAGTATGTCTTTACTCAGAAGGATTTGAATTTAAGAAAGAAGAGGTGGATGGAACTACTGAAAGACTATGACATCACTATCTTGTATCATCCATGAAAAGCTAACGTTGTGGCAGATGCTTTAAGTAGAAAGGCAGGGAGCATGGGAAGTCTAGCTCACTTGCAGGTTTCTAGATGCCCATTGGCTAGAGAAGTTCAGACTCTGGCTAATAACTTTATGAGGCTAGAAGTAAATGAGAAGGGAGGATTTTTGGCTGGTGTGGAGGCAAAATCTTCCTTTCTTGAAAAGATTAAGGGAAAGCAATTTAATGATGAGAGACTGATCCGGATCCGCGAAAAGGTGTTGCGAGGAGAGGCTAAAGAAGCAAAAATCGATGAGTAAAGTGTTTTGAGAATTAAGGGAAGGGTATGTGTACCCCGCATCGAAGATTTGATCCACACTATTCTTACAGAGGCTCATAGTTCAAGGTATTCTATACATCCTGGTGCAACCAAAATGTACCGTGACCTTAAGCAACATTTTTGGTGGAGTAGAATGAAGCGTGACATTGTTGACTTTGTTGCTCAATGCCCGAATTGTCAGCAAGTAAAGTATGAACACCAGAGGCCTGGAGGAACACTTCAGAGAATGCCCATTGCTGAATGAAAGTGGGAGAGAATTGCAATGGACTTCGTGGTTGGTCTTCCAAAGACAATGGGCAAGTATGACTCCATTTGGGTAATTGTTGATAGGTTAACTAAGTCTGCTTATTTCATTCCGGTCAAGGTGACTTATAATGCAGAGAAGTTAGCAAAACTTTACATCTCAGAAATTGTTCGATTGCATAGAGTTCCACTCTCCATCATATCAGATAGAGGTACGCAGTTTACTTCTAAGTTTTGGAAAACATTGCATGCTTTATTAGGTACTAGATTGGATCTTAGCAATGCATTTCACCCTCAGACCGATGGTCAGTCTGAGCGAACGATTCAAGTTTTGGAGGATATGCTTCGTGCATATGTGATAGAGTTTGGTGGTCATTGGGATAACTTTTTACCCTTAGCAGAGTTCTCATACAACAATAGCTATCACTCAAGTATTGATATGGCCCCATTTGAGGTATTGCATGGGAGAAGATGTAGGTCTCCCATTGGGTGGTTCGATGCATTTGAGGTTAGACCTTGGGGTACTGACCTTATGAGGGAATCGTTAGATAAAGTGGAATGCATTCAAGAAAAGCTTTTAGCGGCTCAAAGTAGGCAGAAAGAATATGCAGATCGAAAGGTTAGAGACTTGGAGTTTAAGGAGGGTGAACAAGTCTTACTGATGGTTTCACCCATGAAAGGGGTGATGCCATTTGGTAAGCGAGGTAAGCTTAGTCCGAGGTATATTGGTCCATTTGAAATTCTGAAGCGCGTGGGGGAGGTAGCGTATGAATTAGCCTTGCCCCAAAGACTGTCAGGAATGCACCCGGTATTTCATGTGTCTATGTTGAAAAGATACCATGGGGATGGAAACTACATCATTCGTTGGGATTCAGTTCTTCTTGATGAGAATTTGTCTTATGAGGAGGAGCCTGTTGCTATTTTAGATAGAGAAGTCCGCAAGTTGAGGTCAAGGGAGATTGCATCCATCAAGGTTCAATGGAATAATCGACCAATTGAAGAGTCCACTTGGGAGAAGGAGGCTGATATGCGAGAAAAATACCCACACCTGTTTACAGATTCAGGTACTCCTTTTCGCCCTTGTTTTTCTTTTTGTGATCGTTCGAGGACGAACGATGGGTAAATTGGTATCTATTGTAACGACCTGTTCAGTCGTTTTGAGAAGTAGAGTTTATTTCTGGTAGTAACTATCTGCGTCGACGGATCCCGCGACGGACTGTCATGGGCACGACGGACCGTCGAGGGGGTCTCGTTCCAAAACACTTAGTCTCTGGAAAATTGGGTACTGAGAACAACTCTCTGAACTTCACGACGACATGGCAGGACGGACCATCGTGGGAACGACGGATCGTCACAGATCCTTTAATAAAATTGAGTCTTTGAACTCTGTGACGACTCAGCAGTACGGACCGTCGCAGGCACGACGGACCGTCACAGACTACGTAACCCTGACTGGGTTGAATTTCTGTTAATAGTTTTAAGGGGCGTTTTGGACTATTCCGACTTATAATTATAAAGTTAGTGGTCTAATGTTAATAATTCAATTACTTGGGGGTTAAAGGAGACAACCTTGGAGTAAATAGTGGGTTACTTTTACCATCTTTATACTTAATTATATGACAATAAGGGTAAAAGACAAAAGGGTTTGAATAAGAAAAAGAGAAAGAACAAAGAGTAAAGAGAGAAAGATCGAGAGAAGGGGAGAACGCAAGGAAAGCAAAGGTTTGGGAAAGTAGGTTGCTTGATCATGAATTCTTCGGTAGAGGTAGGTTATTGTTTATGCTTTTCATAGTAAACTCTTGATAGCGAATGATATGTATTGGGTAGTTTTGTAAAGTCTCCTATATTCTTAATTGTATGCTTGCATGATGTGATTATATAATTGCGATAAAATAAGCATGATAAGGCTATTGAATCCTAAACCTTGAAACCTCTTTGTTAATGATGATGCCTTGGTATAAAAGCAGGCTTGATGAACTAAAAGAATGAGGTTAGTGGATCGGGTGTCACGTTCCGACACCAGGATAGTAATAGAGGATCGGGTGTCACGTTTCGACACCAGGATAGTAATAAAGGATCGGGTATCACATTCCGACACCAGGATAGTATGAATGGGATCGGGTGTCACGTTCCGACACCAGGATAGTAATAGAGGATCGGGTGTCTCGTTTCGACACCAGAATAGTATGATGAGGATCGGAGTGTCACGTTCCGACACCAGGATAATAAAGAGAATGAATCTTGAAATATGTTAATATACTCAATTTAATGAACCTATTTCCCAAATGAGTATGGTATGGAGGCTTGAGTCCTCATGGGTGTACTTGGCGTTACTTATAAATGATTCTCGTACTTGTGTTGCTACCTGTTGAGTATTGTAGTTGATTTTATGATATTATCTGATATATACTGTTTTCTATTTTGAGTTGGCCGATGATACCTACTCAGTACCTGTGTTTTGTACTGACCTCTACTTGTATGTTTTCTTTTTATTATTTGTGGAGTGCAACAAACGTACCTTCGTCTTCAACTCAACCACAACTCTAGCAAGTATTCGTCACACCAGATTTCAAGGTGAGATAAAGCTTCTAGCTTGGACTGGATCATCTTTTTCATGTCTTGATGCCTTGAAGTTCTGGCATAGACTAGCTGTTACTTATGTTTAGTTTCTTAGATACTCTTAGCTTTAGGAATTTGAGAATAGATGTTCTTGTGATGATGACTTCCAGATTTTGGGGATAATGATAAGTTTGAGTTTTAGAAGTTGATTATTGATTTCGTTAATGAGTTTTAAGTCTCCCGCATTTTTTTATGTTTATTATGCTTGAAATGTTGGGGTTTAGATTGGTTGGTTCGCTCACATAGTAGGATAAATGTGGGTGCCACTCGCGGCTCGTTTTGGGTCGTGACAATAATATAGAGGATAAACAACTTACGATAAATTATCAAAATAAAAAAGTCATAATAAAAAGGACTTTAGTATAAAAAATATATATGAAAATATATGTACTCGCGAAGATAATAATAGAAGGATATTATAACAAATATTATACACCAATGATAGATACAGGAACAGAGGCTAATATATGTAAATACAATTGTTTACCAGAAGAGAAATGGGAAAAGTTAATAACACCAATAGTAGTAACAAGATTTAATTATGAAGGAAGTATGATCACATACAAGGAAAAAAATATAAAAATACAAATATGGGATAAAATATTAACTGTAAACGAAATATGTAATTTTGAACTAACAACAAAGGAAATGTTATTAGGAATGCCATTTTAGAAAAATTATATCCACATAAAATTACAAAAACACACTGGTAGTTCACAACACCATGTAAACAAAAGATAGGAGCAAGAAGTGTAGGTAACAAAAGAAGAAAAACAACAGAATGGATTAAAGGCAGTGAAAAAATTACACAAAAATTAGAAAATATAAAAGAAGAAAGATCCTAGAATAAAATTAATTATATTTTCCTTAGATAAAGTAAAAATAATCAAAGAAAAATTAGAATTATTGTATGACAAAGATCCTTTACAATGATGGGAAAAACATAAAACAGAAGTTAAAATTGAACCGATTGATGAAAATAGTATAATAACACAAAAACCATTAAAATATATTTGTAATGATTTAAATAAATTTTAAATACACATAAGTGAATTACTAAAAAATGGATATATACAAGAAAGTAATAGTAAACATACAAGTCCGGCATTTATTGTTAATAAATATAGTGAACAAAAAGAGGAAAAAGTAGAATGGTAATTGATTATAATAAATTTAAATGCAAAAACTAAAACATATAATTATCCAATATTAAATAAAATATTAAAAATAAGACAAATACAAGGATATAATTACTTTAGTAAATTTTAGAAGAAGAATCTAAAAAACATACAACATTCACAGTACCAAAGGATTTTATGAATGGAATGTATTACCATTTGGATATAAAAGTGCACCAGGTAGATTTAAACATTTTATGGATAATTATTTTAAACAATTAGAAAATTGTGCAGTATATATTGATGATATATTATTATATTCTAAAACACAAGATGAACACATAAGATTATTAGAAAAATTTATACATATAATACAACACTCATAAATAAGTTTAAGTAAAAAGAAAGAAAAAATAATGAAAAAACAAATAGAATTTCTAGGAATACAAATAGATAAAAATGGAATAAAAATGCAAACACATATAGTACAAAAAATAATAACCTCGAATGAACAATTAGATACAAAAAAGAAATTACAATCCTTTTTAGGATTAGTTAACAAAGTAAGAGAATATATACCAAATTAGCACAAAATTTAAACCATTACAACAAAAACTAAAGAAATATGTAGAATATCATTTTGATAATAGAGATCAAATACAAATACAAAAGATAAAATTATTATGTAAAACATTACCGAAATTATATTTTTCAAATGAAGATAAAAAATTTATTTACATAGTAGAAACTGATGCAAGTGAGAAAAGTTATGGAGGATTATTAAAATATAAATATAATAATAATATAGAATATTACTGTAGATATTATTCAAGCACATATACAAATACGGAAATAAAATTGGAAATAAATAGGAAAGAATTATTTTCAATATATAAATGTTTATTAGCATTTGAGCCATATATTGTATATAACAAATTTATCGTAAGAACAAATAATACACAAGTAAAATAGTGGTTAACCAGAAAAATACAAGATTCAGTAACAACAAAAGAAATTAAAAGATTGGTATTAAATATATTAAACTTTACATTTACAATTGAAGTAATAAAGACTAATAAGAATGGTGTTGCAGACTACTTATCAAGATAAAGCTACTCAGACTGAGAACAAACGCGAAGATACAATTGAAGAAATACTCAAAGCCATTACTACACTTTGTACTAAAGTGGACAGTATGGACAATGAGATACAAAAGCTAAAGACTAATGAAGTTAACCTGAAGTCTAAAGCTAATATAAGTTAGCAGCATGACTATAAAAATGCGGAGCTACGTCGATCCGAAGACGGTAAAATTCTAGAGATAAAAGGAGACGATGAGAAACTTCTTAAAACCCATAATGTTTGTTTAAATACAGCTGCATGTACAAGCAGAAAAGTTAGTGAAAAATCACGAAATACAAACTCAAATAAGTTATTTATAAAACCATTTACCCAAATTACACAAAAACAAATACCCACAAAACCACAAACCTCTACATACGCATACAAAGTGATAAAAAGAGATACAATTACATCACACAATCGTATATTGAAAACATATATAAGATCCAAACATATTTAAATTTAAACTCCAGATCCACACAAACCAAAAACCCAAATGAAGATTATATAACCCAAAAACTACAAGGATATAATAGATTGATTGCACAACCTAAAACTAGTTCAAACTTAGTTAAAACATGTTACAGTTATGGATTACTAAGTACCGTATACACATATGATGGAGAAGAAATAAGTGGAATAACAGAATTATACAAAGCGTTCGTCATATACAAGAGAATTACCAAAGGAAATTTATTTTATATTAAGCTTTATACAGCACCAGCTGAGATATTATATGAAGAAATCAAGTCACCGATTCAAGTTGTAAAGATAGGTTTGACCAAGGATATGATAATACAAGAAGATATAGAAAAACAAGATGAAATACCAAAGATAGAAATACCAAACTTTTATGCAAATAAAAGGATAATTGGTATATCAACAATTATACAAGAATTAGCTAACAACGGGCAATGCTATTTGGAGTTACTATGTAAGAGACCAAGTTATGATATATTCAAACTCAAGAGAATTAAGAAGAGCAGATATGGATGAAGTCCAGCGATGGATTTTATCATTATTAAAGCCAGAAGAGCAACCTACAACAAGAGCATTAAAGAAAGAATTTATTTCAGAAGACTTATTAATCAGATATTGTAAACTTATAAGACACAATTACCCAGATCACAGATGTTCCAAATGTGATGGAGAAGATAATGTTATACCAGATGTTGATTTGGAGTAAAAATGGAAGAGATAAGCAAGACAAGATTAAAAAACTATGATGACAAGACAAAAGAAGAAAAAGACATAAAGAAGATGGCCGACAAAGAGATAAGAATTGTTGAACTGTAAAAGCAAAGATAAGATTTTTCAAAGATAAGATTCCTTTGTAGATAAGATTTTACTTTTTATTAGCCAATGTATAGCGGCTATTTGTAAAGTTTTTATTTTATGTCGTAAAGTAAATAGTAGTGGTATTAAAGTATACAGTAGACACACTTATGTGCAGGCTTAGAAATTAGTATATATAGATTTCCAAATTGTAAATGAAAGGCAGGCAATGCCGAACAAAAGTTTAAGTTAATAAACTCTCTCAAAATACAAAAAACTCTCCCAAAGATATAAACTAAGCTATACATATGGAGAAGTCGGAAATCCAATAAGATATTTTAGATAGCATGACAAATCAAGAGGCAAAGATATAATGTTTAATAGATTTTCAGAACTGGTAGACTATGCCATCCACAGTGGAAACCGGTAGGCGAGTATGTCCTCATATATTTGAGGGCATAGTTCTTACTTCTTATAGTTTTTGTATAAGTTCTTATTATGTATTTCTTTCAAATGTAAAGGGTCGTGTCTTTACGATTATATGTCGTGTCTTTAAGATGGATTGTGACTATGGGACTATCTTAAAATGTTTATAAAAGATTCCTTTTTATATTTATTCTCATGAAATGTTTTAATTCCGCACTATTTTTCATGTCTTATGTAATGAACGGTAGTTAATGGGCTTGTACAAGCCCCAAAGGGTCAAGTACGCCCAATCATGACCCAAGGGTCCTGCATAACTTCTAGCGGGTGCTTGCGGGTCGTGACACTAAACCCGTGATGGTTGTTGTGTTTATGTTATATGATGAGTTTATACGGATTTTTTCCTCATGTTCATGTTTTCTTGATAAAAATGCTTACAGGGAAAATTGTTGAAATTCATGCATGTTTCACTGTATGAGAGTGATGGTCACTGTAAAATTTCAATGTTTTAGAAAAATTTGTTTTTTCATGAATAATAGTTTCAAAAATTTTAAAAATGATGTTTATGTTCATGAATAATGTTGGAGAAGGTAGTTCCTTCATAAAATGAAGAATTAAGTGTCTGCTTGAACTTGGAAATTTCCATTTAAAAAGTTGCATGTGTTTCTTAGAAAAATGTTGTGAATGTATACTTGGTGTTCATTGTATGTTTGGTGAATTGACTATGAATGTTTTGATAATGATGTGATATTTTATATGCTTTTAATTGAGTCCTTGATGTTCTTAAAAAGTTTAGTGTCATTCGAGGACGAATGTTGTTCTAAGTGGGGGAGAATGTAACACTCTAAAACAAACTAAGGTTAACTAGAGCTTCGTAAATGTTTCATGAGTTAATTTTTTATTAAAATGAGCTATAATTATATTCTTAGGTAGTGTGTGAAGTTTAGTGATATTTTGAGGTCGAACGTCTATGAAATTCGAAAGGTGTGTGTAACACTTCGAAAGTCTAAGACGTGTTCTAGTTCCTAACATGAGTATCAAGAGTTTATACACTATTTTATGGTCAAATTCAATGAATATAGGTCATTTATGAAGTTTGGGAATCAAAACGTCAAAGAACATCTATGACATCCAAAAACTAGTTTAATGAGGTGCTAGCGTGCCTTAGCCTATTTGAATAGCTTTTAGGAGTCGTAAATTTATGAATTTTGGTAGGAGGATTTATAACACGTATTAGATTTATTTCATATTCTAAACGTCCGGACAAGACCCTGCAAGCTTCAACTAAGGGCCCTTGACGAGGACCCTTGCAAAAGTGACTAAAAGCTTTCAATGGACAGTGTCACCAACGGATGCCAGAAATGGCTCGTGGTCCAATCTATGGGGCGTCCATTTCCTCTGTCAATGTACACTTAGAATTTCAGAAAGGCAATTTTTTTACAAGTCTCTGAGCTCATCGACGGATGTTCAAAACTAAAGGGAACAATGGCTGTCGATTGACACACGAGGCTTGATCGGGGTCTCGTCTATGAGGGGCTGGTTTTGATGCACATTTTGATTTAATTTATTTAATTAGTTGGCTTAAGTTAGGAGATTATTTAAGGTTTGGGAAGGTCTAATTAAGTTAATTAACAACCTATATAAAGACCCTTACTTAATTAGACTAACCTAAGCTCTCACAATTCCCAAACCCAAATTCTCTCTTCTTTCACTCTCCCAAAGAAACCACATTTAAGACCAAGCTAGAGGTGGGTTAAAAAGATTACAATGATTATGTTTCTCCATCAATATTCATAAAAAATTAAGGTATGGGATTCCTTGGAAATTTGAGTCATCTTTTCTCAAAGGGCTCCGCCAAATTGATTTCAAAAAGTTGAGTTATAAGTGGGGTTTCTTCCAATACGAAATTGGTGTTTTCAATTGCTTTGTTTATGACTTTTTTTAGATATTACGAATATATTAACATATATTTTAAATTAATTATGTTATTTCTTGATGGTTTGGTCCTCTTCCCATTAGCCCTAGGTTGTGATCTTGAAATGAATTGTGTAATGTTTGTTCAATGGAATTGATTATTGGTTGAATTGCTATTAGATTATGTTATTGTATCCATTATGAATATAATAAGATGTGTTTGTTTCCTATAATTCTACTTCTTGAGTAATTGATCTAGGTTATGAAGTGTATTATGGATTTGACCTAAGTCTTTTATCCTAAGATATGAACTAATGATGGATTATGATGTAGTGATTCAATTTTCTTTGTTATCATGTTGGTTATTGATATGTGATAATATTATACCGTGTTTGGGTTGAGTTATGAGTTTATGGTAAGACCTTAATGAAGGATTATGAAGAATACTTGGTAAGCCTTGTGCTTCCTATTCTTTACTTCAATTATGGTTGCTTGTGGTTAAGTGATCATTTTGTATTTAAGTATGCCTCATTTATGATTAATAAGGTTGGTATGATGTTGAATTTAAATGTCTTGAATATAGTTCATGAGGTGTTATCTAAGATGTAAATGTTATAAGGATGGTGATAACTTACCAATGTGCTTATGATTATATGAATAAGTTAATGTGCTAACCTCATCTATATCAATTGTAATGAAAGGACAATACTCATGCAATTCTTATTGAGCTATGATGATGATGTTTATACAAAGGATAGACCGTACAACCTACATTAAGCTATTATGATTAATAAAGGTATTAAAGACATTTCAAAAAGGGACTCTAGCTTAGCACCGAGTTAACTAGAGAGAGGAATTTACCTTCCCACATAGGGAAGGTAAGATCACTATTTTACTCTTGGGATTGGAGACCATAATGAACATAGAATAAAGAAGGTCCCAACTATATCTCCTAGTTCTTATAATATGTTACCCCTATAGGAATACTAGCTATTGGATCCATATAGTTGCTATGTTCATGTTTTGTTACTACCTTGACAAGTAGCCACCTTCATTTGTTGTAGGTTTTCATGACACTAGATTCCACATTAGCTCATGTGGTCTTTGTCGTATAAGGCAAGATGTTCCCAAAAGGTAAAACGAAATAATGGAATGAACTCAAACTAAGGTGACCTAAGGGATTTAGCTTAGTCTAGGTAGGGGTATGGGACTCAACCTATACATTACACTAGTTATCCTTGAGGGAAGTCTTAGAAGGATGTTCTTATGTATGTATATGATTATAAATGTAAATGATATGTATATGATGATATTGCATGTTAATGAAACTATGTGATGTTAATTACTCTTAAGAACATGTATTTGGTCTATATTGCTAAATTATGATATCATGTACTCTTAATGATGTGTTATGAGAAGTTGGACATTGGTTATGGTTCTTTCTAGGTTTACTTGATAAAGTTGGGTTATGTGGCTTTGCGGACTTAAAGGCGGTCATGAGTAATGGTATTGTTGTAGTTATGTTAAATGTACTCTTGTTAATTCTTGTTGATATTATAACTTGATGATAGAGTTGCTTTGACTATTTGTTCAAATTATATGATATTCCTGTTGACATAACTAGAATTAGCGTTGTTGGTATTGTGATGTACATGCCTATGATTTAATGAATTTGTCTCATTGATTGGTATGGACTCTTTGTATGTGCAAAAAGGGTTTTCAAAGGAAAGTGCATAGTTTAATTAAATGTCCTTTTTGTAGCATGATTTGTTAATATATGTGCATGTGGTCTACTTAGTACAAGTGGTGTACTAACCCCATTTTGTTCCCTTTTTCCTGATATTTTAGGTTCCAGTCGTTGAAGTTCTTTGAATTGACTTTGAAGGAAGACTTGGATTTCTTGTTCATCTAAGTAGGGTGGGTCGTCAGTTTCTAAGGGCAATGCCACTATCAAAATAATAAAGTTGTTTTATATTTAAGAATCTTATGTTCTTTCCTTTTCATTAGAGTACAAAATGTTATATAGCCTATATGAGGCGTTATTACTTTGATGTATGGGCTAGGCCCAAATTGTTATACTCTTGTTAGATGGTTATTATGTGAGACGTCTATTTGAGACTATGTTATATTCTACATATCTATGTGCAATAATATTACAAGACTAAGTAATATTCATATACGAAGGGTCTATGCATACTCAATGTAACTATACTATGTGTATGTAGAGGTTTATGTAAACCTCAAGGTATAAGTAATGAAAATTTTTAAATGTCGGCTAATTTTGACCTACGAATGTGATGATGTAAGCTAAAAGTCTAGTCATATTACTCAAAGAGGATGACGCCGCCAGTTACATCAAGGATGTACATCCCGGATGTGAAAAAATTTGTATCAGAGCATGAGGTTGAATATCTTTAAGTCGATGTCTCTCTGAACCACGTCTTTGTAGATTCATACTCATAACTGTGAAGAATTGCACACTTATGGATAGAATGTTATATGATGCTTAGGAAATTGTCACTTTCTTTGAAGTCCAATATCGTGCTTCTAAACTTTTTACTCTACTTTCTTTTACCATCTAATCCTTTTATTGTGATTAAAGGTAATTAATACTCGAAGGAACATGACATGATGACCCGAGGAAGAGATTTCAAATGTGGGAGTTCCTCCCATAGGCGAGCAAGTTCCTCCTCTTGAAGAAGAAGCTAATGATGACAAAGCTCCGGTCGATCCTCCTCGTTTAATGGATGGTTTCATAAGGGTTGCTCTTTTCCAAATGGCCCTAGACATTACTAACCAAGCACAAGAAGCCACTACTCAAGCTCAATCCATGATGGCCCAAGCTAATCGGGAGGTCGTACCCCAAGAAATCCAACACGTTTATACCATGGCTTCTCGTCTAAAGGATTTCACTAGGATGAATCCTCCTACTATCTATGGGTACAAGGTTGAGAAAGACCCCCAAGAGTTCACTGAAAAAATATACAAGATCCTCTATACTATGGGGTTGACTACTTGTCACTACCGGGGTCTAGACCCTAGACGAAAATGGCATTGTTGACCTCTCAGAGGTTGCAAACAAGCCTACACACGTCATCATTACATCGTATAGGTTAATTTTAGAGGAAAATTTATAATTTTAGTTTCTTCGAAGTATACATATACTTCATAGTAAGAATTTTATTTTATCACATCAGGTCCCAACAACCATCTAATAATGATACATTCAAACGAAGGAAATAGTTCATAACTGCTTAAATATTAAGTTGCCAAAATGGCACCAATACAACGTTTGAAATAAGTAAGAAAGAAACACTAGTGGAACATACTCCACTAGCTCATGCCTACAATTAAACTAGAATATAAAATATAATCATCGTCGAAAGAATGAGTGCCTACCAAGTCCAGATGAATGCTCCACGTCCGGATAGTGTCAACGTAGTTTCGTAAGCTCTAGCGTCCACCTATACACGCACCTAAAAGTAGAGTATTGTATCGGATTAGTACACACTTGTACTAAGTATGGGTGTATGCAAGTACACACCAAGGACATGCATGATTAAGAATAGCTCTCTCCTAACGATGTGAATAACGAAACGCCAAGTCAATTGAACTTGCCAAATCAGATTAGAAAAGTCATGCTATGAGAGTAACATGCATTATCATTCTTTTAATATTGCACACAACACAACATATTTCATATAGCTGACACATATATCACATATCATCCATTATATACCATGAGACCTTAGAATCACGGTCTTAGCATTAGGACTTCCCAATTGAGGACTCAACATATGGGACCTGAACTTGGGAGACTTCTTTAGCAAACACAAAGTAATCTTCACTCCTACATACATACTTCATTTTCATTCATTCATATACCTAGGAATTTGTTTAAGACTTTCATCGGGTTCACTATGCAATGACCAAGAATGACCTAGTCTCATTACTTGAGTCTAGTTCACCTCTTGATTATCCTATCCAAACACCTTTTGTATCATTCATTTCATTATGTGCATTATTTGAGGCTGGCCTTATTGTTTCTTTCAGAAATTTAACATTAACCAACATAGATCATGTGATCTCCATGAAATCCAGTGTCTACCCAACACCGAAAAGGTGGAATCAGCGGCAAAAGTTAAACCAAAACATGCTAGCGTGTATAGGGAAATGAACCCTGCTAGATCCCTATGTTAGCTGCATAGGTTCAAAGACTATGAGATATAAGGAAACCTATAACCGCCTTAACAGACAGTCTCATCTCATGAGATTTATGCGAACATCTGCCTTCCCGAAAGAAGGAATCATGACTCCACATTACATTCATCTCACACATCATAGAAGTTGGCTTCCAGCAAGAGGGCATCATTGCTCATTAGATAATTTTTTATCTCATCATTAGTATAAAGTGTGCATTAATCTCATTACTTTCATTAGAGTATTTCTTAGAAACTAGTATCTTTATTAATCTTTCACTCTCATAGGTGAGTACGGTTTTTGGTAACATTTACTTAGGCTCATTTGAGATTGATCTTGTCTTTCATATGAGCCTCTTATCATATAGTCACCACATTCATTAACTTTAGCATATTAACTTTTCATAAATACTCACCCTTTTACGTGAATGTTCATTTCATCATATGTCAATGCACTTGGCCTTTTAGTGTGTTTAAAACTCATACTTAAACCCTCCGGGGGCCACATCATTTTATCAAATACATCTTAGGTTCAAATATTTTTAAACGTACGCTGGATTTATGAACCCATACATACAATCCATGAGGCTTCATTCATATTTTATCTATGTGACTCATATTTACCCAAGTTATTTGATACTAGACTTATTCATCTTGTAAGTATGCAAGGTCACGAGTTCGATTCCTATGGGCAGCATTCATGAAATAATTATCCACGTAAGACTAATGTATCAATACGAAGTTGAGCAAGGGAACCAAATTTCAAATTCCTTGGGCAACATTTAGTCTTGTACTAAATTTTGATTTAAAATTTTGGGCTTGGGCACCCAAGATGGAGCCCCAACTCCTACACTTCTCTTTTTTTTCTTCTTTCTTTTCTTTCCCTTTTTGTTAGAGGCCAAGAGGTTGTGAGATCGATCCCCCACAACCTCATTTTATTTTTCTTTAATATTTTCTCCTAACATTCGAGAGGTTTTTTGTTTGATCCGCACAAACCTCAATTTTTAATTCTTTCCCTCTTTCATGCTTTCACTTGAGCCTCACCACATTTCGAATCCCCGTTACCTCATTTTTACTATTGAATTTTTAGTAGCTTGCATATGATGAGGTCTTTGGTTCAATCCCTAATGACCTCACCTCTTAAAAATAATTTTAAAAATCAAATTCCTCCACATTGCCCATGCCGAGACCAATTTCAAGATTTCTTGAAATTTGCTCATCCTTTCAATCCACTTTTTCTCAACATGTATACGTTGGAATTTTATGGCAAATTCTTTAGTCATTTGTTACATTATTATATGAATTATTTTCAAGTAATTCTATACAACAACACAAGGTTAACATGACATTTTCATGCTCCAAACCATGCCAAAGAACACGGTTGCACACACATTTTGCATACATTTATCATCACATAATTCTGATCATACATACATGAACATAGTCATCACAAAAACACTTTACATTCCTCAATTCTACCAGCAATCATACCCAACCTACAATAATCGATGGTAGCTTGTAATAGATATGCAAAGGGGAACATTCCTAGTATTCATATTAGAATTCGACTAAATCATAGGGGTCTCTTGGGAAAGGGACCAAGAGGAAGAAAACGCATAACTTTTCGTCTTTTAACACCTTTTGAAAAATGATCTCAGGTTCTGCCAACTCCGACGAAAAACAAATTCTTCTCCAACAAAAACTCACGCGCAAACAATTTGAAAAACGTTTCGATTTTCTTTTTTAGTTTAGTTTTTCTTTTGAGTTTTAGTGTACAAGTTCTTCAAGAGTGATGAACTTTGATTTTTATTCATTTTTCTGATGATGAGCGTGAGAAAGAGTGTGGAGAGACATGAGAATGAGAGTGGAGAGAGATGGGAGAAAGAGTAGGAGTAGGATTTTTACTTGAAGACTTATTCAAACTAGGACTCCTTGCCATTTATTATTAAAAATCTTACTTTTTTAAAAAGGCTTAAGTGAAATGACTAATCATTCCCTTACTTAAATCAGATAATTAATAGAAATTAATTAGATTTAGCATTGCTTCCACCCTAGATCGAAGCCGGGTGAAGCTTCACTCGCGAAAAGGGTAAAATTCGGGTCAACCTTACCCAAATTGTCCATTACTCACATTAATTAATTAATTAATGAAATCTCCATGGTAATTACGATACTACCCTTATCCTGGAAAAGACCATTTTACCCCTGGACCCTCCAAACTTAAGATTACCCCTTTCAAGTCAGGTTAAGACTCACAAGGGTGAATCGTAATATTTGGGTTCCCTACATGGCTTGACCAAACCTTGACTAGCTCAACTAACTCACCAAGTTGGTTGGCTTGGCTGGTGCATAGTTTCAGAGGTCTGGTTCCACGCGCATCAATTTGTGTGAACCCGATCTAATCTAGGCATTATAGGTACGTTAGGCATTACTTAACATGGTCTTTTTTTTGGGTTGTTACACTACTAGTAAGAAAGGAAAGTTCACCACTTACCAACTCAATGGTGTGTCCCAAACTTGGTATGTCCAATGGAGGGACAATAGGTCATTAAGGGGTGGACTGGTGCCTTGGGAAGTGTTTAAGAAGGCTTTTCTTTATAGATTCTTTCCGAGGAAAAACATGAAGCTTAAGTGGTGGAGTTCATCAAATTTTGTCAAGGAGGTATGAATGTGCTTGAATACTCCTTAAAATTTACTCAATTATCAAAATATGCTCCTTCTTTGGATTCCGATCCAAGAGATGTAATGAACCGCTTTGTGACGGAAGTGTCAATTGGCTTGCAAGAAGAATGCCATTGGGCTATGCTACATGACAATATGAACATTTCTCGTATCATGGTTCATGCTAACCAAGTGGAAGTGGCAAGGGATAAAAGAAACATTAGAGATGCCAAGAGGGAAAGAACTTTTGATGGTGGTTCTTCAAAGGGTACGCTTGATATCTAAGAAAAGCCTAGGTTCAAGAAAAGGGTTTCTAATCAAGTTCCTTCAAAGTTTCCTAAGGCTAGGGAAGATAAGGTATTGAACCCTAAGCCTAAAAAGGGAAGGGATACTAGTTCACCAACCAAGAAGACAACTTGTAAAAGAGGTGGCAAGTAGCATTATGGTGATTGTTTAAGAGAACAAATAATTGTTTTGTTGTGAGAAGAGTGGCCACATGGTTAGGGATTTCCCTGATCTTATGGTTCAAGACAAGCATAGTGGTCAATCTCAAACAAGTGGTTCTAATACTACTCTGATGAAGAATCGCTTTTATGCTCTCCTCTCTAGAGTTGAGCAACAGACTTCTCCCGATGTGGTAACCAGTATGTCGAAAGTCTTCTAAGTAGATATATATTATTTACTTGATCTGGGTGCTACACTATCTTTTGTTACTCCTCTAGTTTATAAAAAGTTTGAAATTTTGCCTGGTATATTGAATGAACCTTTTATAGTGTCTACTCTTGTGGGTGAGTCGGTTGTTGCAAAGAAGGTGTATAGAAACTGTCCTATAACGTTTCCCAATAGAGTTACTTATGTTGAACTACTAGAACTTAATATGCTTGATTTTGATGTAATTATTGTTATGTATTGATTGCATACTTGATTTGCCTTTATGGATTGTAGAACAAGGTGGTGAAGTTTAACTTTCCAAAGAGCCGGTTTTAGAGTGGAAGGAGGGAATTCTATTCGTAGAGGTTGTATCATTTCTTGTTTGAAATCTTGTAGGATAATATCTAAAGGGTGTTTATACCATATAGAAAGAGTCAATAATTTAGACTCAGAAATTCCTCCCATTGAGTCGGTCCTCATAGTGAGGGAATTTCTAGATGTATTTCCTAATGATCTTCCCAGTATTCCTTTTGAATGAGAAATTTATTATCGTATTGACTTGTTACCAGATACAAATCCCGTTTCAATTCCTCCTTATCGATAGCTCTGGCCAAATTGAATGAGTTAAAGTCTCAAATCAAACATTTACTAGACAAAGGCTTCATTAGACCTAGTATTTCTCCATGGGGTGCTCCGGTTTGTTCGTAAAAAAGAAGGATAGGTCCCTTATAATGTGCATCGATTATCGCCAACTCAATAAAGTCACTATTCAGAACAAGTATCCTCTTTCTTGGATTGATGACATTTCTTTATCAACTCCAAAGGGAAAGATAATTTCCGAAGATTGACTTGAGATCGGGGTATCACCAACTTAGGGTGATAGATTAGGATACACCAAAAACGGCCTTTTGGACTAGATATGGTCACTATAAGTTCTTAGTAATGTTCTTTGGTCTCACTAATGCCTTGGAGACATTTAAGGGTGGTGTTACAAGTGCTTATGGAGAACCAATTATTGTTCAAGTATATCAAATGTGAGTTTTGGTTGAGGTCAGTAGCATTTCTTAGTCATATCATCTCTAGTGAGCGGGTAGAGGTTGATCCAAGGAAAACTAATGCAGTGAAAATTGGCCTAGACCATTGGGTCTAGAGGGTTATTAGATGAGGTTTGTGGATGGTTCTGTGTCCATTGCATCTCCCTTGACTACTTTGACCCAAAAGAGTAAGAAATTCCAATGGTCGGAGGCATGTGAGAAGCTACCAAATCTTGATAGACTGGCTTACTTCCGCTCTGATGTTGACTTTACCGGAGTGTACAAAGGGCTTTGTTGTGCATTGTGATGCTTCCTGAGTGGGTTTAGGGTGTGTTGTTATGCAACATGGGAAGGTGGTTGGAATTGTTGGAAGGTTACGACATGACTGTTCTATATCAACCCGACAAGGCCAATGTGGTTGCAGATGCTCTAAATTGTATGACCATGGGTAGTGTGTCTCATGTAGATAAATCTAAGTAATACCTAGTGAAAAATGTTCGTAGGTTTGATAGATTGGGTTTTAGGTTTGAAGATTCTCCAAATGGTGGTCTTATGGTCCATCATAAGTCCGAGTCATCTTTGGTGGTTTAGGTGAATTCTAAACAACACCTTGATTAATCATTGATGGAGTTGATAGAATCAGTTCTTGGCAAGCTTAGTGAGTCATTCTCCTTGGAGGAGATGGTGTCTTGAGGTATCAAGGAAGTTTGTCTGTTCCCAATGTAGACAGTTCAAGGAACCAGATTCTTGAGAAGCTCATCGGTCCCGTTACTCCATTCATCCGGGGATCGACTAATATTTACCAGTACCTTAGGGAGTATTTTTGTGGGAAGGATTAAAAAGGACGTAACAAAATTTATAGAAAAGTGTAAAAATTTCCAACAAGTAAAAGCCGAACACAAAAAGTCGGGCGGTTTACTTCAAGAAATTCAAGTTGTTACTTGGATGTGGGAAGACATCAATATGGATAATATGGTAGGTTTTCCTCAGACACAAAAGCAATATGACTCTATATGGGTGGTTGTGGATAGGTTGATCAAATCTGCTCATTTTATTCCCGTAAACCTAGTTATACGGCGGAGGATTATGCAAGGATCTTCAAAGATGAGATTGTGTGCTGCCATGGTATTTCGTTATCCATCATATCGTATAGGGGTGCACAATTTACATCGAGGTTTTGTAGATCATTCCAAAAAGGGTTGGTTTCCAAAGTAAAGCTAATCATCCTCAATCGGATGGTCAAGTAGAGTGTACTATCTAAACCCTTGAGGATATGCTTAGAGCTTGCATTATTTATTTGAAGAGAAATTGGGAAAAGAAATTTCCTTTGGTGGAGTTTGCTTGCAACAATAGTTACCATTCCTCCATATCTATAGCTCCTAATGAAGCCTTGTATAGTAGGAGATGTAGATCCCCAATTGGGTGGTTTGAAGTAAGTGAGTCTTCACTTTTGGGTCTCGATTTTATTTATAAGATTTGGAAAAGGTTCATATTATAAGGAACCAGTTTCAAACAGCCTATAGTCAACAAAAAGTAGACCCAAGATGAGATCGGCTTCGTTGACCTCTTAGAGGTCACGAACAAGCCTACATACGTCATTCTTACTTCATCTAGGTTAATTTTAGCGGGAAAATTTGAAACTTTTTGTTTCTTAACATTATTATTAAACATTCTACTACATACATAATTGTTCACCATCAACCATCTAATATTAACATTATCAAATGAAAGAAACAATTTATTATAGTGATAAAGATGTACTTGCCAAAATTGCACCAATACAATGTCTGAACAAAAACGCGAATGAAACGCAAGTGGAACATACTCCACTAGCTCAATCCTAAAACTAATCTAGAATATAAATGGGCAAGCATCTTCAAAAGCATGAGGGCATACCATGTCCGGATGAATGCTCCACGTTCGGATAGTTTCAGCGTAAACGTGTAGCTCTAGCGTCCACCTAAAATTGTTGAGTTGTATAGGGTGAGTACACAATTGTACTAGGTATGGGTATATGCAAGCACACACCAAGGACATGCATGAAAAAGAATAGCTCTTTCCTAACAACATTATTTATGGAATGTCATATCAGTGGACTTGTCAAATTTAGATTAGGAAAGTCAATGGACCTGCCAAATTTGGATTTGGAAAGTCATTCCATGAGTGTAACATGCATCATCAAACTTATTATTTTGCAAATAGAACATAAAATACTGCACATATCATATCACGTAGTTCATATCATTCTTTCATAAGCCATGAGACCTTGGGATTATGGACTTGATGTTAGGACTTCCCAAAATGAGGGCTCAACATAAAGGACCTCAACTAGGGAGTCTTCTTTAGCAAACACAAAGTTTGCTTTATTCCTTCATACATACTTCTTTTTTCATTCTTTCATATACTAATGCAATCACAAGTCATACCTATGATGTAATTTAAGACTCTCATCGGGTTTGCTGTGCAATGACCCAGAAAAACCTAGCGTCCTTACTTAAGTCTAGCTCACCTCTTGATTATCCTATCCTTACACCATTGGTATCATTCAATTCATTATGTGCATCATTTGAGGCTGTCCTCATTCATTCTTTTAGAACTTTAACTTTAACCGACATAGATCATGTGAGCATCATAATATCTATGTCATGAAACCCCACACTAAAAAGAGGTGGAACCACCGGCCAAAGTGACCCAAAACATGATAGCGTACATAGGAATTGAACCCCGCTTGATCCCTATATTGGCAGTATAGATTGGTAGACTAGGAGATATAAGGAGAACCATACCCGACATGTTGGACAGTCTCATCTCATGAGAGTTACGTGAACCTCTATCGTTCCTGAAAGAAGGCATCAACGCTCATAGCTAGTCTATGGGTGCTGAATATAAAGTTTCGTTATATTCAACTCATGCGTTATGGAAGCTTACTTCTAGTATGAGGACATAATAGCTCAATAGATGATTTCTCATCTCATCATTAGTATTAAGTGTTTTAATCTCAATACTTTGATTACAATGTTCATAGAGACTGGTCTCTTCATTAACTTTATAGTCTCATCGGTGAGTACGTTTTTGTAACATTTACTTAGGCTCATTTGAGATTGATCTCATATTTTACATTAGCCTCATATCATGTTATCACCACATTCATTAACATTAGAATGTCTGTTCTTCTTAATTTCATCATATTCCAATGCACTTGGCCATTTAGTGTATTTCACTCTTACTTAACCCTTCTAGTGTTTTATCATTTCATTACATACATCTCGGTTCACTTATTTTTAAACGTTTGCTAGACTTATGGGTGTATACATACAAGGAATGAGTCTTCATTTATTGTTCGTTTAACTGATTCATAACTTCCTAAGATTATGTGGTACAAGACTTATGCATCTTGTATGTATGCTATGATCTTGATTTAGATCAATGTAGGCAGCATTATTTTTTGAATATTTAATTCACGTACGAATTATGTATCAATACGAAATTTGGGCAAGGGAATCCGGTTTCAAATCCCTTGGACAACACTTGACATTTTCCTTTTTATTTAATTTCAGTCCAAATTGAATAGGGACCCTAGATCGAGCATCAATATCAATATTTCCTCTTTTTTTTTTCTCCTTTAAATTACCTCTTACTTGGCCAAGGGGTTGTGGGATCAAACCCCCACATCCCCTTTTATTTTTTTAATTTCTCCGTGTCTATTTCGAGTTGACTATGAGGTTGTGGGATCAAACCCCACAGCCTCTATTTAATTTTCTTTTATTTTCCTTCTTAAATCCGCCTAAGAGGCCGTGGGTTCGATCCCCACATGCCTCCCCCTTTATTTTTCTTTAATTCTCCTCCTTATATCTACCTAAGAGGTCGTGGGTTTGATTCCCATACGCCTCCCCCTTTAGTTTTCTTTTATTTTCCTCCTTAATCTGCCTAAGAGGTCATGGGTTCGATTCCCACACGCCTCCCCCTTTATTTTTCTTTTCTTCTCCTCCTTAAATCTGATTGAGAGGTGGTGGGTTCGAATCCCACTCCTCTCATTTCTTATTTTTTTTTCAAGTTACATTTTCCAGCCAATGCCATTGTTCGAATACCCTTCACCACATTTCTTTTTACTTGTTTATTTTAATAGTTTTTTGCATGGTGAGGTCACGGGTTCAATCCTCCATGACCTCACTTGTTTTAATTATTTTTTTTATCATTTTGAACCATCTTTGCTGACTGAAATTCATCACTAGAAGCTGGAAATTTTCTATTAATTTTTCAGCATCCTTTCATCAAGTTACACCTTAGTTCTTAGGGGAATTTTATAGTGCTTTTAGAATGTTTTAGGTGCGTTTTCATGGATTCGTTTAGACAAGATATTATTCCTCAAATCATCCAAATTTCAACTCATATGAACATCACATTTACATCAACATGTGTACATGAAATATAAAGAACAATCATGCCATTTCAAGGCCTAAACCATAAACACACATACACACGTATTACATTTTTGGGAGAATCAACATAAGTCATAAAAATCCAAACATACATATAAACACATAATCATCACGAAAACACGTTTCATCCCTAGTTTTCTACCAGCAAACATAACAAACCTATGATTCAATGGGAGCTAGTGTTAGGGACATGCAACGGGGAACAATCCGATATTTCAAAATGAATATTCTGAACCTTAAAGGTTCTCTTGGGAAAGGGACCAATAGGGAAGAGAACCCATATCTTTTTGACATTAAAATATTGACTTGTTTCCAAAAAAATTCACCAAAGAACATGTCTAAGCCTTCTCAATATAAACTCTACTCGAATGACAACCTACCTTAGTTTAGTGTACGATTAACGTTTGTTATCTTGTAATCTCATGTGAGTTCTTCAACGGTTAAGAACTTGGTTTATTTTTCTTCTTTTGTATCTTATTTTGTTAGAGAAAAAACGTTAGAAAGAATAAGAGAGATAGAGCGTGAGAGTGGAGAGATAAACGTGAGAGAGTGGAGTTGTGGGGGTCTTAGGAGTCTAATATTAGTACTTAGTCATTAAGGTTTTGTTTATTTAATAAAAATTTAATTTTTTTAAAATCAAATAATGAATAATTATTACTAATTAATTACATTAATTCAATATCTTAAATAAAAAATAACTTTAATTCATTGCTTCCACCTAGGTTCGAACTCGGGTGGAGCAAGACTTTATTTCAAGAGCCCAATTTCGGATCTCTCTCCCCAAAATACTTCTCCACCTTATTAATTAATTAATTAGTTGTATATTTAGGGTAATTACGATACTAATCTTTGCCTTGAAAAAGACCATATAACCCCAAGAGCCTTCAAACCTAACATTTTCCTTTTTTAAGTCCAGTAAAGACTCTTTCAAGTAAATCTTCGTATTCGAGAGCCCTACATGGTTGGACCAAACCTTTCCAAGATCAACCAACTCCCCAAGTTAGATGGATTTGTTGTAACAAGGGTTACGAGGTCTGGTTCAATACGCATGAATCCCTGTGAACCCTGGTCTAAGCATAGGCATTCTTGACACATTAACTCTTTCTTATCTTATTGATTTTTAGGGTTGTTATATTATCCTCCCTTAGGAACATTCTTCCCCAAATGACACTACTCTTTTCTAACAATAAGTAAGTCATCTATAGAACTTACACATGCATAGGTAATCCAATATTCCCCATTGGTGAATATCTGATTTACATATTAACATGATGGTGGACATCCTTGAAACATACTAGTAGTTTCACATTAATAGAGTAAGGAACTCTTTCCTAAACTAATTTCATCAAAGAATACAACATAAGCAAACATATAAATCATACAAATCAACAACCAACATGATGTATTAAACATATTAACCTTATAATAGTGCAAACACACCATACACAGTCAAATACTTGAAGGACTAATTAAGGCAACTCACCAGAGATTTCATTAGTTGTGCCTTCCCCAACACCCCTAGACTTGAGTGCAAAGAATCGTTGCCTCCTTTGAGCCTCTTAACTTGTACCATTAGACTGAACCCTCTCTTTCCCTTATTCTTGACTTCTTCTAATCATACAATCCTTCACCATGTGACCGGTTTTCCACAACTGTAACAAGCGTTAGGGCCCATCATACACTCTCCTTCAAGTAGTTTGCCATACTTCTTGAAAGGTGGTCTCTCCTTCTTAGGCCCCGCTATCCTGCCAAACTTTATACCAAGATTGAGCGATATCCCTTAGCTGGTAGGATGCCAACTCAGACTTCTCCACATCAATCAAACCTAATAGCCTGAGGAACCTCCTTCCCAATAACACTTAACTTGATGCACCTCAGAACTCTTGCAACACCAAAATCATGTCCACACTATACAAAAACAGAATCATGACATGCTAACATGTATAAACTTTAACCCACATAGTACAATTATTACACATACGATTTGGAATTACTACACCAAGTCGATTATTGCACTAAAACTTAAGAGTTTTTTATACAAAATCAGCCTTAGGAGGAGTACATCTAACCCCTTAGATAACATCTTGATGATGTTAAGATTTGAAATTATATGGCTTTTTTTGATTGATCCACGTCCTGCCAATTTATACCCTATCTCATTTTGCAACTGAAACCTTACTACCCTGGTTTGATAGTCTATGGTAGCATAACACTTATGGATATAATTCATACCTAAGCTATTCAATGCTTTTTAAATGGTTAATATCTGATTTACATATTAGTAAGTTGGTGCACATCCATGAAACATACTAAATGATTCGCATTAATAGACTAAGGAACTCCTTCCTAAACTAGTCTCCTCAAAGCATACAACATAAATAAACACAAAAGTCACAAAAGTCAGCGATCAACATGATGACTCCAACATATTAACGTCATACTAGTGCATAAAACCATACACATGAAAAGCTAATTTAGGCTACGCAACCGAGATCTCAACAAACGTGTCTTCCCCTATATCCGTAGACTTGAGTGCGAACAATCGTTGCCTCCTTGGAAACTCTTAACTTGGACCATTCAACTGAACATTCTCCTTGACTTTTTCTCGACCTCTCATATACGAACAATCCTTTATCATGTGACCCGGTTTGCTACAACTTTAACAAGTGTTAGATCCCTCCTAAACTCTCCTCCATGAAGTTTGCCACACTTCATACAAGGTGGACTCTCCTAAGGTGTATCTACATTATTTTTTATCTTAACTCTAGGCTCGCAATACCTATCATTGCGACCCTTGAAAGAACTTGACTCCCCTTGGTGGGAGAGTACCTTTAAAAATCTAGGCTTATCTCTTATTTCAGTTATAGTCTTCCTTGAAAATTTCTCTTCAGCTTGCTTTGACTTGTTCCCTGCCCTAGTGTGCTTCCTCTTCCTACTTTTTTCCACTTGTTGGACATGTACCATAAGCCTGGAAAGGTCCATGCTATCATGCCACATAGATTCCCTACACTCCTCCTCGAGATCCTCAACAATCTTAGATCCAGTATAAACAGGAGGATTCATCCTCGTGAAGTCCCTTAACCTGCTTGCCAGGGTGTTGGAAGGTGGGTTCTCCCTAGGAACACCTTGTTGCTCCGCCTGAGCTATCATATCCTTATCTTGTAAAGTGATGGCTTGGGACATATGTACCAAGGCTCTCCTCACTTCTCCACCTGTCAACCAAGTTGGGCTAAAAGACATCTCCATTCGAGCAGCTGGAGCCTGGGCAGGAACATGACTTACCCCAGCTGCTGCTCCTCCAATCTCTCTGCCTACGTTTCCCCTCATGTTCCTGTTTCTTAATCTCAAGAGTTTATGTTAGATACGCTCAAGACATTATAGAAGGCACAATAAGATTAGTTGAAGAGAACTTTTCCTATGCATCATGTAGTCTCTAATTCAGGATAGTGGTGCACTTCACTACCATGACTTACAAACTACTCAATGTGGTTGATGTGAACTTATTATCCTTAGAATTTAACCTGACACTCTGATATCAACTTTGTAATGACCGGAGTATAGACCCTAGCAGAAATTGACATCGTTGACCTCTCGAAGGTTGCAGACAAAACCTACATACGTCATCATTACATCATCTAATTTAATTTTAGCAAAATTTTTTGAACATTTTGTTTACTTAGAATTTATGGTGACAAACATTGAACTCATATCAGTCTATCTACATAAACTCATAAGTGTTTCACAACAACCATCTAATAACAAGATAATCAAATGAAAGATATAGTCATATTTGTATAAAAATATAAATTTGCAAAAATGGCACCACTAAAATATTTAGAATATAAAAGATAGGTACCCTCGAAAGCAAGAGGGCCTACCATGTTTGGATGGATGCTCCACATCCGTAAAACTTCAGCGTAGTCTCATAAGCTCTTACGTTCACCTCCACCTTCACCTAAAAGTAGAGACTTGTATGGGATTAGCACACATTTGAACAATGTATGGGTATATGCATGCACACACCAAGGAAATGCATGATTAAGAAGAACTCTCCCCTAAAGATATGAGTTATGGAAAGTCAAGTCAGTGGACTTGCCAAATTGGATTAGGAAAGTCATGCTATGAGAGTAATATGCATCTTAAAACATATTATTTTACAAACAACACATATCATATTGCACGTATCATATCACATAGTTTATATTAGTCTTTCATATACCATGAGAACTTGGAATCATGGACTACACATTAAGACTTCCCAAAATAAGGGCTCAACATATGGTATTTCAACTAGGGATCCACATTTAGCAAACATCGAGTCTGCTTCATTCATTCATACGTACTTCATTTTCATTCATTCATATACTAGTATAAAGCCCAGCTATACCTAGGATGTAGTGTAAGACTTTCATCGGGCTCACTGTGTAATGACCAAGAATAACCTAGTGTCATTACTTAATTCTAGATCACCTCTATATTATCCTATCCTAACACCTTTGGTATCGTTTATTTCATTATTTGCAATACTTGAGGTTGGCCTCATTCTTTCTTTTGAGACTTTAACCTTAATCGACATAGATCATGGGAGCATCATGAAATACAGTGTTTAACCCTATATCGAAAAGAGGTCGAATCACCAGTCAATGTGAACCAAAACATGCAAGCGTATATATGGAGTCGAACCCTGCTAGAACCCTAAATTCGTAGTATCGGTTTAAATACTAGGAGATATAAGGATACCCATACCCATCTGGATGAACAGTCTCATCTCATAAGAATTACACGAACCTCTGTCGTTCAAAAAGAAGGAATCACGACTCATAGCTAGCCTATCAGGGCTTAGAATAAGGTTCCATTACATTCATCTCATACATCATAGAAGCTGGCTTCTAGCATGAGGCATCATAGCTCATTACATGATTTCTCAAATCATCATTGCCTTTTAAGTGTGAATTGTCCCTACACTTACATATAGAGTGTGATTGTGACTTCACTCTTAATTTTCAACACTATCTTAGCTTAGTACTTTTGGTGACCTTATATTTGGCGTAGGTAGAACTTGTCTCTTTGGCACTAGCCTCATATTGTGATGCCACACTGTTCTCTCTTAACATCTTTTTGTTTTATCTTTACTCAACTTTCATTATTTGTCATCGTATAACATCCATATTCTCTCTTGGAGTTTACATTGAGGGACATTGATTCTAAGCGTCGATACAACTTGTCTCACTTGTACTAGCCTATCCTAATGTAGCCATTCTTTCTTTGCTTATTCATCATTTAGTGTGTATATATATATATATATATATATATATATATTCTCCTAGAAATTTCATTTAGTGACACTGATTTTTAGGTGTAGATGCAGCTGAATGTTCATTTCATCGTATAACAATGCACTTACCCCTTTGATGTGTGTTACAGTCTTACATAACCCCTATGGGGTTTCATTATATCATCACATAACATCTTAGTTTCACTTACTTTTAAACGTATGCTAGACATATGAGTCCACACATACAAGCAATATGGTTTTATTCCTAGTTTGTCTAAGTGATTCATATTTACCCAAGATACGAGGTACAAGACTTATGCATCTTGTAGATATGCCAAGATATTGATTTCGATCATCGAAGGCAGCATTCATTAAATATTTGTTCACGTATGACTTATGCCCCAATACAGAATTGGGCACAGGAACCCGATTTCAAATCCCTTGAGCAACACCTAATCTTATATTAAGCTTGGTACTTGCATTTTTAACCCCATCACCCCATAATAATTTCTTTCTTTTCAGTCCTCTCTTTCTTATTTGAGGCAAGAGGTCGTGTGATCAATCCCCCACAAGCTCATTCTTTTTCCCTTAATTTTCTCTCAACTTTCTCACCTATCAAAGAGGTTGTGGGTTCAATCCCAACTCACCTCATTTTATTTTTCTCCAACTCTCTTATCTATTCAAGAGGTTGTGGGTTCAATTCCCACGCACCTCATTTTATTTTTCTCCTTTATTTTCTCCTAAGTCTCTCATCTATTCAAGACGTTGTGGATTCAATCCCCACTCATCACATTTATTTTTATTCAATTTTCTCCTAACAACATTTATTTTTACATTAATTTTCTAATGAAATTCTTCCGCAATATGCAATTGGTGAGGTCTTGGATTCAATTTCCAATGACCTCACAAATTTTAAAATTTTTAAAACATAGCTCATTTTCTCAATTCTTGGCCGAGAACAGCATTTCAAGAAAGCTGGAAATTTGGTCTCTTTCAATCCCTCTTACTATAATATTTTTATGTTGATTCTTGGAGAAATTCAGGTGACATTTGTACAACAACATTACCTTATATGAACATCATACTTTTAACATTTTCATACAAGAAAACAAAACATTTTTAACACACAAATTTTAAGCAGCAACATACTTAATTTACGGCATACACATGCTCAAACAGTTAACTTAAAACACTTTTCCGGAATACATCTTTCATTCCTTACATACTTTCCAAATACAAATACAACATATAATCACAACCAGAGCTAAAATTATCTACCAAAGGACGTACCAACACATGCTTTAAATATTTCAAAGGATCTGATGATAGGGCCATGCAACAGGGAAAACCTTAGTTTCTCGATTAGAATTTAAACTGAACTTAGAGGTCTCTTGGGAAAGGGACCAAGAAAAAAGAAAATCCATACCTTAAAGTCGTTAAAAACTTGTTCCAATGCTGCCTATTTCCCATGAAACCAAGCCTCACCACCGAAACTTGAAGCACAATCCAGTCAAGAACTTTGTTTTACTTTACGTTTTTACACTAACTTTTTTTCTGAGTTTTTAGCGTTCAAGTTCTATATGAACTTTATATTTTTGTTTTTCTGTTCTTTAAGATATAAGGAGACTTTCAAGTTATATGATAGTAGAGAGAAACGTGAGTTTTAGTTGATTAGGATTAGGAGAGTTAGGTGGAGACTTAGATAAACTAGGACTTCTCATTATTATTAAAACTATTATTACTATTATTTTTATTAAATAAATGATTTTCCTTTAATTAATTCAGAAAATTAAATATTAATTAATTTTACTGGTTCACTCTATACAATAAATCAATTAAAGCATTGCTTCCACCAAGGTTTGAACCCCGGTGGAGCAAGATTTTGCTCAAAGGGTAAATTTTGGCCTTTCCTACCAGAATTGTCCCTCCACCATATTAATTAATTAATTAATTAAATATTTAGGGCAATTAAAATACTAACCTTAGCTTGGAAAAGAACTTTTTACTCCTAGACCTTCCAAACTTAACATTACCCCTTTTTAAGTCCGGTTAAGACTTATCCGGGTAAATCTTCATATTCGGGTGCCCTACATGGCTGGACCCAACCTTTACTAGCTCAAATAACTCACCAAGTTGGTTGGCTTGGATTTTTAAAGGGTTCAGAGGTATGGTTATACGTGCATCAATCCGTGTGAACCCGGTCTAATCGTAGGCATTGTAGATACATTAAGCATTACTTATCATAGTCAATTTAAGGTTGTTACATACCTACATACGTCATCGTTACATCATCTAAGTTAATTTTAGAATTTTTTTTGAACTTTTTGTTTACTTAGACTTCATAGTGAGAAACATTGAACTCGTATAAGACTATCTACATAAACTAATAAGTGTTTCACAACAACGATCTAATAACAAGATAATCAAATGAAAGATATAGTCATATTGTATAAAAATATAAAGTTTCAAAAATGGCACCACTACAATATATGAAAATAACCGGGAATAAATACTAGCGGAACATACTCCACTACATCATTCCTACATCTAAAATAGAATATAAAAGATAGGTATCCTCGAAAGTAAGAGGTCCTACCATGTCCGGATGAATGCTCCACGTCCGAAAAACATCAGCGTAGTCTCGTAAGCTCTAGCGTTCACCTCCACCTGCACCTAAAGTAGAGAGTTGTATGGGATTAACACACACTTGAACAATGTATGGTTATATGCATGCGCACACCAAGGAAATACATGATTAAGAAGAACTCTCCCCTAAAGATATGAGTTATGGAAAGTCAAGTCAGTGGAATTACCAAATTAGATTAGGAAAGTCATGCTATGAGAGTAAAATGCATCTTTAAACATATCATTTTACAAACAACATATACCATATTGCACATATCATATCACATAGTTCATATCATTCCTTCATATACCATGAGACCTTGGAATCATGGACTACACATTAAGACTTCCCAAAATAAGGGCTCAACATATGGGACTTCAACTAGGGATCCTCATTTAGCAAACATAGAGCTTGCTTCATTCATTCATACGTACTTCATTTTCATTCATTCATATACTAGTGTAAACACCAGCTATACCTAGGATGTAGCGTAAGACTTTCATCGAGTTCAGTGTGTAATGACCAAGAATAACCTAGTGTCATTACTTAATTCTAGATCACCTCTATATTATCCTATCCTAAAACCTTTGGTATCGTTGATTTCATTATTTGCAATACTTGAGGTTGGCCTCATTCTTTCTTTTAAGACTTTAACCTTAATCGACATAGATCATGGGAGCATCATGAAATACAGTGTTTAACCCTATATCGAAAAGAGGTCGAATCACCAGTCAATGTGAACCAAAACATGCAAGCGTATATATGGAGTCGAACCCTGCTAGAACCCTAAATTCGTAGTATCGGTTTAAATACTAGGAGATATAAGGATACCCATACCCATCTGGATGAACAGTCTCATCTCATAAGAATTACACGAACCTCTGTCGTTCAAAAAGAAGGAATCACGACTCATAGCTAGCCTATCAGGGCTTAGAATAAGGTTCCATTACATTCATCTCATACATCATAGAAGCTGGCTTCTAGCATGAGGCATCATAGCTCATTACATGATTTCTCAAATCATCATTGCCTTTTAAGTGTGAATTGTCCCTACACTTACATATAGAGTGTGATTGTGACTTCACTCTTAATTTTCAACACTATCTTAGCTTAGTACTTTTGGTGACCTTATATTTGGCGTTGGTAGAACTTGTCTCTTTGGCACTAGCCTCATATTGTGATGCCACACTGTTCTCTCTTAACATCTTTTTGTTTTATCTTTACTCAACTTTCATTATTTGTCATCGTATAACATCCATATTCTCTCTTGGAGTTTACATTGAGGGACATTGATTCTAAGCGTCGATACAACTTGTCTCACTTGTACTAGCCTATCCTAATGTAGCCATTCTTTCTTTGCTTATTCATCATTTAGTGTATATATATATATATATATATATATATATATATATATATATATTCTCCTAGAAATTTCATTTAGTGACACTGATTTTTAGGTGTAGATGCAGCTGAATGTTCATTTCATCGTATAACAATGCACTTACCCCTTTGATGTGTGTTACAGTCTTACATAACCCCTATGGGGTTTCATTATATCATCACATAACATCTTAGTTTCACTTACTTTTAAACGTATGCTAGACATATGAGTCCACACATACAAGCAATATGGTTTTATTCCTAGTTTGTCTAAGTGATTCATATTTACCCAAGATACGAGGTACAAGACTTATGCATCTTGTAGATATGCCAAGATATTGATTTCGATCATCGAAGGCAGCATTCATTAAATATTTGTTCACGTATGACTTATGCCCCAATACAGAATTGGGCACGGGAACCCGATTTCAAATCCCTTGAGCAACACCTAATCTTATATTAAGCTTGGTACTTTCATTTTTAACCCCATCACCCCATAATAATTTCTTTCTTTTCAGTCCTCTCTTTCTTATTTGAGGCAAGAGGTCGTGTGATCAATCCCCCACAAGCTCATTCTTTTTCCCTTAATTTTCTCTAAACTTTCTCACCTATCAAAGAGGTTGTGGGTTCAATCCCAACTCACCTCCTTTTATTTTTCTCCAACTCTCTTATCTATTCAAGAGGTTGTGGGTTCAATTCCCACGCACCTCATTTTATTTTTCTCCTTTATTTTCTCCTAAGTCTCTCATCTATTCAAGACGTTGGGGATTCAATCCCCACTCATCACATTTATTTTTATTCAATTTTCTCCTAACAACATTTATTTTTACATTAATTTTCTAATGAAATTCTTCCGCAATATGCAATTGGTGAGGTCTTGGATTCAATTTCCAATGACCTCACAAATTTTAAAATTTTTAAAACATAGCTCATTTTCTCAATTCTTGGCCGAGAACAGCATTTCAAGAAAGCTGGAAATTTGGTCTCTTTCAATCCATCTTACTATAATATTTTTATGTTGATTCTTGGAGAAATTCAGGTGACATTTGTACAACAACATTACCTTTTATGAACATCATACTTTTAACATTTTCATACAAGAAAACAAAACATTTTTAACACACAAATTTTAAGCAGCAACATACTTAATTTACGGCATACACATGCTCAAACAGTTAACTTAAAACACTTTTCCGGAATACATCTTTCATTCCTTACATACTTTCCAAATACAAATACAACATATAATCACAACCAGAGCTAAAATTATCTACCAAAGGACGTACTAACACATGCTTTAAATATTTCAAAGGATCTGATGATAGGGCCATGCAACAGGGAAAACCTTAGTTTCTCGATTAGAATTTAAACTGAACTTAGAGGTCTCTTGGGAAAGGGACCAAGAAAAAAGAAAATCCATACCTTAAAGTCGTTAAAAACTTGTTCCAATGCTGCCTATTTCCCATGAAACCAAGCCTCACCACCGAAACTTGAAGCACAATCCAGTCAAGAACTTTGTTTTACTTTACGTTTTTACACTAACTTTTTTTCTGAGTTTTTAGCGTTCAAGTTCTATATGAACTTTATATTTTTGTTTTTCTGTTCTTTAAGATATAAGGAGACTTTCAAGTTATATGATAGTAGAGAGAAACGTGAGTTTTAGTTGATTAGGATTAGGAGAGTTAGGTGGAGACTTAGATAAACTAGGACTTCTCATTATTATTAAAACTATTATTACTATTATTTTTATTAAATAAATGATTTTCCTTTAATTAATTCAGAAAATTAAATATTAATTAATTTTACTGGTTCACTCTATACAATAAATCAATTAAAGCATTGCTTCCACCAAGGTTTGAACCCCGGTGGAGCAAGATTTTGCTCAAAGGGTAAATTTTGGCCTTTCCTACCAGAATTGTCCCTCCACCATATTAATTAATTAATTAATTAAATATTTAGGGCAATTAAAATACTAACCTTAGCTTGGAAAAGAACTTTTTACTCCTAGACCTTCCAAACTTAACATTACCCCTTTTTAAGTCCGGTTAAGACTTATCCGGGTAAATCTTCATATTCGGGTGCCCTACATGGCTGGACCCAACCTTTACTAGCTCAAAAAACTCACAAAGTTGGTTGGCTTGGATTTTTAAAGGGTTCAGAGGTATGGTTATACGTGCATCAATCCGTGTGAACCCGGTCTAATCGTAGGCATTGTAGATACATTAAGCATTACTTATCATAGTCAATTTAAGGTTGTTACATACCTACATACGTCATCGTTACATCATCTAAGTTAATTTTAGAATTTTTTTTGAACTTTTTGTTTACTTAGACTTCATAGTGAGAAACATTGAACTCGTATAAGACTATCTACATAAACTAATAAGTGTTTCACAACAACGATCTAATAACAAGATAATCAAATGAAAGATATAGTCATATTTGTATAAAAATATAAAGTTTCAAAAATGGCACCACTACAATATATGAAAATAACCGGGAATAAATACTAGCGGAACATACTCCACTACATCATTCCTACATCTAAAATAGAATATAAAAGATAGGTATCCTCGAAAGTAAGAGGTCCTACCATGTCCGGATGAATGCTCCACGTCCGAAAAACATCAGCGTAGTCTCGTAAGCTCTAGAGTTCACCTCCACCTGCACCTAAAGTAGAGAGTTGTATGGGATTAACACACACTTGAACAATGTATGGTTATATGCATGCGCACACCAAGGAAATACATGATTAAGAAGAACTCTCCCCTAAAGATATGAGTTATGGAAAGTCAAGTCAGTGGAATTACCAAATTAGATTAGGAAAGTCATGCTATGAGAGTAAAATGCATCTTTAAACATATCATTTTACAAACAACATATACCATATTGCACATATCATATCACATAGTTCATATCATTCCTTCATATACCATGAGACCTTGGAATCATGGACTACACATTAAGACTTCCCAAAATAAGGGCTCAACATATGGGACTTCAACTAGGGATCCTCATTTAGCAAACATAGAGCTTGCTTCATTCATTCATACGTACTTCATTTTCATTCATTCATATACTAGTGTAAACACCAACTATACCTAGGATGTAGCGTAAGACTTTCATCGAGTTCAGTGTGTAATGACCAAGAATAACCTAGTGCCATTACTTAATTATAGATCACCTCTTGATTATCCTATCCTAACACCTTTGGTATCATTTATTTCATTATGTGCATTACTTGAGGTGCCTCATTCTTTCTTTTGGAACTTTAACCTTAATCGACATATATCATGGGAGAATCATGAAATCCTGTGTTTAACCCTATATCGAAAAGAGGTCGAATCACCAGTCAAAGTGAACCAAAACATGCTAGTGTATATAGGGAGTTGAACCCTTCTAGAACCCTAAATTGGCAGTAGCGGTTCAAATACTAGGAGATATAAGGAGACCCATACCCGTCTGGATGAACAGTCTCATCTCATAAGAATTACACGAACCTTTGTCGTTCAAAAAGAAGGAATCGGGACTCATAGCTAGCCTATCAGGGCTTAGAATAAGGTTCCATTACATTCATCTCATACATCATAGAAGCTGGCTTCTAGCATGAGGCATCATAGCCCATTACATGATTTCTCAGATCATCATTACCTTTTAAGTGTGAATTGTCCCTACACTTACATATAGAGTATGATTGTGACTTCACTCTTAATTTTCAACACTATCTTAGGTGAGTAATTTTGGTGACCTTATATTTGGCGTAGGTACAACTTGTCTCAATGTACATAGACTTGAGTTAAATAGGTTGATAATGGAATCTATTTAGTTAGACCTAGTGCTACGAGGGTTATACACAACCATACCATGTTTAGTTGTGTCCATGGAGGAATGTCTTTCTCTTCAACACACTTACATGTTCCATGAGTTCATACCCAAGCAAATGCACAAAGGACAACTTCAGTGTAACGTGAGAATTTCTCAACTTTTAATCCTGACATGCTTAATTATCCTTCCTAGTGGAGTCAAAATGATAAATTACACCACACGCATCACAACAAATAGGAAGAATTTTCACAAAATGTCAATTTCTAACATAGCAATAGACTTCACAGTAAGCATCATCTGGTAAAAGTAACACAAATCATAGGCACACAAATGAACACTTAGCTAATCATGATTTCACTTTTCAAGAGTGAGCCTACAATTATGCTTTCCAAATCATAAAAGTCACATAGATATCACGAGACTCTACTTTTTTATTTTAAGGAGGCTCAACTTTCTAAGTGACTACAACCATGTTTCTTAGCTTAACTCATGAAGTTAAATGAACCCCTAGCATATGAAGATGCATATTAACATGAGAAAACCATGAAGTTAATCAAAATTCTTTTTCAAGTACTTTAGAATCTTCAAAATACTATTATGATATCATAAATCAGGACATACCAAGCATATAGAGGTCATGCAATTCATACTTTAATGCAAAACTCTTATCATGAACAAGCTTACTAAGTATTCATTAGTGCAAGATCAAGTAAAAATAGAAGGACAAGGTAGAAGGTATCTACAACCTTACTATTACATCACTATACTGCACTAGGGTAAACCCAATTAACAACAACTTAACCCAACCTTAAGAGGATATTCACTTAACACCCTTCATTTTCATCACTTAAAAGTGATTACCACGTTAAAAGGGATTTACAGTAAGTTAATATAGGAACACCAAGGTGTTCTGAACCTTGTCATATTAGGCAAGTTATCCCCCAATTATCAGGTTAGGTCATACTATTTAACCACATAAGTTCATCAACAATACAATAGATACAAAGGTCATACATCATTAGGGGAAGATAACAAGGGGACTTATCCATAAGGACTCTTCCTGTTCTTTCAACATTAAAGTAAGGTAAATTCTAGGTCAATCAAAATCAAGTCATCACCCTTCAAGAATAATATTATTACCCTCAATTCTAGGGGAAACATAAATTCCACAACATCAAGGGACTCACAACACAATAAGAAGTTAGAAACAAATCTATGTCTCATCATGCCATAAGACTATTATTCTTCATTCCAAATAGCAGATCTCATTTTTTACATTGATTATCATGCTCATATGCATTAATTCTATCGACATTTCAACAAATTCCAATCAAGGAACAATTTAGTCAATTTCTAAAAAAAATTACAGTAAGTTGCCAAGCATTAGAATGAACATGCTTCAAAATTCCAAAAATGCAACATCTAGGCAATTGATGGGAAAAGAATGATAATATGAGATACAAAACTTTACAAAGACAAGCATACTATCATCATATCTAGGATCAAGTCTATACAAAGGACTCCAATCCATACTAATAAACTTATCAAGAACCACTACATATAAACGGAAACATTGAATACTTTTAAGAAAATATTCTTAGGGTAGCACGCTTCCATAGGTAGTCACTAAGAATTTCAAGTTCAGTTCATATCATTAGGCTACCATCACGTAAAACCATATAGTAACACATCATTCCAAAATAAACTCATTTTAATCATAATAATTTTAGATGCTTTAATCCTATCATGACATACATTTCTTCATATAAAATGCCATTTCACATGAATCTCATATATAACCATAATTGGTATCACATTATCAAAACATGCCAAAATGCACCTTCACACATACTCATCCATCCATAAAACCAAGATAAGCGTTTAAACTAACCTTTTCTCCATCAAGCATAGAGATACAATATCATCCAAGCAGTCACATATTAAAGACCAACGGACAAGAAAACTTAAAATAGAGATCTTATAGAGTTAAGTTATATGTCACGACATGAGAATGATGAAGAAGGGAAACTCTACCGTCCTATAGCTTCTTTTACCATTTGATGTGTCACTACTCATAACCAATGATACGAGACTCTACTAGACATGGTAATATGAGACTTTTAGAACCTAAAATCACTTCCATAAACCTCATGATATGATACCACATTTGTCACATCCGGGGAGCACCCCCTAGAAGTAACATAGCGCAATTTGGCCTCTCGGAGGTCTTATACAGGCCCATAGTTTTCCTTCATCGCATTGTAATAGTAAATTTAATGGAAAATTTAAAACTTTTCATAGCACATCATATGCTAGAAACATTAGAAAGTATATGTATAAAATATCATAAGTACATATTTAGACCTTAAGACTTTTTGCCATCCTAGAAGTACTCAACAACATTAGAGTACATTAGGGACATGAACCCTAAAACAAAAGACACACGTATAATAATACTACACTAACAGTAAACCATAGTTTATGTGATCCTTGGAAATTAAGGATTCCTTTCCTATAGCTAGAGAATCACATATCAAGCTCCTCAATCACATTGAAATCCTTTTAGAATCCCTAAACTTCAATTTAAGTAAAATTAGAGAAGAATTAGATTAGTACAATAATGCACTAAGTATGGAAACCATGTAAAAACATATATTTAAAAGGGACATTCTTTTAAAATTATACTTCATAGCCTTTTGAATAAATCTTAATATAACCTTTATACAATTGCATTAATATCATTCACATACCTTATATAGACATATACAAAACCCAAACATCATATAAATCATATATACAATTAAAGTAACATTTGGGGTCACTATACAGTGAGCTCCCTTCACTTTACAGTGAGTTATCCTTTCTTTTCGTTACTAACCTCCCAAGTAACCCTCTTGTGTTACTTGGTGCATTACATCACCTGAAGGTCACAAATAAAGAATGTATACAAGCTTCATAAGCCAACATATATCATCATATAAGCATAATATATAATAGGCACATTTAAGTGAAGACTCCATTGGCTTCATAGTAAGATACATCTATTTTCTCTTCTATTTACTTTAATTCCAATAAATCATTCTAAGACCGTACTCATGACCTCAATCGTAGTATACTAGTGCAATACACATGTGAAGACCCACTACCTCACACATACTTAGGAAACCCTTCATGAGATCATAAACCTTTACACTTCATACATTAACATAACAAGTAAAGGCAACTTCACCCAAGCTAGGCAATACCTTCATCATATTTTTATTAAGACCAAGATTATGCTTATAGGGACAGGTTCACATTGTCAAGACTTATACCATGCCCATCTTCATAACAAGTAGGAAATAACTACAATGTCATGCATAAACATATAAGCGAAATCATATACATTAGAACACCTTCCTAGAAGTTCCTAAGGAGCTACTTGGGCAATGTATAGATGGGTTCATTACTTCCACCCATTCTAAGTAACCTCCCTTAATTGTTCCTAGTTAGGGTCCTGGTCATTTACTTTCATTGTCCATTTTACTGTAGGGAAACTATAGCCTTAACCGACACTAAGACCATGGGTTCTAAACATGGAATTTTGTGTTATAGAGCCTTACACCAATGAAAGGTGTTCTTACTTAGCCAAGGTAGAATATTAAGACATTGTAGCATATTAAGTGAAATCACTTGCTAGATCCTATGTGGCAAGCATAATTTAACTTGGGGGCTTTCATGTAAACATCACTCTACACCATGTTTGGTTCATGAGGTTATCCACCCCATAACGACCATTAATGGACCTTTATCCTTCCCTCCATAGGAAGTTGCCACCTCCTCATCTACAAGTTTACTCAGTGCTATGATAAGTTCCTTTTATTGAATATCCTTTATTATAATTTATTTATAAAAAATAGTCTTAGGAGATTCATCCCCTCATATGCTTAGCTCATAGGTCATAGATGAGAGTTCATCAACCCAAATCACGTGAAAATCCATTTCACATGTACGTAACATATGTCATTAGCACTATCTACTTTAGGATACCCTTGAGCACACCTTTATTGACTACATCATCTTTCATGTATGTGTGTATACATATATGTGAGAAAACCTTTCACATAACACATTAAGGTCACACATGTTCATACATCAATGAATAAGTCTATAGGTACAACTATATGATCAATCCTTTAATGTAAAACAACTAAAGAATTATGAACATTCATACTTCACCATATAATATAATTCATATTCATAATATGACAGTACATTTGTTATCATGTACATAGAAACCAAAACTAGGAACTATTCTATCAAGACACACATGTGCAATGTGTAACACTTCAAAAATCCAAGACGTGTTCTAGATCCTAACATAAACATAATGAGGTGTAGACATTGTTTAAAGGTAAATTATAATCAATATATTTCATTTAGGAAGTATAGAAACAAAAATGTCCTAGAACCTCCATGACATCCGAATAATAGTTCAAGGAGGTTCTAGCGTGCCTTAGCCTATTTTACTAGATTATAGGAGTCGGGAATAAATGAAAATTTATGGAAGGGTGTATAACATGGGTTTAAGTTGATTAATAGTCAAAACTTCAATTTATGAATAACCAAGGACACACTAAGGGACCTTGAGGAAGACCCTTACAAGTGTAGTAAACAAATGTCTGGGCAGTTTGCACCCACGAGAGGCAGATGATGAGGCGTCGATGCCATCCATCGACCAACACTTATCCAATTACTTGAAGGGGATCATTGGAAAACTCTCTTAACTCATTGATTGATGTGCAGCACAGAAGGGAGGTTGGTCCATCGATTGAGCCACGAGGCGTTGACAGGGTCTCGTTTGTGAGGGTCCAATTTTGCTGAACATTTTTAACTAAGTCATAACCAATTAATTAAGGGGTTTGGGGGTTAGTTAAGGATTAAGTGAAGTCTAAATAAATTAATTAACATCCCACATAAATACCCTAACTCTATTAGACTAATTACAACTCTCAAAACAAAACTCTCTTCCATCTTTATTCTTTCACTCTCTATTGAAAGTCACCATTGAAGACCAGGCAGGGGAGGTATTGGGGGATGTTAAGGGAAGTTAGACATTATTGTTTCATCAAAAATTGAGTTATTGGATATAATTCATTTTTGAGACATCTTTCCTCAAAGGGTTCCTTCAAAGTATTTTCAAATGTTGAGTTTTCATGTGGGTCTTTCTCAATCTTGAAAATTATATTATGAATTTTTTTATGTTTTATATTGGATAATATGGATATATTAACATGTATTAAAACTTAATTATGATATATCTTGATGCTTTGGTCTATTTTGTAAAAGAGGACCCTTAACCCTTAACCCTAGGTTTGATTTTGGTATGTATTAGGTTGTATTTGGTTGAATTGTTTTGGTTATCGGTTGAATTACTACTAGATGATGTTGTTAATCTAATCATTAATTAATTAGTATGATTTGTATTATTTTATGCTAGTTATTGATAAGATGATCAAGGTTAGAAAGTATATTGTCAATTGACCTAACTATCTTGTCTTAATCTATTATCTAGTATTGAATTGTGACGTAGTAATTCTTCTAGCCTTGATATCATGTTAATTATTTAAGTATGATGATCTATACAAAAATTTGTTGAATTAAGGGTTGATGGTAAGACCTTGGTAAGGAATTTGAAGGAAGATTTTGTAAGTCTTATGATCCCTATTCTTTACTTCAAATTATGATTAAGTGTGATTGAATCATGATATTATATTGTAGTATTCCTTGTATTGGGATTTAATAGTTTTGGTATGATGTTGAATTGATATATCTTTACTATGGTTGTGAGTTTAGTTAGGATGTAAATGGTATAAGGATGGTGATTACTACCAATGTGGCTTATTATGAATGAAAATTACAATGTGCTAAACTCACTTATATGAATTGTGATTAAAGTACTATAGTCATGCAATTCTTATTCATCTATTACGATGATGATTATACAAGGATTAGACCCTATGACCTACAATAATCTATGATGATTAATGAATACATTAAAGACATTTCAATAAAAAGGGACTTAGCTTAGTACCGAGTGAACTTGACAATGGGAGGTGATGACTTTTCATAGAGGAAGATTAACTGCATAATTCTACACGTGGTGTCGACTCCCTAATGAGGAATACCAATCCAATGGATTCCCATGAGAGGAGGCCCCAAATGACAAGTGTTACATAGAGGGATTATACCTATGTCTTAGTTCTTGAACTATGTTGCCTTCATAGGAAGACTAGCTAGTGGATCTACCTAGAAAGCTACGTTTATGTTTTGTTTTACTTTTTCCGGTAGACCACCTTCTATCGGTGTAAGATTGTAAAACACCGGATTCCACACTTAGCTCTTGTGGTCTATGTCGTTTAATGCAAGTGTTCCCTAAATTAAAATGATACAATGAAGTATAAACTAACTAGGGTGAATTGAGATGTTTGTCTTTGCCTAGGTATGGATATGGGACTCTACTTATGCCTTGCACTAGTTCCCTTGATTGAAACTTTAGAAGGTTAATATTATGTATGTATAAGATAATGAATGCAAAAAATGATGGTATGATGACTTTACATGTACATCATATTATATGATGATTGATATTCTTATGAACATGTAGTTGGTCTATGTTGCATAAAGTATGATGTTGTGTATCCTTAAAGGTTATGTCATATGAAGTTGAATATTAGTCATGGTTGTTCTTGGGTTACTTGATTTCGTAAGATTATGGGGCTTTTCTTGGTCATTGCACTTGTTGGCTTGATGAGGATTTATGAGTAGTAGTCTTGCTTTATCATGATATAGTGAACCCTTATCCATGCTTGTGATGTAATTACTTGATGATTGAGTTGTATTAGGTTATGGGTAAAAGAATGTTGACACACAGATACTTGCTTTGACTTGATGATTATGTCTTGTACATTTGTATGTATTGCTTTATTTTTCATAAGGCTTTCAAAGAAAAAGTAGCATGTTTTAGTGAAATATTCCTTTTTGCATGATTTGATCTTATATGTTCATATGGTCTATACTTAGTACAAGTGTCAGACTATACCTATTTTCTCTGTTTTACCAAACATTTTAGGTTATGGTCGTTGAGGTCTCTTTGAGAACAGTTTGAAGAAGGCTTGGAGTTTGTCATTCATCCCAGTGGGTTGGTCCTCACTTTTTGAGGGTGATGATTATATCGAGCTTATGAAGTTGTTTTAGTTTTAACACTGTTATGTTCTTTCTCTTTTCATTTGAGTATGTATTGTATGAAGACTATATGACGCTCTCTTACATTGATGTAAGGGTTATGCCCAAATTGTTAATCATGTTAAATGGTTATGAGATGAGAGAATCTTTACATACTATGTTCAATCTTATATATATACATATGTGCAATAAAAGTAGAAGGCTATGTAACCTTCCTATACGAAGGGTCTACGTATACTTGATATATATATATGTGTGTGTGTGTGTGTGTGTGTGTGTGTGTGTGTGTGTGTGTGTGTGTAGAGGCCTATGTAAACCTCCAAGTAGAAGTAAAGAAAAGTTTTAAAAAATTTCGCACTTTAACTTATAAATGTAATGAAGTAAGCTAAGAGGCTAGTCTTAGTCCTCAAAGAGGACGACGACGCAGGTTACGTCTAGGGAGTAAACCCGGATGTTACACAATGAATAGGAAAAGTCCCATACCCTTGTCCATACTAGTAAACTAGTCATCATAGTTAAGGAAACACACATCATACTTTCATAGACATAATCTTAACATCCATAGTAATAGACACTAGTGAATATGAGAACTACCTTTAATTTAGACACCATGACCTATTCTACTTGTAAGCATGCATGTAAAGTGAGGTGTGTTTGCATTGGTCAATATTATTATATAATGGCTATCAACAACACCTTGAAGCATACACCCTCTTAAGACCACATTCCACAATAAAACATAGACCAAAAAACACCATTAAGCATAGGAGGCAAGACAATTTTCACATTCCATTCTTAGATATTCACACATTCACATAAGGGTTCATGGGTAGGGGTCATCAATCCTAAATACTTCAATAACCACAGCATTTAGATATGATCTTAACATAAAAATCTACATGCTCATGACATTAGAAATACAACCTAGATTATGGTTAGAATTGGAAACTAGGCATAGGCTTCACATAGGATGATTCATCACCAACACACATTCATAGTATAGTTGCCTTTAAGTCCATGATCACATCATTTATTTATTGGAAGTAAAGTAGACACCACCAGCATAAGTGGACCATACCAAACAATTCCATACAAGGCTTCATCAACAATACTATAGAGAAGTATAGAAGTAGAAGAGTGGGCAAAAGCTTACCAATCCTTTACCCTTTGGTCATAATTGACCATTACAATTATTTCATCAACTATTCAAGTATAGGTCAGTATATAAAACATAATAATCATATATGAAGTCACTCATAAGCTACTACAAGACCTTGCTACTAACTAGTACTACATATCATTGACATGCTAGAATGTAGAAAGACATAGACCATTAACAAATTTCACTTTCATGGATTATAGATAATATTTCATCAATAATATCAAACTAGGGCAATAGATAATCATAAACTTAACATAAAAAAATCATTCTTAAATCCCTACAAGATAAATATACCACCATAGTCACTAAACTATCCATTCAATAGAGAGTAGAGGAAATAGGCAATACTACTAATTCCCTAATGCCTTGATCATGAATAATATTTTAACAATAATGTACATATTTTGTAGTAGATAAAATAGATCATTATTCAAAAGGAATGATGCTTCATCAAACCTAAAATCGATATCACATCACATACATAGTATTACCAATCGATAGACTAGAAAAAACTTGATCAATTCATGCTAATCCTTCTTTACCTTGATCATACAATATTCCTATCCATAATAAAATCATGATATTAAACATAAATAGTAGCTACAATAAACTTAACATGATCAAAAATCATACAACAATCAACATGAAGCCAAACTTATAGTGAATACATAGATCATAGACTTGTTATGTTCAAATATTCATACATTGATCCACATGGATCCTTAATCATAAATTCATAACCAATTCACATAAACAACAGTAAATATAACCAATTCAACATTATAGAATCTCCAACCTACCAATAACAAGCCACAATCACAATGCCCATGCAAGGCTAAATAGATTTTAGAAAGGGACATGGGTTCATAATTCAATTACATTGTTTTTCACGTTATAATCATTACATTATCATAAAATCATCATGATTAATCCATTGAAAATATTTTTTAGAAATAAACCATGGATAGATTGAAAAAGAAGAGATTTGATCATGAAACTTCTTTGAAAACATTGAGATTAGCTCTCCAAGTGCAAGGTTATTTAGAGATTAAGGATTACCATACCTTTGTCTAGTTGAGAACCACTAAAATTTGACAAATAAATCATAGGAATCCAATATCCTAGATGTTATTGAGCTTCACCTTCAATGGAGGTTTCTAGGGAGAATATTTTTGGAGGGAACATCTAATTTGTGTAGAAGGGATTGGGAATGGGTTATTCACGTGTGTGATCAATTAAATACACCCAAAAATTACTTAATAAACCATCTATGGTAAGGTTAGGACGTGGGGTGAATTTCCCATTCACTCCTTTAATGAGGTAGTCGCATGGCTGTAGTTTTAGGTCACCATTGGCGGACAACCTCGATTGGACGTCGACTAGGCGTTTACTGGACGACAGGGCATCCTGCTGCTCCATTGTTTGTGATTGAAGCTTCTTATTTATGGATTCAGCTCCTATGGCTAGGTGTGAACCCACTTACCAATCGACGGGCCATCGATTGACTGATGAGGCGTCACATGGAGCTCGTTGATTGACTCTTCCAAGAGAGTATCTTGACAACCCTTGGGTCCTTCTTGTGGGCCCTTTTGCGAGGCCCTTGGGAAGTCATACCCAAACATTTATACATAAATATGCACATTGACAAGTCAAGGACCTTCCATGCAAGTTTCACCCTAAATTCACACATAAAACACGTCCAAACAAGCTAGGCCCCATCAAAACATACTTCAACGTCTCAAGGGCTAACTTTTGAACGTCTTAGATGTTCTCGGACGTTTGACCTCCAAACATCATGAAACTCTATATATTTCCTATAAACATAATTATAACTTATTTTATGACGTCACAAGAACATTAAAATATAAATATAAGCACGTATAGACAAATGAGACACATAGGTGACTAGTCATCAAACGTTTTGGTCGTCCCTTCACGTTAGACTTCCAAATAACCTCAAACATTACACACTGAATCAATACCATATTATAAGACATTTTAGGAACTTATACCCTTATAAAGAAATATGTAAGGATCTATAAACCACTGCTAGGTAGTGTTGAGATCCAATTTGGGTTCCTCTTCAAAGGCCCCTTGTGGATCCTAGGTAGGGGTATTACTGGATGTTGGACTCCTAAACATGCAAGTATAGGTCTTAGGAACATCCCTAGTAAAAGTTAACACAAACAAACACATAAAACATGCTAAGAAAAACATCAACAAAGATAGACATCCAAAGGCTAGGTTTCGAACGTCTTGGACGTTCATGGACTGTTGACCTCAAAATCGTATCAAACTCAATATTATGCCTTTAAACACTATTATTAACCATATAAGGACCTCATAAACTCATGATACACCGATAAGCATATGCAAGCACATAAGGATGAATCCTCGAACGTCTTCGTCGTCCTTTGATGTTTGACTTCAAATTCAATCGAAATGACTTAGAAACTCACTAACACATTAATTAATATATATATATATATATATATATACACATATATATAAATACACACACACACATAAGACTTTAGAACACTAATGAAGCTCTATATAAACCTATTTTATTTTAGGGTTTTTATACATAAGTTTATAAGATATTAAAATGGCAATTTATAGTGTTAAGAGGCAGTGTGTTGAGTTTGGAAGGTTTTGGAGGTCAAACTTCCAAGAACGTCCAAGATGTTTGAAAGTTAGCCTTTAGATGTGCTTGTGTGTTCTACTGTGTCTATACATGCTTTCCATGTTGGTTTGGGTTCAAATTGATAGAAAAGGTTCGTAACATCTTAATGAGTGTATTTAGATCTTAAATATCCGTTCACAACTCCCCATTGACCATCCTAAGGTCCTTGATAAATATCCAACCTTTGGCTTGACACTGCCAAGAAACAGTCCTAGCCATTTGATGCCTAAATGACGGACATTAGTCCACTCGACGATCCGTCGATAGGGGTCATCTCTCCACACTTAAGTGTGGCAGTGCAAGCCCCCAATTTAGTAGTTTTTAATCCAAATGATGAATTTCCAGCATGTATCTTTGTTTGGTTGACGATCCGTTGATGCCATCTATCGATAGACATATGCAGTTTTTTGCAGATGCCTCGGCCAAGTGGGGGGATTTTTGGGAAATTCACCTAGCATCTAAATAATATATTGGGAGGTTATTCAAGGTGTTTTTGGGTATTTTAAGTAAATATACAAGTCTAGAACCTATATTTGAGTTAATTATTTCAAATAAAAGCCTAAGACCTCAAATATAATTCTCTAGAACTCTATCGAAGCTTGAATCTAGGTTGAGGCTATGAGCTTGATTTCTCCATTGAATCTTCATATTTTTCGTGGATTATATTCATTGAGGTATGGAGATTCATTCTTGAATTTTCTTTATTCAAGGATCAAAGCTTCAAAAGGCTTTTTGTAAGACTTTCAAATCATGAACTTCCAATTCAACTTCTTGCCATGGTTTTCGTATGAATGGATTTGAATCAATGTTTTACATTGCAATTGATATTAACTGAATGATTTAACAGAAAAATTCCTATGAACCCATGCCATTCATGAAATCCTAATTTTATCTATAATGTGGGTGATTTGATCATGTCTCTATTGTATTGAATTCTTGTGTAGATTATTGTGGGCTATTAATTTATGTAAAAATCAAAATAGAATTGTATATATGCTGCCTTAATTTGATGATGTTCATATTGTATCATGTTGGATGATTGGTAAGATTGAATTATTGGTTTGGAATTGTGTGTATGGCTATTGGTAAGATCATTTGGTGAAGTGAATTTATTGAGAAGGCTTTGGAATGTTGATGTTGATAATGAAAGGATGGTAAGATTGTAACATCTCTAAAATGACTTAGGTGGAACTAAATCCTAACACTTGTGTAATGTGGTTTCAAAGTCCCATAATTGTCTATAATGATGCTTATATTCATTTTCTAAAGGTTGTAGCTAAAATGTCCAAGAAATCCATGACGTTCGAAAGGTTTGCCTTGAAAAGTGCTTGTATGCCAATTGTGTTTTGTCAAGTGTTACGTGTTCGTTTTAGATGAAATTGATCTGAGAGGTACATAACATGTTTACGAGTATATTCAATTTTGAAACTTATGGAAAAACTCCCCAAGGACCAACCAAAGGGTTCTTGAGGAGGACCCAACTCATAGAAAAAATCTGTCAAAACCACCCTCACCTAGGGAAGGCAATCGACACCCAGTAGGCTGTTTGAAGACCAGTAGGTGGTGGGCGTATGTTGATACATTGGCTGGGGAAATTGTGCTCCAATTTAAATAATCTCTGACCCAAACCACGGACCAACAAGATGGTCCGTTAGTGCGTGTACTAGGCATCAACGAATGGCCATCGATGGGCTTGCAATTACCTGTAGTGCCTCGGCAAAGTGAAGGGCAACATGGGATTTTAACCTATACTTCCTAAAATTAGTTTTAAGGTTCCTTAAGGTTATTTTAATTATTTTATGTGGATTTATAAGTGTAAGACACTTAGATGAATTAACTTTTCAAAATCAAAACCTTAAGACTCCTAAAGAACTCTCTAAAACACCATTGAATGTTGAAGGGAGCTTGGAGCTTGGAAGGGAGTTTATACATCAATTCTTACCAATTTTCATTATTTAGCATCAATTAAGGTATGGTTTTCATCCTTGAATATCTTTTCTTCAAAAATCCAATCTTCAAAGTGGTTTTCCAAGACTTTCTCAAAAGATGAACTTCTAAATTTTAATCTAACCATGGGTTCAACCATAAAACACTTTGAATCATTGTATGATGATTGAATTGATGTTAATTTGATTTATTTAACCTAAAAACTCTATGAAACCATGCAATCCTAGTTTTTATTATTGTATGGGTGATTTGATCATGCCTCTATACTATTATATTCCTGTGTAGTTTATTAGGTAAATTGATGAATTTGTATAGTATTAGTTTGATTTCATTTTATATTTATGTTATTGAATTGAATTTTTTATCATTGCTTTATGTAAGAGCCTTTGAGTATTTAGTTGATTGATTTCGCTATGAATTGAAGTTTTGAGATAGGATTGGTGGTGCACTGCCCTAAATCTCTCTATATTGTGTAATATAGTTCTTTATTTATGATGATGATTGGTATGGTCCCTAATGGTGGCGGTTCATATGAGCTATACTTGTGGATTATGTTGCCTCGTCTACATTACTTTACTATTTGTGAAACAATGTGGCCTCATCAATGTTACTTTGTGAATTATGATATTATCATGTTATAACTTGCTTATTTGAGTACTGTGAAGATCTTTATGAGTTATTTTTATATGTGAAATCAAAGTATGAGTTTTCTTAGTTTAGGATATGTGTCTCTAGTAGGCTAGAGTGAAGGCTTTATATGTAAGACTTGATATTGAAGTATGATCCATTTTTGATAGCTTATATGAGACTTGTGATGGTTTATATTGATGGTACTCTATTAGTGAATATGGTTGCCTATAGTTGAATTGGTTGTCCCTATGTGCTTCTTGAATGATATGTTATATGTGATAAGGTAAAGAATTTGTGTCTTGTTTTTGTAGACTTGTATCCCGTACATGATACATGTATAATTCAAAAAGGATTCTTGACAGAGAATGCTAATGCTCCTTGGTCTTATATGTGTTATTGACATGTTGCCTTGTACATAAATAAGAAAGTTGTTTATGTGGAACCTTTTTGAAATAAGGTTATGATATCCTTACAATTGAAAGCCGTAATGACATCCTTCTCGTGTGAATGATGGAAGTTTGTTTGGATGGAACGACATGAAATCATCCTTAGGAAAATAATTGAGATATCCTCTTACCATTGTAAGGCAACCCTAGGGGACCTCTTTGGTAAGGTGTAATGTCATTTGGTTATGAACATGATGTGAAACCTCTTTATATTCTCTTTTATTAAATTACTCTATGAGACCAAACGCCATCACCAACTGAGTACGCTTGGGAAGTTTATCTAAATAATATGACATTAGAGAACAAAGAACCCTTCGATATTCCTTAACCATGTGCTTACATGGGATGTGTCCTAGTTCTACTATTGGCAAGTAGAACACCCCCCATTGGAGTAGCGTATAGTCAAGATTTCATGGTTAGCTACCATGGTCTATGTCGGTTCTTGCCTATTCTCTTCATGTGGGATACATGTTGTGTTTGACAAGTACTATGAACTTTAGGTATTGGAATGGGATGCTATCTAGATATTGCAAGGCTAGGCTTTGAATATATTAGTGCGTGACTGCCCTAAGCCTTCTCCAAAACCCTTACGTGAATGTCCTTAAATAGTCTAATTAACATAATGACTTAAGTGAAGGTATGTTTATCACATCCCGAAACCACACCTTAGAAGTTAGGGGCAATCTCGTATTGAAACCGGTGTACTTGACCTCTCCTAGGTCTCGTTCAAGATTTCACATATAATTCATAGCATAAACATAGTGAAAAGTAGTACGAAATTAAAAATTTTCAGAAGACATATTATACTCTTTAAAAATATCTTTCATATAAATCAATGGGAAATGCTAAGCCTCAATCTCATCATCTTAAGACATAAGTATACTTGGCAGATGGCTCACACTTCAATACTAATATTAAAATACATTGTCTATCTCAATACTTTAATGACAAACATAAAATACATATATGCCCTCGAGTCAAATAAGTATATACTGCAACTTCTCTTGAACGATGCTACGGTCCAATTCATTACTTCCCAAAGGCTCCTCACCTACCAACAACAATAGAGATAGATAAAAGCATGGAGTTAGTACAACCACATGTACTAAGTATGGCATTATGCATAAAAATCTTGAAAACGGAAATTTATTGAAAATATGCATATTTTCTTAAAATATCATAATATAATCATAAGAACAACATTTATACACTTAGAAACACATAAGGAAACATTTAAACAAAATATCACATTTTTATAAGTCACTTTCCAATAACTCAAATCACTATTACAGTGAAGTCCCTTAACTGTACAGTGAAGTTGCTCATCTTCCCCCTTGACATCTTCTAAATGTAATTATCCCACATAAAAAGTTAGCCTAAAACTCACTTAAGTAACACCAAGAGAGACCGCCCATACAACCTTTATAGGCATACCTAAATGACCGTCAAGACTACTTATTACGAGTCACATACACATTCACAAGACATCGTAAACATCAATGTAAGATTCTTCTACCAAAGGTGACTCTATGTCTCACTTTAGTGAGTTGTGAAGCGACCTACCATACAATCCCTTACACACGCACTCAAGAGATCCTATAGACTACCTAGGATAGAATAATTCTCATCAAGTGTATCAACATATAGATAATATTACATGTCCTCATCAAAGGCTATCAAAAGACTTACTTAAGTAGATCAAGAAGATACCATCCATGATTGACCTCTTCAAGACTACCTAACTAAATATTCCTTAAGACTTCCTAAGTTTGGTTCATGTCCACATAATCAAAAAATTTCCTAAATATATTCATTCTTAAGACTGATCTTGGTAAGATTTTAAGAGACCATTCCTATGCCCCCTTCACAAATTAACTAGACAACCCTTAACTATATAGATAAGTACTTATTTCATTTACATACTTCATAACATAAGTCATTAGTTCTCTAGTTAATTAATACTTCATACATAAAATAAACTACATTAAATTAATGATATTAGACAATACCTACGGACTCAAAATAGCACCTTTAAAGCCTATTGTGAAATGTCTAGATAGCATCCCATACCACTACCTTGTAATGCCCCAAAATGAACTAAGGTGAACTAGATCCTTGTAATTGTTTCTTAAGTCTAAATTAGGTTAAAATGAGTTATATTAGGGTTATTAGGCACTGTGTGAAGTTTTGTTAAGTTTGGAGTTCAATCGACCAAGAATGTCCATGACATTTGGAAGGTGTGCCTTGGAATGTACTTGTGCGTCTTCATGTGTTTGGATGAGTTTTACATTTTCGTTTTCATTGTAAATAAGGTAGGATGTTCCTAAGACCTATAAGAATTATTTTAGAGGTTTAACGTCTGGCCACAACCATACATAGGACCCACAAGGGGCGCTAGATGAAAGGCCCAAAACTTGAACAAAACTGCCATAAAGTAGTGGCCATCGATGACCCTAAGGATGGTCCGTTGGTCAATCAACGGTCTGTCGAACTAGGTTGTCGATTGGAACAGAATGTAAAGGTGTCCAGGCTCCATTTGTATCTAAATCCTAAACCACGAGACCCTAACAATGGTCCGTTGGTGAAGGTCTTGTCTGTGAGGGCCTGCCAAGTTAGTGAAGTTGCTGCCAACTTGGGGTGTTTTATGTAAATACACCCCAAGTCTTTTAATACCCTAGGTGGATAATTTTAGTTTTTTAAGGTTATGTTAAATTTGTTTTAAACCCTAGACCTCGACAAGACCCCTCGCCTCAAATATTCAAACTCCCTCTCTAAAAGAAAACTCTCCAAAAAGTCACCATTGAAGGTAAGATTCAAGGAGGGAAAGAAGGGCTGGTTGGGACGTGAATATTAACCAAAAATAGTGGGTTTTAATTCTCTTTGACGTATGGTATCCATCCTTAAACACCATTGCATTCAAGGAGTCACTTCCAAGAGATTCCAAAAAGGGTTTCCAAAGACAAAATTCTTCTATCTTTGATTTTAAGTATGGGTCTTCTTGTAAAAGTGTTGTAATGTTTGAAATGCGTTTATTATTGTATGAATTGATTATTTTTATGTTTAAAACCTAATGAAGTCATATTTATGCATATTTCAACTTTTAGCTTTGGAAATGGGTTATATGAGCATGTTTGAGTAAGATATGAACTTTCATTTTCCTATGTTAATATGTTGTTTTAGCTACTTCCCTAAGAGTCTTATTTTAATTAAATGTTTATAACATTCTTATAGGTTATTATGGCTTAGTAAAATGGAATGTTTCTTAAAATGTATAGTTTTCATTATAAATTTCTCTTGAGTGGTATGGTCCACCCTCTTGGTGGCTGTGTTTACTTGATGAATTTGATATTTTTAGTATGTATTGTGAATGTGGTTATGAAGGCCTAGTACATGAAATGGATTAATTTTGAAGATGAGTCTTGTCTTGTGTTTTTTTAATTTGAATAGCATTTTTGACTTGTATTATGTCTAAGTGAAGTACATGAATATGCGAAGTATATAAGGTTTTTGAATTAATGAATGAATGTCTAAAGCATGTATAGAAGTTAATTAGAATGAATTAATGTTTATTTGCAAGGTGTGCTCACATGTAAACACACACTTACACTTAAAAAAAATATATGATGCTAAGTTTAGAAAAGGAAACTATTGGGGTGGACACTCTTCGTGAGTTGAGATGATGTGTCTAGTAGCAATCTTGTTATTCCTAATAAGCTTTAAAGATAGGTTGGAGAATTGATGCTCTTCGTGAGTAGATATGTGGTGTTCACTAGTTATCCTTAACCTATAGGTTTGAATGTGGAGAAACCTTTTGGAAGCTATGCCTATCCCCGAGAGGATATGAAGGAGAGGTGGATTACACTTCGTTAGTTGAAATGTTATATTTCCAAAGTACCTCTTGAGATGAGTACTCCTTGTTAGTAGAGAATGAGTTACTTCGTATCAATCTCCTTATCCCTTAACTATGTGTCCACATAGGTTTAGCTATCGGGAAAGCCATGTAAAGTCTAAGAAGTATGACCTCTCTCTAGGCAAGTGAGGATCCCTCATCCGATAGGGTTTAATATTGGGATTCCATGTCTAGCTCTCATGGTCTTTGTCGGTTAAATTAATCCCCCACAATGAATTGATTGAACGAAGTCTTCTAAAAGAACGTACTTCTTAGGGTAGGTGGTGGTATGGGAGGCTATCTAATCATTGCACTAGGTAGGACCTTTCGAAAGGGAAGACTTGGTGCCAACCTTCTAAAAGAATGTACTAGTTAGGGTAGGTGGTAGTATGGGACTCTATCTACTCATTGCACTAAGTAGGCATTCCGAAAGGAAATATTTTGGTTATTTGTTGGGTGTATTTTAATGTCTTGCCATTGATTCAGGGGTTTGTTTCTCCAGTTGAGTAAGCCGAAAGGGGTAGTCTTGAGGGTTGCTTTGGTGTGTATTGGATGAGTCATATGCATACTTCCTTTATATCTTACCTTAATGACTCGTAGGATAATTCCAAGGTAGGGAAACTCTTACGGAAAATAAGTTCACTTTCTCTTTCGGTTGGACTTGGAAGTTCACTCATTTAGTGTAGGATATTTTATTGTAATTGCTCAAGTTGAATTTACTGTAAATGATTTAAATGATTCATTATAAATGTTCAAATGAATTTACTGTAAATGCTTAAGAAGCGCAATGTAAAGGTGAAGTTGGTTTACCGTAAGGTTTTAGAAGTTTACTGTAAATATTTCTTGTTGGCTTAAAATTATGGGAATTCTTATCAAAGTTGTAAATGATGGTTAGTATTTTTTGCCTTTGTATTCATGAATTTTTTACATAAATTGCATGAAAAACTATTTTACTAAAATGCCCCTTTTTACAGGTTTTTGCATATGCCATACTTAGTATATTTTTTGTAATAACCCCATACTTTTCTATACTATATAAGTATAGGTTGGAAGCATTTAATGGTTTGATGTCTAGAAGGAGATTGGGACAATTTCTCTCAAGGCAAAGTATGTCCTCATATATTCAAGGGCATATTTCTTTTCATAGTTTTATTAAAAGACTTATTATGTATTTGATTTCAATGTAAAGGCCCATGTCCCTAAGATATTATGTATCAGGTCTTATGTTTGGCTTGTGAAGATAAGATTTCTTAAGTATTTATGAAATATTTCCTTTTTATTAAATTATTCGTGAGAAGTTTTAATTTCACACTTCTTTTCATGTCTTATGTAATGAATTTTACCTTAAGGGCCAGTACAAGACCCCAAAGGGTCAAGTACGCCCAGCCAAGAAATGAGGGTTCCCCTAACTTTTAGGGGGTACATTTGGGTCTTGACATACTTTAACTTTATAAAACTTCTCTAACGCTAGTAAGTATTCCACTTGATGAGAACAGGCAATAATCGACATAGACCATGACAACTAGACATGGAATAAGGAGCTCTAACCAACTCCTGTGAGGGTGTTCATTTGTCAAGGGTAGAACTAGGAGACATCCCATGTAGGCACATGGTTAAGGAATATGAGGGGCTTTTATGCACATGGTTAAGGAATATGAGGGGCTTTTATGCAACCGGCGTAATTGACCTCTCGGAGGTCTTGTACAAGCCCGTGCATATCATTCTTCTCATAAACATTGTGAAAAGTAGTGCGGGATTAAAACTTTTCACAAAACATATCATTCTCTTTAAAAATCTCTATCATATAAAGCATTAGGAAATACTAAGTCTCAATCTCATCATCTTAAGACACAAGAATACTTGGGACACGACCCATACTTCAATACTAATATAGAAATACTTAGTCTATTAGAATACTTCAATAAGAAACATAAAAGACATATATGCCCTCGAGTCAAATGAGAACATATTTAAACTTCTCTTGAACGATGCTACAATCCAAGACTTCACTTCCAAAAGACTCCTCTCGTACCAACAACTATGGAGATAGATAAAAGCATGGAGTTAGTATAACCACATGTACTAAGTATGGCATTATGCATAAAAATCATGAAAAGGGAAATTAATTTAAAATATGCATCTTTTGTTAAGATATCATAAATATAACCATAAGAACAACATTTATCAACTTAGAAATACCGAAGGAAACATTTAAACCAAAGGTGACTCTAAGCCTCACTTGAGTGAGATGGGAAGCGACCGCCCATACAATTTCTTACACACACACACTCAAGAGATAATATTGACTACCTAGGATAGAATCATTCTCACCAAGTGTATCAACATATAGATAATATGAGATTTCCTTATCAAAGTCTATCAAAAGACTTACTTAAGTAGATCAAGAAGATAACGTCCATGATTGACCTCTTCAAGACTAGCTAAATAATCTTTAAGACTTCCTAAGTTTTGATCATGTCCACATAATCAACATTTTGCCTAATTACAGTCATTCATAAGACTCATCTAGGTAAGATATAAAGTGATCATTCCTATGCCCCCTTCACACCTTAACTAGATAACCCTTAAATACTCTAGATAAGTACTTATTCCATTTACATACTTCATAACATAAGTCATTAGTTCATTAAGACCCATACATCACATAAAGGACATTCAAGTAATGGTCTTAGAAAAGACCTAGGACTCTAACTAAAACTTTCAAAGCCTATTTTGCAATGTCTAGATAACGTCCCATACGACTACCTAAATTTCATAGAACTTCTCTAATGGTAGTAAGTATTCCACATGATTAGAATAGGCAATAACAGACATAGACCATGATAGCTAGACATGGAATTTTAAGTTCTAACCTACTCTGATGAGGGTGTTCTACTTGCCAATGGTTGAACTAGGACACATCCCATGTAGGCACATGGTTAAGGAATATGAGGGTTTTTAATGCACTCGTCTCATTCTCAAGTACAACTACATTGTGCTGTAGTTGCATTCTCAAGTAGAACTACTTCCCATAACATAATCACTCGGTGCTAGCCTTGGTTCTCATAGAGTAATTGACATTAAAGGATCTGTTGAAGAGGTTCCTTACTAGTTCATATCCTATTCACATTCACCTTACAAAAGAGGTCCACTAGAATAACCTTTCAATGGCGACTAAGACAGCTCATTATGACTTCCCTAAGGATTAATATGATGTCGTTCCATCCAATTAAGGAAACCATTCCCTTACATGAAGGACACCATTACAACTCACTACTTCATTATACATACCATAATCTTTACCATGTACATGACCTTCTTAATATCCACTTAAGTCTCACATACTATTCATTCATACATGACAAGGGTGCACTAAACCTACCTAGTCAAGACATATCATAATCTCATATAATTCATTCATATATAAGCTAAGGGACACAAGTCTACCAAACAAGATACTACATTCTTTCACCCTATCATAAATAACATATCATTCCTTAAAGCACTTAAGATGACCCTTATCATCTTTATGACACCCTATACATTACTACAACATCAACAATATTATAGAGTCATATAGTCAAGTAGGAACAATCATGCATCAACTCTAAGACTGCACAGATAAATGCATAGTCATAGTCTAAAATGGTCACCCACAAAAGATCAATAGAACACATGTACTCTATCATTGCTTAACATGTCGATATATATCATCATACTTTACATAATCAACTACACAAATAGTAACGTTACATAAAGTAGTGCCGACAAAGCCATGATCATCATATTGCATAAAGTAGAGCCGACAAGGCCACATCAATTGCAAGTAAAGCACATAACATCACCACCATAAGTGGACCATACCAATTACAACATAATTAAAGTATAAAAAATATCAAAATAAAGGGAATAGGGTATCTTACCATCAGAACATCCTCAACACCTCAACTTGATGCTAAATCGTCTAATTCAACAAAATAAAAACCTTACCAATGACCACAAACAATAATTCAATATAGAAACTATGATAATCATTGAAACTATGTCAATTAAATAAATATTCATCAATATAAGATCACCTAGATATCAATTGAACACAATTCTTACATCATTAGAAAGCCATAGAAATCTATATCACAATTCAACAACATTAAGTTAATAACAAGTAACCCATAACTTAGTCAAAAACTAGGGTTCATCAAATTCATGTGTTCATAGGTAATTTAGGTTAAAATCATCAATACAATATCAATTTAATAATCATTCAATGTTTAGAAATCATTAATGCATGAACTCATGGTAGAATCATGAAATTGGACAATTCAACTTGAAAATTTTAGAAAATATCTTGAGAATTGGGGATCCTTGATGAAGAGAATTTATAGAATCAAAATTCATACTATTATGAAACTTATTATTCACTTTGATGAATAATCTCCACTGAAATCGTCACACCAATCTCCTCTTTGACTTTGGACTTCAATGGAGTCTTACAGAGAATTCTAAGGCATTCAAGATTTTGATTTAGAAGAATGAAATCTTCTTAACGTTGTAGGCTTATTAACACAATTAAAATACCCAAAAGACCCCTAAATAACAACCAATACCCTTATTTTTTAGTGGAGAGAAATTACAACATTGTCACTCACTTAATAGTAAGGCTACACAGGAAAACAGACCATCGATAGTTAGGCAGTCGACGAACCATTTGTCAACAAATGGACCGTCCTGTCCTCATGTCTTTTGGTTTAGAGGCTTTACATGGTTCTTCTCCCTTCCCAATCGATGTATTTACCCATGAGCTGTTGATGCTTCCATTGTTTGGGGTGCCCAGGACAATCTTGACTCCAAGTTTGGGTCCTTTCTAAACGACTTTTGGTTGGTCCTTAGGGATGTTTGCTCGGACATTTCAAACCCAAACACGATCTTATATGAGTTTAAAACCTCTCAATTTAATTTCATCCAAAATGAACACGTAAACCTCGACAACACATGCCAAGACACACAAGGTTGTTTCAAGGCACATCTTTCGAACGTCATAGACGTTCTTGGACGTTTGACCTCCAAACTCCACAAAGATCGACACACTGACTATATATTCTATATTAACTCATTTAAAGACTTTAAGACTTCATGAATCACACCTAAACACATAAAACCATATATGAGGCACATAGGTGACTTAGTCGTCAGACCTCTCAGTTGTCCCTTGACATTTGACTTCCAATGCACCTAAACACTTTCACAGTGCCTCAATACCATATAATAGGCCTATATAGGACCTTAGAAAATAATTGAAAATATTTTAGGATCTAATTAACCTAAGTCATTTTTGGGGTCTCACATTCTCTTCCTTTTGGACAACATTCCTCCTAGAATGACATTTGACACACTCTTAACACTTCCAAGAATAGAGATTTAACTAGTAGATCATGACTATACCATATAACATATAATCAAGAATAACACATCAATTTCAAACTATCTAGAGATTCACATCACAACAAGAACTAGAAGGATGTAACAACCCTAAAAATGAATATAGTAAGTGATACTTAATGTGTCAAGAATGCCTATGATTAGACCAGGGTTCACACTGATTGATGCGCATAGAACCAGACTTCGACACCCTTGCTACATACAAGACAAATAACTTGGGGAGTTATTTGAGCTAGGAAAGTTCGGGTCCAAACAAGTAGGGCCATCAAATACGAAGATTTACTCTAAGGAGTCTTTACCAGATTTAAAAAGAGGAGATCTTAGGTTTAAAGGGTCTAGGGGTAATATTGTCTTTTACCAGGCTAAGGTTAATATAGTAATTACCCAAAATATATAATTAATTATTAAATTAATATGGTGGATTTACAATTTGGGGAGCAAGATCCTAAATTGAGATCTTAAAGTGAGGTCTTGCTTCACCCGGGTTCGAACCTAGGTGGAAGCAATCAATTAATGTGATTTTTATTTAAGCTATTGAATGAATATTATTAAATAATATTTATTATGTATTAGATTATTTAAAATAATATAAAAAATAAGATTTTTAATAGTTTAGAAAACCTTATTTGACTAAGTTCTAAACTAAACTCCAAAGCCTAATTTAACTCCTACTCTCTCCCACGTTTATCTCTACATCACACACTCAATCTCTCTACCTCTTTCAGTAAAAAATTTTCTGCCAAGATAAGATACACAAGCATAAAATAAACCAAGTTATTCACACTTGAAGAACTCACACTAAAATATAAGTAAAAAAGCTAAGGGGACAAGTCATGCAAAGAGAGGGTTTTTCTATCGAAAGTTTTGTGTTGAAAACTTGGGTTGTACGTGAGTTTTATAGACGGTTTAGGCAGAAACTTCAAGATTTCAACATCAAAATAAGGTATGGGTTTTCTTCTCACTTGGTCCCTTTCCCAAGAGACCCTTTAAGGTTCAGGTTATTCATTCGAAAATTACGACTGTTTCCCCTCATGCATGCCCTTGTAACTAGCTACCAATGAATCGCAGGTTGGGTATGATTTCTGGTAAATTTAGGTGTATGTTCTGTATCGTAATGAATATGATTATGTTGTGTACCTTAAATCGCATGATAGGCAACCATTTATTGAAAGTTTGTGCAAGTGTTGCACGTGCCAAAGAATGTTACTATGAATGTACATGAATGAGGACGAATTAATTCCTCAAGTTTAATAATGTTATGGTTGTAATTTTACTTACATAAATCTATGTAATCGTGATATTCGGGCCGATTTGAGTGTAAAATTTTTGGCTAAACGACTCCATGAAATACCCCCCCCCTAAAAAGTTTTAAACGATCCATCAATTGTCTTAAGTTTTCAAGTGGAAATATTGATGAAAATAAGTAGAGAAAAGAAATTAATTTCCAGCCAACAATATAAGTTTGGGTTAGGTTAAAGATTAGTGATAAAATCTGGAAAATTTAATTAATTTTAAAGGGTTGAGGCCACCAGGAATAGAACTTGTGACCTCACTTGTGTGGAATCTCAATTTCGCAAGAAAAAAGAAAAGGGGTCTGGGGGATTCGAAATGGGGTCTACTGGTTGATAAAGGAGGGAGCATCAAATTAAAAAAATAAAATGGGAGGTGTGGGAATCGAACCCACGACCTCCAGACAGTGAATGAAAGGATAGAAAAATAAAAGAAAGAAAGTGTGAGGCGTGGGAATCGAACCACAGCCTCAAGGCTATAAAGAAGAAAGGGAGAAGTAAAAAGAAAATAAAGTGAGGATGTGGGGGATCGATCCCACAACCTCACTGCCAATGCATAGCTAAGTCAAACTTTAAATAAAAATAAAATAAGGAGACTGTGTGGGTTCGAACCCACAACCTCATAGTCCATAGTGAATTAAAGAATAATTAAAGAGAGGCTGTGGGGTTCGAACTTGGTTTCCCTTGTCCAAATTTCCATATTTATACATAAATCATATGTGAATTAAATGTTCAAGAATAATGTCACCTACTTAGATCAAAATCGAGATCTTGGCATACATATAAGATACATAAGTCTTGTACTACATAATCTTAGGAAGATATGAACCACTTAACAAACTATGAATGAAACCTCATGGATTGTATGTATAGACCCATTAGTCTTGCATACGATTAAAAACAAGTGAACCCAAGATGTATGTAATGAAATGATATAACCCTAGAAGGGTTAAGAACAAGAGTAAGATACACTAAATTGTCAAGTGCATTGGCATATGATCAAAAGGACAATGAAATTATGAAATGAACAATGAAACGATGAAACCCTAGAAGGGTTAAGTAAGTGTGTGAAACACACAAATGGCCAAGTGCATTGGTATATGATGAAATGAACAATCACGTAAAAAGGGGTGAGTAATTATGAAGATCAAATGTACTAATGTTAATGAATATGGTGAAAACATGATATGAGGCTAATGTAAAAGATGACAACAATCTCAAATGAGCCTAAGTAATTTTCACCAACACGTACTCACCTATGAGAGCGTAAAGTTAATGAAGAGACCAGTCTCTATGAGTACTCTAATGAAAGTATTGAGAAAAGCACACTTAATACTAATGATGAGATTAGAAATCATCTATTGAGCGATGATTTGATCATACTAGAAGCCAGCTTCCATGAAGTATGAGTTGAAAGTAATGGAACTTTATACTGAGCACCGATAGACTAGCTATGAACGGTGAAACCTTCTTTCGCGAAAGGCGAAGGTTTACGTAACTCTCGTGAGATAAGACTGTCTGGCATGTCGGGTTTGGGTCTACTTATATCTCACAGTCTTCAAACCTATACTGCGAATATAGTAGTTTGGCGAGGTTCAATTCTCGTGTACGCTAGCATGTTTTGGGTCACTTTGGCCGGTGATTCCACCTCTTTTCCGTGTGGGGTTTCATGACACTAGATTTCATGATGCTCACATGATCTATGTCGGTTAAAGTTAATGTTCTTAATGAATGCATGAGGTAAGCCTCAAATGATGTACATAATAAAATAAATGATATAAAAGGTGTTAGGATATGATAATAAAAAGATGAGTTAGATTCAAGTAATGACATTAATTCATTCTTCGTCATTGAATAATGGACCCGATGAAAGTCTTAAACTACATCCTAGGTATAGCTGGTGTTTACATTGGCCCATGAATGAAATAAAATTGAGTACCTATGAATGAATGAAGCAAACTGTTTGTTTGCTAAAGAAGGATCCCTAGTTGAGGTCCCATATGTTGAGCCCTCAATTTGGGAATTACTAACGTCAAGTCCATCATTCCAAGGTGTCATGGCATATGAAAGAATGATATGAACAATGTGATACGATATGTGAAATATGTTATAAGTTGTTTGCAAAAAGATAAGTTTGATGATGCATGTTACACTCATGGCATGACATTCCAAATCCAAATTTTTCAAGTCTATTGACTTGACATTTCCATAAATCATGTTGTAAGGAAAGAGCTATTTCTTCTCATGCATGTACTTGGTATGTGCTTGCATATACCCATACTTAGTAAAAGTGTGTACTAATTCCATACAAATACCTACTTTTAGGTGTAGGCACAGGTGGACGATAGATCTTACAATACGACGTTGCAGCTATCCGGACGTGGAGCTTTCATCCGTACTTTGTAGGCCTTCATGCTTTTGAGTCTGTCTACTGTTATTATATATCTTAGATGTAGGATTAAGCTAGTTTATCATGTTACACTAGTGTTTCTTTCCACTTTTATTTAAGACTTTGTATTGGTGCAATTTTGGTAAAAATACTTTTACTCAATTATAAATTGTTTCTTTCATTTGATTATCTCTATATTAGATGGTTGATTTGGGAACGCCTGTGATGTTAAGTTCAAAATGTTTATCAATAAATAAGAAAATAAAAGTTCAAAATTTCCACAGTAACTAACCTAGATGAAGTAAGAATAATGTATGTAGGCATGTCTGCGCCCTCTGAGAGGTCGACGACGTCGGTCTCGTTAGGGGTCTAGATTTCGGTCGTGACAAAGGAAATCCTATAACTCATTATGCTATAAACTCACATGATTCATTCTAATTTGTAATAACTCATTTTATATACAATATAATACTCATATACATTAGTTCTAACCACATTACAACAATTTTCAACCAAAGATTCAATTAGTAATTTTTTTGAAATTCTTAATGGTGAGCAGTTTCAATATAGTAATTTTTTGTCAATTTTTAAAAAATGCAACTTTTACGCAACTCATGACATTAAAAAGATAGTATGCACGGTAACATTATATAGAAACATCATACAACATGATCATAACTTCATAAAATACACAATGCAAGAGTTAATGAAATTCAATTTCAATAGAACTCCTAAACATCATGCATATATAACATGCTTCTATATCATTCTATCCCATGTTCTAGCATACTCCCCCACTTAGAAGAAGCTCATATCTCTAGAAAGAAAATGAAAGGACTTACCCTCATCATCATCATCATCACCATCTAGCTTCTCCCCTCTAGTTCAGTGTGCATAGAAATGCCTCTTTGCTTCAACTTAATGCTTTGGAGCTTTGGGAGCAACTACCTTATTGTCTCTTCCTCTATTCACAATTATAGGACAATCTCTCACCTTATGATCATCTTTCCCCAAACCAAAACAACCACTAGTACCGGCTAGTGACTTCCCATAGTGCCTCTTTCCACAAGTGACACATGTAGGCTTTTTATTTTGAGAGCCACGTCCATTCTCAAATTTCACCTTATCAATTCTAGGTTCTTCTTGAGTTTCAGACCTCTTCTTAACCCTAGTTTACTCATGATCACTTGAACCACCCCTTTAAAAGTTTCTAGCCGTCCTCTTAAGTTTAGACACTTTAATTAATTGTGCATACACCATTTGTCAAGTTATGGTCATATCATCATGTAGCATCGTCGTACGACTTTATTCCCTTACTAAGTCGGAAAACCTCGTTACAAAGCGACTTATTTCATCCCTTGTATTTGACACAAGAGAGGGAGCATATTTGGACAAATTAGAGAACTTCAAAGAGTATTCTTTAATATTAATATTGCCTTGCTTGATATTGATAAACTCCTATACCTTATCTTTCCTCATCTCACGGGGAAAGTACTTACCAAGAAAAACATCCTTAAATTCTTCCCACTCAATAGGACCCGACTCTTCTAGCCTATTGCCTTTCCATTGTGTGTACCCCACTTCAGCCATATCTTTCAATTGATACGAAGCAAACTCCGCCTTCTCCCTAGATGTCACTCCCATAATATGCATTGTCTTTTACACCTCATTTATAAACTCTTGGGGATCCTATCCCACCTTATATACAAGAAATTTAAGAGGATTAATCCTCAAAAAATCTCTTAACCTAGAAGACATAGTGCTCTCCACCACATTCTCTCTAGGCACCATATTCAAATTTATTTGAGTAGTCACGGTTTAGGCTAAAGCAACCAAAGCCACCCTAATTATAAAATTCTGGAAAATCATACGTTTAATGAAAAGCACAATAGGTTATTAAGAATGTGTATCGTGGGTTAATAGGCATCCCAATGCCCAATATTTTGAAATATTGAGCATACTAGAAAATTATGGGCATAGTATAAAATGTTGTCTTACAGAGAGTTAGCTAAATTTTCAAGTAACTATGAGTTTTGTGGAATGAATGTACTTTAAATGAAGACCCTAAGCTAATTAAAAAATCGTCTGTACAAATCACATGAACTACTAGGCATCCAAGTGTCAAGCCTAGTACCATAATACATGACCATTTAAAAGGATCATGTAGATTAAACAGTGCCCAAGGACATAGTGAGGATCCTTGGGACAATAAGTAAACATTCCAAAATGAACCATAAATAATAGTTAGTTAGTAAAGTGCAACCAACCCATGTGCAAGCACATGTGCAAGACATGTGAAGAAGCTGCCAAAAGAGGGGACCACCCTAGCTGAATTCGTTTAGGGTAGCTAGGGTGGGAAACTTGCACAAGGGACCACTCCATGTTGGGCCTAAACTACCTACAAATTTTAGAATCTAACCTACTTCCCTAAGCAACTAAATAATCTAGGAATAACGAAATTGGACCCATTAGTGCACCCGACAACCTAGGACCCAAACCGGGTTAACACTAACCTAGTACTAGTTAAAGAGACAACCTAGTACCTAACCTAGGATGGTCCAAAGAATTAGTTAAGATAGTAACGACTAAAGGGTACTTTAGTAATTACCCTAGGATTCAATATTAATTAATTTCTAAACTTAATTAATTAATTAAAAGGGGAAAAACCTAAATCACAAAACAATTTCCATATTTTGATTAAAACAAGAAGAAGACAACCTAGTACTTAACCTAGGATTGTTCAAAGGATTGGTTATGGTCCTAATGACTTATGGGTACTTTTGTAATTAACTTAGGTAACCTAATTTATTAAATTATCAATTTAATTAATTGGTTTAAATTATCAAAGCGAAATTCTTACAATAATCTAGTATAATTCAAGAAACATCCTAGTACTTAACCTAGGATGGTCCTTAAGGGTTGATTATAGTTCCAATGACATAGGGGTACTTTAGTTTTTACCTTAGTTCCCTATATTAATTAAATAAGGATTTATTAAATTATTATAAATTCAAAATGTTGACCAAAACCACAGTGCACACTAATTTCTAGATTTGACTAAGTGTTATGTTATCCTATCTTTATTTAATGTAGGAAGGGCGTTTTGGTAATTGGTTAATGAATTTATCAAATTAACTTATTAAACCTTTGTTTTATAATCCAAGATATGTTATTAAACCTAAAAATAACGTCAAACACAAATAAAAGGCGACGCAAAAATAGTAAGCAACAAACGCAAGAAAAAAGGGAGAAAATTTATCGATTTCTCTAGGGCGATTTCAAGGTTTCTTCAAATTTTCATTCGAAGTTGTATTCATAGATTAAGTTCTACATAAGGTATGGTTTTCTGTAATTTACTTCTTTCTCCAAGAGAACTTTATTTCCAATGATTCAAAGATCTTGAAAACTAGGGTTGTTTCCCGTCGTTCTTGTCGAACTCTTTTCCAAAGTATCCTTGTTACTATTTTAATGTTGAATAGGTTAGAAATCATGTTGTTTGTATGTGGTGCAGGATGATCTTAATGTGTATGGTTTTTGATTAAATAATTATTGAATGAACCCATTAATTGGACTTGTTTGATGCTAAGTGTTATTATGTGAATTAAAAGAATGATATTATCTTAAAGATATATCCGAAAATGTTATGCATGAAGATGCTACAGTTTGTTGTGCATACTTGATGTTAATATGAAGTTATAAAGATGATATATTCATCAAATTCTAATATGATTCTGTCCAAGATATATAAAAAAACGTTACGCCTATAATTATGTTATAAGGTTAGCTAAAAAGATCTTCGTGAAATTTATAATTTTAGTGAATATTTTGCTTATGTCAATAAAATGCATAACAAAAATATTATTCAAAATTTAAATGGGAATTGAATATAATGTTATCTCAAATAAGTAAAGGATTTGCTAATGAGTAATGTATCCCAAAAGGAGAATGATTGAATGACTCTTTTTCTTATGCCAACAAAATAGATACGAAATCTATTGCAAATTTCTGATGCCAATACTAATCTTATGCATATAAATTGGCTAACACTATATTGTCAAACAAGTTTTAGGGAATTGGATATAATATTATGTTAAATAACTAAAATATTTGCTAATGTATAATGTATAAAAACTTAAGCATGTTGAACGTTAAGATTGGCTTATGCTAACATATATGGTTATGAAATCTATGCCCAATTGTTTATGCCTATACTAATCGTTCACCAATAAAATGGCTAACGATACATTGTCTTAAATTTCTGCATGTAAATGACTATAGTATTATGTTAAATAATTAAAATATTGGATAATGGTTCATACATATAAAATTTAAATATGAATATACGCAAAATTGGCACATGCCAGCAAAAATGGTTATGTAGTTTAATATTCAAAGAATAAGGCCAATACTAATCATATGCAAATCTTGCGTAGTTAGAGTATCAATTGATAATATAAGCACTTCTAAACTAATTTAATGAACCCATAATAAAGGGCATGCCACACATTGATACAACTCCCAATATGCTCTAAAAGAATGACATATGAACTCATGAAACTCATTGAATGAAGTGCTCATTGTGCATAAACGATGATATGAATCTACTACACTTAAGTAAGTAAGTAACGTGAGATATAACATAATTAAAGGGGTCTAAAGTATGTAAGTGACAATAATGGGGTGTTAAAGTAACTGAGACAATTCTAACCTACACCTAAGCTACTATGTTAAAAGAATACTCACGTATTAAGGTGTTAGAATGTGTGAGCGAGTCTCATTAACACGAAAGAGTGATATGTAAGGAAAATTCACATTTCATCAATGTAATGTAAGTATGACCAATCATAAATAGGGTAGGTAAATCTCAATCTAGAAGCAAGCCTCCATAATGTTTGAGTCAACACTAAAATATAAAGAAGAAATTAACAATCACGTAATGAGGTGAGTAATTATGTTAATCTATGATGCTAATGAAAATTTTTACATAAGAGGCTAAGATGAATGGTGAGACAAGTCTCAACCAATCCTAAGTAAAGGTCACTAAAAGTACTCACATAAGAGAGTGTTGAATATAAAGAGACAAGTCTCAATCATACTCTATATGTAAGTGTAAGGACAATTCACAGTTAATACTAATGATATGAGAGATCATGTAATGAGCAATGATGCCCTAATTCTAGAATCCAACTTCTATGATTTTTGATATGATCATAATGGAATTTTATACTAAGCACCGATAGGCTAGCTATGAGTTGCGCTTCCATCTTTTGGGAAAATAGAGGTTGGTGTAAATCTCTTGAGATGAGATTGTCCGTTTAGGTGGGTATGGGTCTCATTTTATCTGCTAGTCTTTGAACCTAAGATGCCAACATAGTGTTGTAGCTGCGTTCAAGTCCCTATAAATGCTAGCATGTTTTGGTTTTACCTTGGACAATGACTCCTCCTTTTTTAGGTATGGGGAAGACACTGGATATCATGATGCTGAAATAATCTATGTCGGTTAAGATTGGAGTTCCTCAAAGTATGAAATATAATGAAATGAACGATGCCAAAGGTGTTTGTGCAAGACAATCATGAGGTGAAATCAGATTCATGTAATGACATTAGGTCAATCTTATTCACTGCACTTCATGATCCCGATGAGAGTCTTAAAATTCATCCTAGGTATAGCTGGTGTTTACATCAGCCTACAAATGAATGAACTGAATAATGTGAAATACGAATGAATGAATGAAGCAGACTTTGTGTTTGCTAAAGAAGGCTCTCGGGTTGAGGTCCCATATGTTGGGCCCTCGCATGAGATGTCTTAATGCTACATCCAAAATTCCAAGGTCTCGTAGATATGATGTATAATATATAAAACAAAAAAAGGTTAAATAAATAACCCAAAACTTCCGTAACATGAATGTAGTGAAATCAATGGAATGACCAATAGAGAATGGCTTATAAAATGTAATAAATAAATAGTGTAAAGAATGACATGCTATAACAATAATCAAAGCATGTCCAATGAAGTTTACAAGAAGTAAAGGGCATAGATAATAATGATTCTTCATTTCATGAAAATGAACAAAGCCAAATAAAATTGGCTTATAATACTTCCTTTATCATGAATATATCAAATAAAATAATGAATTCAAATATGCTTATTCAAAATGATTAACTAATGTATTTAGCCAATAAATATTGGCTTATGAAGAATTAATGCCAAAATTAGGCAAGATCATAAGCTTCAATGATATGCACCAAAAACTATGCACATTATGCAATCAACTAAAGATTGAGTATATTCAATAAGTATTGACTTATAAATATATTCATGCCCAATTGTAGTTAAGTAATTTCCTTAATATCTTGAATTACTTACTTGATTCATTGTGTGTATGGGACTACAATGAATCATTGCACCTGTAAGTAAAACATAGGACCAAAGGAGTTAACTAAGATAGATAAAAAGGTAAGAAAAATATGGAAAAAATTAAGATCTTTACATACAGGATATGAACTATCACAACTAGTCAAAACAGATAATGATAAAAAAGATCAATTGATAAACATAATTTCAAAAACAGAATATAAATATGTCTGTTATTTGAAAAAACAGTACGAACAGAGAAATCTATAAACAACAATTAATAGAAGAAATAATAGAAAAAATGGCTGAAAAAGAACAAGAATTATAAAATAGAAAAAGAATATTAAAAGAAAACATATTAGCAGGAGTATGTAATAAATCACTACTAGCACAAAGAAAAGATATATCCATATTAAAATTAGAATTAGATTGTCTTGAATATGAGTTACAACATAATATAATATATAGATTATAACGAATAAAAAAGAATTTGCAGTAGACGAAAAAACATACGAAAAATCAAGACGGAATGATAATAAAAATAATATTTTCAAATCTAGGAAGAAGATATAAAAAAAAAGGGAAATAATTTATACTTAATGTTAGAAAAAGAAACGGCAAAATTAGAAGATAGTTTAACAGCTATGATAAGAATAACAAAAGAAAATGAAGAAATAGACAAATCAAGAGAAATTGAAAAAATAAAAATACAAGCAAAACAAGAAGTACAAAATTTAGAAGAAATAAAAAATACAATAATAAGTGAATTAGAAAAAGAATTAGCTAGGTTAAAATTATTATATGAAAATAAGCAAAAACAGAAGGAAAAAGATAAAGCGCTTGAATTAACTAATGAAATAAAAGAAATGGAACAAAAATTAAATGAAGATATTGAGGTAAATGAAGTAAATGAAATAGATGAAAATGAAAATGACCAAAAATCAGAAATAAGTTACATAAGTGAGACATATACAGAAATCTTAGAACAGACAAATAAACTAAAAAAATTAGAAATAAACACAGGAGATATGAATAGACCTAGTACGTCAAGAGTCAAAACCCCAGATAATAGTCCCAGAAATAGCCCTAGAAATAGTCCTAGGTGGACACCACCAACTTATTATACAGAAAGTTATCAACAATCAGATAGAAATAATGCAATATGGAACAGTAGATTAAATAAAAATTGGATACCGAAACCAATAAGTGAACAATATAATTTTTTAGATTTAGATTGTGTCACAGATAAAAATAAAGCAATATTACTATGGACAGGAAATATATCTAAACAGTTAATAGATAATAAAATAGAAACAACAAAAACACCTAGATACATAGAAAGAACATTTATAGGAACAGCAATATTATGGATAGAAAACCTACCCCCAGAAAGTTTAGAAGTACTTAGGAATGATAAGAAAATGGATGGATCCGCATCAGCAACAAATATAGATATACTAGACAAATATGAATCAGCAATAAAAAATGAATTTGGAGGTATGACCACGGATATAAGAGAACAAAATAAAGAAAAAATAATAAATAGACAACTTATGACAAAATTGGCTATATGTAAAATGTGTTATATAGAAGAATATACTTGTGCATTTAAAGAATATTATTACAAAGCTAAATACAATTTAGACGAAGCAAAAGAAATAAGAAAATAATATTTTACAAAATTACCAGAATCATTTAGTACGAAAATAATAAAGGATTGGGATAATGAAGGAATGGTAGATACTTTAGGAGCTAGAATAAAATTTCTATCTCAATGGTTTACACAATTATGTGAAAAACAAAAAGAAAAATTAAAAATGGAAAAAGTACTAAATAAAAATTTATCATGTTGTAAAAATAAAATGGCACCACAGTTTGGATGTACAAATAAAAAATAAAAATCCAGAATATATAAAAATTATAGAAAAAATAAAACTAATTATAAATATAAACAACCAAGACGAAGATATTATGTAAAAAACTATAAAATGAAAAGATCATATAGACCAAAAAGAAAAATATCTCAATGTACATGTTATAATTGCGGAAGATAGGACACATAGCTAAGGACTGTAAATTACCTAAAAATCCAAAAAGAAAACAAATTGCAGAAATAGTTATAGATGATGACAAATATATGCAAATAGAATACATAGACTATGAATTAAGTGAAAACGATAGTATATATGAAGTATCAGATATAGAAACTGAAAATGGAGAAGAAAATCTAGATAATGAATAGAAGAAGAAGAAATATAATGTCTGAAAACGAAATAATATCTAAGGAAAATTATGAAGATGAAGAATCATCACACCAAAAAATTATATTTGATAATACACTTTTTGAACAAATAAAAGGAAAAGAATTAGATTTAAGTGTTGAAAAAATACTTGACATACCTATACTAAAAAACTTGTTTAAAAGACAGAAAGAAGAATACTATGTAGTTAGTCAAAAAGAACACATCATAGACGGAAAATATACAAGTGGAAAAGCATATATACCCATAATAAACAAACGAATAACAAATAAAGAAATACAAAACATAAAAATAAAGGAGCTATAAAATATGTACATTTAGGAGGAACGGAAATACTAATAAAAGCTTGTTTCAGAGAAGGAATAGATACGCCCATTGAAATATATTTAGCAGATGATAGAATAAAATATCCTATAGAAAAAAGCGTAATAAGTGCAGTTAAAGGAAATTTAATATACCAAAAATTTAAATTTATAATAAGTGCTAATTATACAGTAGCATTAACAGACACGAATATAGATAAATCATTAGTATTATATTGGAAAATGTCAGGAATAGAGTTAGCACCAGGAAGTAAGGTATTCACAGCAAGATGTAAAAATCTTTATATATTAACAACAAAACATAAAATAACAGCAAGAAATAAAATTGATAAAATAAAAATAGAAAATCCTTTTGAAAGAATAATTACGGTAATAGATAATAATGACTATAGTTATAAAGAAATGGATACAGAAGAAGAATTGGAGATAGTAAAAGAGAGATTAAGTACCTCAAGTACACCAAATACAAACTCATTAAATATGATGACTAGAGCTTCCTCATCAAGAATGAGTTCATCTAAAAGAAAATATGAAATATCACAAGATTTAGGAGAAATGACAAAATATCATTATTTTATAACAGGAATAATAGACCAAAGAAAATATAAAATCTTAATAAACACAGGACAAGAAGAAAATCATATAACAAGAGAACTAGTATTAGAAGAAGAGATTATGAAAACCGAACATATATGCCCTGGATTACCTAGTGAAATAGTAAATACAAATGAAGAAACAACAGAAAAAGAAATAATTATAGGAGGAATTCCATTAAAAATACAATTTAAGATATATGAAGGAAATCATAATATCACATTAGGAATAAAATGGTTAGAAAAAGTTAAACCATACAGCATAGAAAATGAACAACTAACAATAACTTGCCAAAATAAGAAAATAATTATAAAAAGAACCAAAAATGATTAATGAAAATATATATACTTGCAAAAATTATTGTAGAAGGATATCACAACAGATATTATACACCTATGATAGATACAGGAGCAGAAGCGAATATATGTAAATATAATTGCTTACCAGAAGATAAATGGGAAAAATTAAAAACACCTATGGTAGTAACAGGATTTAACAATGAAGGAGTATGATTAAATATAAAGCAAAAAATATAAAAATACAAATATGGGATAAGATACTAACAATAGAAGAAATGTATAATTTCGAATTTACCACGAAAGATATGTTATTAGGAATGCCATTTTTAGATAAATTTTACCCACACATAATAACAAAAACACACTGGTGGCTTACTACGCCATGTGGCCATAAAATTGGAGCAAAAAGAGTAAAAAATAAACAACGAAAACCTATAGAATGGATTAAAGGAAGTGAGAAAATAAATCAGGAAATGGAAAATATGAATGAAAAACAAATATCACAATTAGAAATTATTATATTTACAATAAACAAAGTTAAAATAATTAATGAACAGCTAGAACAACTATATAATGAAGACCCATTACAAGGATGGGAAAAACATAAAACAAAAGTAAAAATTGAACTAATAGATGAAAATAGCATAATAACACAAAAACCATTAAAATATAACTTTGATGATTTACAAGAATTTAAAATACATATAAATGAATTACTAGAAAAAAATTACATACAAGAAAGTAATAGTAAACATACAAGCCCAGAGTTTATAGTAATAAAACACAGTGAACAAAAAAGAGGTAAAAGTAGAATGGTTATAGATTACAGAAATTTAAATGCTAAAACTAAAACATATAACTACCCAATACCTAATAAAATACTTAAAATAAGACAAACACAAGGATATAATTATTTTAGTAAATTTGACTGTAAATCAGGATTTTATCATCTAAAATTAGAAGAAGAATCTAAACAATTAACAGCATTCACTGTACCACAAGGATTCTATGAATGGAATGTTTTACCTTTTGGATATAAAAATGCACCAGGTAGATTCCAACATTTTATGGATAACTATTTTAACCAGCTAGAAAACTGTATCGTATATATAGATGACATATTGTTATATTCTAGAACACAAGATGAACATATAAGATTATTGGAAAAATTTATACATATAGTAAAAAATATAGGTATAAGTTTAAGTAAAAGTAAAGCAGAAATTATGAAATCACAAATATAATTTCTAGGAATACAAATAGATAAAAATGGAATAAAAATGCAAACTCATATAGTACAAAAAATAATTACTATTGATGAAAATATAGATACAAAAAAGAAATTACAATCCTTTCTAGGATTAGTAAATCAGGTAAGGGAATACATACCAAAATTAGCAGAACATCTAAAACCATTACATAAAAAACTTAAAAAGATGTAGAATATTATTTTGATAATAAAGATAAAGAACATATAAGAAATATTAAGAATTTATGTAAAACATTACCAAAACTATATTTTCTCGATGAGAATAAAACATTTACTTATATTGTTGAAACAGATTCGAGTGATCATAGTTACGGAGGAGTTTTAAAATACAAATATGAAAAAGAAAAAATAGAACACCATTGTAGATATTATTCAGGATCTTATACAGAAGCACAAATAAAATGGGAAATAAATAGAAAAGAATTATTCGCATTATATAAGTGTTTATTAGCATTTGAGCCATATATAGTTTACAATAAATTTATTGTAAGAACAGATAACACACAAGTAAAATGGTGGATAACAAAAAAGTTAGATGATTCAGTTACAACAAAGGAAATAAGGAGATTGGTATTGAATATATTAAATTTTACATTTACGATTGAAGTAATAAAAACTGACAAAAATATGATTGCAGACTACTTATCAAGACAGAGTTACACAGCCAGGACAAGATAATCTTATGGAAAACATACTCAAAACCCTAACTACACTTTGTACAAAAGTGGATAGTATGGGCTTGAGAATTCAAAAGCTAGAAGAAAATGTACAATCTACAAGTCAGCAGCATGACTATAAACATGCGGAGCTACGTCGTTCGGCAGACGAAAAACAGCCAGAGCTAGAAGGAGAAGTTGGGAAACTCCGGAAAACCCATAACAATGTTTGTTCAGATACAGCTGCAGGTACAAGTAAAAGAACTAGTGAAAAACCAAAGAACACAAACTTAAACCAGTTATTTGCAAAACCATTTACCCAAAAACCACAAATGCAAATACCAGAAGAACCACAAACATCAACCTATGCAATAAGCCTACAAAATGACAAAAAAAGATATAACTATATTACCCAATCTTACATTGAAAACATATACAAAATCCAAACATACCTAAACCTAAACCCAAGATCTACACAAACAAAAAATTCCGAAGAAGATTATATAACCCAGAAACTACAAGGATATAACAAACTTATTGCACAACCTAAGACCAACCCCAACCTAGTAAAACCATGTTATAACTACGGACTACAAAATACAGTATACACATATACCGGAGAAGAGATAGTCGGAATACCAGAATTACATAGAGCATTTCTAACATATAAAAGAATTACCAAAGGAAATTTATTCTATATAAAATGTTATACAGCACCAGGAGAGATATTATACGAAGAGATAAAATCACCAATACAGGTGGTAAAGATAGGATTAACAAAAGATATGATTATTCCAGAAGAGATAGAAAAACAAAATGAGATACCAAAAGTAGAAATACCTAATTTTTATGCAAATAAAAGAATAATTGGTATAGCTACGATTATACAAGAGCTAGCAAACAATTATTTAAATGGCAATGCTATTTGGAGCTATTATGCAAGAGATCAGGTAATGATATATGCAAACTCCAAAGAATTAAGAAAATCAGATATGGACGAAGTTCAAAGATGGATTTTGTCATTGTTACAACCAGAAGAACAACCATCTACGAGAGCTTTGAAGAAAGGATTTATTTCAGAAGAATTATTAGTAAGGTATTGCAAACTAATCAGCAACAAATATCCAGACCACAAATGCTCCAAATGCAACGGAGAAGACAATGTGATACCTACAGTTGATTTAGGATAAAGATAAAAAAAAAAAGTTAAAAAAAGAAGAAGTTATTATTGTTGGGTGAAATATCAGCCATATGTATAAAGTAAGAGTCTTTTATTTTTTGTCGTGTTGCATCGGCTGTAAAAAGCCAAATTGTATAAAAGTCATGAAGTAAATAGTAAGTGTCGGCCAATAATAAAGATAGGCCACTAAGTTTTTGTTTGTTTGCGTCGGCCGAATATGCAAAGGCCAAGTGTAAAGTAAAGTGTCGGCCATAATGGTCAAAGATGTAAGATTGCTGTGTATAAATAGAGGATTTCCCTCATTAATAAAATATCAATCTTCCATCTTCCTTTTCTCTCTACAATTTTTCTTAAAATTTCGCTTCCACCCCAAAATTGGAATATGACTGAACATTGGCTAAGGCGATATGGTAGAAATTACAGGTTAAAAAAGATTAAATATCAAGAAAAATTAAGTAAGCTTTTTAAAATATTATATAAAAGGTTATGATAAATAAAAATAAAAATACTAAAATAAAAAGAACTAAGATAGATAAAAAGGTATGAAAAATATGAAAAAAATTAAGATCTTTATATACAGGATATGAACTATCACAACTAGTCAAAACAGATAATGATAAAAAAGATCAATTGATAAACATAATTTCAAAAACAGAATATAAATATGTCTGCTATTTGAAAAAATAGTATGAACAGAGAAATCTATAAACAACAATTAATAGAAGAAATAATAGAAAAAATGGATGAAAAAGAACAAGAATTACATAATAGAAAAAGAATATTAAAAGAAAACATATTAGCAGGAGTATGTAATAAATCACTACTAGCACAAAGAAAAGATATATCCATATTAAAATTAGAATTAGATTGTCTTGAATATGAGTTACAACATAATATAATATATAGATTATAATGAATAAAGAAGAATTTGCAGTAGACGAAAAAACATACGAAAATCAAGACGGAATGATAGTAAAAATAATATTTTCAAATCTAGGAAGAAGATATAAAAAAATAGGAAATAATTTATACTTAATGTTAGAAAAAGAAACGGTAAAATTAGAAGATAGTTTAACAGCTATGATAAGAATAACAAAAGAAAATGAAGAAATAGACAAATCAAGAGAAATTGAAAAAATAAAAATACAAGAAAAACAAGAACTACAAAATTTAGAAGAAATAAAAAACTAAGAATAAGTGAATTAGAAAAAGAATTAGCTAGGTTAAAATTATTATATGAAAATAAGCAAAAACAGAAGGAAAAAGATAAAGAGCTTGAATTAACTAATGAAATAAAAGAAATGGAACAAAAATTAAATGAAGATATTGAGGTAAATGAAGTAAATGAAATAGATGAAAATGAAAATGACCAAAAATCAGAAATAAGTGACATAAGTGAGACATATACAGAAATCTTAGAACAGACAAATAAACTAAAAAAATTAGAAATAAACACAGGAGATATGAATAGACCTAGTACGTCAAGAGTCAAAACCCCAGATAATTGTCCCAGAAATAGCCCTAGAAATAGTCCTAGGTGGACACCACCAACTTATTATACAGAAAGTTATCAACAATCAGATAGAAATAATGCAATATGGAACAATAGATTAAATAAAAATTGGATACCGAAACCAATAAGTGAACAATATAATGTTTTAGATTTACATTGTGTCACAGATATAAATAAAGCAATATTACTATGGACAGGAAATATATCTAAATAGTTAATAGATAATAAAATAGAAACAACAAAAACACATAGATACATAGAAAGAACATTTATAGGAACAACAAAATTATGGATAGAAAACCTACCCCCAGAAAGTTTAGAAGTACTTAGGAATGATAAGAAAATGGATGGATCCCCATCAGCAACAAATATTGATAAACTAGACAAATATGAATCAGCAATAAAAAATGAATTTGGAGGTATGACCACGGATATAAGAGAACAAAATAAAGAAAAAAATAATAAATAGACAACTTATGACAAAATTGGCTATATGTAAAATGTGTTATATAGAAGAATATACTTGTGCATTTAAAGAATATTATTACAAAGCTAAATACAATTTAGACGAAGCAAAAGAAATAAGAAAACAATATTTTTCAAAATTACCAGAACCATTTAGTACGAAAATAATAAAGGATTGGGATAATGAAGGAATGGTAGATACTTTAGGAACTAGAATAAAATTTCTATCTCAATGGTTTACACAATTATGTGAAAACCAAAAAGAAAAAAATTAAAAATGGAAAAAGTACTAAATAAAAATTTATCATGTTGTAAAAATAAAATGGCACCACAGTTTGGATGTACAAATAAAAAACTAAAATCAAGAAGATATAAAAATTATAGAAAAAATAAAACTAAGTATAAATATAAACAACCAAGACGAAGATATTATGTAAAAAACTATAAAATGAAAAGATCATATAGACCTAAAAGAAAAATATCTCAATGTACATGTTATAATTGCGGAAAGATAGGACACATAGCTAAGGACTGTAAATTACCTAAAAATCCAAAAAGAAAACAAATTGCAGAAATAGTTATAGATAATGACAAATATATGCAAATAGAATACATAGACTATGAATTAAGCGAAAACGATAGTATATATGAAGTATCAGATATTGAAACTGAAAATGGAGAAGAAAATCTAGATAATGAAATAGAAGAAGAAGAAATATAATGTCTGAAAACTAAATAATATCTAAGGAAAATTATGAAGATGAAGAATCATCACACCAAAAAATTATATTTGATAATACACTTTTTGAACAAATAAAAGGAAAAGAATTAGATTTAAGTGTTGAAAAAATACTTGACATACCTATACTAAAAAACTTGTTTAATAGACAGAAAGAAGAATACTATGTAGTTAGTCAAAAAGAACACATCATAGACGGAAAATATACAAGTAGAAAAGCATATATACCCATAATAAACAAACGAATAATAAATAAAGAAATACAAAACATAAAAAATAAAGGAGCTATAAAATATGTACATTTAGGAGGAACGGAAATACTAATAAAAGCTTGTTTCAGAGAAGGAATAGATACGCCCATTGAAATATATTTAGCAGATGATAGAATAAAATATCCTATAGAAAAAAGCGTAATAAGTGCAGTTAAAGGAAATTTAATATACCAAAAATTTAAATTTATAATAAGTTCTAATTATACAGTATCATTAACAGACACGAATATAGATAAATCATTAGTATTATATTGGAAAATGTCATGAATAGAGTTAGCACCAGGAAGTAAGGTATTCACAGCATGATGTAAAAATCTTTATATATTAACAACAAAACATAAAATAACAGCAAGAAATAAAATTGATAAAATAAAAATAGAAAATCCTTTTGAAAGAATAATTACGGTAATAGATAATAATGACTATAGTTATAAAGAAATGGATACAGAAAAAGAATTGGAGATAGTAAAAGAGAGATTAAGTACCTTAAGTGCACCAAATACAAACTCATTAAATGTGATGACTAGAGCTTCCTCATCAAGAATGAGTTCATCTAAAAGAAAATATGAAATATCACAAGATTTAGGAGAAATGACAAAATATCATTATTTTATAACAGGAATAATAGACCAAAGAAAATATAAAATCTTAATAAACACAGGACAAGAAGAAAATCATATAACAAGAGAACTAGTATTAGAAGAAGAGATTATGAATACCGGACATATATGCCCTGGATTACCTAGTGAAATAGTAAATACAAATGAAGAAACAACAGAAAAAGAAATAATTATAGGAGGAATTCCATTAAAAATACAATTTAAGATATATGAAGGAAATCATAATATCATATTAGGAATAAAATGGTTAGAAAAAGTTAAACCATACAGCATAGAAAATGAACAACTAACAATAACTAGCCAAAATAAGAAAATAATTATAAAAAGAACCAAAAATGATTAATGAAAATATATATACTTGCAAAAATTATTGTAGAAGGATATCACAACAGATATTATACACCTATGATAGATACAGGAGCAGAAGCGAATATATGTAAATATAATTGCTTACCAGAAGATAAATGGGAAAAATTAAAAACACCTATGGTAGTAACAGGATTTAACAATGAAGGAAGTATGATTAAATATAAAGCAAAAAATATAAAAATACAAATATGGGATAAGATACTAACAATAGAAGAAATGTATAATTTCGAATTTACCACGAAAGATATGTTATTAGGAATGCCATTTTTAGATAAATTTTACCCACACATAATAACAAAAACACACTGGTGGCTTACTACGCCATGTGGCCATAAAATTGGAGCAAAAAGAGTAAAAAATAAACAACGAAAACCTATAGAATGGATTAAAGGAAGTGAGAAAATAAATCAGGAAATGGAAAATATAAATGAAAAACAAATATCACAATTAGAAATTATTATATTTACAATAGACAAAGTTAAAATAATTAATGAACAACAAGAACAACTATATAATGAAGACCCATTACAAGGATGGGAAAAACATAAAACAAAAGTAAAATTGAACTAATAGATGAAAATAGCATAATAACACAAAAACCATTAAAATATAACTTTGATGATTTACAAGAATTTAAAATACATATAAATGAATTACTAGAAAAAATTACATACAAGAAAGTAATAGTAAACATACAAGCCCAGAGTTTATAGTAATAAAACACAGTGAACAAAAAAGAGGTAAAAGTAGAATGGTTATAGATTACAGAAATTTAAATGCTAAAACTAAAACATATAACTACCCAATACCTAATAAAATACTTAAAATAAGACAAATACAAGGATATAATTATTTTAGTAAATTTGACTGTAAATCAGGATTTTATCATCTAAAATTAGAAGAAGAATCTAAACAATTAACAGCATTCACTGTACCACAAGGATTCTATGAATGGAATGTTTTACCTTTTGGATATAAAAACGCACCAGGTAGATTCCAACATTTTATGGATAACTATTTTAACCAGCTAGAAAACTGTATCATATATATAGATGACATATTGTTATATTCTAGAACACAAGATAAACATATAAGATTATTGGAAAAAATTATACATATAGTAAAAAATATAGGTATAAGTTTAAGTAAAAGTAAAGCAAAAATTATGAAATCACAAATAGAATTTCTAGGAATACAAATAGATAAAAATGGAATAAAAATGCAAACTCATAGAGTACAAAAAATAATTACTATTGATAAAAATATAGATACAAAAAAGAAATTACAATCCTTTCTAGGATTAGTAAATCAGGTAAGGGAATACATACCAAAATTAGCAGAACATCTAAAACCATTACATAAAAAACTTAAAAAAGATGTAGAATATTATTTTGATAATAAAGATAAAGAACATATAAGAAATATTAAGAATTTATGTAAAACATTACCAAAACTATATTTTCTCGATGAGAATAAAACATTTACTTATATTGTTGAAACAGATTCGAGTGATCATAGTTACGGAGGAGTTTTAAAATACAAATATGAAAAAGAAAAAATAGAACACCATTGTAGATATTATTCAGGATCTTATACAGAAGCACAAATAAAATGGGAAATAAATAGAAAAGAATTATTCGCATTATATAAGTGTTTATTAGCATTTGAGCCATATATAGTTTACAATAAATTTATTGTAAGAACAGATAACACACAAGTAAAATGGTGGATAACAAAAAAGTTAGATGATTCAGTTACAATAAAGGAAATAAGGAGATTGGTATTGAATATATTAAATTTTACATTTACGATTGAAGTAATAAAAACTGACAAAAATATGATTGCAGACTACTTATCAAGACAGAGTTACACAGCCAGGACAAGATAATCTTATGGAAAACATACTCAAAACCCTAACTACACTTTGTACAAAAGTGGATAGTATGGGCTTGAGAATTCAAAAGCTAGAAGAAAATGTACAATCTACAAGTCAGCAGCATGACTATAAACATGCAGAGCTACGTCGTTCGGCAGACGAAAAACAGCCAGAGCTAGAAGGAGAAGTTGGGAAACTCCGGAAAACCCATAACAATGTTTGTTCAGATACAACTGCAGGTACAAGTAAAAGAACTAGTGAAAAACCAAAGAACACAAACTTAAACCAGTTATTTGCAAAACCATTTACCCAAAAACCACAAATGCAAATACCAGCAGAACCACAAACATCAACCTATGCAATAAGCCTACAAAATGACAAAAAAAGATATAACTATATTACCCAATCTTACATTGAAAACATATACAAAATCCAAACATACCTAAACCTAAACCCAAGAACTACACAAACAAAAAATCCCGAAGAAGATTATATAACCCAGAAACTACAAGGATATAACAAACTTATTGCACAACCTAAGACCAACCCCAACCTAGTAAAAACATGTTATAACTACGGACTACTAAATACAGTATACACATATACCGGAGAAGAGATAGTCGGAATACCAGAATTACATAGAGCATTTCTAACATATAAAAGAATTACCGAAGGAAATTTATTCTATATAAAATGTTATACAGCACCAGCAGAGATATTATACGAAGAGATAAAATCACCAATACAGGTGGTAAAGATAGGATTAACAAAAGATATGATTATTCCAGAAGAGATAGAAAAACAAAATGAGATACCAAAAGTAGAAATACCTAATTTTTATGCAAATAAAAGAATAATTGGTATAGCTACGATTATACAAGAGCTAGCAAACAATTATTTAAATGGCAATGCTATTTGGAGCTATTATGCAAGAGATAGGTAATGATATATGCAAACTCCAAAGAATTAAGAAAATCAGATATGGACGAAGTTCAAAGATGGATTTTTTCATTGTTACAACCAGAAGAACAACCATCTACGAGAGCTTTGAAGAAAGGATTTATTTCAGAAGAATTATTAGTAAGGTATTGCAAACTAATCAGCAACAAATATCCAGACCACAAATGCTTCAAATGCAACGGAGAAGACAATGTGATACCTACAGTTGATTTAGGATAAAGATAAAAAAAAAAAAAAGTTAAAAAAAAAGTTATTATTGTTGGGTGAATATCAGCCATATGTATAAAGTAAGAGTCTTTTATTTTTTGTTGTGTTGCGTCGGCTGTAAAAAGCCAAATTGTGTAAAAGTCATAAAGTAAATAGTAAGTGTCGGCCAATAATAAAGATAGGCCACTAAGTTTTTGTTTGTTTGCGTCGACCGAATATGCAAAGGCCAAGTGTAAAGTAAAGTGTCGGCCATAATGGCTAAAGATGTAAGATTGCTGTGTATAAATAGAGGGTTTCCCTCATTAATAAAATATCAATCTTCCATCTTCCTCTTCTCTCTACAATTTTTCTTAAAATTTCGCTTCCATTTCGCTTCCACCCAGAAATTGGTGCAAATTCTTATGTGAGCCATCGCTTAGAGAGACCACCAAGAGGTTGATGGCCCTGCACTTGTCTTTTGATGGAGAGGGTGTTGACTGGGTAACCGAGTAGAAGGGATCCATTAAGAAGGCTAACCTAACCCTGACAACTAACTTCTTATGGTTGATTGTCCGCCCCTGTCTTTCCCCCCCAACCGCTGATAATATAGTCATATGGGATCGTGCAGTATTGATGGCGACAACGATAGCCGGATTTGAGGTGGACTTTTCTTGACTTCTACAGGAGTTCATGCACGAGAGGGCTTTTAAGGTCACAATTACTTACCCTTTCCCGTGCATGATATTTTCTTTATGCAGGTCCGTAGGTTTTCCCATCTGGCACATTGATCATCTCACGACCCGCTAGGCACTGTTAATATCATCCTCATAAGGGATAAGGCTAATGAGTTAGCTCCACGCAAAGGGCCCCGTCCTGAGTTGCCTCCAGTTGGTGACAATCTGGCTTATATGGTAGCAAAGGCTCGCACAGCTACAAAGGCTATTTCTAAAGCCACTGACACTAACCCGATCGAGTCTATCTCGGGTAGTAGCACTGCCCCAGGCTACTCCCGCTCAGCCCCTTTCCCAGCTCTAGCCCCGTTTGCGAGGGTCAAGAAACTAGAGGCACAGATGGCTACACTTCTGCATAACATCCAGCCTTGGATGCAGAGGTCTATTGCTGAGGAAGAAGAGAGCTTGAAGTGGAGAATTGTCCAGCACACAGACAGGAACATTGGTGAGGTTCATCAACGCTTGGACGTTTTTCAGTTGCGGGTACTAGCCCGTCCATCCCTTAGGTGGATGTGTCGACCCTTTAGGCTGCAGTCGAGAGTCTTCGCGCAGACATTGATATGATTCTAGAGGCTAGGGAGCCTGAGTTTGAGGCCCCTTCTGCAGAGCCTGTTGAGGACACAGTGATGGCAGCTATTCGCCACTTCAGAGATTCCACCACCTTCCCCTAGAGAGCATGCCAAGAGGCTTACGGGTCGAGAGGAGGATGAGGCTAGATCAAGGAAGAAGGAGCGTCGTGAGATGGAGGCTGCGTGGAGAGCCTCGCTTGTTGATGAGGAGGCGCGTCAGATAAGGGTTGTAGAGTTAGCTCTTGGGGCATCTCGCTCCAGAAATGTGAAGATAGGGGGAGGCACTGCTAATAATGTTAATGCTGATGTGCACACTACTGAGGGTGTCAAAATTACAGAGGTAGTGGGTTCCGGGAAACCGGACCCACCAGCTTGCTGATCGTCGGTTCTTTGCGCCCTAGGTTTGCTTCACCTACCACTCTCGTATTTCAATTTTTTAATTCATTGGGGACAAGTGCATGTCTTTTTGTTAGGGGGTGGGGTAAATGTAAAGTGAGTGCTAGGTTGAATTCTGAGTAGCCCAATTCCCTATCCTCTTTTGGGGTTTTCTTGCCTGTGTTCTTTTTCCCCAAGAGACTGATTATTTTTACTATTGAATCGGCAATGTCTATATCTTGTGTACATTGTTTAACTATGAAGCATGATGGCTAAAATGATATCCTGATGAAATGAAAATGATGCATGACTAGGCATAGTACTTGATAAATGTGTGATTCAAAGCAGGACATAGAGATACCCCATTGCATGACCCTAAGTCTCCAATTCAAACTGGATGTCTGATAATCTGTTAGAGTAATGAGATGTCAAGTGAGTGTGAGGAAGATTTGAATAGTTAACTATTTGTACTGAGCTAGAACTTGCCTAGTTAGTCCTATTAAAAGTAAGTTGTAATAGACAATTCGAAAAGGATCACAGGCCCTTGTTCAATATAGCCCATTTTTATCCTTAATAAAAAAAACTAAAAGAAATTAATCCTTCATTTATCCAAATGATTTGAGCTTAAACTAGACCTTTCTTTTTCACCCCAACTTATCTTTTCTGGGAATAATGTGTTGGCCCTGGTCCCTCCTTTGACATGTGCACCTCAGCTTATGCCAAAAGTATAAGTTGAGGGTGGCTAATGAAGTAAACAACATTTTTATGACCCTGACCCAACTTTGGGTATTGTGTACTTTCACTCATTGCAATGCCATGAGTTGAGGGTGGCTATTATGAAGGATGCTCTGGAAAGTGGGTTGATAGAACAAAGAGAGAGAAATAACAAAAGTAAAGTGACTCAAGAATCAGTTGAAAGAAAAGTGAAATAATAATAAAAAATAATACAATAAATATAAGCAAGAAAAGAATAGAGTCACTTACACAAATGAAGAAAGAAGGGAAAATAGCAAGGTAAAAGAATATGAGAAATTGGGTGAAATAAAATGATGATAAGAGATATGTTTAGCCGATTTGTCAAGGAGGGAAAAAAGTCACTGAAGTATACCTAAATATACCCTACCTGACCATTAGCCTATGTTACAAGCTAAGAAAGTCCTATCGTGACCCTAAGAGTTGTACAATGAACTTAAAGCATTGAAAATAAGGGCAAACTTATGGCAGTATGTATGAATGAGTTGTGAATTTGTTTTGAGAGTGATTGTTCAAAAGTAATCCTTATACTAAAACATAAATCATTGTGTTAAAAATGACGATATTTTTTTGAAGTGAGAACACTAGTTGCAATACCGGAATTATTAGCACCTCGGTGAGGGATTGAAGAGGATAGGTGTTACAGCGTGGTAAGTTTGTGTCATGGTCTTATTCCACATAATTCAAGCCTATTAGTGATAGCATGCATAAATACGATGAGACTTATCAGGATTGATAGCCAAATTATTGCGAAAGATAAAACATGGACACTATTGTACAAAGATTTTGTAGTGAGTCATAGTGCGTCGCTTGAGGACAAAAAATGAATTTAAGTTGAGGGTGTTGATATACCGTGGTTTCACGGTATTTTTAATGCTTTTTCCTTAAGATTAGTGTGTGTCCAAAAGCCTTTTTGTATTAATTTTATTTAAGTTTCTCTGTATTTGCAGGAAATCTGTCTAAAGATGAACGCGGAAGTTTTTGAGCAAGAACTGCAGAAAAGTAACACTTACGGAGCTTGTGACGATCCGTTGAGTCTTTGACTGTCCGTAGGTGGAATCGTAGTTAAGCTGCTGAAGGAAGATGAGGAAGTCTGACCATGTATGGGGTTACGAAGTGCGTTACGGACCATCGTATCCATGATAATCCGCACTGCTGGTTCGTCATGATGATCATAGAAGTAGTCCCAGTACCCAAATTCCAAGAGTTCAAGTGTTATGGAACGAACACCCTCGATGGACCGTTGTGCCTGTAACGATCTGTCATACCTGCCGTTGAGGGTAATGACTGAGCACCAGAAGAATTTTCAAAGTATGGGACGACAGAGTTCATGACGGCCCGTCGTGACCATGATGACCCGTCGCGAGGTCCGTCAACCAAGACGCATTTGATAGATTTCTAGCAATTAGAGTCCTTCTTTTATTAGGTTTTTGTTTTTTATAAATAGTTGTAAAAACCTAGTTTTTGGGGTTAGACACTGAGATAGTTAGACGCTTGGTTGTTAGACTCTTGGTTATTAGACATTTTTATGTTAGATTCTTTGTGAGTAGATTATTTTGATTATTACATTTTGATTTACCACACTTTTCTCTAGAGTTGATTGTTGGTGATTTTGTCGATTAATAAAAAAATTTCTGAAATTTATTTTTTCTCATTGACGTAAGTGCATGAATTCTTATATCATATATATATGAATATTGTGATTATGACTATGGGTAACTAAAGTCCATAACTAGGGTTGTGGGAACCATAGGTGAAAATAAGATAAAATCTAACTAAAATAACAATTTTAGAATATTTTCTTTCATGTATTGATAATTCTTTCTCTTAGAAGTCTTTATAACGGATGGCCAACGTTAGAACTTGTCTTAATGCTAATTGGCGGACCATGGAGGTACATAATAGGAAAAGAATTATCAACATAGTTTTAGTGTATACTATCTAATAGGCTAGTATTGATTTGTATGAGGAAATAACTTGATCAAATATCGAATATAATTCTTAATAAGAGGTAAAGGTAAGGGTTAGTATGGCAACACACGTAGACGGACCAAGGTGCAGAGTGAAATTTTCTAGGTGTCGGACCAAGGATTTAGAAATACATAACTTATCACTTTGCATGCAAGATACAAGGAAATAATTGTTATAGTTAGAATTATCAAGCTAGGAACATGTGGGGAACATGTAAACCCTAGTTACTTTTATTAACTGAATAAACTCCAACATTTGAATTTTCTAGTTGTCTACTTTGATTTAGCTAATTATTTTCATTCATTTAGAAATAAAACCCCCCCTTTTACTGTCTATGTTTTCCTAGGAAATAATTGTCTAAATAGTAGTGATAACTGATTGAAGTTAAGTCTGAACTATTTTCCTCGTGGAAACAATCCTAACCACATTTGTTGGGTTATTTACTTGATACGACCGCTTTACTTCGTATTTGAGAAGTAAGTTTGAGCGTATCAACCTTTGATGAGGAAATGTCATATTATATATATGTTGATACACTTTGTGAGAATGAATCTATCCTAGGTAGTCTACGGGATCTCTTGAGTGTATGTAAGGGATTGTATGGGCGGTCGCTTCACAACTCACTCAAGTGAGGCTTAGAGTCACCTTTTATAGAATAATCTTACATTAATTTTTATTATGTCCTGTAAGTGTGTATGTGACTCCTCATAGGTAGTCTTGAGGGTCATTTAGGTATGCCTAGAGAGGTTGTATGTGCGGTCTCTCTTGGTGTTACTTAATTGAGTCTTATGACAGCTTTAAGTGGAATAATTACATACAATAAGATGTCAAGGGAGAAGATGAGAAACTTCACTGTACAATGAAGGGACTACACTGTAACAGTTATTCGAGTTATTGGAAAGTGAGTTATAAAAATGTGATATTAGGTTTAAATGTTTCCTTATGTGTTTATAAATTAATAAATGTTGTTCTTATAATTTTATGATGATATTAAGAAAAGATGCATATTTTGAATAAATTTCCATTTTCATGATTTTAATGCATAATGAAATACTTAATAAATGTGGTTGTACTAACTCGTTGCTTTTATCTATCTCTATAGTTGTTGGTAGTTGAAGAGCTTTTGGAAAGGGATGACTTGGATAGTAGAATGATTCAAGACAAGTTGAAGATGTCCTCATTTGAGTCGAGGGCATATATGTCTTTTATGTTTCTTATTGAAGTATTGTAATAAACTAAGTATTTCTATATTAATATTGAAGTATGGGTCGTGTCCCAAGTATTCTTGTGTATTAAGATGATTAGATTGAGACTTTGTATATCCTATTGCTTTATATGAAAGACATTTCTAAAGAGTATGAGATGTTTTATGAAAAGGTTTAATTCCACACTATTTTTCACTATGTTTATGCGATGAATGATATGTAAGGGATTGTACAAGTCATCCGAGAGGTCAAGTACGCCAGTTGCAAAATGGAGATTGCCGTTAACTTCTAGGGTGTGCTTTCAGGATGTGAAAAACATGGTATCAGATTATAGGTTGTGAAAGTAGTATTAGGAATTGAAAAGTCGTATCAAGTCACATCTAGTAGTGTCTTGACCATCGTGTGAGTCGCGCCACATCTATATGTGAGAGGCTATAGGATGCTAGAGTTTCCCTTCTTTTCTACTCCTATGTTGTGCCGTGGAGTAAAATTTATGGGAACCCTTTTCTTATGGTTTTCCTTGTGTTTCTAGGAAGATGAGTACGAGGAGGACACCAGCTAGGAGAGCTGAGGAGAATGAGGTGCAACAGGAGATTCCTCCTCATGTTGAGGAAGTTGAGCAAGTTCATCGAGGTTCTAAGGTGATCAAGTCCCTAATGTGAAATGAGGTAATGAGGTTCTGGAGGTTCATTCGAGTAGATTAATAGGGAGATTTTCGTCACGACCCGGATTCTGGAATCCGGATTGCAAGCAGCGTCATTGACATCTAAGAGGTCGCACACATGAATCATCCTGCATTCACCACATTCATATGGTTAATTTTAAAGGAAAATTTAAAAAATTCAAACTTATGAAGTATACATAGACTTCAAATAATTATATAACGAATTCATCATATACTAAGCTCATCATAAATGTAACAGCCATCTATCATACGAATAAATTCGAAACAGAATAAGAATATATAATAAATACATTTTCCAAATGCGGACTTATTACAAAAGCTTCAAAATGAAAGTACGAAAGAATCACTAGGGAAAACAACCTCTTGACTTGTCTAAAACCATGTCTAGACTAAAACTTTAGCATCCTAGAAATCAAGAAGACCTACCAAAAGGTCTGGAGAAACGATGATATCCAAACCATTGCTAGAGTCATTCATCTTTCCCTTAACCTGCATCAATAAAGTATTAAATTGTAGGGGTTGTTACACCACTTGTACTGAGTATGGGTGTATGGACACATACACATAAGTCTATTCATGATCAAAGAAAGCTCTTCCTAAATGACATGTTATTTCTGGAAAGTCTAGTCACTAGACTTTCTTAATTCGATGGTTGTGAATTGTGTATGAATATGATGTATTTTAATGCATTCAAAACAAAAAACTCATTTTATATATGATTACAATATATTAGTATCATCAACATAATTTTAGAACAACTCGGGCGTAGATTTGAGATTTTGATGTTCTTAGGCAGAGAATTGCTCTTTGTACACTTAGATTATTTTTCAGTCTTTTTCTTCTTGTTGTTGTCTGGTTGGCATCAACATCCTCGCCGTATAGATACCGGTGGATGGAACGCAGGGAGATACCAACCTGAATGCCACGTACTTGGTCATGCTCCGGTGGGGCCTATTTGGCGGGGGAAGCCCGCGTATCAATCAGTGATATGAGAGTAGCCACGTAGGAGCCATAGAACTCTTGGACCAACTATTCACTATAACGCCCCAACAAACGCACTCTCTACTCCAGTCGGTGTCTGGTGAAGAGATTGTGGATCTCAGGCATAGTAGGGAGACTTCCCGTAAGGACCCGCCTCTCCAATGTAAGCGTCGGTGTCATGACTCCTTTATCATTCAGACGCATTCCATCTTAATAAACTTGATACTACCCATCGATACACCACCGGTTGGGTTGGTCGTCAACCGGGCTGAGAGCACGAGTCGGTGAGCCAGGTGTGGATTCAGAATTTTAAGACTCAACAGACGAGGCAGACTGTGCAGCTGTGGCGGGTGCAGGGATTTTAATAGATCCGAAGGCTTCATCTGACCACGAAACGCCTAAGGTGCCAGAGGCTCCTTCTTCATGAGTAGCTGACCTAGAAGGTGTGCCGGTCAGTGTGCGCTCCTCATCAGACTGGGAGGCAGTGACTATACCGGACACAACCTTTTTGGGTGTGGCTCTGGCAGCACCTGCAGCTTGGGATAGGGTGGAACTGCCTGGGGGCACATACTTGGGGTCACGCACATCATCATAGACAATGACCAGGCGGGCAGACGGGGCGACAAACTTTTATCGCCCACGTGTGTAGACTTGATCTTGTTTTTGTTCCATTAGAGATAGTACCTGTAAGGAATCAATATTTGTACTTGAAGGAGCAAACAATACAAGCAAAATGACACAAAATAAATATAAGAGTTAAGATATAATTATATTTCAATAGAAACACTGAAACACGACGGACCAGGTGATGGCTCATCGTGAGTACGACAGACCGTCTTAGGGTCCATCATGTCTTATTTAAACTAAATTTATGCGAAGACCCCTGAAGGAAAGTCTCTGATAGTTATGAAGGATAAGTAGGACGGACCATTATGATGATGACGGTCCGTCGTCTATGTCCCTTGTGGGACACTTAGAACAAGTATGGGGACCCTTAGGAGAGAGGTCTCTGACCGTCATGACGGTTTGTGCAGGACGGACTGTCGAGGGTATGATGGTCCGTCGTAGGTGTTCACCCTAGGACACTTAGAAAAAGTATGGAGATCCTTAGGAGAGGGGTCTATGACCGTTATGACGGTTATGCAGGACGGACCATCAAGGGCATGACGGTCCATCGTAGATGTCTGTAAGAAGACATTTGGAAAACGTTTGAAACCCTTAGGAACAGGGTATCTTACAACCAGAACGGTTGTGTAGGATGGACCACTTAGGGTATGACGGTCCGTCGTATATGTCCGTAAGAGGATACTTAGACAAAGTGAGAGACCCTTAGGAATAGGGTCTCTGACAACTGGAACGGTTGTGCCGGACGAACCGTTGCATGTGTTCGTTGGTGGACACTTGGATAAAATTAGACAGTGGGGTGTTGGTGATGTTGGGTAGGACCCTATGACGGTCCGTCGTGGGTAAGACGGTCCGTCATCGGGGTGTTGTTCTCTCATTCAGTGAAAGAACTGGGGATGCCAGAATCATCTCCTATGACCCAAATTGAATTTTTAATATTTAACCTACATGTGTCTAACCTTAATACCTAGTAAGCCAGCAATGCTAAAGCACCTATCTCTAGAGTTTTAACTAGGAAAGTTTGAGGATTCTTAACCTAGGTCAGTCAAAATTTGTATTAAAGAATGAACCCATTAATATGAAATAGACTAATACTAATTGATAAACAAAAATGCAATGTAAATGGGTAGAAATCGGAGACACATACCATAAAATATAAGAAAAACAAGCGAGGAAGGTACTTGTTGATCAAGAAGATAATCACAGCAGCAAACTCCGACTAGTATAGAGTGGATTTTAGGAATTTGGGAAATTTGGGAAAATGATCGGCTCAAAGAGAGGTAGGAACTGGGAAGTTTAAAATGGAGGGAATGGGAGAAAGAGGGAAAGAAACCTTTCAAACGAATGTGTGGGGTTTTTTATAGATTGAAATTTTTTAAGAGTTCCCAGCTAGGTCAGGTCAGGTACGCACATTAATGACGCGACGAGACCTTACGGCGGTCAATGGTAGGTTATAAGGTCTGTCATTGGTTCCATCACGTGTGCCCTAGTTTTGAAAATAATTGAAAGACCTATGTGGCACGACGGATTCATGCGACGGTCCATCGCGTACGTGATGGTCTGTCGATGTGTCTGTTAATGACTGTTGCAGAGTGAATTTCTGAAGATTTTCTTGGTGATGTGCCTACAAATTTAAAACCCATTAGTAGAAAATGCTACCATTACTAAAAAGAAAAACTATAGTAATGGGTTGCCTCCCAACCAGCGCCTGATTTAACGTCACGGCACGATTGAGGACACTTGATTACTCAGACTTCATCAAGATGACATGCCTCTATCACTTCATTCACCGAGTCAGCATGCCCAAAATGGAGTTTTATGAGTTGAGTAATTCACCTTAAACCGCACACCCTCCTTGGTTTCTAAATCCACTGCTCCATGAGGGAAAAATTGGGTAATCAAGTAAGGGCCATTCCATTTGGACTTGAGCTTGCCCGGAAGCTAACGCAACCTAGAATTGTCTAAAAGCGCCAAATCCCCAACCATAAACACTCGTTTTTCACTTAATAGGTCATAATCCTTCTTCATCTTTTCTTGGAGGATATAGCAGACACCAATTGGAGCTCACTACTCTACCTCATGGACCTACAAATGTTGAAGGTCGCTTCTTCACTGTTCAACCGAAATTTCATCTTCCCCTTTTCCATATTAACTAAGGCTAAACCCGTATCAAGGAATGGCCTCCTAAAAATAATAGGCACTTCATTATCGACTTCACAATAAAGAATAAAAAAAACTTCTGGAACTATGAACGACTCCACTTTTACTAGCACATCGTGGAGTATCCCTATAGGCCTTTTCATTGTTCGATCGGCCATCAGTACCCGCATTGCAGTGGGCTTTGGGTCACCCAAACCCAACTTCTTGTAAATCGAGAAAGGCATGAGATTTATGCTTGACCCCAGATCTCATAATGCTTTTGAAAAATGTAAAGACCCGACTATCTTTGAGTCACACAAAATGTACGAGAGATTTTGTAGCAGTAACACTACAATGCAGCATTCTATCATCATCCTCGAAAGTGACCAATCTTTTCTTTGTAACCAGATCTTTCATAAACTTAGCATAACCAGACATTTGTTGTAGAGCTTCAACCAAAGGGACATTGATAGAAAGGTGCTTAAACATAATTAAAAAATGCTGATATTTACCATCCTCGGTCTTTTACACTAATCTCTGAGGAAAGGGGGGTCTAGGCATGGGAATTCCCTTTATAGGCACTTCAGCATCTTTCCAAGTGTTATCTTCTACTTCACCACTACCCTCTATCACCTTATCATTATATTTTATCACTTTTTTCTCCTTAGACGTCATAGGTTGGTCAATGGTATGCTTACCACCCCGAGTAGTGATTGCCATACAGTGTCCGTCATTTTTCAGATTTTGGACAGTGTTGCTAGGAAGAGTGCCCCGTTGCCGTGTGTTCACAGTCACAAATAATTGGTCCATTTGCAACTCAATCTGCTTAATTGATATTGCATGTGTATTGACTTTGTGCCCAATACCCGCTAAATCACTCCATAACTCTTTAATGTTCTCATGATTAGCATCAAACCTCCTCATCAATTTATGCAACATATCATCAACTCGCGCCATACTATCTCAACCATTCCTAAGAGTGACATCACGATTTTGAGGAGGGACATAGGGCCGATTTCTATCATTTCTGTTACCATAGTTACCCATGTTGAAGTTGTTGTCGTGGTTGTAGTTTCAATCTCGGACATAATGACCCTCACTGTTATAGTTACCATTGATCCAACTTTGTTTTCCTTTACCTTGGCTCCTATTCTACTTATTTGACCCTTTGGCACTCGGTCGGAAACCCTTTGTCTGCTCATTTACCGCATAGAATCCTCCACATAATAGCATTCATCATTTGATGGTGGTGGTTTAGATAAGTTGTTAACTGCATTTATCTTTTCTGCACCCCCAATGATATTGTTTTAATACCAACCCAAGCCTAGTTCTCATCTGAGCCATCTCTTCATGAATCTCATATGTAGATGGTTTGTGAGTGGATTATACTACGAAGGTATTTCTTCCAGTATCTGACTTCCTAGTAATCCAAGATTTATTGTTCCGGGAGATTTTCTCTAACTTTTTAACAATCTCAGCAGAAGGACACTCTCCATAAGAACCACCTGCTATAGTATCCAACACCACTTTATTATTATCATCCTGTCCCTGATAGGAGTATTCCTTCAGTGAGTCATCATCTATACGGTGAGTTGGGATGCTTCTAAAAAATAAGGTGAATATATCCAAAAACTACTCACTAACTCTCCTGTTAGTGCCACAAAGTTGTTCACTCTGTCTTTGTGGTATAGTTTCTTGGAGACCGGGTATTAGCGTTTTAAGAAAACGTCCCTTAGTTAGTTCTAAGTGAAAATTGAGTTATGAGGGAGCTCACTGAAACAAATAACAACCTCTCCCGTCAATGAGAGAGGAAACACTCTTAGCCCTATTACATCCAAGTCCAAGTCAGGAATCCCTACACAGATTTTACACACAGCCCTTACCTTAGCTATATGGGCGTGTGGATCCTCAGAAGGTAGCCCTGAAAAAAAACCTCTGGCAGTGAGCATTTCAATCAGACTACTAGTTACCACAAAGGTGTGGCGTGGTGGTAGAGGACGCAAGACAAGTGGCCCATCATAGTCTGCTATTTTATCATAGCCTTTGTAGTATTCTTGGGGCAGTGAAGCGGGATTTTTTCTCCTCTGTTGGTTTTCACCTGGAAGATTGAGTAACAACTAACCATGAACATCAACCGAAGTTGGGATGTGGATCATCATCATTAATACCCAAATTTTGATTCATGTTGTGTAGTGCACTCTCTAATTCGTGATCGTAGGGAAACAAGGGTTCTCTTCCTCTCCATGTATTTGGCATACAAGGAAGATAGTTCTACAAGAATAAGAAAAAACAAGAAACAAAGTAAAATCAAATAAATATTGACTAAACTATAAAAATAAGTTTAAGTTAATCTAAAAGCTATTTTCCCCGGCAGCGGTGCAAAAAATTTATATGCTCAAACGTACTTCTCAAATAAGAAGTAAAGCGGTCGTATAGAGTAAAAAACCCAACTAATGAAGTTACGATCGTTCCCACGGGGAAAATAGTTCAGACGTAACTTCAATCTATTATTACTACTATTTAGTCAATTATTTCCTTGGAAAACATAGACGATAAAAGGGGGTTGTTATTTTTATATGAATGAAATTAATTAGCTTTATCAAAGTAGACAACTAGCAGATTCAAATATTGGAGTTTAATTAGTTAATAAAAGTAACTAGGGGTACGTGTTCCCTACAGGTTCCTAAATTAATAACTCTAACTATAACAATTCTTTCCTAGTATGTTGCATGCGAAGTAATAAGTTATGTATTTCAATATCTTTGGTCCGGCATCTAGAAAGTTTCACTCTGCACCTTGGTCCGGCTACGTGTGTATCTATACTAACCCTTACTTTTACCACATATTAGGATTGTATTCAATATTTGACTAAGTTATTATTACCTCTTACCAATCAAAACTAGCCTATTAGATAGTATACATTAAATCTGTGTTGATAATTTTTTTTCTTATTATCTACCTCCTTGGTCCGCCAAGTAGCATTAAGGCAAGTTCTAACGTTGGCCATCCGTTAAAAACACTTCTAAGAGAAAGAATTATAAATACATGCAAGTTAGTTAGATTTTATCTTATTATTTACCCATGGTTCCCACAACCCTAGTTATGGAGTTTAATTACCCATAGTCATAATCACAATATTCATATATATGATATAAAAATTCATGCATTTACTTCAATGAGAAAGAATAAAATCCAGAAATTTACTTGATTAATCGACAAAATCACCAACATAAACTCCAGAGAAAAGTGTAATAAACCAAAGTGTAATAATAAAATAATATACTCACAAAAAATCTAACATAAAAGTGTCTAATAACCAAGAGTCTAACAACCAAGAGTCTAACCCCAAAAACGAGGTTTTTACAACTATTTATAAAGAACAAAAACCGAATAAAAGAAGAACTCTAATTTCTGGAAATCTCTCAAAACGCGGCTAGGTCGACGGACCTCGCGACGGGTCATAATGGTCACGACGGTCTGTCATGGACTCCGTCATCCCATATATTGCAAATTCTTCTGCTGCTCTCTTCATTACCCTCGATGGGATGTATGACGGATCATCACAGGCACAACGGTCCGTCGAAGGTCTTCGTTCCATAACACTTGAAATCTTGGAATTTGGGTACTGGACTACTTCTCTGATCATCACGACGAACCAGCAGGACGGACCATCATGGATACGACTATCCGTTACGCATATCGTAACCCCACACTTGGTCAGACTTCCCCATCTTCCTTCAGTAGCGGCACTACGATGCCACCTACCGACCATCACAGGCACGACGAACCGTTACAAGCTCCATAGGTGGTACTTTTTTGAATTTCTTGCTCCAAGACATCTGCGTTCATCTTTAGACAGATTTGTTGCAAATAAAGAGAAACTTACATAAAATTAATACAAAAAGGCTTTTGGACACACGCTAAATTTAAGGGAAAAGCATTAAAAATACCGTTAAACCACAATATATCAAAGGTTATCTAAAGACTTACTTAAGTATATAAAAAAGATAAAGTCCATGATCAACCTTCTCAAGAATACCTAAACAATCCTTAAGACTTCCTATGTTCGGATCATGTCCACATAATCAACATTTTCCTTAATTAGAGTCATTCTTAAGAATTATCTATGTAAGATACAAAGTGACCATTCCTATTCCCCCTTCAGACATTAACTAGCAATCCTTAACTACTCTAATTAAGTACTTATCCATTTAAATACTTTATAACATAAGTCGTTAGTTCATTAAACTCATACATCACATAAAGGACATTTAAGTAATGGTCTTAGACAAGACCTAGGGACTATAACTAACACCTTTAAAGCTTATTGTGCAATGTCTAGATAGTGTCCTATACCACTACCAAAACATCATAGAAATTCTCTAATGCTAGCAAGTATTCCACATTATTTGAATAGGCAATAACCGACATAGACCATGATAGCTAGACATGGAATCTAGAGTTCTACCTTAATCCGATGAGGGTGTTGTACTTGCCAAAGGTACAACTAGGACTCATCCCATGTAGGAACATGGTTAAGGAATATGAGGGGCTTTTATGCACTCTAGTTTCATTCTCAAGTAGAGGTACATTGCGCTCTAGTCGCATTCTTAAGTAGACCTACCTCCCATAAAATAATCACTCGGTGCTAGCCTTGGTTCTTATAGGGTAATTGACATTAAAGGATCACACGAAAAGGTTCCTTATCTTATTCATAACCTAATAACATTCAACCTACCAAAGAGGTCCACCAGGGTTACCTTTCATTGGCGACTAAGATAACTCATTATGGCATTCCTAAGGAATAATATGATGAAGTTCCATCCAATTAACCTTAAGTCCACTATTCCCTTACATGAAGGACACCATTACGACTTTCGACTTAAACATTGATAACATAACCTTTACTACGTACATGACCTTCTTAACATCCTGTATAGACTAACATATCTCCCATTCATACATGACAAGGGTGCACTAAGCCTACCTAGTCAAGGCATATAATAATCTCATAACATTCATTCATATATATAGGAAGGGACACAAGTCTACCAAACATGACAGTACATTCTATAACCTTATCACATATAGCATATCATTCTTTAAAGCACTTAGGGTGACCCTTATGATCTTTTTGTCACCCTATACATTACTACAACATCATCAATATTATAGATTTATATATTCAAGTAAAAAAAATCATGCATCATCTCTAAGACTTTACATATAAGCACAAAGTCATAGTCTAACTTGATCACCTATATAGCATCAATAGAACACATATACTTTCTCATTACTTAACATCTAGATAAATATAATAATACTTTACATAATAAACTACACAAATTGAAACATTATATAAACTAGTGCCGACAAGGCCATGATCATCATAATCCATAAAGTAACACCGACAAGGCCACGCCTATTGCATGTAAATCACATGACACCTCCACCATAAGTGGAACTTACCAATCACAACATAATTGAAATATAAACAACATCAAAATAAAGGGAATAGGGCATCTTACAACCAAAATATCCTCGATACCTCAATTTGATGCTAAATCATCCAATTTAATAACATAAGACACTTACCAATGACCATGAATAATAATTCAATATAGAAACTATGATAATCGTTGAGACATAGGTCAATATCAAGTAACCCATAACTTAGTAAACAACTAGGGTTCATAAAATTCATGGTTTAATAATAGGTAATTTGTGTTAAAATAATAAATAAAATATCAATTAAATCATCATTCAATGTTTAGAAATCATTAATGCAAAAACCCATCGTAGAATCATGAAATTGGACAACTCAACTTGAAAACTTTAGAAAATATCGTGAGAATTGGGGCTCCATGATGAAAAGAGTTTAAAGAATAAAAATCCATACCTTGATGAAGCTAATTATTCACTTCTATGAAGAATCTCCACTCAATTCGTTACATGAAGCTCCTCTTTGACTTTAGAGTTAAATGGAGTCTTAGAGAGAATTATAAGGGATTTGGGATTTTGATTTAGAAGAATGAAATCATCTTAGTGAATTAGGCTTATAAACACATTTAAAATACCAAAAAGACCCCTAAATAACCGCCGATACTCTTATTGGAAGTGGGGTGAAATTATAGCATCACCCCTCACTTAACAGTGAGGCTGCAGGACAACATACCATCAACGATTGGGCAGTCGACAGACCGTTTGTTTACAGATGGACCATCATATCCTCACGTCGTCTGGTTCACAGTCTTGACATGGTTCTTCTCCCTTCCCGGTCTAAGTCTTTACCAACGGAATCCATCGACGGGGCTTCAAGAGGCCCACGAGCCGTTGATACCTTCTGTCGTTTTGGGCTGCCTGGGACAGTCTTGACTCCAAGTTTGGAACCTTCCTCAACGATCCTTTATTGGTCTATGGGGATGTTTCCTCAGCCATTTTCAACAAAAATACCATTGTATTCGAGTTTGTAACCTCTCACATGAATTTCATCCAAAACGAACACATAAAACATGACTAAACATGCCTAGACACACAAGGTCGTTTCAAGAGGCATTTTTTGGAATGTCATGGACGTTCTTTGAGGCTTGACGTTCACACTCCATGAAACTCGACACACTGTCTATATATACTATAATAAATTATTTAAAGACCATACAACTTCATTACTCAGACCTAAAAACATAAAACCACATATGAGGCACATAGGTGACTTAGTCATCGAACGTCTTAGTTGTCCTATGACATTTTACTTCAAATGCACCTAAACTCTTAAACACTACCTCAATACCAAATGAATAGTAAACTTAGCAATCAATACCAACATATTAGATTTTAGTTAACCTAAGTCATTTTTGGGGTTTTACATTCTCCCCCACTAGGACAACATTCGTCCTCGAATGACACTTGGCACTCTCTGAACACTTCCAAGAATAGAGATTTAGCTAGCAGATCATCATCATACCAAATAAGATATAATAAAGAATAAATCATCAATTTCACACTATCTAGAGATTCACATCACAATAAGAACAAGAGGGCAATTTTATAACTCATTATTCTACGAACTCACATGCTTCATATAACTCATTATGCTACAAACTCACATGCTTCATTCAAAATAGTAATAACTCATTTTATACACAACACATACTCATATACATCAGTTATAACTATATTAAAACAATTTTCAACCAAATAATCAATTAGTCAAATTTTTGAAATTCTTAACAATTAGCAGTTTCATGATACAGTGATTTTTTGCCAATTTTTTATAAAATGCAACCTTTGTGCAACTCATAACATGAACAAGCTAGTATTCAAGGTAACCTAATATAAAAACATCTTACATCATGATCATAACTTCATAAAATACAAAATGGAAGAAGTTATTGAAATTCAATTTAAAATAAATCTCCTAAGATCATGCACATACTACATGCTTCTATATCATTGTATCCCATCTTCTAACCATACTCCCCCACTTAGAATAAACTCATATCTCTAGAAAGAAAATGCAAGGACTTACCCTCATCATCATAATCACCATCCGACTTTTCCCCTCTAGTCCGGAGTGCATGGAAACTCCTCTTTAATTGAACATCATCGTTTGGAACATTAGCAGCAACTTGCTTACTCTCTCTTCAAAGGCCGCAATGATAGGAAAATGTCTCACCTTATAATCATCCTTCCCACAACCAAGACAACCACTAGTACTTGCTAGACACTTCCTGTAGTGCCTCTTTACACAAGTGACACATGTAGGCTTTTCATTTTGAGAACCACCTCCTTTCTCAAATTTCACCTTAGCACTCCTAGGTTCTTCTTGAGTTTGAGCCCTATTCTTAATCCTAGTAAGATCATGATCACTAGAACCACCCCTTTTTAAGTTTCTATCCATTGTATTATGTTTAGACTCTTCAAGTGATCTTGCATACAACATGAATCTAGTTACAGTCATATCATTATGTAAAATTGACGTACGACATTCATCCTTTATTATGTCGGCATACCTTGTTACAAAGTAACTCATTTCAAACCTTGGATTTGACACAAGAGTGGGAGCACATTTGGACAGCTTAGAGAACTTCAAAGAGTATTTCTCAATACTCATATTTCCTTGCTTGAGATTGATAATCTCATCTACCTTAAACTTCCCTCATCTCAAGGGGAAAGTACTTATTAAGATAAATTTCCTTAAATACTTCGCACTTAATAGGACTCGGCTCCTCCAGCCTATTGCCTTTCCATTGTGTGTACCCCACTTGAGACATATCTTTCAATTGATACGAAGCCAAGTACGCCTTCTCCCTAGATGTCACTCCCATATCATGCGCTATCTTGTACACCTCATCTATAAACTCTTGGGGATCCTCTCCCACCATTTACAGAAGAAATATACGAGGATTCATCCTCAAAAAATCTCTTAACCTAGATGTCATAGTACTCTCCACTACATTCTCCCTAGGCACCATACTCAAATTTATCTTAGTAGTCATTGTTTGGACTAAAGTAACAAAAGCCTCCTTAATATCCCTATTGGTCAACTCGGATGAACCTTCAAAACCTCATTACCTCCTTCTATATTAGGGAGTTGATAACCTTGAGCACCTTGACGAACTTGCTCAACTTTATCAACTTGGGGAGGAATCTCCTCTTGCACCTCATTCTCCTCAACTCTCCTAGTCAGTGTCCTCCCCGTATTCATCTTGCTCGAAACTCAAGGAAAACCATAAGAAAAGAGTACTCATAAATTTTACTCCACGACAAGACATAGGAGTAGAAAAAAGGGAAACTCTAGCATCCTATTTCCTCTCGCCCATAGATGTGTCGCGACTCACACCGATGGTCAACACACTACTAGACGTGACTTAATGAGACTTTCTGATTCCTAATACTACTTTTACAACGTATTCTCTGATACCAAGTTTGTCACATTCTAAAATCGCACACTAGAATTTAAAGACAATCTCGGATTTCAACCGGCGTACTTGACCTCTCGGAAGTCATGTAGAAGCCCTTACATATAATTCATCGCATAAACATAGTGAAAAGTAGTGTGAAATTAAAATTTTTCACAAAATGTATCATACTCGTTAAAAATCTCTATCATATAAGCAATAGGTAATACTAATTCTCAATATCATCATCTGAAGACAGTGGAATACTTGGGATACGGACCATACTTCAATACTAATATAGAAATACTTAGTCTATTATAATACTTCAATACGAAACATAAAAGACGTATATGCCCTCTAGAAAAAAAGGACATACTTCAAATTCTCTTGTACGATGCTATGATCCAAGTCTTCACTTCCAAAAGGTTTTTCATATACCGACAAAGATAGACTTAGATAAAAGCATAGAGTTTGCACAACTACATATATTAAGTATGTTGTGCATAAAAATCATGAAAATGGAACATTATTAAAAATATGAATATTTTCTTAAAATATCATAATATAATTATAGGAATATCATTTATAAATTTAGAAACATATAAGGAAACATTAAAACCAATATCATAATTTTATAAGTCATCTTCCCCCTTGACATCTTCTTGTATGTAATTATCACAATTTAAGCTATCCTAAGACTCACTTAAGTATGACCAAGAGAGACCGCCAATACAACCTCTCTAGCCATACCTAAATGACCCTCAAAACTACTTATTTTTAGTCACATACACACTTAAAAGACATCATAAACATCAATGTATGATTCATCTAGCAAAGGTGACTCTAAGACTCACTTGAATGAGTTGTGAAGTGACCGGACATACAATTCCACACACACACACTCAAGAGATCCTATAGACTCCCTAGGAAAGAATCATTCTCACCAATTGTATCAACATAATTCTAATATGACATTTCTTTATCAAAGGCTATCAAAAAACTTACTTATGTAGATCAATAAGATTACGTCCATGATTGACCTCTTCAAGACTACCTTATTAATACTTAAGACTTTGTATGTTCCAATCATTTCAATATAATCAACATTTTCCCTAACTAGAGTAATTCTTGAGACTCATATATGTAAGATACGAAGTGACCATTCCTATGTTCCTTGCACACATTAAGTAGAAAACCCTTAACAACTTTAGATAAGTACATATTCCTTTTACATACTTCATAACATAAGTCATTAGCTCGTCAGTTTATTAATACTCATACATCATATAAAGGACATTCATGTAATGGTTTTAGACAAGACCTAGGTAATCTAATTAACACTTTCAAAGCCTATTGTGCAATGTATATGTAGCGTACCATACCACTACCTAAAATTCATATAACTTCTCTAATGCTAGTAAGTATACCAAATGATTATAATATGCAATAACCAACATAAACCATGAAGCTAGTCATGGAAGCTGGAGTTCTTACCTACTCCAATAAGGGTGTTCTACTTTCCTACGGTTGAACTAGAACACATCCCATGTAGTCACATGGTTAAGGAATTTGAGGGGATTTATCTAGTAAGAGGCTGGACATGTTTCTCCTCCCTTCCCAGTCTACGTTCTTAGCAGCATCACACATCGACGTGGCGTAGGGGGGACCACGAGCCATTGATGCCTCCGTCATTTTGGGTTGCCTGGAACAATCTTGACTCAAAACTTTTTGTCCTTCCTCGATGACCTTTGGTTGGTATTTGGGGATGTTTCCTTGGACGTTTTCAACTCAAACACAATAGTATATGATTTAATCACATCTCACATGAATTTCATCTAAAACGAACACATAAAACTCGACAAAACATGCCTAGACACACAAAGTCATTCCAATGCACATCTTTCGAACGTAATGGACATTCTTAGACGTTTGACCTCCAAAATCCACGTAACTAAAAAACGTCCTATATATGCTAAAATAACACATTTAAGGATATTACAACCTGATGAATCATACATGAACACGTAAAACCATATATGAGGCACATAGGTGACTTAGTCGTCGAACGTCTTAGTCGTCCCTTGATGTTTGACTTCCAATACACCTAAACTCTTAGACAATCCCTTAATACCATATAATAGGTCTATTTATGACTTTAGACCATAAATACCAACACGTTAGGCTCTAGTTAACCTAAGTCAATGTTAATGAAAAGTCAAGTATCTAGAGTAGCTATAACGATTGCTTAGGTAGTCTTTAAGTGGGTGTATATGCGTTCTCTTCTTTTCTTACTTAGGTGAGACTTATATTAATTCTAGGTAGGGAGTTTTGTCACGACCGGAGAGCACCTCCTAAAGTAACTAGTGACGTTGTCCTCAGAGAAGACTAAGACTAGCCTTTTAGCAATATTCATTACATTCATAGTTTAAATTTAAAAATATTTAAAACTTTTTATATCTATCATATGAGGTTTAAATAGACATCTCTCTTACACATTATATATATAAGGAGTTTACTTAGACTCCTCTTCTAGGAAGCATTACATAAGCTTATACTTTTATTTAGCATACACAATATATAAGGATAGTCTTGAAGGGATTCCTCACATTTAAACCATGCAGAACGATTACAACATTTAGACATAACCCATAATTCATTACAAAAGAAGCCACATATAGGCTTATACAATAATAGTCATCCAATGAAAGAAAAAGAACAAAAAAGTCTTTAGACTATAACAACACCCAATAGCTAGATGAAGACATTGTCCTCGGAAAGTGAGGATCTACTAAACATGGAGAATGACAGTCCAAGTTAACTTCAAATGGACATTCTAGAAGCTCGACCGGAATCTAAATAATTGTAGAAACATAGAAATATGGGTTAGTACACCACTTGTACTATGTATGGAAACATGAAGAAAAAACATTTTAAATTATGCTAAAAGAGACATTTTTTCAGAATCATGCTAGTTATTTTTAAAAGCCATACGCACAATAAAGAGCCCATATAAGCCAATAATCACATATTTCTTAAAAAAAGACCAAGTACAACACAAGACCAACATCATAAAGTATAACCAAATCAACATGTATCGTAGCATATTTGGGTACATAACCAAACCAACTCCAACATCATGTTATAACTACAAAGAATGTATAAAAGTTTATCATCATTAAAAAATACACAAGGCCCTTACCCACAACCCCTCATGAAGTCTACAAGTACAATGACCATGTAAAGCCCCATAACCTTACTCAACCAACTAAACAAAATAAAAGATCATAAGAAATACCTAACATCATATAACATAACATCAAGAGTATTCATCATCATATTTATAAATATAGTCCAATAACATGTTCATAAATGAAACCAACATCATATAGGATCATCACCATGTAAAGTCAACTATTTACTTTATAAAACATAAGAACAACCTTGTTAGACTTCCCTCAAGGCCAACTAGTGCAATGCATAGGTAAAGTCCCATACCTCTACATACACTAAGTCAACCCACTTAGGTAACCCTAGTTAGTGTTCACTTTATTACTTCACTTTAATTTCGCGAACACTTGTTTTATCAGATATAGACCACATGAGCTAAATGTGAAATTTAGTTTCATGAAACCCTACACCAAAAGAAGGTGGACTACTTTCCAAGGTAGTACCAAAGCATGAACATAGCATTTTTTATGGATCCACTAGCTAGTATTCCTATGTGGGCAACATAATTCAAGAACTACGAGATATACTTGGGACCCACTTTATGAAAATAACATTGTTGTCTCCAATCTCATGAGTACAACTGTGAACCTACCTTCCTACATTGGAAGGGACACTTCTCACTAGTAGCTCAGTTAGTGCTAAGCTAGAGCCACATTTTGAAATGTCTTTAAGCCATTACTAATCATCATAGCATAATATAGGCAATTGGAGACTAACCTCTTGTATATTATAACATTAGCTCATTAAAAATTGTATGAGAATATCCTTTCATTCTAGACCTCATATGTAAGATCAATACATTATCATCAGTATGTAATAATAAGGCACATAGACAATTCATAACCAACCTTATATAATTTTATCTTACACATAATCTCACACCTTCACATAATAATGACATTTCAATTTAATCATCATACTAACACCTAGTTAATACAATCAAAAGATATGCTTCAATTGAACTTCATGACTAACTACAAAACATCACAATTGAAGTAAAGGTTTGAGATCACAAAATCTTACCAATTCTCCTTCAAAAGCCATCATCATTTGTCGTAACTGCAACCAATCCAATTTCATCCACAAATGACTGTAAGAAAATCATTATATAGTAACTAACCCAAGAACTAAGTCAACTGCGTCAATACTAATCAATTTAACAAGAGTTCATAACCTAGGGTTAGGGAATTTGAGTCAATTCATGATCTATTCCATATACTAGGTTAAATCATTCAGAACTATTATAATTGAATACATCATAATATACCCATAATAATCAAATCAAAACCATAAATAATACAATTTTGAAGATCTATTTCGGATTAGAAAGATACCCATATGATATTATCTTTTTGGAACTATTTTTTGAAGAACCCTTTGGGGAAAAAATCCCAAAGGTGAAAAGTTCTCATACCTTGTTAATACTTGAATAATGATAGATAAAAGTTATATTATTGAATCCCTATAACCCATAGACCTTTCCCTTGAATGGAGTCTTCTTTGGGGAGAGATAAAGTAGAGTAATTTAGGTTTTGGAATTGTTGGGTGTTAAGTTGTGTTTAGGCTAAGGTAGTTAATATAGTAACTTAACTAATATATTAACAACCCCTTAACCCTAATTAAACCCCTAAAAAATTAACTAATTAATTGACCCAACTTAAACTTAACAGTGAACGCACAAACCTGAACTATGGTCTGTAGGTTAGTCTACACCCTTGCCTCCCAACCCTCATGCACATCCATAATTTAGTTTAGCGATTTGTCAATTTTGACATTTTGAAAAATGATTAAGTGTTGGTCGATGGAGGCATCTACGCACCGTCGATTGACCTACGCTTGTTCTCCTACAACCGTAGGTAGGCATTGTCTTATAGAAACTTTTGGCCAAAATGGAAGGATCCTTCTCAAGGACCCTCTTGGTGTTCCTTGGGGAGTTCTACCTGGTTGTTTCGACCATACAAATTTCCTACTAGCAATTTGACACCTTTCCACCAAATTTCATCAAATTCCGACTCTGAAAGACTCATTAAATAGACAAAGGAACACTAGTACCTTTTTCACAATTCTTCGGACGTCATGGACTTTCCTTCACGTCTGACTCTTAAAGTTCCTAAATAAATTGTAAAAATTATTTTTGACCTTAAAACAGTGTTACAATCCTTAAAAACTCATGTGAATCTCTATATTAGGCCTTTGACTTTTGGAGTGTTAAATTATCCCCCCTTAGGAAACATTCTAATGATAGACTCAATACAAGAAGCCCAACCAACAATATGCATAATAAACATGTGTTAAAACTCAAATCAACATAACAACATGTAATTTACACATAGCAACTGAAAACATTATTCACCACATATAAGAGTTCTACATGACAACATGAGGATTTTTCTTCTCAACATCAACATGAGCTCAACACAATAGAAAGTGTCACTTATTCCAAAATTCATTTAAGAACACATAAACATGCTTAATATCATTTCATTTAGCCAAAAAAATACCAATAACACGAGTAAGTGAAAATCGAGCACAATATTATATTTTCATGAAAACTCATTTTAGCAAAACTTTTTACAATAATTATGCAATCTTTGCAAGTCCACAGTAAATTCAGATATTACTCATTATATTAATTATTAATAGGAACGAATAACCTTAATTAGCAAAGAGATGAGGATAACGAGACTTCATGTCCGCCTCAGCCTTCCATGTTGCTCCCTCAATTAGGTGATTCCTTTATAACACTTTTAGGGAAGTCACCTCCTTATTCCTTAACTTCTTCACTTGTCGGTCAAGGATTTCAATCGGAACCTCATAATAGGAGAGATTCTCATCCACATCTAGACCTTCAACAAGAAGCATGGACTCGGGGTCACCAATGCACTTCTTAAGCAGGAAACATGGAAAACCTGATGACCTGAAGCTAGTTCAGTAGGTAATGCAAAATCATATAAACCTTACCAACCTCTTGCGAAATTTCATAGGGACCCACATATTTAGGACATAACATACCTTTCTTGCAAAACCTCATCACCACTTTCATTAGTGAAATTTTCAAATAAACCTTATCACATTTTTCAAACTCTAAGTCTCTTCTCCGGTTGTCGGCATAAGACTTTTGCCGGCTATAGGATATTTTCAATAGGTTCTTTCTCATATGGAACTTCTCCAAAGTCATAAAGACAAAATAAAGACCAAAGAGTGACGACTCGCCAACTTCTAACCACCCAACAAAAGATCTATTTCTCCTACCATATAAAGCTACAAAAAGAGCCATGTATATCATCGATTGGTAACTATTGTTATAAGAAAACTCAACAAAAGGCAAGTGTTCATTCCAACTTCCCTTGAAATCAATTACACAAGCCCTAAATAAATCCTCAAAGGTTTTAATAGTACACTCTGCTTGTCCATCAGTTTGGGGATGAAATGCGGTGCTTCTTTTAACTTTTGTACTAAACCCTTTTTAGAACGCCCTCAAAAATCGAGGGGTAAATGGAAATATTCTATCCGAAATTGTGGATAATGAGATCCCATGAACACTCACAATCTCATTGTTATAAACCCTTGCATTATCTTCCACCGAATAAGTAGACTTAACAGGGATAAAGTTGGCGGATTTTGTCATGTTATCCACAACCACCCATATAGAGTTATTTTTCCTTCGTGTGCGAGGAAAACCCACTACAAAGTCCATATTATTGTTTTCTCACTTCCATGTGGGAACTTGTTATTCTTGAAGTAAGAAACCTTGATTTTGGTGCTAGACTTTTACTTCTTGATAATTTGAATAGTTTGCAACGAATTCCGCTATGTTGCTTTTTAAGCAATCCCACCAAAAGACTTCTCTAAGGTAATGATGCATCTTTATAGAACCCTGATGGATAGATAATGGGAATCATGAGCTTCCTGACTAAGCAGAATGACTCATTAATCTTACCATGAACCGATTCGTTTAACTTCATCAATGATGGATCAAGGTGTTGCTTAGATATCACCTCCACCACCAAAGATGATTAAGAGTTTTTAAGGACCATAAAACCACCATCAGGAGAATCTTCCTATAAAACACCCAAACAAGCTAGCCTAATGATATCTTTCACTAGGTCAATATGGCCTTCATCCATATGAAACACACTACCCATGGTCATACTACTTAGAGCTTCCAAAACTACGTTGGCCTTGCTGGGTTTCTAAACACTCATGTCGTAATCTTTCAACAATTTCGACCCCCTCCGTTGTCAGAGATTTAACTCATTTTGAGTAAATACATATTGAAGACTCTTGAGGTTGATATACACAACATGAACACCATATAGGTAATGCCTCCATATGTCCAAGGAAAACACCAAGGCTGCTAACTCAAGATCATGAGTTGGGTAGTTCTTCTCAGGAACCTTGAGTTTACCAGAGGCATACGCTATGAACTTCCCGTGTTGCATAATTACACAACCCAATCCTACTCGACATGCATCAAAATATACGAAAAAACCCTTGGTACCTTTTGAAAAAGTCAACACCAAAGCGGTGGTAAGCCTATCTTTCAAGATTGGGAAGCTTTTTTCACATGCGTCCAACCACTCAAATTTTACATTCTTTTGGGTCAAAGTACTCAATGGATATGCATTGGACGCAAAACCATAAACAAACCTCATATAGTACCCGGCTAGACCCAAGAAACTTCTTTTGTCGGTTATATCCAAAGGTCTAGGCCAATTTGTAATGGCTTAGTTTTCTTTGGAACAACCTGTACATCCTCCCTAGATATGATATGACAAAGAAATATCAATGACGTTAACCAAAGCACATACTTTTTATACCTGGCGAATAGATAGTTCTCCTTCAAGACTTGTTACAACACTCTCAAATGACCCATACGATCACTCTCATTCTTCGAATACACCAAGATATCATCTATAAAGAAAATCACAATGGTATCTAGGTAGTTTCGGAACACCTTATTCATTAGGTCCATAAAAGTTGATGGGGCATTAGTGAGACCAAATGACATGACTAAGGAATCATAGTGCCCATACCTAGTTCGGAATGCAATTTAGGGATATCTTTGCCTCTCACCCTAAGTTGGTGATAACTCAACCTCAAGTCAATCTTCAAAAAGAAACTCACACAATGGAGTTGACCTAATAAATCATCAATCTTAGGGAGAAGGTACTAATTATTTATAGTGACTTTTTTGAGCTGACGATAATCAATGCACATCCTAAGGGTCCCATCCTGTTTCTTCAAATACAACACTGGAGCACCCCATGGGGAAATGTTATGACAAATGAAACATTTCTCTAGTAAATCGTTGAGTTGAACCTTTTAACTCTTACAATTCGGTCGAGGCCATATTTTACCGAGGAATTGAAATGGGGTTCGTATCCGGCAATAGGTAATTACCAAAATCAATTTCCCGTTCGATAGGATTTCGGGAATATCTTTAGGAATGACCTCAATAAATTCCCTCAATACGGGGACTAACTATATTGAAAGAGTTTCAAAATCTAAATCCTTCACTGTTACAATATGGTATAAACACCCTTTAGAGATCATCTTTGTAATGACCTGAACATACCCCCTGGAAGTTGGAAGGAACCCATTGGGTCGGAACAATTGTGTACTTGACCTTTCTGAGGTCTTGTACAAGCCTTAGCTATCATTCATTACATAAGACATGACAAGTAGTGCGGAATTTAAACTTTAAACAAAATAAATTAATAAAGAGAACATCTTCCATACAACCTAACAATTTGATCTCATCTAAAGAATCCAACTTTATGAGATGATATTAATATCATAGGGACACTGCCCTTTACATTAAATGGAAAATACATAATAAGTCTTTACAATAGAAACTAAGAAATAGAACTACTTCCTCGAATATAAGAGGATATATTTAAACTTGAAAGGATAGATTCCCAAGCTTTGTCTTCTAGTCCTCAAACGCCTCCAACCCATACTTATTAAGTTTAGAAAAGTATGGGTGTTAGTACAAAACAATGTACTATGTATGGCATATGAAAAAACATTCAAAAAGGGACATTTTAGTAAAAATAAGCTTTCATGCCAAATTAGTTAAACAATCATGATTTAAAAGTTGAAATAGTATAAGAATCATCATTTAGCACATAAATTTTGACTCTCACAATTTAAGAAGCAAAATAAACATTACAGTAACATTAGAAATTATTACAGTGACGCAGCGAATAACAATACAGTGAACAAAAAAATCCAAGAAATGTGGACTTAATTCTTTGAGGTTTCCCTAAGCAAGTTATCCTAAGAATCCCTAAGGTAAAACAAGAAGGGACTACCAATAAACCCCGTTCAATACACACAAAAGCGATCCTTAAGACTACAAACCATATGCTTACCTAATCTAGGAATCAATACACACCAAAGCGATCCTTAAGACTACCAACCGCACTCTTGGGTTGACATCAAAAACACATTCATGCAAGAAGAATTTAATGTTAGTACACTTCTCCAATAGGACGTATAAGTTACAGTAAGTCCAATGTTAGAGTAGCATCGTGAACTACTACTCCTAGTTAGTCCTCCTTGAGGATTCCCTTGGATTAAGCACCCTACATTAGTCACTTCTAACTTCTTCACATACAAATTAGTTTTAACATACTTTCTTAATATTAGAACTTAAGTTATCTAACTTTATTTTTAAAAAAATGATACAAAACACAAAGATTCCTCTTCCGGAAGGTCAACATAGTGCAATGTATAGATAGCATCCCATACCACCATCTACTCTAAGTAGTGCGTACTTTTAGGACACTTAGGTCATACATTTCAAATAAAACACACCAAGACTCCCCTTTCTGAAGGTGTATTTAGTAAAATTGATAGGTAGCGTCCCATATCACCACCTACCCTAAGCAGAACATTCTTTTAGGAGACTTAGTTCTTTCATTCTTTTGTGGGGAATTATCTTTTACCGACATAGACCAAGTGAGATGGACATGGAATCCCGATATTACCCTTTTGAATAAGAGTCCTCACACATGCCTAGGGTTGGTCTTTTTCTTAGCTTTACATGGCTTTGTCCAATTGGTGTAGCTATACGGGCGTATAGTTAAGCGATAAGAAGATTGCTACTAAGTAATTCTATCTACTATCAAGGAGTACTCATCTCAAGATGTACGTTTGGATACGAAATATCTACTCACAATGTGAACCCACCCCTCCTTCATATCCTCTCTGTTCTAAGCATAACATCCCCCGGGGAGTCTTATACAATCATCACTAAAGGTCAAGGATAACTTTTGGACATCCTATCTAAACTAACAATGGGTATCAATCCTCCAAACTACATTAGAAAGCTCTTTGGAGTAGTGAGGTTGCTACTAAGCACTTCCTCTCAACTCAGAATGAGTTCTAACCCCAAAATTCCCCTTTTTATTCACATTATTAACTTCATTTGTTCATTCATTCAAAGTGTGAGTGTGTGTAAATATTAGCACACCTTTTACATAAATCATTACTTTCAATTCATTGAATTCCAGGAATGCTTACACCTTTATTCATCATTTCTTACACACTAACATGCTCAACATATACACTTATATCATTTAGGCATGACCTAAATAAAACATACAATTCAAGATTTATAATACATATAAACAAGAACCATCTTCATTATCACTTCATTTTACCCATTAGTCCTTCAAATCTTTACTAAAAATACACACAAATATAACCAAATACATCAAGTAAACACCGCAACCAAGAAGGTGGACCATACCACTCAAGTGCAACTTATAAATAGAATTATAGAATATAAGAAACTCACCATTTAACAAAGACATCACATCCTATAACCAATTCCTAAATGTTTAATCATACTATGTCACTTAGGGAAGTATCCAAATCATAATAACAACATAAGAAAACCAAAGTTCATACCCGACACAAACAAATTCAGTTAACCCATTTCTTAAACTAAAAGTTTGAAATATGCATAAACATGAGTTAATTAGGGTTTTGAGGTTAAAATAATAAATTATTTCTATGTGAAACGCATTTAAAATCATTGAAACACTTTTACAATAATACCCATTCTTACAATCAAAGGTAAAGGAAATTAAAGTTTGGTAACCCTTTTTGAAATGACTCCTTGAATGGGAGAATTTTCAAGAATGGATACCATACCTCAATGAGAAGTAAACCCACTAATTTTTATGAATAAAAACGTCTAACCAGCCCTCCTAGTTCTTCTTTGAGTCCTAACTTCAATGGTGACTTGACAGAGTTTTTTGTTAGAGAGAAAGTTTAAATATTTGAATTGAGGGGTCATGTCTAGGTCTATGACTTAAAAAATAATCTAATATAACTTAAATAAACCTAAAAATATCAGCCTATGGTCATTAAATTATTCAAGTAAATTTATAAAACACCCCAAGACCTCACATAGAAACACTGCCGCTTTTCCCACGACCAATCGCAGGACGGGCTGTTTTTGCTGGGAATTGTTGGGGTCAGCAGCTGTTTAATGGAGGGTTGATCCTCCTACACGAATCCCCAACCCACGTCCCTAGACGAAGGGGCGTCGTTGATTCTATGTCCAGTAGTTTGTGGGAGTCGATCCCTTAGATTTTTGCATTTTGGTTGCCAAGTCTTGAGCCCTCTTTTAGGATCCCTCTAGGTCGTAGATGGGGTTGTATCGAGACGTTGAACCCCTATACATAGTCGTCTAGCTCGTAGGAACATACCAAATCAATTTTGATTATGACGAACATGTAAAACTCACTCAAATACATCAAGACACATGAGGACTTTCTAAGGTATATCTTCTGAACGTCATGGACGTTCTTGGTCGTTTGATCTCCAAATGTCACCAAACTTCACAGCTGACTAAGAAAATCAATGTAACTCATTTTATAAAAAAATAAACTGAAGAAATCATGACGAATCTCTAGTTCACCTTAGTTAACTTTAAGGTGTTACATTCTCCCCAACTTGGAATAACACTCGCCCTCGAATGACACTATTACTTTTAATACCATCAAAGGACTCCATTAACAACATATAAAACAATACATTCATGGTCAAACGTTCACAATCAAAGCACCAACGAACAAGGAGCACAAATTTCACACTTTCACACATTTTGCAATATAAGCAGCTATTGCATCACCTTCACAATTTCAAAACTCACCCTTATCCTTCCTTTATGGAGGAACTACCTTCTCCAACATTAAATATGTTGATAAACATTACTTTTACACACATTGAAACGTCAATTAAAGACAAGGGAATATTGTTTTTCAAAAATCAAAAAATCTTGTAGTGAGCATCAATAAAACAGTATGAAACATGATAAAATTTCAAAAATCCATTCTTTATGAAATTCATCAAGAAAGTATGATCACACGAAGTATAAACAATATAAACTCATCATATAACAAAAATAACAAAAATCACCAAGGGTTAACACTTAATGAGACTATCAACTCCAGATTAGTTCTCCTTTCTAGACACCATCACATAGGGAGAATTCTTCTTTGGATCTTTGGAATCTAAGGAAGCTTGATTGACTGCTTCCCCCTTTGCATTGATGTTGGGGCAGTTCCTCGTCTAGTGAGTATTACTACCACATGCAAAGCAAACGTCTGTTCAAGCAAGATACTTACCCAAGTGTTGCTTCCTACTAACAACCAACACACTTAGGTATCTCTCAAAAGTATGGCCACCACGTTGGAAATTTTGGGTTGGAAACTCTATCCTTGTTCCCGATGGAAGAATCTTGGTGATAGAATCTCCTCAAATTTGCTTGACTAGATTCATCAAACCTTGGCCTCTTAACCTCTTGTCTTATCTCCCTAATTTTTGACTACTCAATTTATTGTGCATACACAATGAGTCTAGAGATATCCATGTCATTAAGAAGCATTGCCGTACGTCGCACCTTTTCCACCAAGCTAGACACTCCCATCAAAAATTTCTTTATCCTAGATCTAGGGTTGGCTACCATGGTTGGGTCATACTTAGAGTGTTGGGTGACTTTTAGGGTGTACTCTTCCACACTAATCCCCCCTTGACGAATATTCACGAATTCCACCATATTCTTCTTCCTCCAATATAAAGGAAAAAATCTATCTTGAAAAGCATCTTTGAAAAATTCCCAATCTACCAGACCATTTGTCAAAGGTCTATCATCCATCCATTGCTCAAACTACACTTGAGCCACATACTTGAGTTGGTAAAAGTCTAGCTCCGCTCTCTCCCTAGGGGTCACACACATAGAATCGACCACTTTGAAAATCTCATCTATGAAACTTTGTGGATCTTCGTCCACATTAGTTCCATGGAAAGAAGGGGTTATCATCCTCATGAAATCCGAATTTAGAGGTGGTAATACTAACATTTTGTGGAGTCCTATCTCCTTGGTTTCCTTAGGCAACCAAATGATTAGTGATGACATGAGCTTGAGCCATCATTAGGGTAGCCCGCAACTCTGCGTTAGTCATATCCCCTTAAATAAAAGAATCATGAGGCATATGGGGTATTTGAGGTCCTTCGGGACATTGAGGATCCCATTGAACAGGAGGTGCTTGAAGGGAAACCTTCTCATTCTCTCCCTCTAGGAAAACAATAATAACTTGGTCAACACGGGGAGGGATACTCTAATTCTCTACACCTCCCTCCTCCCTTCTAGCTATTTATCTCCTTGTATTCATGTGCTTTAAACATAAAGAGAAGATGTTGAGAGAGATATCTTATAGAACTCAACTCTAAGGCACTACATTAGAATAATGAAGAAAGATAAACTTATATCATCTTATAGCCTCCTGTCCATGGATGTATCTTTACTCACAGCAATGACCAAGACTCTACTAGATGTGGCGACTTTTAGACCATAAACTATTTCCCGTAACTTATGCTTAAATACCAAGTTTGTAATGACCTGAAAGTACCTTCTAGAAGTTAGGAAGAATTCATGGGTCGGACTAATTGCGTACTTGACCTTTCGAGGTCTTGTACAAGCCTTAGATATCATTCATTACATAAGACACAAAAAAGTAGTGCGGAATTAAAACTTTTCACCAAATGAATTAATGTAGAGAACATGTTTCATAAAAACTAAGGATTTGGTATCATATAAACAAGCCAACTTAAACACACGATGTGAATATCTTAGGGAAACGACCCTATTCACTAAATAGAAAATACATAATAAGTCTATAGAACAGAAACTATGAAATAGAAGTATGTCCTCGAATATAAGAGGAAATAGTTAATCTTGAGAGAACAGACTCCATTCTTTGTCTTCTAGTCTTCAAACGCCTTCAACCTATACTTACTAAGTATACAAAAGTATGGGGTTAGTACAAAACAATGTACTAAGCATGGCGTATGCAAAAAACATGCAAAAAGGGACATTTTAGTAAATATAACCTCACATGCAAAATAAGTAAAACTTTCATGATCTAAGAGTTGAAATAGTATAAGAATCATCATTTAGCACATAAAGTGTGACTCCCACAATGTTTAAAGAAAAATACACATAACATTAACATTAGAAATTATTAAAGTGACACAGTGAATTGTATTACAGTGAACGACCAAATCTATGCAATGTGGGCTTATTTCCCGTGATGATTCCCTAAAAAAATTATCCTTGGAATCCCTAAGGTAAAACAAGAAGGGAACACCCATACACCCCCTTCACGATACACCAAAGTGATCCTTAAGGCTACCAACCATAGGCTTACCTAATGGGAAAATAAAATCCACACTCTTCGGTAGACATTTGAAAACTCATTAATATAAGAAGGATTTCTTGTAAATACTCTTATCCAATAGGACCTATAAGTTACACTAGTGCAATGTGAGAGTAGCATCCCATACTACTATTCCCACTTAGTGCTCTTTGAGGTTTCCCTTAGATTAAGCACCCTACATTAGTCACTTCTAGCTTTTTTACATAGAAAATAGTTTTAGCATACTTCCTTAATAGTAGACCTTAAGTTATATAACTTCATTTACAAAGCAAGATAGAAAACACCAGACTCCCTTTTCAGAAGATCTACTTAGTGCAATGTATAGATAGCATCCCATACCACCACCTACTCTTAGTAGTACGTTATATTAGGAGACTTAGTTCATACATTTCATATAAAACACAACAAGCTCTCGTTTCCATGGTCTACTTAGGGTAATGGATAGATAGTGTCTCATACCACCATCTACCCCAAGTAGTATGTTCTTTTAGGAGACTTAGTTCTTTCATTATTTTTTGGGGAATTATCTTTAACCGATATAAAACATGAGAGCTAGACATGGAATACCTACACTACACTTATCGGATGAAGGTCCCCCCACTAGCCTAGGGTGGGGTCTTTTTCTTAGCTTTTACATGGCTTTGTCAAATGGTGATGACTATGCAGGCTCATACTTAAGTGATAAGGAAATTGCTACTATGTAAATCTCTTTATACTAGCAAAGAGTAATCATCTCAATAGGTACATTTGGGTACGACATCGCTGCTCAAAACATGTACCCATCCATATCCTCTCGGTGCTAAGCAAAACTTCACCCACGAAGTCTTAAATATTCATTCCTAAAGGTGAAGGATACATTTTGACATCCCATCATAACTCACAACGGGTATCCACCCTCCAATCTACATTAGAGATATCTTCGGAGTAGTGAGGTTGCTACTAAACACTTCATCTCAACTCACAAAGAATGCTCACCCGAAACTCCTCTCTTTACACAAATTCTTCAACTTTATTCATTCATTCATTCGAAGTGTGAGTATGTATATATGTCAGCACACCTTTTACATAAATCATTACGTTTACAACATTGAATTCTAGACATGCTTACACCTTCATTATTCATTTCTTACACACTAGCATACTCAACATACGAACTTACTTCATTTTAGCATAACCTAAGTAAAAAAAATATACAACTCAAGCTTCATAACACATATCAATAATAACCATCTTTATTATGACTTCATTTCACACATTATGCCTTAAAAGACATACACACTATACATGCAAATAAATCCAAATACATCAAGTAAACAACGCCACCAAGAAGGTGGACCATACCACTGAAGCGCAATTTATGACATGAATTATACAATCTAAGCAACTCACCATTTAACCAAGCCATCAAAACCTAAAACAAATTCCTAAATATTTCATCATAGTAAGTCCCTTAGGGAAGTAAATAAATCATATTAACATTATAAGAAAACTAAAGTTCATGCTCATCAGAAACATATACATTTAACCCATTTTATAAACTAAAAGTTTCAAATATGCATAAATATAAGTTCATTAGGGTTTTCAAATTAAGATAATCAATTAATACTAGAAGAAACACATTTGAATAATTGTAACACTTTTAAAAGAATACCCATGCTTAGAATAAAAGATAGAAGAAAGTAGAGTTTGAAAACCCTTTTTGAAATCCTTTAGAAATGACTCCTTGAATGGAAGTGGTTCAAATATGGATACCATACCTCAATGCAAAGGAAAAAAACTAATTTTGATGAAGAAACACTATCAGCTAGACCTCCCAGTTCTTTCTTGAGTCCTAGCTCCAATGGTGACTTGAGAGAGTTTTTCTTTAGAGAAATAGTTTGAATATTTGAAGTGCGGGGTCTTGTCTAGCTCTAGGACTTAAAACTAATCTAATATAACTTAAAAACCCTAAAAAATCATCCTAGGGTCCTAAAACATTTGTGGTGAATTTACAAAACACCCCAAGCCGTCATAGTGAAACAGTGCAGTTCTTGGCAGGACCCATTGACAGACCTAAGCAACGGGGCATCGAATGAATGACGGCTCGTGCTGCTGGGAATCATTTTGGCCTCCAGCTGTTGAATGAATGGTTGATCCCCTTACAAAATGTCCCCACTCACACCCCTAGAAGAAATGGCATTGTTGAGTGTACGACTAGTAGACTGTGGGCATTGAAGTAGATTGTGGGCGTTGATTCCAAGCTTTTGGCATATTGGTTGTCACGTCTTGGGTCTTAATATACAACCCCTCGTGGGTCCTATGTGGGACTGTACCCGGACGTTAAACCCCAATACATAGTCATCTATGTGTTAGAAACATCCCACGTCAATTTATATTAAAACGAACACATAAAACTCACTCAAATAGATCAAGACACCATAAAATTTTCCAATGAATATCTTCCGAATGTCATGGATGTTTGACCTCCAAACTTGACACGCTGCCTAATAATATAAATATAACTCATTTTATCCCAAAATTTACTCAATCAACCATCATGAAGCTCTAGTTCACCTTAGTTCATTTTAGGGTGTTACAATCTTACAATACTTTGGACAAGAAATGATTCGACCTCTATGAATAGTATTTACCACTTCCACTCTAAGACAGGTTCATTAGGAAAATTAAACATGACAACTTTTTGCCTAAAATAAATGGAAGAAAAATAAGAAAGCAAACAATTCATTGACAAAATGATGTCGAAATTAACCATATCAAATTTTACTTATTCAACATGGGTAACTCTATTTGGCAACATGAATGGACAATTTGTATATACACTTTTTGAAACCACAGATTTAACTACCGGGGTAGTCACCATAAAAGGTTCATTCAAGATATAGGGAAACATATCAAACTTTCTATCTATAAAATGGGTAACAATTGACAAGGTAGAACCCAGATCAAGTAAAGCATAAACATTTAAAGAGCAGACTTGTAACATATCGGTCACCACATCGGGGAAACTCTCTTATTCACTCCTAGATCGGAGAGCAAAAAGTGATTCTTTCTTGGAGCATAAACATTAGAAACACTTGCTTGACCTTGTCTACTCCCCTTGTCTTGCCCCATCACATTAGGGCAATCTCTCACCTTGTGAAAACTATTACCAAACCCAAATAAATTTTTCATCTGTCATGACCTAAAATTACCCCCTCGAAGTTTTGGAGACCCCATTGGTCAGAAAAATTATGTACTTGACCTTTCGGGAATAAAGTCCACACTCTTGGTTTGAAATTCATACAAGAAGGATTTCATGTAAGTACCCTTATCCAATAGGACTCTATAAGTTGCACTAATTGCAATGTGAGAGTAGAATCTTCTACTATTACCACTTAGTGCTCCTTGAGGATTCCTTTAGATTAAGCACCCTCTATTAGTCACTTCTAACATCTTCACATATAACTTAGTTTTACTTATTTACTTAAAATTGGACCTAAAGTTATCGAAATTTATTAAACACATTATAGAATACACCAAGACTTCCCTTTCGAAAGGTCTACTTAGTTCAATGGATAGATAGTGTCCCATACCACCACATACCCTAAGTAGTATAATATTTTAGGAGAATTAGTTCATATATTTCAAATAAAACACACCAAGACTTCCTTTGTTGAAGATCTACTTATTATAATAGATAGATAGCGTCCCATACCACCACCTACCCTAAGTAGTACATTCTTTGAGGAAACTTAGTTCTTTCATTCTTCTATAGGGGAATAGCTTTAACCGACATATATCATAAGATCTAGATATGGAATCTCGATACTACCCTTATTGGATGAGGGTCCCCCCCCACTTGCCTAGGGTTAAGTCTTTCTCTTAGCTTTTACATGGCTATGTCCAAAAGTTATACCTAAGTGGGCACATAGTTCCTAAGGAGATTGCTAGTAAGTAACTTTCTCTATACTGTCAAGGAGTAGTCATCTCAAGAGGTACAGTGGGTATGACATCTCTACTCACAATTTGCACCCACCCTTCTTGATATCCTCTTGGTGCTGAGCGTAACTTTCACCATAGAGTCTTAAACATTCATTACTAAAGGTCAAGGATAAATTTTTGGACATCACATCTCAAATAAAAATAGGTATCCATCCTGCAACCTACATTAGAATCATTTTAGGAGTAGTGAGGTTGCTACAAAACACTTCATCTCAACTCTCAATGAGTGCTCACAAAAAAAATTCCCTTTTCATTCACATTCTTTAACTTCATTAATTTATTCATTCAAAGTATGTGTGTGTGTGTGTATAAATGTGAGCTCACCTTTCAAATAAATCATAAATTTCATAACATTTAATTCTAGGCATTCTTATACCTACATTCGTCATTTCTCATGCACTAGTATTCTCAACATATAGAAATACTTAAATTAGGCATAATATTAGTAAGACATACAACTCAAGCTTGATAACACCTATAAACAAGAATCATATTCATTATCACTTTATTTAACACATTACACCTTCAAATCCCTACTCACAATGCACTCAAATTTATCCAAATACTGCAATTAAAACCACCACCAAGAAGGTGAACCATACCACTCAAGAGAAATTTATATTAAGAATTATACAATGTAAGAAACTTACCATTTAACCAATCCATAACCACCTATAACAAATTCCTCAATATTTCATTATAATAAGGCCCTTAGAGCAGTAGCTAAATCATAATAACAATATAAGAAAACCAAAGTTCATACTCTTCAGAAACATGTTCATTTAACATATTTCTTAAGCTAAAAGTTGGAAATATGCATAGACATGATTTCACTAAGGTTTCGACATAGAACTGATAAATAAGTACTGGTATAAACACATTTGAATCATTAAAACACTTTTACAATAAGATTCATGTTTAAAATTTCAAAGATATAAGAAAATATAGTTGGAAAATTCATTTTGAAAATATTTAGAAATGACTCATTGAATGGAAGAGGGTTGAAGGATGGATACCATACATAAATGACAAGGAAATCCACAAATTTGATGAAGAAACACGTACAACCAGACCTCCTAGTTCTTCCTTGAGTCCTCACTCTAAAGGTGACTAGAGAGTTTTTCTTTAGAGAGGGAGTTTGAATATTTGAAGTGAGGGGTCTTGTCTAGGTCTACTCCTTAAAACTAATCAAATATAACTATAAAACCCTAAAATTATAATTATAGGGTCCTAAAAGACTTGGGGTGAATTTACAAAACACCCCAAGCCCTCGCTGTGAAACGCTGCAGCTTTTGGCTGGACCCATCGATGGACCCAGGCAACGGGGGGTTGACAAAATGGCTGCATGTGTTGTTGGGCGTCGTTTTGGGTCTGCAGCTGGTGAATGGAGGATTGAGACCCCCACACTAAGTCGCAAACTACGCCCCTAGACAACGAAGCATCGATTGAACCAAGGGCATCCATTGCACCTGTCATTTGGGACTGGTTATTAGGAAGCTTTGGGATATTCTACCTAGGCGTTGGGGCCGTCTTCTAGATCCCCTTGTGGGTCCTAGGTGGGGTCGTATCTAGACGTTAAATCCCTAAACATTGTTTTATAGGTCATAGGAACATCTCACACAAATTTCAAGTAAAACAAACATGCAAATCTCAGTCAAACAACTTAAGACACATGAACAACTTCTAAGGCATATCTTTCGAACATCATAAACATTCTTTGAAGTTTAACTTACAAACTTCACCAAACTTCACACACTAATTAAGAAAATCAATATAGATCATTTTAACTTAAAAGTAACTCAATAAACCATAACGAATCGCTAGTTCACCTAACTTCGTTTTAGGGTGTTACACCATCCGAACTAGACACTCACCTTAATTCTTCTTGCCACAGTTTCAACAAGTTAGATTCTTTGGTGAAGTAGTACCTCTTTCCTTTGGAGACTTTGGGTAAGACACCTTATCGTCATGATCCATAGGAAATTTGGAAGGGTTTTGATTGGAGAAGCTCTTCTTGAATCTATGCTTATCTTCAACTTTCAACCTACACTTTGAAGAACACCTTTCAAATAACTATGCCTTCTTGGCCTCTCTATTATTCCTACTTATTCGAATTTCTTCCACTTGTTGAGAATGAACCATTATACAAGAGATATTCGTATTATCAGGAAGCATAGGTGAACGACGTTCTTCCACCAAGTCGTCGGACACTCTTATAGGAAATTGACTCATCCCATCCCTTAGGTTTGACACCAAGGATGGAGCATACATAGACAATTTAGTAAACTTATATGAGTAATCAAGTACACTTATACATCCTTAACAAAGGTTGAGGAATTCTTCTATGTTAGATTCTCTCAACTCTTTAGGAAAGAACCTATAAAGGGAAGCTCTCTAGAAGATCTTCCATGTCACCTGACAACCTCATAGCACCTTATTATCTCGTAATTGGGTGTACCAAGTTTGCGCCACATCTTTGATTTGATAAATGACCAACTCTTCCTTTTCACCCGTAGTAACACCCATGACAAATAAGATCTTATAAACTTCATCTAGGAAATCTTGGGGGTCTTCATCCGCCTTTTAACCGTCGAACATAGGACGGTTCATCCTAGTAATGTCTCTCAAACAAGAAGCCATGTGCTAGAATGTGGATAAACGAGATTCAATTCACTTGAACGGTCATTGATTGGACTTGAGAAGTGACGTTATTAACTTTTGAAGTCATGGATTGGTCCAAATTGAGAAAGTTTCCCTTATCTCTCAATCAATCATAGGTGGAGGATCAACTGGAACATAATCACTCAGAGGAACTTGCCCAAGTGGAGGCACTTGATTGTCTTTTGGAGGATCTTGATTGTCATGACTCCGCATAAGCAATCCTTTCCTCGGATCTTCATTTGGCTTCGCTAAGAGTATTCATACCTGTAAGCATCACATAGTTTCTCATTCATAAGTGTGGCGCCCCTCATAATAATGAGTAATAATGAATATATAACGTTGTTTAATGAGACATCAATCCTAAATATATTCAACCTCATGCATTGATACCATGTTTGTCACAATCGGAGAGCACCCCCTAGAAGTAACCGTTGTCGTCATCCTTTTAGTGGACTAAGACTAACCTCTTAGCATTCATCATCATTACATTTTATAGGATAAATTGTGGGAAATTTAAAACTTATTATATCTATCATATGAGGTTTACATAGACCTCGCGCTTATACATTATATATAGATAGGGAGTTTACATAGACTCCTTCCATAGGAAACACTATGTAGGGATGTCTCACATTTAAACAATCTAGAATGAGTACAACATTAAGGATGTGCTATACTTCATTACAACAAAAGCCACATATAGGATTATACAATAATTGTCTTCCAATGAAAGACAAAGATAAAAATGTGTTTAGACTATAACAACATCAAAATTCTAGATTATGACATTGTCCTCGGAAGGTGAGGACCTATAAAACTTGGAGAATGATAGTCCAAGTTATCTTCAGATGTCCCTTCTAGAAGGTCAACAACTAGAACCTACATAATTGTAGAATCATATAAATATTGTTTAGTACACCACTTGTACTAAGAATCGAAAGATGCACATAAAACATTTGAAATCATGCTAAAGGGGAAATTTTTTTAAAACCATGCTAGTTACTTTGGAAATCCTTATGCTAACCAAGAACTCATATAAGTCAATAATCACATATTCCTTATTACGAGACCATGTACACCACAAGACTTACATCATCAAGTATAACCGAGTCAACATGTAATATAGCATATTTTGGTTAATAACCAAACCAACTCCAACATAATGTTATAACAAAAAGCATGTATAAAAGTTCAGATCATTATAACTTATACAAGACACTTACCCATAACTCCTCATACAGTCTATAAGTGCAATGACCAAGTAAAGGCCTATAACCTTACTCAACCAAGTAAAATAAATAAAAGATCATAAGCAATTCCTAACTTCATAAAACACAACATCAAGAGTATTCATCATCATATTAGAAATATAGACCAATAACATGTTCATAAATGAAACCTTCCTCATATAGGATCATCAACCTGTAAGATAAACATATGCATAACATTTATTTTATATAACATAAGAATAATCTTCTATGATTTTCCTCAAGGACAACTAGTGCAATTTATAGGTGGAGTCACATAACCCTCCCTAGACTAAGGCAAAACACCTTATGTCACCCTACTTAGTGTTACTTTATTACTTCATTTTACTTTTTGGAACACTTTTCTTAACCCATATAGACCACATGCTCTAAATGTGGAATCCAGTGTTATGAAACCCTACATAAAAAGAAGGTGGACAACTTGCCAAGGTAGTACTAAAACATGAACGTAACATTCTAGGTGGATCTACTAGCTAGTATTGCAATAGAGGGCAACATAGTTCAAGAACTAGTAGATATTCTTGGGACCCTCTTTATGCGCATTGCATTGTTGTCTCTAATCTCATGAGTAAAATTATGAACCTACCTTCCTACTTTGGGAAGGGACACTCTTCATTACTAGTTCACTCTGTGCTAAGATAGAGTCCCTTTTTGAAATGTATTTAAGCCTTTATTAATCATCATAACATTGTTAACACCATAGGAGACTAACCGCATGCATATTCATAACCTTAGCTCATTAGAAGTTTCAAGAGAATATTCTTTGAATACAACCTTCATATGTGAGATCAAAATCATCATCATGTAATAATAAGGCACATATGCAATTCATAACCAACCTCATATCAATACCTATTAAACATAATCTCAAACCTTCAAAAACTAAAGAAAATTTAATTTCTTAATCATACCAATACCTAATTAATACAATCAAAATATATGCTTCAATTGAACTTCATAACCAAGTACAAGCCATGACAATTGAAGTAAAGGTTTAAGATCACAAAGTCTTACCAATTCTCATTCAAAAGCCATTATCATTTGTATTACAATCAACCAATCATTTTAATAAATCAATAGGTTTATTAAAATCATTCAATTGTAATTAAGTCAAGAATTAAGTCAATTGCATCAATACTAATCAAGTCAACATGAGTTCATAACCTAGGGTCGGGTAATTTGGGTCAATTCATTGTCTATTCACCATACTAGGTAAAATCATAGAGAAATAATATAATTTAACAATAATAAATAACAATATACTCATAATAATCAATAAAAACCATAATCAATATAATTTATAGGATCAATTTCGGATTAGAAAAAAACCCATATAATCATCTTTTTGGAACCAACTTTGTAAGAACCCTTTGGGCAAAGGAATCCCAAAGATGAATGGCTCCCATACCTTTTTAATACTTGAATAATAATGGATAAAATCTATATTATTGAATCCCTATAACCACTATACTTTCCCCTTAAATGGAGTCCTATTTGGGAAGAGAGAAATTATCGAGAAGGTAGACTAATTTGGGTTTGGGAACAGTGGGGTGTTAAGTTGAGTTTAGGCTTAGGGTAGTTATTATAGTCACTTAATTAACTTAATTAGACAGATCTTAACCCCCAATTAAGTCCATAATTAATTAAATAATTAATTGACCCAACTTAAACTTAATAGTGCACTCATAAACTTGTCGTACAAGACCTCGACCTATAGTCCGTCGGTCAGTCTACACCCCTGCTCCCCAACCGTCCTTCACATCAATAGTTTATTTTAGAGAGTTTTAAATTTGAAAAATTTGAAAAATGTCTAAGTGTTTGTCAACGGAGGCATCGATGCCCCTCGATTGATCTACGCCTCATCGACTGCAACTGTAGGTGGACACTTTCTTGTGGCAGCTTTTGGCGAAAATGGAAAGGTCCTCATAAAGGACCCTTAGGGTTGTCCTTGAGGATTCTTACCTGGTTTTTTCGAACATAAAAATGTTCTAATACTAGTTTGACACCTTTCCATTAAATTTTATCAAATTCTGACTCCTAAAACCTCGTGAAATAGACTAAGGCACACTAGCACCTTTTTCACATTTCTAAGGACGTCATTGATGTTCCTTGATTTGTTGACTCTAAAACATCCTAAATGAGTTATAAACTATATTTTTGAACTTAAAATAGTCTTACAAACCATAGAAACTCATGTGAGGCTCTTTATTAGGCATTGGACTTTCGGAGTATTATAAGTTTGATAAATGAAATGGGAATAATCTTATCTTAGGTAGTCTAAAGGATCTCTTTGGTGTATCTTAAGGTACTGTATGGCCAGCGCATTATAAATCGCTAAAGTGATCCTTAATATAACCTTTAGTAGGAGGGTCCTATGTTTATGTGTTTTGATGTGTTCTTGATGCTATTGTGTGATATCTGATTTATATGTGAAGTTGGTGTGATTTGTGGTTCTCTATATTATGCTATAATGTTTTAGTGTAGAAGAGAATATTTTTTATATAAATGCCTTTTATCATGATTTTATGCATTATTCCACACTAATTGCATGCAATGTTCTAATTTCATACATTTAGTGTATTTATAAAGGTGTGGCTAGCATATGAGAGGTATTTTAAAAAAGGCTCATAATGTAGGACTCTTTAAAGACAAGTTGGAGTATGTCCTCACTTGACTAGAGAAAATTACTATATTTAGACTTAATTCATTAAAAAGTAATGTAATAGACTAAGGTTCTATATTTTTTATTGTAAGAGCCGTGTCCCAAGTATTTTTGAATCTAAGATTGGCGTATGTTGAGACTTAGTATTTTCTATAGTTTTATATGAAAGATATTATTATATATTATTTGTGTGAAAATTATTAATTCCTAACTACTTTTCATTCATATTATTCAATGAATGATGTCAAATGGATAGTACAAGACATTAGAGAGGTTAAGTACGCGTTGTCGCAATCTGAGAGTGCCATATCTTCTAGGGTGTACTCTCGTGTCCTGACATAGTTGAACTAATATTTCTATTTATTGTAGAATTTCTATTCAATGATGATGATTGGTATGATTTACTTAGTTGCGGTGTTTATGTGTTATAGTTGTGATGAACATGGCCTTGTCAGCATTTGTATGTGAATTATGTTGATATCATGTTATGGCTTTTAAAAGTGACCCATGTGAAGGATTATGTGATATAGGTGTATATGTGGGGTTGTGGTTTGCTTCTTTTTAATTGACTATATGAGTGTGATTATGAACTATGTTGATACTTCAATAGGAAAGGATAGGGTGACTTGTCTTACTTAGTTGACCCTATGTGCTACTTGAAATTGTTGTACATGTGATAATATTATAATGTACATATACTTGATACATGAAGAATGTGAATATGAACATCTTGACTTAGTAGTATTAAGAATTTTTATCATGTATGTGTATGGATGAATGTTGAATGGAAGTCTAGGATCGGTAAAGCTAATATTGTATCCTTCTATGTATGGCTAGTAAATGACCTTGAACATATAAATATGGTAAATAACTTGGAACCTTCAATATAGAAAAAAGGTTATGATGTCCTTGAATTTAAATCTGTAATGGTATCCTTCTTATGTAAATGATACACTTAGGGATTAGTTAGTTGGAACGACATGAAACATTCTTTATGGAAGTCATTGAGCTATCGTTGTAACCATTTTGTGGAAGCCCTAGTTGACCCATCCTTTGTAGGATTGTTATTATATGGTAATGACTAAAATACTATACCTTTTGAGATGCTTATTATGTGGTTAAATTTACTCTATGAGAACATGGCTAGCACCGAGAAAATACGCTTGTGGTAGTTGCTATACTTATGTTGATACTAGAGTACAAAGAAACCCTTGATAATTTTTAATCATGTGCCAACATGAAATCTTTCCTAGTTCTACCATTAACAACTTAAACACCTTATATCGGAGTAGGGTAGACTCCAGATTCCATGCTTAGCTAGTATGTTCTATGTCAGTTAATTCCTATTCTCATAATGTGAGATGCATTGTAGTATTAGAAGTTCTACAACGTGTGGGTAGTGGAATAAGATGCTATATATACTTTGCACAAGTAGGCTTTGAAGATTCTAGGATGAGGGTTCCTTAGGTCTTCCAACACCATTAAGTGAAGTCTTGTAAATGTAAATGTCTTTTAAATGTCTTAAATGACTTGAGTTAATGCATGTTAATGAAAAGGTACCTATCTAAAGTATCTTTAAGGATTGCTTAGGTAGGCTTGATAAGGTTGTATGGGCTGTCTCTTCATGTATTACTTAGGTGAGTCTTAGAGTATCTCTTGGTAGGGAGTCTAATGATAAAAAGTAAATAATCTTATCATAGGAAGTCTTGAAGATCACTTAGGATTGTCTGAAGGGGTTGTATAGTCGGCCGCTTCATATCTTACTTAAGTGGGTTTTTGGATGACCTTTGGTAGGAGGTATATGTTCTTATGTAATGTCTATTCGATTGTCTCATATGGATTACTTGAAGTGTGCCATATTATTATAAAATAAATGTTTGTTTTAGCGTTGTTTTATTGCAAGTAACCATACTTAGTGCATTAAATTCACTAATTCTATATGGTTTTTTATCTCCAATGGTGTAGGTTACAAGTTAGGAGTATATTGGAAGAAAGCTTTGAGATTGAATCCTTTCACGAGAGTATTTTCATGTCTTGAATTGATTCGAGGACATAGTTATGTTTAGATAATCTTTCCAAAAGACGTCGTATTAGAATTAGATACTTTCTATTTCGTTGATGTCACGACCAGAATCTAGACAACAGAGAAGACCGCCGTCGTTGACCTCTTAGAGGTCACAAACAAGCCAACATACATCATTATTACTTCATCTATGTTAATTTTAGTTGAAAAATTGAACTTTTTATTAATTTGCATTCATGTAAGTCATTCTACATAAAATCATAAATTTTCACAATCAACCATCTAATATTAAGATCATCAAATGAAAGAAATTGTTTATAATTGCAAAAAACATAATTTTGCAAAAATGGCACCAATACAAAGTCTAAAATGAAAGTGGAAATGAAACACTAATTGAATATGGTCCACTAGATAAAGACTACATCTAAGCTAGAAATAACATTAGATATCCTCCAAAGCAAGAGGGCCTACCATATTTTGCTGAAAGCTCCAAGTACGGATAGCTGCAACATCGTACTTTATGTTTTAACGTCCACTTTTACCTACAACTAAAAGTAGATATTGTATGAAATTAGTACACACCTGTACTAAGTATGGTTAAATGAAAGCACACAACAAGGAAATGTATGAGTAAGAATAGCTCTTTCCTAACGACATGATAAATGGAAAGTCAAGTCAATGGACATTATTAATTTGGATTAGGAAAGTTATTCCATGAGAGTAACATGAATCATCATACCTATAATATTGCACACAACACATAACATACTACATATAGGACATAACATATTTCATATCATTCGATTATAAGCCATGAGACCTTGGAATCATTGACTTGACATTAAGACTTCCCAAAAAAGGGCTCAACATATGTGACCTCAATTAGGGAGCTTTGTTTAGCAAACACAAAGTCTGCTTCATTCATTCATATGTACTCCAGTTCATTCATTCATATACTAGTGCAACCACTACTCATACCTAGGATGTATTTCTAAGAATCTCATAGGGTTTTGTTGTGCAATGATCAAGAATAACCTAGTGTTATTACTTGAGCATATCTCACATATGGTTTATATTATACTAACAACATTGATATCGTTCATTTCATTATGTCCATAATCTGAGGATGGTATCATTCTTTCTTCGGGAAATGTAACCTTTATCGACATAGATCACGTGAGCACCATAAAATCTAGTGTGTCATCCGCACACCAAAAAGAGGTGGAATCACCGACCAAGGTGAACAAAAACATACTAGCGTATAAAATGAATTGAACCCTGCTAGAATCCTATTTTGTAAGTATAGGCTCAAAGACTTGGAGATATATGGAGACTCATAATCGGCATGCTGGACATTCTCATCTCATAAGAGTTACGTGAACCTCTACCGTTTCAGATAGAAGGCATCACCGCTCATAACTGGCCTATCGGTGCTCATTATAAGGTTCAATTAGATTCAACTTATACGTCATCGAAGCTGGCTTCTAGTATGAGGACATCATAGCTCATTAGATAATGTCTTATCTCATCATCAAAATTAAGTATATATTAATCTCAATACATTCATTAGAGTGTTCACAGAGGCTATTCTCTTTATTAACTTTACACTATCTTAGGTGAGTACGTTTTAGTAACATTTACTTAGGCTCATTTGAGATTACTCTCATCTTTCACATTACCCTCTTATAATATTGTAACCACATTCATTAACTTTAGCCCATTTGCTTTTCATAATTACTTACCCCTTTTTCGTGAATGTTTAATTTATCATATGCCAGTGCACTTGGACATTTAGTGTGTTTCACACTCGTACTTAACCCTTCTAGGGTTACATCCTTTCATTACATAAATATTAGGTTCAATTACTTTTAAATGTATGCTAGACTTATGGGTCTATACATAAAAGCCATAAGGCTTCATTCATAATTCGTTGAAGTGATTCATATCATCCTAAGATTTTGTGATACAAGACTTATGCATCTTGAATGTATACCAAGATCAGCGATTTCAATCTATGTAGGCAGTATTATTTTTAACATTTATTCACGTATGATTTATGTATCAATAGGGAAATTGGGAAAGGGAACCCAATTTAGAATCCCTTGGACAACACTTACATTTTTAATTATATTAATTTTATCTACTCGTCTTTGGGACCCAAGATCGAGCCCCAACACCTTCTCTTCATTTTCCCTTAATTTATTTATTTTGCGTTCGTTTGTGACCAAGAGGATGTGGGATGTACCCCTTATAACCTCATTTTCTTTTATTCTCTTTTTCCTTAAACCATTTTCATTTGACCTAGAGGGTGTGGGATCGAACCCCCACAGCCCCACTTTATTTTTCTGCTGAATATCCTTTATTCAGCCAACATGTCGTTGGGTCGATTCCCACGTCCCTCAACTTTTTTTTCCTGTTAATTCTTCATTAACTCTAACCGAGAGGTTGTGTGTTCGAACTCCACACCTCTACTTATCTTTTTCATGTTTTGGTCAAGGCACACAGGTTCAAATCCCACATGCCACATTCTTTTTCTATTACTTTAATTCTATGATTTTTAACATAGTGAGGTCACAGGTTTGATTCTCAGTGACCTCAATTATTTTTAATTCATTTTACATAGCATGATATACCACTTATCTAGGCCGAAACTAATCAACAAGATGATGCAAATTATGTAAGTTTTTTAGCTCATTTTCATCAACGTTTACATGTTAGTTTTTAGGGTAATTCATGGATGAGTTAGTACATCTTTAGGTACATTTTCATGGATTCATTTAGCTAATAATTCCAATTCAATACAACCACATTATACTTTATATAAACGTCATGATTTATAAAACTTTGTGCATGTATGAATACAACTATAACATGTCATTTTCGAACTTCAATACAAGAGTATATGTCACGACTACACATTGCACACAAATAAACACATAGTTTCGAACAACATGCCTAGTATTCATATAACTCTGAGATACATACATTAACGTAATCATCACAAAATACATTACATCCCTAATTTCTTCTAGCAAACATACCCAACCTACAAAGCAATGGGATCTAGTGACATGGATATGCAACGGGGAACAAGCTTAGGTTTCAGAATAGATTCATCTGATTCCTAAGGGTATATTTGGAAAGGTACGAAGAATAAGAAAACCTATACCTTATTTTGAAGTTCAAACCTTTAACTTTATGCCCAAAGACCCTCTTCGAAAATCATGTCAAAGTACAATAGCTTTAACATAAACTCAACCGAAAACCCCCTCCCTTTTTCCTAACATTTTTTGTTATGTTTCTGTATATGTTTTTAACATGAAAGTTCTTCATGTGTGAAGAACTTTTTGGTTCTAATCAATTCTTGTGTTTAGGCAGATAGAATGTGAAAAGAAAATAAAGATATTTAAGTGAGAGAGAGAGTTAAAACGCTAAAGATAGTTTAGGATTAGGTAGAGTAGTTTAGACTTAGTCAAGTAGGACTCTTTCAAACGTTTAAGAATCTTATTTTACTTTTTATTAAATCAGTTAATAATTATTAATTAGTTAAATTAATTTACCAATTTAAATAAAACTATTGAAAACATTGCTCCCACCTATATTCGAACCGCGGTGGAGCAAGAATTCGCTAACTCCTCAAGTTAGTTAGCTCGATTTCTCAAGGCTTCAGAGTTCTAGTTCTACAAGCATCAATTCTGTGTGAACCTACTCTAATTGTAGGCTTTCAAACACATTAAGCATTTCTTAGCATATCCATTATAGGGTACAGTATACTGCCTAAAGGAACATTCCTCCCCCAATGACACTGCTTATAATCTAACACAACGCCAGTCATATCATAACATAACCACTTTGCACTGTCAAGCAGTAGAACCGAAGAATTGATAGATAAGGAAACTTCAACTTCAGAGTAGGGAATCTAAGCTAAAGGACTTAAAAGATGGGGATAGCAGGATCTCATATTGGCCTCGGCCTCCCATGTAGCACCCTCAAAAAGATGATTCCTCCACAATATCTTGACTGTGTCGATCTCCTTGTCTCTTAGTCTCTTGAACTATTTGTCTAAGATCTCAACAGGTAACTCCTCATAAGACAAGTCTTCATCGACCCCCAGCCGCTGGATCACCTTGGCACTTGAGTGGATGGACAAAAGCTAGCTTCGCCGGCAACGCCAACATACCTCAGAATTGATTTCCCTTCCTTCTAAACCTCATCACCCCATTCATAGGTGTTATCTTCAAATAGACTTGGTCAACAACATCATACTCCAAGGGTTGTTTTATGTTGTCTGCATAAGACTTCCACCGACTGTAAAAAATATCCAACCTATCCCTAATAAACCTGACCTTCTCGAAAGCCTCATGAATGATATCTGGACCCAAAATGGATGACACTCCAACCTCAAACCACCGAAAAGGAGACCTACACCTCCTACCATAAGGTGCCTCAAACTGTGTCATCCTAATGGTGGAGTGACAAATTTATTATATGAGAACTCTATCTAAGGCAGATGGTCATCCCAGCTACCTCTGAAGTCAATCACACACGGCCTCAATAATTCCTCCAATTTTTTGATGGTGCTCTCTGCCTACCCATCAGTCAGAGGATGAAAGGCAGTACTAAGCATCACCTGCGTAAATCAGATCTTATGGAAGGATCTTTAGTAATGTAAAGTAAATTGAACTCCTCTATCTGAAATTATAGACAAAGGAATCCCATGCCATCTCACAATCTCATGAATGTAGAGTCTCGGATAATACTAGGCTTTGTAAGTAGGCTTCACAGGGATAAAGTTGGCAGACTTACTCATCCTATCCACAATAACCCATATGGAGTCATGATGCCTCATAGTCCTCGGAAGACCAACCAAAAAGTCCATATTAATGGCCTCCCATTTCCAAGTAGGAACCTCAGTAATCTCAATAAGACCGCCAGGCTTAAAATGGTCTTCCTTAACCTGCTAACAATTAGGACACTTGGACACAAATTCTGCAGTTTCCTTTGCCATCCCACCAATAGATCTACTTAAGATCATGATACATCTTGGTCAAACCTAGATATATGGAATATCTCGAACCATGGGCATCTGCAACAATTCAGATCCACAAATAATCCACATCGTGTACACCCAGCCTGTCCGGGTACCTAATTACTCCAGCACATCCGAAAGAAAAGTCTCATTCATCTTTATCAACACTGAGTCCTTCAATTACATTTACACAACATCAACATGTTGACCCTTCTTGACCTCAACTACTAGGGATGATTCAGAATTAGGATGAACTTAAATACCCCCACTAGTAGAGTCAACTAACCTCACACCCAGTCTGGTCATTCTGTGTACATCTTTCACCTAATCCTTCTTCACATCCTCAACATGGGGTGTACTTCAAATGTTCATCCTGCTCAAAGCATCTGCTACATCATTAGCCTTACCCAGATCGTAGTAGAAATTCATGTCATAGTCCTTAAGCAGATCAAAACACCTCCGCTGACGTAGATTCACTTCCCTCTTTGTAAACACTACTAAAGACTTTTGTGGTCTGTGAACACATCCATATGTATTCTATACAAGAAGTGCCTCCACAGTTTCGGTGCAAACACTACAGCTGCCAACTCTAGGTCATGAGTGGTATCAATTTTTTCATGAACCTTGAGCAATCTGGACGCAAAAGTTATCACCTTACAACCCTGCATAAGAACACAACCCAAACCAACCCCATATACATTACAATAAATAGTGTAATTCTCTCCACACTTAGGCAAAGTAAGCACTGGGGATGAAGTGAGTCTGTCCTTAATCTCCTAGAAACTCTTCTCACAAGTCTCCACCTATTGAAAATAGACTTTCTTATTCATCAAAGTTGTGAGTGGGGAAGCAATGGAAGTAAAAATCAACACGAACCTACGATAACAACCAACCAATGCTAAGAAGATATCGATATATGTGCTAGTAAGATGTTTCGACCAATTCTTAACAACCTTAGTCATCGTAGGGTCTATCGCCACACCTTTGTTGGACACAACATGACCCAGGAAGGTCAGTGATCTAAGCCTAAATTCACACTTGTAGAATTTGGCATACAACCAATGTTGTCTAAGTAACTAAAAGGTTAGTATCAAATGTTGTTCATGCTCTTCCTTAGTCATCGAGTAGATGAGAATGTCATCCATGAATATTATGTCAAAAGAGTCAAGGCATTTAAGGAAGACTCTGTTCATGAGATCCATAAATGCAGTTGGAGCATTGGTGAGACCAAATGATATAACTATAAACTCGTAATGACCGTAACTGGTACGAAAGGATGTCTTTTGAACATCTTCATCCCTAACCCTAAGCTAATGTACCCTGAAATAAGATCAATCTTCGAGAAGAAACAAAACCCTTGGAGTTGGTCGAACAAGTCATCTATTTTGGGAAGTGGATACTTTTTGTTGATTGTGACTTTGTTGAGCTGCCGTTAATCGATACACATTATAAGAGTTCCATCTTTCTTTTTCACGAATAACACCAGAGCTACCCAAGGGGATATACTCAGTTGAATGAAAACCTTAACAGTGAGATGTTATAACTGCAACTTCAACTATTTGAGTTCTGCTGTGGCCATTCTGTGAGGAGGAACACAAATTTTTTTAGTATCGGGTTCTAAGTTGATACCAAAGTAAATCTCTCGAGGGGGAGGAACTCCAGGAAAATCATCAGGAAACACATATGGGAACTCATTAACTATAGGCATTGATTATATGGAAGGAATGTGCTGATCTAAATCATTAACTCTCACAAGATGAAACAATAATCCTTTGAAAATACTTTTATTGTCCTTAAGGTTCGAAGTTAAGAGATTAGGACGACTCGAATTGTACCCCTCCCTGACCAGCTCTACTTCATTAGGGAAACGATATATCACAAACCTACTATGTCAATCCGTAAAAGTGTAACAACTATAAAACCAGTCCATTCCAATAATAGCATCAAAATTATGCATTGGTAATTCAACCAAGTGTGCACACATAGTCTTAACACATACAACTATTGAGCAATCCTTGTATACTCTATCAGTTCTTATATTTTATCCTAAAGGTGTAGTAACCACTATAAGATCCTGAACAACTTCAGGCAATATCTCAAAAGATAGAACAAGTAAAGGAGTGACAAAAGAAAGTGTAGACCCTGGACCCAGTAAGCCATAAATAGAAGTTGATAATTCTTGAAGAATACCTGTGACCACATCAGCGGAATTCTCCTGCTCTTCCCTTCCCTGTAAGGCGCATAACCTGTTCCTCTTAGGAGCCTTGGATGATGTTGCACCTCGTGGATTAGGCCTAGGCTGAGAATTACCTCAATCCTGACCCCTGTTTTGTGGGCAATCCTTGAAGATGTGCCCATTCTTTCCGCAACTGAAGCAGGCATAGTGCCTTTTCTGCACTCTCCACTGTGAGAATGGCCACAATTCACATAGCCCATTCTGGGATGCTGCACATCACCATCATTTCCCTTGTTGGGCTCAGGTTTGCCTTCTCTAGGTGCTGCACTCCTCTTAAAGTTAGAGTTTCCCAAACTCTTATGCCCCTTTTTGAATATTGTATGATCATGAACACCGAAGTTTTTCTTGTTGCCACCAGTACTAGGATCTACCTGATCAAAAGGTTTAGGCCTCCTAACATAATGGACGCCCCTCTTCTTAAAGTTGTCCTCTACTAGCTGGACATGCACCATCAACCTTGAGAGGTCCATTTTATTGTGGATCATCGCAACCTAATACTCCTCGATATCTCCAGTGATTCCTATGAGGAACCATCTATCTCATCCCTGCTATTAAACACAAGGGAATTTGCATCCCTTGACAGTTTAACAAATTTCAGAGAATACTCTCTAACTGTCATAGATCCCTTCTTAAGGTTGATAAATTCATCAACCTATGCCTTCCTCATCTCCCTGGGAAGAATCTCTTCAAGAAAGTTGTCTTAAAGAGATTCCAAGTGACCGGAACTCCTGTCAAAGCTCGGTATTGTGCCACAACTTTCACCAAGACTATACAACATCCATGAGTTGATAGGAAGCAAGCCTAACCTACTCAGTATTTGTAGCCTGCATGGAAACCAAAATCTTATGTACCTCACCCATAAACTCATGGGGATCCTCAGAAGTCTTGGACCATATGAAAATTGGTGGATTAATCTTCATAAAATCTCATGGTTTGTTTGCCATTCTACGTGAGGGTGGTTTCTCCGTCTATACATCCTCATTATTGGCCTGGTCCATCATAGCCTAGATCTTTATAGTAATAGCGTGAGCCATCTCAGGAAGAGTTGTCCGCAGCTTCGCATCAATCAACCCAGCTGGGTTAACTGGCATGATCACTCTTTTTGCTGGAGGATGGGGTGGAACTTGTTTACCCCCAGCAGCTGCTCCTCCTCTCGCCTAACTAGCGTTCCTTCTAGCGCTCATTTTATGTAAATAATACAAATTAACTTTAGACACGGTCATAACATCAAGAAATAAGAGATTTGAAAAGGGACGGTAAGATCACAAGAAGGGAATTTTTTCCTACGCATCATGCAGTCTGTAATTCAGCATAGTGGTGCACTTCACTACCATGACTAAGAAACTACTCAATGTGGTTGATGTGAACTTACTATCCTTTGAATTTAACCTAGGTCTCTAATACAAACTTTTTCATGAACGGAATCTAGACCCTAGACGTGATCGACATCGTTGACCTCTCAAAGGTCGTAGAGAAACCTACATCTAGGTTAATTTTAATACTTCATCTAGGTTAATTTTAGTAGAAAATTTGAACTTTTTATTACATAACACTCATGTAATTCATTCTACTTAAACTCATAAACGTTCACAATCAACCATCTAATATTATATTTATCAAACGAACGAAATAGTTCATCATTGCACTAAACGTATTTTTGCCAAAACGACACCAATACAAAGTTTCAAAGAAAGTGGAAATGAAACACTAGCTTAACATAGTCCACTATATAAAGCCAACATCAAATTTAGAAAATAACAGTAGACATCCTCTAAAGCATGAGGGCCTACCAAATCTGGATGAAAGCTGCAACGTCGTACTGTAAGGTTTAATGTCCACATGTGCCTGCACCTAAAAGTAGATATTGTATGGGATTATACACACTTGTACAAAGTATGTGTATATGCAAGAACACACCACAGACATGCATTAGTAAGAATAACTCATTCCTAACAACCTGGTTTATCGAAAGTCAAGTTCGTGGACATGCCAAATTTGGTTAGGAAAGTCATGCCATGAGAGTAACATGCATCATTATACGTATCATATTGCACAGAGCACATATCATATTACATATAGAACATAACATATTTCATATCATTCGATCATATGCCGTGAGACCTTGGAATCATGGACTTGACATTAAGACTTCCCGAAATAAGGGTTTAGCAGATGGAACCTCAACTAGGGAGCCTTCTTTAGCAAACATAGAGTCTGCATCATTCATTCATATGTACTCCATTTCATTCATTCATATACTAGTGCAACCAATAGTCATACCCAGCCTCGGTTCAAGCTTGCTGTCAACTTGGGGTATTTTGTGTAAATTCACCCCAAGTCTTTTATAACCCTAGGTAATCATATTTAGTCATTTTATGTAATATTAAGTTTGTTTTAGGTCTTAGACGTAGGAATGACCCCTCACTTCAATATTCCAAATCACTCTCTAAAGAAAACCCTCTCAAAGTCACCATTAGAGCCAAGACACAAGGGGGAAAAGAAGTGTTGTGTTGGACGTGTATCTTCATCACAAAATAGAGGGTTTACTTCTATTTGAGGTATGTTATCCATACTTGAATCCTCTTCAATTCATGGAGTCATTTCCAAAAGATTTTAAAAAGGGTATCCATACTCTATTTACTTCTAACTTTGATTTTAAGTGTGGGTCTCCTTGTAAAATTTTTATAATGATTTAAATATGTTTATTTTAGTATGAATTGATTATTTTAATTTTAAAAACCTATTGAACTAATGTATATGCATATTTCAAATCTTTAGCTTAAAAATGGGTTAAATAAGCATGTCTATGTAGGGTATGAACTTTTGTTTTCTTATGTTGTTGGTTTGGTTTAGATACTTCCTAAGGGCTTTGATATGATGAAATAATTAAAAATTCCTTATGGGTTATGATGGTTTTGTTATATGGTGAGTTGCTTATATTTTGTAATCCTTATGAAAAATTGCTCTTGAGTGGTATGGTCAACCTTCTTGGTGGCGTTGTTTATTTGATGAACTTGATATTTATTAATAAGTTTTGTGGCTTTTGATTTGAAGTCCTATTATTTGAAATGAACTGATATGAAAATAATTCTTGTCTTTTATTTTGTGAATTTAAAATGTATGTTGACTTGGATTGTGCCTAAGTAAAGTATATGACTTTTTGAAGCATGTCAAGTTTGTGAATTGATGAATGTAGGAATAAATCATGTATTGAAGGTAATGTTGATGAAATGATGATTTTATGAAAGATGTGATCAGAAGTACACACAAACTTTTAAATGAATGTATGAAGATAAGTTGAGTAAGTAGAGGAGTTTTAGGGTGAACACTCTTCGTGAGTTAAGATGAAGCTCTTAGTAGCAACCTCACTAAGTCCTAAGATCTTTCTAAGATAGGTCGGAGGATGAATGACCTTCGTGAGTTGAGATATAGAGTTCACTAGTTTTTCTTAACCTACGTTTTGGAATGTATAGAATCTGTGGGGGTTATATCTAGCACCAAGAGGACATGAAGGAGAGGTTATTACACTTCATCAGTGGAGATGTTATATTCCAATGTAACTATTGATATGTACTGCTCGTTAGTAAAGAATGACTTACTTGGTAGACATCTTCTTATCCCTTAACTATGCCGCCGCATAGGTGTAGCTATTGGGAAATCCATTTAAAAGCTAAAAAGAATGACCTTACTCTAGGCATGTGAGGACAACTCATCCAATAGGGGTAAATGTTGAGATTCTATGTCTATATATCATGGTCTATGCCGGTTAAGCTAACTCCCACAAAATGAATTAATTGAACTAAATCTTATAAAAGAACGTGCTACATAGGGTAGGTGGTTGTATGGGACGCTATCTACCCATTGTACTAGGTAGGACTTTTGCGAAGGGAAGACTTTGTGACAAACCTTCTAATCAAGTGTACAACTTAGGTTAGGTGGTTGTATGGGACGCTATCAACTCATTGCACTTATTAGTCATTCCAAAAGGTAAGACTTTGGTGTTTTGTTAGGTGTTGTTCTAGTGTATAGCTAGTGAGTGGATACTTGTTATCTCGAGGTGAGTATGATGAAAGGGACGAAGTCTTGAGGTTCTCTTTGGTGTGTATTGAAGGAGATATGTAAGTACATTCTTCATTTCTTACCTTAGTGAATCTTAGGATGACCTTTGAAGGGAATCTCCTACGAAAATGATGCTTATTCCATATTGGCAATACTTTGAAAGTTCACTACTTTGTACTCTTGTAATTCTTTGTAATGTTCAATTTGAATTTATTGTAAAGTTTAGGATGTTTACCGTAAAGTGTTCTTTTGTGTTTCAAATTATGGAAATTCTTCTCTAAGTGTTATGTAATGATTCTTATGGTGTTTTTCTTTTATATTCTTTAATGTTTTACTTATGTGGCATAAAATGTTATTTTACTAAAATGTCCCTTTTCACATGTTTTTGCATATGCCATGCTTAGTACATTATTTGTAATAACCAAATACTTATCTATACTCATAAGTGTAGGTTGAACGCATTTTGGAAGATTCAAAGGCGAAGCTTGGGAAATTCACTCTCTCAAGAATTGGTATGTCCTCATATATTCAAGGACATAGTCTTTTGTTTCCTAGTTTTTTTATAAAGATTTTGTATGTATTTCTTTTTTTAATGTAAATGGACGTCTCCCAAGATATTATGACGTGTCTTATGTTTGGCTTGTGAAGATGAGGTTTCTTAACTATGTATGAAAAACTTTCTTTTTATTAATTTATTTTTGAAAAGTTCTAATTCAGTACTACTATTCATTCTTATGTAATGAACGATAGTTGAAAGGCTTGTACAATACCCCAAAGGGCCAAGTACGCCTGATTACGAAATGAGGGTTCTCCCTAACTTCTAGGGGGAACTTTTGGGTCGTGACAAAATTGGTTTCATAGAGTAAAATTATAGGAAATAGTTTATGGTCTAGAAAGTCGTACAAGCCACATCTAGTATTACCTTTGACACTAGTGTGAGTCGCGACACATCCATGGAATAGAGGCTATTGGATTACAAGTTTCAAGTTCTTATTTATTCCAATGTCGTGCCATAGAGTCTTATAAGTTGTCTTTTATCAACCTTTTCTATTTATGTTAATACGTAATGACTACGAGGAGATCAACCACTAGAAGGGAGGAGGGAGGTATAGCTAATGAGAGGATCCCTCCCCGTGTTAACCAAGTTCCTATTTTTAGCCTATAAGAAGATAATGAGGAGGTTTCCCTTCAAGAACCTCACGTGCCTCTGGAACCCCAAGAGCCTCAAGTACCCCAAGTGCCTCCTATGCCTCAATCTACTTTTGTTCGAGGAGATATGATAAATGTAGAGTTGAGAGATGCCCAAATGAAATTGACCCAACACATGATGGCTCAAGCTCATGTAATCAACAATCACTTTGTTGCCAAAGCTAATAAAGGAATTTGACCCCAACCTAATGCTAGTACTCCTTCTAGAATTCAGGATTTCATGAGGATAAACGCTCCCACTTTTTATGGAACTAAGGTTTATATATATCCATATGGTTACATAGATGAGGTTTCCAAAGTGGTAGATGCTATGGGAGTGACCCCTAGAAAGAAAGCGGAGTTACACACTTACAAACTAAAGAATGAGGCTCAAGTGTTGTTTGAGAAACGGAGGAGTGAGAGACCCCTAGAAAGAGGGCCGGTTGATTGGGAGGAATTCAAAAAGGCTTTGCTAGATAAGTTCTTTCAACCAGAGTGGAGGGAGAATAAGATGGTTGAATTCATGAACATTCATCAAGGGGGAATGAGTGTGCAATAATACTCTCTCTAATTCATCCAACTCTCTAAGTATGCCCCAACCATGGAATCCAACCGTAGGGCTTGGATAAAAAAATTTGTTATAGGAGTGTCTAGCTTGGTCGAAAAAGAGTGTCGTACGGAAATGATATTTAATGACATGCATATGTCTAGGGTCATAGTCTATGCACAAAAAATTGAGAAGTCCAAAATTAGGTATATAAGTCAAGAGGGTAAGAGGCTTAGGTCGGATGATTCTAGTCAGCAAAACCTTAAGAAGAGGTTCTATAACCATGATTCTTCCTTGGGAATCAAGGATAGGGCTCCAACACAAAATTCCCAAGGTTGTAACCATTCTTTTGAGAGGACTAGGTGCCCTACTTGTGCGAAGCAACATTTGGGTAGGTGTCTTGCCGGAATGGATGTTTGTTTTGCATGTAGTGATAAGGGTAAGAAGAAAAGTGTCTGCCATATAATAAAATCAAGAGGTAAAGAGGTCAGTCAAGCTTCCCTAGATCATAATGCTCTAAAGAAGAACCCTCCCTATGGGATGGGAACTAGGAAGGATAACTAGCTCGTAGTTGATGGTTTTGGTAAGTATTAACTCTATATGATTGTTTTAATGTTATTAAATAAGTTAATATAGTTTTATTCTTCATACGATCATGTGATTTTGATGAATTGTTCAAACAATGAAATTTTGAATTTTTTAGTATATTTGGCAGTGGTGTAGTGAATGTTCACTATGAGAATTTTTGCAATTTTAGAAAACATGGCAATGCTTTGATTGAAGTTTAAATGTGTGCCAAAATTTTTATATGAGCATGTTTTATGTTTAAGAAGGTACTTCCTCCATAAAAGAAGGCTAAGGGTGTTTTAAAAATATTGAAGCTTGCAAGAGATGCTTATGTTGCTAAGTGTTTAAAATTGTGAAATGATGATCCTTGATAATTGATGCTTTTATTAGAGTGTTTTAGCCGTGATTATAATCATTTATGTGATTTTAACTGAGTCCTTGTCGTTCTTGAAGTTTTAGTGTCATTCGAAGACGAATGTTATTCTTGTTAGGGGAGAATGTAATGCCCCAAAATGAACTAAGGTGAAACAGATCCACGTCAGTGTTTCTTGAGTTAATTTTTTTTTAAAAATGATTTAATTTAGTGTTCTTAGGAAGTGTATGAATTTTGTTTAAGTTTGAATGTTTAACGTCAAAGAACGTCCATGACGCTCGAAAGGTGTGACTTAGAAAGTGTTCTTGCGTTTTGATGTGTTTGAGTTAGTTTTACGTGTTAATTTTAATCAAAACTGTTCTGGAATATTCCTAATACCTATAATACTGAGTGTAGGGGTTTAATATTTGGTCACGACCCCACGTAGTATCTACAAGGGACCCTAGATGAAGGGCCTTAGACATGGACAAAACTTCCGAGAATCTCTGCTCCATCGATGAGGCAGTCTACTGGTCATAGTTCTATCGACGCCCTGTCGAATGGGGGTAGTAGTCACATACATAGTGGGAAGTCTATCCCCCCATGTTGCAGCCTCTGAATCCATCGACGCCCAGCAGGACAGGCCATCGACAAAGCAATGCCCCGTAGTTGGGGTCATCGATTTGCTCCTCCAAAAGCTTGTGAAGCTTGCTGCCAACTTGGGGTGTTTTGTGTAAATTCACCTGAAATCTTTTTAAACCCTGGGTAAATATTTTTTGTTTTATTAAGTTATATTAATTTTTTTTTAAGTCCTAGACCTAGACAAGACCCCTCACATCAATATTCAAACTCCCTCTTTAAAGAAAACTCTATCAAAGTCACCATTGGAGATAAGACAGAAGGAGGGAAAGAAGGGATGGTATGGACGTGTATATTCCTAAAAAATTAGTGGGTTTAATTCTCTTTGAGATATGGTATCCAATCTTTAACCCTCTTCCATTCAAGGAGTCGTTTCCAAAAGATTTCAAAAAGGGTTTCCAAACTCTATTTCCTTCTAACATTCATCTTAAGCATGGGTCTTCTTGTAAAAGTTTTGTAATGATTTAAATGTGTTTATTCAAGTATGAATTTATGATTTTAATGTTAAAAACTTAATGAACTCACGGATATGCATATTTTAAACATTTAGCTTATGAAATGGGTTAAATGAGCATTTTTATGTAGGGTATGAAGTTTGGTTTTCTCATGTTCTTGGTTTGGTTTATCTACTACCCTAATGGAATCTGTATGATGAAATATTAAATAATTGGTTATGGGTGATGATGGTTTTATTATATGTTGAGTTGCTTATATTATGTAATCCTTATGATAAAATTGCTCTTTAGTAGCATGGTCCACCTTATTGGTGGCAGTGTTCATTTGATGAACTAAATATGACTTAGTATTGTTTTTTGGTGTGTATTTGAAAGCCTAGTATATGAAATGAAGTGATATTGAAGATAAGTCGTGTCTTGTGTTTTGTGAAGTTAAATTGTATGTTGGCTTGGATTGTGCCTAAGTAAAGTCTATGACTTTTTAAAGCAAGTAAAGTGTGTGAATTGATGAATGTACGTTTAAATAATGTATAGAAACTAGTGTTAATGAAATTATGCTTATATGAAAGATGTTCTTACAAGTACACACACACACACTTAAATGAATATATTAAGCTAAGTTGAGTAAGTAGAGGAGTTCTGGGGTGAACACTCTTCCTGAGTTTTGATGACTTGTTTAGTTGCATCCTCACTAAATCCTAAGAGCTTTCTATGATAGGTCAGAGGATGAATACCCTTCGTGATTTGAGATGTGGCATTCGCTAGTTATCCTAACCTATTATTTGAAATGTTTAGAATCTGTGGGGGTTATGTCCAGTACCAATTGGAAATAAAGGAGAGGTGGTTACACATCATGAGTTGTGATGTTGTATTCCAATGCACCTCTTGAGATAAGTACTCCGTGATAGTAGAGAATGAGTTACTTAGTACCAATCTCCGTATACCTTAACTATGTGCCCACATATGTGTAGCAATTGGGAAATCCATGTTAAGCTACAAAAGAAATCATCTTACTCTAGGCAAGCATGGATCCCTCATCCGCTAGTGGTTATTGCCGGGATTACATGTCTATATCTCATGGTCTATGTGGATAAGCTAACTCCCCCAAAAATAATTGATTAAACTATGTCTTCTAAAAAAACGTGCTAGTTGGGGTAGTTGGTGGTATGGGACGCTATCTATCCATTGCACTAGAAAGGACTTTCCCAAAGGGAAGACTTGGTACCAAACCTTCTAAAAGAGTGTACTACTTAGGTAGGTGGTGGTATGGGACTCTATCTACTCATTGCACTAATTAGGCATTCCGAAAGGGAAGACTTTGGTGTTTTGTCGGGTGTTCTTCCATTGTATTTCAATTAAGTGGGTGCTTGTTATTTCAAGGTGAGTATGCCGAAAGGGAGGAAGTCTTGAGGGTTGCTACGGTGTGTATTGAAAGAGGTATGTGAGTACTTCCTTCATATCTTACCTTAGTGAATCTTAGGATGACCTTTCAAGGGAAACTCTTATGGAATGATGCTTATTACTTATTTAAAATACTTTGGATGTTCACTACTTTAAACTCTTGTAATTCATTGTAATGTTCAATTTGAGTTTATTGTAATGTTTAGGAAGTTTATCGTAAAGTGTTCATTTGGGTTTAAAATTTTGGAAATTCTTCTATAAGTGTTATGTAATGATTCTAGTGGTGTTTTTCTTTTATATTCTTGAACGTTTTACTTAAGTGGCATGAAATGTTAATTTGCTAAAGTGACCCTTTAAACATATTTTTGCATATGCCGTACATAGTACATTTTTTGTACTAACCCCATACTCTTCTATACTTAAAAGTATAGGTTGAAGGCTTTTCAGAAGATTTGAAGGCGACGATGGGGAAATTGACTCTCTCAAGAATTGGTATGTCGTCATATATTCGAGGACATAATCTTTTGTTTCCTAATTTTATTATTACGACTTATTGTGTATTTCTCTTTTGAATGTAAAGTGTCGTGACCCTAAGTTTTGCTTGTGAAGTTGAGATTTCTTAAGTATTTATGAAAGATTTCCTTTTTATTAATTTATTTGTGAAAAGTTCTAATTCCGAACTACTTTTCATGTCTTATGTAATGGACGATAGATGAAGGGCTTGTACAAGACCCGCAAGGGTCAAGTGCGCCCGGTCAAGAATTGAGGGTTCTCCCTAACATCTAGGGGAATTTCGGGTCGTAAAATATAACTTTATATACTTCAAGTAAAAACCGCCAACAAATGTGGACCCTACCTCTAAAGAATTACTTCAACATGACTTAACCAAGATAGAACAACTTACCCTTCTTCCAAACCTTCATAATCTAAAAGATGAAAAAGAATAGACATGGTTCCATTGGGGTTTTTAAGTTTAAACCATCATTTAAAACTAAGAACAACTCATTTTAATCATTAAAACATTTTCATGCAAAGACCCATACTTAGAGTCTCCGGAATAAGAAGTTTATAGTTTGAAATCCTTTTTGAAATCTCTCCGAAATGGATCGTTGAATGAAAAATGATACAATGATGACTACAATACCTCATTTATAAGGAACTTACAAGATTTTTGATGAATAAAACGTGAAGTACTTGGTCTTGTTCCTTGGAGCTTGAAGCTTCTAAAATCGAGGTTTTTGGAGGAAGAGTTTTGGAGAGATTTTTTATTTGATATTTAGAATTTGAATTATTTGGGGAAATGTTGTTTAAAATGACCTAAATATGTCCACAAAATATTCTTAAAGTTCCAAAAATACCCCTACACTATTCGAACCCTTTTTCTGCTTTTAATTTGACTTAAAAAAAGACGCGGCAAAATCTGGGACGCGGCTGCGCGTCGCGAGGTCATTTTCAAATCATGGTTCTAGAAAATATTTTGGGACAGTAAGGTTCATGTTGAGCCCACTCACAGCGAAAATTTTTTCCACCAAGTGTTCACTGCGCGTCGTGCAGCAGCTTTCAAATATAAGCTCCGTGGAAGCATCGATGGCCCATGTTTGGGTCCTGCTCGGGTACCCTTAAGCTATTCCCCAGGGGATCGTTCTAGGACGTATCGACCCTTTTAATGTCAGTATATTCATAGGAACCATCACTACTCAATTTCACCCTAATACCATCCCCCAAACCATTACTAGAAAACAGTACGACACACTAGTTCAACTTCGACTAATTTCCGGATGTCTTGGACGTTTGACTTCTATACCCTCCAAAACTATACAAATTGACTTCTAATACAAAAATGCACTATTTTAAATCATAATTAACTCATCAAAAACATGTGAAACTTTTGCTTAACCTATTTCATTTTTAGGGTCGTTATAGTTCCCCCCTCCCCCACCTTAGAACATAACTCGTCCTCGAATGACACCAAACACTTCCAACGACTCAACTAGAAGCATACCACACATTTCATCAAAGTCATAAAATACATAGTCAATGAACAAAATTTAAAAGGAACACTAACTCATATTATTAAGCATCTTCAAAAACACATGCAATTTGGAACAAATTACATAATTCATAGTACACACTAACTTCATCATTTTAATTTCACTTATGGAGGAACTTATTTCTCCAACATTAGAAATGTTCATTACACCATTATGAAACTCAACATGTAATAACCTTGCAATCACATATTAAAACATAGCATAAAAACATTGAAGCAATTAAGCAATATCATTAGCTACACATTATAAACGAAAGATAGATTAACTACCAATATACTCTTATAACAACGGTAACATTTTGAGCATGCGAAACATCAAATTTTCAATGAAACACATTACATAAGGAGACATGCAACACATACTAAAGAAAGAGTCAAAAATAAACTAAATTAACAAGGATTTTGTCGTCAATCTTGAGTATGAATAGAAGGAAAGATAAGGATGTCAACTACCTTCCTATTAAACTTCTCCTCCTCTACTTAGGTTAAGCTCATCTAAACAAAATCAAAACAATGATAAGGAACTTAGGACATACAAGGGCCTTCACTCCTGATTAGTCTCTACTTTAGATTCGAGTGCATAGAAACGATTCCAGTTTGGAGCATTAGGATTTGGACCATCATGATGAGTGACCTCTTTCTCTTTTGCCTTGAGTTTAGGTCAATATATCATGTTGTGACACCTATTATAACATCTAAATAAACCATCCGTTCCGGAAACACACCTAGCCAAGTGTTTCTTCCCATAACTAGTACACCTAGTCCTCTCGAAAGCATAACCACCTCCTTTAGAATTTTTGTTGGAAACACTATTCTTGTTCCCGATGGAAGAGTCGTGATTATAAGAGCTCTTCTTACATTTGAGTTAATTTGATTTTTCCACCCTTAGGATTCTTCCAATCCCTATTTATCTACATAATCTTAGACTACTAAACTTGTTGAGCATACATCATGAGCCTCGATATATCAATATCATTAAGGAGCATTTCAGTACGACACTATATTTCCATCAACTAGATACCCCCATCACAAATTTGTTCATCCTAGACCTAGGATTGGCTACCTAGGTGGGGGTATACTTACAGATTTGGGTGAATTTTAGAGATTACTCTTCCACACTCATTCTGCTTTTACGAAAGTTCATGAATTCCACCAACTTTCTCTCCCTCATATCTCAGGGGAAAAACCTATCAATCAAAGCCACTTTGAACACTTCCCAATCTACCGGACCTTCCATTAAGGGACTATCATCCCTCTATTGCTCAAAATACACTTGTGCCACATCTTTTTGATTATAAGAAAGTAACTACACTTTCTCTCTTGGAGTCACACCCATTGCATCCACAACCTTGAACACCTCATCTACGCAGCCTTGTGGATCTTCATTCACATTAGTTCCATACAAGGTAGGAGGGTTCATTCTCATGAAATCTGAGATTCTACAGACGGGAGTAATTTCATTAGGTTAAGGTTGAAGTCCACTCATAGGTTAGCTTGGGCAACCAGATGATTAGTGATGACTTGAGCTTAGGTCGTCATGAGTTTGGTCAAGACCGTATGAGCTGATTTTATTTACACATTAGTCATATCCCCTTCAACATAAGGAGATCTAGGAGATTGGGGCGTTAGAGAAATTCGGGGAACTTTAAATCTTTGAGGTTCTGGAAGGGGAACCGCCTTGTTCACATCCTTTGGTTAACTATAGGAACATTCTCAGTACAAAGAGGAATCCTCGCATTAGATACTTCTCCCTCTTCCCTTCTAGCGGGTGTCCTTCTAGTATTCATATCATATAAACACAAGAGAAAGGTTGAGAAAAGGAACTTATAGAATTCAACTCTAAGGAATGATACTAGCGTAATGAAGAAATTAAAAGTCTATTGTCCTGTAGCCTTTCAGTCATGGGTGTGTCAATACTCACACCAATGATCAATAAACTACTAGACGTGGCATGTGGGACTTGTAGACCCTAAAATATTTCCCATAACCGTATTCTTTGATACTATGTTTGTAATGACCCGCAAATACCCCATAGAAGTTAGGATAACCCTTAAGTTGGAAAAAGGAGTGCTTGACAACTCGGAGGTCTTGCACAATCCTCTTAGTTATCATTCATTACATAAAGTATGCTTGACAACTCGGAGGTCTTGCACAATCCTCTTAGTTATCATTCATTACATAAAGTATGAAAAGTAGTGCGGACCAAGAAAATAATAATAAGAAACATATTTTATAAAATCTAAGAAATTAGTATCATCCTTACAAGATAATGTTAAAGACACCCTTTAAACATCTTTAGGATATGGCCCTTTACATTGAGAGAAATACATAAATAGTCTAATATGAGTCTTAAAGAAGAACTAAAGAAACACATACTATTCCCTCGAATATGTGAGGGCATACTAAGTCTTGAAAGAGTCGATTCCCTAGCTTTCTTTCTAGCCTTCTACTTTACTCCAACCTATACTTATAGAGTATAGAAAAGTATGGAGTTATTCCAAACATTTTACTAAGTATGGCAATGAAAAATCATGAAAAAAGGGACAAATTAGTTAAAACATACAAGTTATGCTATTTTGGTAAAAAAATTTATGAATTATTTATAAAACATCATATAGTATAATCATTTAGTAATTAAGGTAGAACATCAATTTTTCTTAACATTAAAGAACACTTACAGTAAAGCCAAATATAACACGTGAACTACTCCTATCCTTAATAAGACATAAGGAAATTGGCCATAAAATCTCATTAATACCTACTTAACAGATCATTAAGACTACTATGGATAAACATACTTCATTTTATTCATACAAATAACCATTTAATATAAAAAAAACTATAAAACATACAAACACTTATGAACTTCACATTAGAACCATCCTCCAAGGAAACCCAAATTTACACTGGGTGCAATGTGAAATTAGCATTCCATACTACCACTTCCACGTAGTACTACTTAGGAATAACCTTATAATAGGAACAAAACATTCATCACATACTAAGTTTCATCATACAAGTCATAACTTCAACATTCCTCCTTAACATTAAACTTAAGTCATAATACTTTCATTTACATCAAGCAATGAACCATTCATACATTTCATATAATGATACACCTAAGACTACCGCGAAATGGAATTTCGACATTAAAATAATCATTTAAAACAAATAACAACTCATTTTAACCATTAAAAAATTTTCATGCAAAGACCAATATTTAGAGTCTAGGAATAAGAAGTTTATAGTTTGAAATCCTTTTTGAAATCACTCAATGAATCTATGAATGAATGGAGTTTCAAGGATGACTACCATACCTCAATGATAAGGAACCCATGAGATTTTTGATGAATAAAACGTGACGAACTTGGTCCTCTTACATGGAGCTTGAAGCTTCTTCAATGGAGGTTTTTTGAGAAAGAGTTCTGGAGAGATTTTTGATTTGATCTTTAGTGTTTGAATTGGTGGGTGAATGAGGTTTAAAATGATCTATATCAGTCCACAAATGATATCCAAAGTTCCAAAAATACCCATACATTATTTAGAACCTTTTCTTACTTTTAACTTGACTCAAAAAATACGCGGCCAAATATGGGACTTGGTTGTGCTTCATGAGGTCATTGTCAGATCTTAGAACTGGAAACTATTTTGGTTTCATAAGGTTCGTGTTGACCCCGCATCGCATTGAAAAGTTTTTCCCACCAAGTGTTGGTTGCGCATCGCGCAGCTGCTCTCAAATCTAAGTTGTGTGGCATCTTCGATGGCCGATGTTTGGGTCCTTCTCGGGGGCCGTTAAGCTGGTCACAGAGGCTTTGTTCTATTACGTATAAATACTTAACATGTTAGTCTACGCATAGGAACCATCACTACTAGGATAGATAGAAGGCACCATCCCCAAACATTGAGGACATACTAAAACTTTTGTAAAAGTCCAAGTCTTCTTTCAATCGACCTTTATATCTCAATGTCCCAAACCTACAGTGTTTGGGAAAATAAAAGAATATGGGTTAGTACATCAACTTTTAGTAACTATGGAAACATATGCATATATTATTTTTGAAATCATGCTTAAAAGGATATTTTGTTAAAAGTCATGCTAAGTCACATTTGAATGTTTGAATGCACAAATAATAATATATCCAAGCCTATGATCATATATTCATGAAGACTAGTTTATATTCAACACAAGACCAACCTCATCAATAAAGTCAAGTAAACATAGATACTAACAACACAATATCATATCAAGATCATATAACCAAAGAAACTCCACAATAATGTCAAAACAACAAAGAATGTACAAGAGTACATGTCATCATAACTTGTAAGACCCTTACAAACAATCATATCCCAAGCATACAATTGCAATGCTCATGTGAAGTCCCATGACGCCACATGATCAAGTAAACAAGGAAAGGGATCATAAGTAATGCCTAACTTCATATAACATAGCATCATGACTAATCATCAGTATATATAGCAATATAGACAAATAACATGTTCATAAGTATAACTAACATCATATAGAGTCGTCAACATGTAAAGACAACATATGGATATAATTTACTTTAAGAACAACCTCCTAGGACTTCCCTTACGACCAACTAGTACAATGTATAGGTATAGTACCATACTCATAACTGCACTAAGAAGAACCACTTAAGTCACCTAAGTAAGAGTTTATTTTATTACTTTCAATTTACTTTCGGGAACAATCGCCTTAACTGAATATTGACGATGTGAGCTAATCATGCAATATGGTGCTAAGAAACCCTACACCGAAAGAAGGTGGCCTACTTGACAAGGAAGGACAAAAACACGAACATAACATTCTAGGTGGATCCACTAGCTAGTATTCCTATGATGCAACATACTTCAAGAAATATAAGCCAAACTGGAGACCCTCGTTATGCGCAGTGGCAAAGTAATCTGAATCTCATGAGAAACAATTTGAACCTTCCTTTCCATATTAGGAAGGAACACTTCCCATAAGTATTTCACTTGGTGCTAATCTAATGTACCATTTTGGAATGCCATTAAGTCATTCTTTGACAATCATAGCTTAATTTAGGTAATAGGAGACTAACCACCTTGTATATTATACCACATTATCTCATTAGGCAAAAGATGAGAACTTTCTTTCATTAGTAAGATCAATATATTCTTATCTTATCATCTAAGGCACACAATAGACACCATCTTAAAACTTGTGTTATCATAACCTCACAATGATCTCACATTGAACTAATCATATAATACCATGATATTCATATTTATCACATCATAGATTCCTAATTAAAACCACATGATATACTGCAATTCATAACATAAGCACCTCCACCATTAGTGGAACATTCCAACCAATGTTATTCAAAAGAAATTCTATAAAATAGATAAGAGATTAGGTAAGATCACCACCTTTTCATCACCAACACCACCATCCTTAGCCTTATCAACAAATTCAATTCACAAAGGCTCTAAACAATAGCCATATACACCATTCCAAACCAACAATCTAATCATTCCAACAATCCTACATTATATCATATGAAAACCATCAAACTAAGGAAGCCTATATACAATTCTATCATGATCTATACATAATTATATAGACCAATGAAATATAAAAGTCGTAATTGTATCCTTCTTGTGTGAATGGTGAACTTAGTGATAGGTTGAGCGGAATGACATGAAACCATCTCTAAGAAAGTAATTGAGCTATGCTTATTGACTATAGAGTGGAATCAATAGAGGTCAAGTAATCCATGTTACTTATAGCGGGTGCTTCCCAATTGTGACAATGTAGGTTTTGTAGGTCTTTTGTAAGGCCATTATTTTAAGTCCTTTAAATTCTTGCTTTAATATTTATTGATTTAATGAATGATCGTGAATTAGGTTAATGTAAGATGAATAGAATGATCCATATCTAATGTAGTTTTAATGTTTGCCTAAGTAGACTTGAAGAGGGTGTAGGAGCGGTCTCTTCATATTTTACTAAAGTGAATCCTTGAGTAACCTGAGTTTGTGAGTTAAATGTTAAGAATGAAATAATATTATCTTAACTTCTCTTAATGATTATTTAGGTGTTCTTTAAGAGGGTGTATTGATGGTCTCTACTTGTCATACTTAAGTAAGTTTGAGGATAACTTTTTGTTAGAGGGTTTTATGCTTATATAGTATGAAGTGATGTTAATTATATATTACGGATCACATGGAATGTGAACTTTGGTTTGAAAGTATTTTTTTTATAATTATGTTAAGAATTTTTCCTCAAAAGAGCATAAAAGAGAATGTTTTACATAAATGTCCTTTTACCATGATTTTATTGCATTCTAATGTACTAATTTCATATATTGTCTTATATCAAAAGGTGTAGGAGGCAATTGAGAGGAGTCATTAGAAGTAAAGCTTCGAGTTAGAATCCATTCAAGCAAGTTGTGGTATGTGATCAATTTATTCGAGGACATGGTCATGTTTAATTTTCTATTCAAAAAACATTGTACTAGACTTTGTTATTTCCTATTTGATTATGCATGGGCTGTGACCCAAGATATTTGTACGTCTAAGATGGCTACAATAGACTTAGCCTTTTCCTACGTTTTTCTATGAAAGATTTTTTAATGTTGTTTTATCTGTTTTTAAAAGTTTTAATTCTGCACTACTTTTCAAATATTTTTAATCGATGAATGATGTCAACGGGCTTTTGAAAAACCTCTGAGAGGCTGAATACTCCCCACGATTTGACAATACCATTTCTTCTAGGGTATATACTCATGTCATGAATATCTTAGCCTTGCACAAGAGGTGGCCTGTGATGTAGTTCATTTGAGTTAGAAGTACAATGAGTTAATAATGAGCTCTTATATGATTTATGACGCCTTATTATTCTTATTATATTCATGTTATTCTTATTCATTTATCTCTTATGATTATGTATATATTTAACTAACCCTTTGAGATATCTTATGTTTGGTGTGATTGTTTCTATAATATGTACATTTCTTATTAACACATACTTTGGCTATATTCTACTCTAATGTACGGTCTTGAGGAGATTGAGTTGCTTTGAAGGATAGAGTTTCCAAGGGTTTAAAGAAATGAAAATTGGTGAGTCCTCATAGCATCAAAAGAAACAACCACTATGTTGTCTTTTTGAGACATATATTAGAAGATTTATGAAATGATTCTGCATTATGTTTTTGAAGAGAAAGTTTTAAATTCCTTAATATTTTTCATATATAAGCAAGAAGACATCCAAGATATCAAATACACAATGTTACTTCTAGGGATGTCCCTGGTCATGACAAAGTTTGTATCAAATAAGAAGGTTATGAAATGGACTTCGGATGTCTCAAAACTAATTTTAGGGTTCTTATTTACTGGTGTGAGTAGCGATGCATCTATGAGTAGGGATGATTAGAAAAGTTTGACTTCTTCATTCTTCTAGTCGTTCCATAGAGTTTGGCATTGGTAGAAACTTCTTCGAATGTTTGCCTATGATTTTGTCCAGGTTGTCCAATTGTCACCCTCGAGAGCACACCCTAGAAGATATGTAACTCTGAGAGCGCGATTTGGTGTACTTGACCTCTCGTTGGTCATTTACAATCCCTTCAACATCATTCATTGCATGCATGCATTAAAAGTAGTGCAAAATTTAAAATTTTCACACGAAATATCTTAAAACATCATTCATATGATAATAATAGAAAATATTAAGTCTCAACATATTACAATGCTAGAATCAAGAATACTTGGGACACGACCCATCACATGCGAATATAGAAATTCTTCATTTATTACAATACATCGATGTAATTGAAATCAAAAGATAGGTATGACCTCGAGTATAGTAAGGACATACTTCAACTGGCTTGAAAGAATCCAAATTTCGAAGCTTTGTTTCAAGACGCTTCTCACCTATAATCTACACCTTTCAATATAAAAAATTGTATGCCATGTACTAAGTATGACATAATGCACAAAATTATGAGATATGGAAATTTATGAGAAACATGCTCTTTTCGATTGAAACATAATATCAAAAGTATAAGAACTACATTTAAGCACCAAACATCACATTTAGGACACAACACAAACTATATGCACTTTAAACAAATTTAGAAAATATTACATTGAGCATATAGTGAACTTCATTATAACTTCACATTGCATTGAGCATACATTGAACTTCATTGTAACTTCAATGTATCTTCCAATAAAACTCACACTTCACATTATAGCATCAATAACAACTACAAATCACACAACAATGAGATACTCCTACCAAAGGTTATTCTAAGGTTCAATTGAATGAGATATGAAGTAACCTCCCATACAATCCCTTCACACAGATCTAACATATCCTTTAGACTACCTAAGAGAAGATCCTTCCTAGTTAAGATGCTACCATATATATATATATATATATATATATATATATATAATATTTTCTTACCAAAGGTTATCAAAAGACTTACTTAAGTAATGCAAGAAGCGAACGCCCATACACCCTTTCCAAGGTTACCTAAGTAATCCTTAAGACTACATAAATTTAGATCATGTGTAAATATTCAATTTACTTTCCCTATCTAGAGTCATTCTTAAGACTTCCCTAGGGTATACATGAAGTGACCATTCCTATGACCCCTTCATACCTTAACTAAGCAACCCTAAACTACTCTAGGTAAGTACTTAGTCATCATTAACATACATTTCAAATTAACTCATTATCTTTATTAGTTCATTAAGAGAGATTCATCACTAAACACATTCAAGTAATGGTCTTGTAGAAGACCTAGGTACTCATTCACTAACATATTCAAAGCCTAATCGTGGAATGTTAAGAGAGTGTCCCATACCACCACCTAAACTTCATAAAACTACTCCCACACTATTGGGTACCCCATATAACGAGAATAGGCAATCACTAACATAAACCATACTAGTTATGGATGGAATCTAGAGTCATGATACTACTCCATTGGAGGTTCGTTCTACGGGTCAATGGTAGAACTAGGACACATCCTATGTACGCTAATTGTTAAGGAATATGAAGGGTTTATTTTTACTCTACCCTTATCCTTAAGTAGATCCACTTCCCAAACCATCTAACTTGGTACTATATTTTGTTCTCATAGAGTATTTCAATAAAGGAGTACATGAAGAGGTTCCATATATAGTTCATAACCCAATCATATTATACCTTACGAAGAAGGTACACTAAGGCTACCTGCAATGGTCTAGAGGATAGCTTTGACTTTCCTATGGATAATTTCATGTCGTTCTAGCCAATAAACCCTAATTCCACCATTCATGCAAGAAGGATTCCATTACGACTTTCAACTTCATGGATATCATAACCTTCAAACTATGTTGAAGGTTCCACATAAAGACCCTATCAACTATGTTCAAGGTCACATGTCAATAACACATAAAAGACTACGAAGCTTTAGTATACTATGTCAAGAACTCATATTCACCTTATACATGTATCAAGTAAGGGACATAAGTCCACCAAAGCAAGAGACACACATACTTCATATATAACATTTTATTCTAGAAGCACATAGGCATAACCAGTATCATTTATAGGTAACGCTATTCACTACTATAATATTATCAATTTAATTATCACGAGTATCATATAATCTATCAAGAAAAATCATACCTCAATATCAACTAATCCATATAATTACTACACTATAGTCTACAAGAGATACACATCATCAAATAAAAGAAATTATGCTTTGACTCAAAATAAACGCATAAGTCACAACGACATTCATAATATCACATATTCAATTTATAACATGATAAAGTCAAAATACTTGAAGTAATTACAATGGGGCCACATCATTCACAATATATAAAATAATGTCGAGAAGGCCATATAAGACACAAGTATAAAACATAAGCACTGCCACCTTAAGTGGACCATACAAAGCATCAGCATCATCTATGAGCTAAAATACATATTATATATAAAGTTACGTCAACATGCAATGAATCCAACCTCAAGTCTTCAATCCATATGCAATTTATCCAACATAGTACACCAAGGTCCTTAACAACGGTCATGATCATCAAATCCCTCAAATAATAACAATACACAATTAATCAACGATAATACAACATGAATTTAGGGCAGCCAACTAACAACTCTAGCATGATTCTATCATAATTAAATAGACCTAATAAAACTACATAAGAATTCAATAACATTAAGACATAATCAATTCACCCACAAAATAGTCATATTTAGGGCTACATAATCAAAACCCTATTCAAGTTCCTAATTCACATAAAGTAGGGAATATTACATTAGAGGAGTTCAGGAGTTGTAAGAATTTGTTGGCTCAAGCCTTGACGGCCCAAAACAATATGGAGGTGGTTCCAAACCCTATAGCGGGAAAGAGTACCTATAGAATTATTGAGTTCTGTAGGATGAACCGTATGGAATTTAGTGGCTACAAGGTGGAGGCAGATCGAAATGGGTTCACAGTTGAGGTTTATAAGAATATTACAATTATAAGATTGACTTCTAAGGATAAAGCAGAACTAGACACTTATATATTGAAAGATTAAGCACAAGTTTGATATGAGAAATAATAGGATTCTAGGACGGTATAGGTGGGTCCCATATAGTGGGAAACTTTTAAATTGGGTTTCCTATATAGTTTTATTTCTATGTAAATGAGAGACGCTAAGTTGGAGGAATTCATAAACATCAAGCAAGGTCATTTGAGTGTTAGGTAGTATGCCTTGATGTTCCCTCATATATCGAAGTTTGCTACACGATTGATAGCAAACTCCAGAGACTTGATGAATAGGTTCATGACGTGATTGTCCAAGCTAGTAGATTAAGAGTGTTATATAGAAATGCTTGTCGATAATATGTATATGTTGCTACAAATTGGGTTCACTCAACAAATAGAGGAATCCAAACTTAATAAGGGTAGAAAAAAAGAGTAGGATAGATAATAATGGTTCTTATGGACAAGGTCGTTCCAAGAATTAACAAGACTTTTCCGAACAAGGTACTAGGCATGAGTATGAAAGGGTGTGTTAACCTAGACCTCAAGGGAAGATAAATGAGTATTCCCGGCCTACTTGCCCTAGGTGTAGTAAGAAACATGAGGGCAAGTGTTTCGCCGGTAGATATGGTTGTTATGGGTGTGGTGAGAGTGGCTACATGATGAAGTATTGACTTAAGGCAATAGCTAATTTTAGGAAACACAAGCAAGTTGATACTTATGAGGTGTAAGATGCCAAATAAAAATAGGTTTTATTTTCTCCGATTAAAGGGTGATCAAGAATGATCTCTTTATGTCCCTCTCCTATACGTTCTTCGTTATGAATTTTTGAAAATTTTCAGAATTCCGTATGATTTTGATTTTCCTTCTTAGTTGTAATGTTTTCCAAATAATGATGAATTGATGTTAGAAAGGCATTTGTGTCTTAATTCCAAGTGGGGGATAGTGAGTCCTTTTTCATTAGGTATTTATGTGATTATGTGTTTCTATTGTTTTCATTGAATGTTGTGACGGTATGTGAACCTTTTAGAAGGTGACCTAGTTGCATTAACTTGTCTCTTGTTGTAACATAATAGGTTTAATGAGAATTCTAGGATCCATGAAGTTTGATGAACAAGTCATATCTAGAAGGTCTCAATTCTCCTTGAATGTTAGTAAGAATGTATCTTTCATTCATGATTGAGTGGCATTAGACTTGTATAGCTTGGAATTAAATTGTTTCCTTCTTTTGGGTATGTGCATTTAGGTATAGTGCATGTATGATGGGTTGCAAGTCCTTTAACACTTCGAAAGTTTAAGACCTATTATAGAGACTCACCTGTTGAATAAAGACTAGTAACACTTTTTAAAGACCTACTACAATAATGTATATCAATCATTTAGGAAGGTTTAGAGTTAAACAGTCAAGGAATGTCCATGCCATCTGGTGAATTTGAAATAGATTTTAGTGTGTCTTGACATGTATCATAGGGTTTTAAAAGTCAAAATTCAATGATATTCAGTAGGAAGGTGTTAAACATGTATTAGAATATGTTTAGGGTCGAAACGTCTAGGTACAACTCCACAAAGACCGGCGTAAATGTCCTTCGTCCTTTAGGAGAACCCTTAAAAAATACCAAAAGATGTAAAATGAAACGATGAGCCATCGTCTTGTTGACGGAGCGTCGATGTCTCCGTAGCCACTACCTTAGAAATATTCAAAAAAATAGTCCAAAAGACTAGTCTCTAATCTTATCGACGGTAGTGTAGTATAGGGGCAAGAGATGGCGTCTACTGACCTACGGACCGTAGGTCAAGGTCTCGTAGGTCATGTCTGGTTGTCATTGTCAAATTTTTAGTGAGTCATTTATTTAATTTAGTTTCTTAGGTTTTTAATTAAGTTTAAGGGGTAGTCTATTTAACTTAATTAAGGTACTATAAGATATAACCTTCATTAAACTAGCCTAACTCACTTTAATTCCCGAAAACAAAATCATGTTCTTTCTCTCTACTTTCTCTCTCTATATTCCAAGACTCCATTGAAGATCAATTTAAAGATCATAAGATCTCCAATATTCAAAATTTTACCCTTCAATTTCCATTAATAGCTAAGCTATGGGAACTCTTCACCTTTGGGACTCCTTTCCTCAAAGAGTTCTTTCAAATATATTACATCACGTTGATCAAAATATGGGTTTCATTCTTAATCCAAATGATATTTTGAATTGTATTGTTCTTTGTTTGTTTTGATTATTATGCATATAATATAATTCAATATTGGTTAATTAGGGTAGTTCTTCATGTTAGACCTATTTCTATAGAAGAGTTCATGAATTGACTCTATTTTCCTAACAGAAGGTTATGAATTGATGTTTAATTGAATAGTGATGATGCAGTTGACTTAGTTCTATGTGTTAATTACTATTAGATTATGTTGGTTAGTCTATTATTTGATGAATATTATTGGTTGATGGTAAGATCCTGGAAGAAGGCTTGTGAAGGTAAATTGGTAAGACATATGATCTTGAATCCCTTCTTTAATTGTGATTGCTTATACTTGATAATGATGTTCAATTGAAGTATTGATTGTGATTAGATTATATAGGTGATGGTATGATAAATGTAATTGAATATCTTGATTATATGGATTGTGAGATTATGATTAAGGTGTAACGATATAAGGCCTATTTGAATCACTTATGTGCCTTACTATAACACAAGGATGATAATGTGTTAATCTCACAAATAAGGGTGGTGGTATTCAAAGAAGTTCTCATGCAATTCTAATTGAGAAAATGACTCTTAATATACAATAGGTTCGTTTCCTATGGCCTATACTAAGCTATGATGATTAATAAAGTCTTAAAGTTATTTCAAAAAGGGATTTTATCTTACCAACAAGTGAACTAGTAATGAGAGGTGTCCCTTCCAAATGAAAGAAGGTAGGTTGACAGTGCTTCTCATTAGATAGATATTGCAATGCAATTGCACATAAATGAGGGTATCAAGTATGTGTCCTAGCTTTTGAACTATGTTGCCCCCATAGGAATATTAGCTAGTGGATCCACCATGAATGTTATGTTCATGTTATGCTTAAATGAAAAGATGCATATTTCAAATAAAAGTAAGTTTTCATGATTTTGATGCATAATGCCATACATAGTACATGTGGTTGTACTAACTCCCTGCTTTTATCTATCTACATAGTTCTTGGTAGGTGAAGAGCTTTGGGAAGTGAAAATATGGACTTAGAAGATCGGTCTAGAGAAGTTCAAGTATGTCCTCACTTTACTATAGGGCATATATATCTTTTATGTTTTCATTCAAAGTGTTGTAATAGACTATGTATTTCTATATTAGCCTTTTGAATTATGGGTTGTGTCCCAAGTATTAGTGTGTCTTAATATGATGAAATTGAGACTTAGTATTTCCTATTACTATTATATGAAAGAGATTTTGAAGACATTTATGTTTTGTGAAATTTTTTAATTCAGCACTACTTTTCACTATGTTTATGCGGTGAATGATATGAAAGGGCTTGTATCAAACCTCCGAGAAGTTGAGTACCCCAGTTACAATCTGAGATTGTACCATAACTTCTAGGGTGTGGTCATTGAAAGTGACATTGTTGAAATTCAATTTCATTCACTTCTTGCATTGTGTATATTATTAATTCATGATTATGTTGTAAAATGTGTTTATATGATGTTACATTGCATATTAACATATTCCTATCATAAATTGCCTAGAAGTTGGATTTTTGAAAATTTTGATAAAATCAATTTAATACTGTCTACTCACTCTGAAGATTTTAAAATTTGAATAATTGATTCTTTGGTCTAAAATTGTTGCAATGAGGTAAGAATTGATGTATATGATTATGCTATTGAATATAAAATGAGTTTTAGTTATTTTGAAGAAGTATGTGAGTGTTGTATCATGATGAGTTATAGAAATGTTTTCTAGTTTCTTGTTATGTTGTGAACCTCTTGACTATGTGAAATTGATATTTTTTTCTTGATCATGTGTTTTAAGGTATGGTCATGACCTTCTAGTTAATTCTCTATTCTTTGAAGTGTTCCATCAAATTCGAGGACGAATATTGTCCAAGTGGGGAGAATGTACAACCCTAAAAAGGAATTCGGTGAACTAGAGCCTAAAATGTATTTAATGGGGGTATAAGGTCCTCAAGGATGTCTAAGATTTAAGGTGCATTGGATGTTAAACGTCAAGGGACGCCCAAGACGTTAGACGACTAAGTCACCTATGTGCCTCATATGTGATTTTTTGAGATTCATAAGGTTATAAGGTCCTTAAATGAGTAATTATGATGTATATATGCAGTGTGTCGATTTTCGTAGAGTTTGGATGTCAAACATCTAATAACATCCAAAATGTTCGAAAGTGTTGCAATGTAATGACTTTGTGTGTCTAAACATGTTTCTGAGTTTTACGTGCTAATTTCAGGTAAAATTAATGTGAGAGGTGATAAAATCGTATAAGATCATTTTTGGGTTGGAAACGTCCGGGAAAAACATCCCTAAGGACCATCCAAGGGTCCTTGAGGAAGGACCCAAAATAGGTGCCAAGGCTTTCCAAGACAGCCTAAACCACGGAGGTAGTCGACGCCCAGTGGGTCAATCAACCCCCCATGGTTAGGATTTAGTTAATTGGGACTTGTTATATGGATAGATGAGTTATTTGTTGAGTCTCTGAACCAACAAACAAAAGAACAGGATGGTCTGTATTTGGAAAAACATTCCAGCGACTTACAATAGTTTGTGAGTCTGTCCCTACGTGCAGTTAAGTATGATTGTGAGGGTTGAACTTATAATTTCACCCCACTTCAAAATTTATGTTTTGGAGATTTATTAAGGTTCTTTTGGGTATTTTAAACATGTATATAATTGTTTAACACTTTAAATATTTCATTCTTCCAAATCAAAACCCCAAAAATCCCTTAGAAATTCCCCAAGACTTCATTGATGTCCAAAGTCAAAGAAGAGCTTTGTGTGACTAATTGAGTGGTGATTCTTCATCAAAATGAAGAAATAGCTTCATTATGGTACGGATTATTAACCTTGAAACTAACTTCATTAAGGAGCCCGACTTTAAAGATGTTTTGTAATGTTTTAACGTTGAATTGTCCAAATTTCATGATTCTACCATGGGTTCTTGAATTAATTATTTCTAAACACTGAATAATGATTTAACTATTATTGAATTGATGATTTTAACCTAAATTACCTATGAACTAATGAATTTGATTAACCCCTGAGTTTGACTATCATATGGGTTACTTAATATTGACTTAATGATTATGAATTCTAGTGTAGATTTCAATAGGTCATATAACGATGTAAGAATTGTGTTTAAGTGATATCTAGGTTGAATTAGAATGATGAATCCTAATTAGTTAACCTAGTTTTATAGAATATCATAGTTTCGACATTGAATTAGTGTTTATGGCCAATTGTAAGTGCCTTATGGTATTGAATTGGATGATTTAGCACCAAATTGAGGTGTTGAGGATGATGTGGTGGTAAGATTCCCTATTTTGTTTATTTTTATGTTAATTAGACTTCAATTATGTTGTAGTTTTTATAGTCCACATACGGTGGTGGTATTATCTGCTTTACTTGCAATTGATTTGGACTTGTTAGTGTTATTTTATGTTATGTAACGATCATGGTCTTGCCGGCTACCTACTTGAAGTAATGTGACTAATTATATAGTTGATTATGTCAAATATTATGATATTTATCTACATGTCAAGTAATGTTAAAGTATATGTGTTTTATTGATGTTATGTAGGTGATCATGTGAGACTATATATGTGGCTTTGTATGTATAGTCTTAAGGTTGATGTATTTTATTACTACTTGATTGTATGAGTCTATGTTGGTCACATTTATTTTGGTATTATAGTATATAGGATGACTTAAAGATGATAAGGGTTTTTGCTATGTGCTTCTAGAATGACATGTATTATGAGTTAACGTGAAGTATGTAGAGTGTTATCTTGTTTGAATTATGTACCTTGCTTGATGTATGTATGAATGTGCATATGTGATGTCTTGAAAAAAGATGATAAAGTCTCTTAGTCTTGAATGTGCGAATGACATGTGACCTTAAATGAAATAAAGAGGGTATTTTATGTTAAACCTTGAACATAGTGGTAAGGTCATGAATATTGAAATCGTAAGTCGTAATGGTATCTTTCAAAGTAAAGGAATTATTGAATCAAGGTTAATTTTTTGGAACGTCATCATGAGTTTTTTGTCGTCATTGTAAGGTAACTCTAGAAAGCCTCTTTGGTAGGGTAAATGTAATAGGGTTATGAAGTTGATATGGAACCTTTTTATGTGAACCTTAAATGTGAATTACTATATGAGAAAGAAGGCTATCACCGAGTGAGTATGGTCTCTTTCTGCTTTTTGATTTCATGTTTGCCATCTTGCTGGACAAAAAAAAAGAAGTTTTCGAGTATTCCACAATTCATTTTTGTGTTATGATTTTAGTCGTTTTAACGACTTAGGAAAGTAGTTATAGTTAAAGAAAGAGACTGCATTACAAAGCATGCCTTTCATATTCCTTAACGATGTCCTTACATGGGATGTGTCTAAGTTCGGCCATTGGCAACAAGAACAACCTTATAGGGTAGGATAAAACTTAGGATTCCATATCTTGCTATAATGATGTATGTTGGTTATTGCTTATTATAATCATATGAAATACCTATTAGAAATTAAGAGGTTCTATGAAGTTTAGGTGGTGGTGTGGGACGCTATCTAGACATTGCACAACAGCGTTTAAAGGTGTTATTGGGAGTTCCTAGGTCTTGTCCAAGACCATTACTTGAATATCCTTTATGTGATGTATTACTCCCAATAAACTAATGAATATAATGACCTAATTTAATAAAGTATGTTTATTGAATAAGTACTTATCTAGATTAGATAAGTATGGTGTAGTTAAGGTGTAAAGGGGGCATAAGAATGGTCATTTCGTATCTTACCAAGATGAGTTAAGAATGACACTAGTTAGGGAAATGGTTGATTATGTTGACATGATCTAAGCCTTAGGTAGACTTAATGTTTACTTAGGTAATCTTGAGGAGGTGAATCATGGACATTATCTTCTTGATTTACTTAGGTATGTCTTTTGATAACCTTAGGAAAGAGAATGTCATATTATCTATGTGTTGATGCTATCAGGTCTTGTAACTGTGAATGTGACTCTCATCATAAGTGTTCTTGAGGGTTATTTAGGTATGACTACAGAGGTTATATGGGCGGTCTCTCTTTGTGTTGCTTAAGTGGGACTTAGGATATCTTTTTATTAGGGAACTACATACTAGAAAGTATCTAAAATACATTGTAAGACACTTCAATGTACAATGAAGGGACTTCACTGTAACAGTGAAGGGAGTTAGTGTAAATTGACTCTAAAATTGCGATATTTGATTTAAATGTTATCTTACCTATTTGTCAGTTTTAAAATGTTGGTCTTATGATTATCATATAATTTTTAAATGAAAATATGCATATTTCCAATAAATGTCCCTTTTCATGATTTTTATGCACTATTCCATATATTAGTACATGTGGTTGTACTAATCCATTCTTTTATCTATATATATAGTTCTTGGTAGGTGAAGAGCATTTGGGAAGTAAAGGCTTCGACTGTAGCATTCATTCAAGATTAGTCGAAGTATGTCCTCATTTAATTTGAGGGCATATATATCTTTTATGTTTAAATTTGAAGTATTGTAATCGACTAAGTATTTCAATATTTTGAAGAATGGGTCGTGTCCCAAGTATTCTAGTGTCTTATATTTTATGAGATTCATACTTAGTATTTCCTATGATTGTATATGAAAGAGTTTTTAAAGATTATGATATTTTTTGTGAACAGTTTTAATTCCGCACTACTTTGCTCTATATTTATGCAATGAATGATATGTAAGGGATTGTACGAGACCTCCGAGAAATCAAGTACGGTGGTTGCAATCCGAGATTGCGTCTAACTTCTAGGGTTTGATTTCGGGATGTGATAGAATAATCCATGAATGATTAAGCTTCACATACCATAGGGTAGAGCTTTAATCAGATCTTGAATCCTTGGTGACTATCGTCGTAAGAGCAGCCCCAAATTTCACCTTTTCTTTTATGGTGTTCTTATGAGAGTTTTTGAGAGGGAGATGTTTTTATTGAGAGTCTAGAGTATCAATGGCTCCTTTACTGTTTAACTACTAATAAAAAGTACCTCAAAACAACCAAAAATAACCTCCCATGCATTTATTTGGATGTGAGGTGAATTTCCCATTCACCCCTTAAGTTTGTAGTGTGTAGCAGGTAGATTGTAGGTCCAAGCGACGCCCTATAGTCAACAGAACATCAATGGAATGATGACACAATCTTATTAGTTTGTCATTTTCTAAAGAGAGTCACATTTTGGGGCTCAACTCTGATGTCTAATTGAGGAGTGACTCTCCCAATTATCTGCGCATCAGCAGAGCAAACGACATCGACAATAGGTCGTCAATTGACCCTTCCAAGGTAGTGCACTGCCTACTTTTGGGTCCTCCTCAATTACCCTTAGGGTGGTCCTGGGGGAGTCATGCCTTGTTGTTTCAACCCTAAATAAGTCTTTATAAGTGTTAGAAACCTCCCTTATGAATTTTTACTCGAAACACAACGTAAAACATGCTAAGGCATACAGGAACACAAAAGCACGTCTTAAGGCTAACTTTCAAACGTCTTGGACGTTCTAGATCATTTGATATCCAATCTCCTCAAACTAAATTCTAATGCAATAATTAAACATTTTTTAACATTATAAGATCATGACACATGTGTTAGGATCTTTAGCCTAATTCATTTTATGGTGCTTACAATATTCCCTAGTTCGGAAACATTCATCCTCGAATGATATTTTTTTGAACACTTCATAAAAGACAATCTCTAGAGTTGTCATGGCAGACGAGCACCCCATAGATGTAACTGGCGTCTTCTCCCTCATAGAGGACTAAGACTAGCCTCTTACCATTAATCATTATATTTCATAGGTTAAATAGTGCGAGAAATTAAAACTTTTCGTATACGACAATAAAGAGGTTTACATACACATACCGCATTCTATATGAATATTTTTCTTACACTCCTCGCATATGAAGCATTCATAGGCTTCTAATTTAGACAATATAAAATATATAGGACTTAGTCTAATACTTCGTCTCATATATAACCATCTACACAGGTACAAATCTTGGACATAGCCAATCCAAAGCAAACATGCCAATATATATTTACATCAATATACTAATGATAATTGAATGAACAATGTCTTTATGACAATACAACTTCAAAGCTAGAATGTGGAAATGGGCAACATTCCCTAACATGAGTACATACCAACACTTGGAGAAAAGACTCCAAGTCTTCTTTAACTGTCCTTCTAGGAACTCAATGTCCAAAACCTATATATTTGTAGAAAATATAGAGATATGGCCTAGTACACCAGTTGTACTAAGTTTGGAAACATGTGCTCATAGATCATTTAAATTATGCTAAAATGGAAGACCATCATCACAAAGTAAAGTGAAGTCCACATATGTAGTTGCATATTAGAGAATATAACCAAAACAACTCCAACATAGTGTCATAAAAACAAATCATTTATAAGATTTAATAACTTAAACACATATGCAAGACCCGTACTCAACCCATTACCCTTAGATGTGATCTCGCACACAGAAAACCAAGTTAACAAGCAATGTTTAACTTCATATAACATAGCATCATAAGTAGCAATCATCATATCTAGAAACATATACCAATAACATGTACATACGTGAAATTAATATCATACAGGTAATCAACATGTAGAGTCAATATTAGCTTATCGTTATTGTTATAAAAGCATAAGAATATCCTCCTATGACTTCCCTCAAAGCCTACTAGTAAAATGCATAAATAGAGTCCCATACCCCTACCAATCATATAATGCACCCTTTAATTCATCCTAGTTAGAGTTCACATTATTACATTTACTTTATTTTTAAGAACAATTGCCTTAATCGACATAGACCATATGAGCTAAGCGCGGAATTCGGTGTCATGGAACCCCTTCCCCAAAAGAAAAAATCATATAATAATCATAAGAACGACATTTAACAACATAGAAACACATAAGATAACATACAACAAAATAACATTTTTATAAGTCAGTTTCCAGTAAGCTATATTCACTGTAAAGTGAATTAATTCACTATTAAAGTGAAATACTTTAACTTTTTGTTAACTGATCTACCTTGGTTTCATGTCACTTTCTGCATTTTCCTTAAATTTAGTGTGTTTTAAGGACTTTTTCTATTAGTTTTAAAGTACAATTTTCTTTTTTACAGTAAATATGTCCAGGGTGAAACCGTGGAAGAATTATGCTAATGTTACAGAAGTGATGACCTAAGGAGCGATCGACGGTCCGTAGGTGGCCACCCTCATATGAAGGACATGCTGCTGATGTATGATCGGGGAATTAAAACTATGTATGGGGATACAGAAGCTCTTGACTTGCTGATGTATGATCGGGGAATTAAAACTATGTATGGGGATACAGAAGCTCTTGACGGACCATCACCTCCATAATGGATCGTCCTTAACATCCATCATCATTAACTCAAAGTATCTCCAGTATTTGACTTGAAAAGATTCTAAGTATTGAGAAACGGAAGCCATCGATGGACCATTGTTCTCTCAAAGAACAGTAATCCTTGTCCGTAGATGGTAATAATTAGTTGGAGAACAAAGTATCTTAAAAAGAAGCTATGTGTGGATAAATGGGGGGCCTCGACGGTCTGTTAGTGCGGTCGTCGACTAAGATGCGTTTTTGGGCAAATATTCCTTAAATAGATTTCCTTTTTATGTTAGAACATCTTTATTATAAATACTGGTAAAAATCTTGTTTTTGAAGTTAAAAAATTGGGTATATTTCAGTTTTATTGTTTTAGCTATTGAACTTGTGATTTTGGGGAAATTATTCTATTTATCAAAAATCATTTATTGCAAGAGTATTGATTAATTCAAATAATTTTCTGGATTTTTTTCAATCTCATCAAAGTAAGTACATGAATTCTTATCAAACTAATATGAATTGTGTGATTATTAATACGGATAACTAAATCCATAGCTAGGGTTGGGTAATTAACAACGTCAAAACTAGCTAAAATAATAATCCTAAAATAGTGTCTTGCATGTATTCACAATTCTTCTCTTATTATCTACTTCCTTTGTCCGGCAAGTAGCAACAAGGGACACAAATCAACCAGGACAAGACACCACATACTTACATTTTACCCATAATTCAAGTAATTCTAGAAGCACCTAGAAACAACTCTAAATTCTTAAAGTCAACTTATAACTACCATAGCATCATCAATGTAATAAAAATAGATTCATATATCCATGTAGGAATGGTCAAGACTCAACCCCAACACTACACACATAATGTCAAATGTATAGTCTAAGATGGTCACCTAAGACAACATTAATAGAAGAATACATATATGACTCCGCATGTATATAGTTATTTTCATGCTCCACAAAATCAAATTACACAAATACTTATATTACTTCAAGTAGTTGTCAACAAGGCCAAAATCATCATATTGCATAAAGTAATACCGACAAGCACACATCTATTGCAAGTAAAGCACATAACACTGCCACCATAAGTGGACTATACCAATAAAAATAGAATCAAAGTATAATTAACATAAAAATAAAAGGAATAGGGCAGCATACCCCAACATCATCCTCATTAGATCCATCCAAAGTCAATTTACTCAATTCGGTATTACAAGACCCTTACACAAGGCCATAACCTACAATTCAATATAAAAACTATAATAATCAATAGGGCAAATCAATATAAATTCATAAATATAATATAACGTAGATATCAATTAACTACAATTATTGCATCAATGAATAGCCCACATAAAATTTCATAAGAATTAATCAAAAACATAGTCAAAATATAGGGTTCATCCAATTATGTGGTTCATAGGTAATTTAGATTAAATTCATCAATGCAATATCAATAAAATCATTATTAAATATTTATAAATCATTTATGCAAGAACCCATGGTAGAATCATGAAATTAGACAATTCAACTTTGGAAGCATTGAAAACATCTTGAGAATTGGGCTCCTTGATGAAGAGAGTTTCATGGATAGTTATCCATACGTTAATGAACCTAATTCTTCACTTTGATGAAGAATTTCCAGTCAAAACGTCACCTCCATGTTGTTCGTTGATTTAGACTTCAATGGAGACTTTTAGAGAATTCCAAAGGATTTTGGAGTTATGATTTGGAGCTATAAAATATTCCAAGTGTTAAACACTTATATACACATTTAAAATACACAATATACCCCTTAATAAACCCATAATACATCCATATATAAGTGGGATGAATTTAAAAGTTCACCCTAGACTAAATAGTAAATGCACGTAGGCTCACAGGCCAATTGACGGACTGCCCATCGACGGGGTATAAGCCCACTTACGGGGCGTGCTTTCAACCGTCGATGGGTTCAATGGATGGAAACTAGTAGGCTTGACACTCAGGATAAGTACCTACCCACTCCACCACCTACGCCGCGTCGAACAGGATACTGGCCGTCGATTGTCTTACGTAGGTGGACTTCCTTGTAGCAGTCATGGCCACCAACTTGGGTCCTTCCTCAAGGACCCTTGGTTGTTCCTTGGGGAAAATTTACTGAAAGTTTCCAACCCAAATACTATAGTTTATGATTTTAAAACCTCTCACATAAATTTCATCCCAAACAAACGCGTAAAACTCGACAAAATATGCCTAGCCACACAAGGTCAACTCAAGGCACACCTTTCGAACATCATGGAAGTTCTTGGATATTTGACCTCCAAACTTCACGAAACTCAACACGATGCCTATAAATTATATAATAACTCATTTAAGGACCTTGAAACCACATTAATCACACAATATACTATAAAACCACATCTGCGGCACATAGGTGACTTAGTCGTTGAACGTCTTAGTCGTCCCTTGACGTTTGACTTCCAACGCACCTAATATTTTAGCTAGTGCCTCTATACAATATATTAAACCTATTTAAAACCTTAGACAATCAATACCACATGATAGACTCTAGTTCATCTAAGTCATTTTCCGGATCGTACAATCTCCCCCACTTAGACAACATTCATCCTCTAATGACAATTGCAACTCTCCGAACACTTCTAGTAATAGAGATTCAACAAACAACACATAACCATTAAGAAAACCTCAACTTGACAGCCCAAAAATTCATAACACAAGAAAAACTAAAAAACAATTCAAAAACTCATTATGCTACAAAAATCATATGCTTCATTTCAAATATTTGAAACTCATTTTATAATCAATATCATGCCTATATACATCAGTTCTAACCATATTACAACTATTTTAGACCACAGAATTAAATATTCATTTTTACAAAATTTAACAGTGATTTGTTTAAGCATATATTTATTTTACCAAGTTTTTAAAAAATAAATTTTTTTGCTAATTCATGACATAAATATGATAATATGCAAAGTAAAATCATGTAAATATATATTACAATATAATCATAGCTTCATAAAATATACAATGCAACAAGTTAATGAAATTCAATATCAAAAGAACTTCTAAACATCATGCACATGCAACATACTTCTATACCATTCTATCTCAATTACTAAACATACTCCCCTACGTTGAAAGATCGTACTTACAACAAGAAGAAAAGTGAACTTACCAACATCATCATCACTCTCATCCTACTTCTCCACTCTAGACAAGAGTGCATTGGAACGTCTCTTTTTTGGAGCATCATCCTTTGGAACACTAGGAGCCACTTGCTTACCCTATCTTCCCCTAGAAGCAATCATAGTACAATCTCTCACCTTGTGCAATTCCTTACCACAACCAAAGAAACTCCCGGTACCCAATAGAAACTCACCATAATGTTTTTTGCCACATTTGGCCCAAGTAGATTTGCCATCCATGGAACCACCTCCTTTTTCATCTTTGAACTTAACACTCCTAGATTCTCCTTGAACCCTCTTCTTAAACCTAGATTTCTCTTTATCATTAGGACCACTCCTTTTCAAACTTCTATCTGTCATCCTAATATTAGACTTTTCAATTGATAGTGCGTACACCATGAGTCTATCTAAGGTCATATTATCATGCAACATAGCGGTAAGACATTCATCCACCAATAAGTCGCCTACCCCCGTCATAAAATGACTCATTTCATCTCTTGGATTAGACAAAAGAGAAGGGGAATACCTAGATAAAGTTAAGAATTTCATAGAGTACTCCTAGGAACTTATATTGCCTTGTTTGAGATTGATACACTCCTCCACCTTAACTTCTCTACTCTCTCACAAAAAGTAATCACCAAGAAAATCTTCCTTGAATTCTTCCAACTCAATAGGACTCAATTCTTCTTTCCATTGAGTGTACCAATCTCAAACAAGACGGTCGACTAGCGCTACCTCACATTAGTGACAAGAAGTTCATGATGACTTTCCTATGTAATAATATCATACCGTTCCAGCAAGCAAGGGACAGAAGTCAACCAAGACAAGACACCACATACTTCACTTTTACCCATAATGCAAGTCATTGTAGAGGCACTTATAAACAAATCTAACATCATCAAGTCATCCTACATACTATCATAACATCATCAATGTAATTAATATATACTCATATAGCCAAGTAGGAATGACCAAGACTCAACTCCAACACTACACACAAAATGTAAAAGGCATAGTCTAACATGGTCACCTAAGACAACATGAATAGAAGAATACATATATGTATATAGATATTTTTATGCTTCACAAAATCAAACTACACAAATATTAATATTACATCAATTAGTTGTCAATAAGGCAAAGATCACCATATTGTACAAATAAATACCGACAAGACCACATCAATTGCATGTAAAAAAACAACATCACCACCATAAATGGACTACATACATCACAATAGAATCATAGTATAAATACCATCAAAATAAAAGTAATAGGGCATCATAACCCCACATCACCCACAACACTTCTATCCAAAGTCAATTTACTCCATGTGGTAACTTTTACTCTACGACACGACATAGGAGTAGAAAAGAAGGGAAACTCTATTCCTCTATAGCCTCTCGCCCATAGAGGTGTCGCGACTCACACCAATAGTCAAGACTCTACTAGACATTGCTTGATGAGACTTTTCGATTCCTAATAGTACTTTCATAACCTGTTCTCTTATACCAAGATTGTCATATCCCAAAACCACACCCTAGAAGTTAGGGGCACAGATTGCATCCGCCAAACTTGACCTCTCGGACGTCTCATGCAAGGCCTTACATATCATTTATCGCATCAATATAGTCAAAAGTAGTGCTAAATTAAAACTTTTTCACAAAACATATCGTAGTCTTTAAAAACACTTTCATATAAATTCATAGTAAATACTAAGTCTCAGTCTCATTAAACTTAAGAAATGAGAATACTTGGGACACGAACCATACTTCCAAATATAGAAATACTCAGTCTTTTACAATACTTCAAATTGAAACATAAAAAAAATGTATGGTCTCAAATAAAATGAGGACATACTTCTACTTCTCTAGAACGATTGCTAGATCCGAGCCTTCACTTCCCAAATTCTTCTCACCTACCAACAACTATAAAGATAAATAAAAGCATAGATTAGAACAACCAGTTGTGAAGAACAAGACGTCCAACTAGAATAAAAGATGTGAAGAACAAGATATTGGAAAGAGGAAGAAAGAGACATAAAGATATATGTACAACTTAGGTCATAGTCATTGTCGGCCATTTGGCCAAAGTTTATTTTGTTTTCTTGTAAAAAGTCGTAAAGTCAATAGTGTCAGTATGTCTTTATCATAAATAGTAAGAGTCAAGTAACTGTGTAAATAGTAAGAGTCAAGTTACTATGTAAATAGTAAAGGCCAATTATCTTTTAATAAAGATGAAAGGTAATTATGTATGTCTATATAAGGGGCATTTACCTTCATAAATAAAACACACCTCTTCCAAAATCTCTTCCACTACTCTCTTCTCTCTCTTTACGCTCCCACCCCAAAATTGGTATCAAAGCTAGCTAACTAACTAAGCTAATAACAATGGAGAAATCTGGAGCTACAAATCTACAAAATCAGGTATACACTCTTAAATTTATGAGTAGCTAAATAAATTCATTCCTGAAAATCTCTTGTTGATTATAATTATTTATCATGACTTAATAATGCTCTAATAAGCATCTTTAGAAGGTTTGCTACAAAAATATTCTTCGAGTAAGTATGCCCAGACTATGCCATCCTAATGTTGAAACCGGTAGGCAAGAAGGCCGTTTAGGGGAGTAAACAAAGTTGAGGCGTTGTTAGGGTAACTAACCAAAGAAGAAAGCTGTAGTAATGACTAGACAAGATGATTATTAAATCATTATTATTTCATAATAAATAAGTATAATCCATTAAGAGGTTGGAAGGAATAAAAATTTTAGCAAAAATGAATAAAATGAGCACATATTTGATAGATAATGATGATAATTATAAGATATTACTACTCTATATATTAAAAGATCTGAGTACTGAAATAAAACGAGAAATTTATGATAAATTGGTAACATATGAGATAATAGAAATAACAACCCAAGGTTGGACTGCGTTGATTATACAAAGTATACAGGATGAACTTTATTATGACATGTATGATTTATATGATGATTTAGATATTGGAGATTAAATATGACTGAATATTGGCTAAGGCGATATTGTAGAAATTACAGGTTAAAAAAGATTAAATATCCAGATAAATTAAGTAAGCTTTTTAAAATATTATATAAAAAATTATGATGGATAAAAATAAAAATACTAAAATAAAAAGAACCAAGATAGATAAAAAGGTTAGAAAAATATGGAAAAAATTAAAACCTTTATATATGGAATATAAACTATTATAATTAACTAAAGGAAGTAATAATGAAAAAGATCATTTAATAAATATAATTTCGAACACAGAATACAAATATGTTTGCTATTTGAAAAAACAGTATGAACAAAGAAATTTATAAACAACAATTAATAGAAAAAATAACGGAAAAAATAGCTGAAAAAGAACAAGAATTACAACATAGAAAAAGAAGGTTAGAAGAAAATATATTAGCAGAAGTATGTAATAAATCAATACTAACACAAAGAAAAAATATATCTATGTTAAAATTAGAATTAGATTGTCTTGAATATGAGTTAAAACATAATATAATACATAAATTATAATGAATAAAGAAGAATTAGCAGTAGACGAAAAAACATATGAAAATCAAGACGGAATGATAATAAAAATAATATTTTCAAATCTAGGAAGAAGATATAAAAAAATAGGAAATAATCTATACTTAATGTTAGAAAAAGAAACAGCAAAATTAGAAGATAGTTTAACAGCTATGATAAGAATAACAAAAGAAAATGAAGAAATAGACAAATCAAAAGAAATTGAAAAAATAAAAATACAAGCAAAACAAGAAGTACAACATTTTGAAGAAATAAAAAATACAAGGATAAGTGAATTAGAAAAGGAATAACTAGGTTAAAATTATTATATGAGAATAAGCAAAAACAAAAGGAAAAAGATAAAGAGCTTGAATTAACTAATGAAATAAAAGAAATGGAACAAAAATTAAATGAAGATATTGAGATAAATGAAGTAAATGAAATAGATGAAAATGAAAATGACCAAAAATCAGAAATAAGTGACATAAGTGAGACATATACAGAAATCTTAGAACAGACAAATAAACCAAAAAAATTAGAAATAAACACAGGAGATATGAATAGACGTAGTACGTCAAGAGTAAAAACCCCAGATAATAGTCCCTGAAATAGTCCTAGAAGTAGTCCTAGGTGGACACCACCAACTTATTATACAGAAAGTTATCAACAATCAGATAGAAATAATGCAATATGGAACAGTAGATTAAATAAAAATTGGATACCGAAACCAATAAGTGAACAATATAATTTCTTAGATTTAGATTGTGTCACAGACATAAATAAAGCAATATTACTATGGACAGGAAATATATCTAAACAGTTAATAGATAACAAAATAGAAACAACAAAAACACCGAGATACATAGAAAGCACATTCGTAGGAACAGCAAAATTATGGATAGAAAATCTACCCTCAGAAAGTTTAGAAGTACTTAGGAATGATAAGAAAACTGATGGATCCCCATCAGCAACAAATATAGATATACTAGACAAATATGAATCAGCAATAAGAAATGAATTTGGAGGTATGACCACGGATATAAGAGAACAAAATAGAGAAAAAATAATAAATAGACAACTTATGACAAAATTGGCTATAAGTAAAATGTGTTATATAGAAGAATGTACTTGTGCATTCAAAGAATATTATTACAAATCTAAATACAATTTAGACGAAGCAAAAGAAATAAGTAAACAATATTTTACAAAATTACCAGAACCATTTAGTACAAAAATAATAAAGGATTGGAATAATGAAGGAATGGTAGATACTTTAGGAGCTAGAATAAAATTTCTATCTCAATGGTTTACACAATTATGTGAGAACCAAAAAGAAAAATTAAAAATAAAAAAAGTACTAAATAAAAATTTATCATGTTGTAGAAATAAAATGGCACCACAGTTTGGGTGTACAAATAAAAAACAAAAATCCAGAAGATATAAAAATTATAGAAAAAATAAAACTAAGTATAAATATAAACAACCAAGACGAAAGTATTATGTAAAAAACTATAAAATGAAAAGACCATATAGACCTAAAAGAAAAATATCCCAATGTACATATTATAATTGCGGAAAGATAGGACACATAGCTAAAGACTGTAAATTACCTAAAAATCCAAAAACAAAACAAATTGCAGAAATAGTTATAGATGATGACAAATATATGCAAATAGAATACATAGACTATGAATTAAGTGAAAACGATAGTATATATGAAGTATCAGATAGAGAAACTGAAAATGGAGAAGAAAATCTAGATAATGAAATCGAAGAAGAAGAAATATAATGTCTGAAAACGAAATAATATCTAAATAGAATTATGAAGATGAAGAATCATCACACCAAAAAATTATATTTGATAATACACTTTTTGAACAAATAAAAGGAAAAGAATTAGATTTAAGTGTTGAAAAAATACTTGACATACCTATACTAAAAAACTGGTTTAAAAGACAGAAAGAAGAATACTATGTAGTTAGTCAAAAAGAACACATCATAGATGGTAAATATACAAGCGGAAAAGCATATATACCTATAATAAGCAAACGAATAATAAATAAAGAAATACAAAACATAAAAAATAAAGAAGCTATAAATATGTACATTTAGGAGGAACAGAAATACTAATAAAAGCTTGTTTCAGAGAAGGAATAGATACGCCCATTGAAATATATTTAGCAGATGATAGAATAAAACATCCTATAGAAAAAAGTGTAATAAGTGCAGTTAAAGGAAATTTAATATACCAAAAATTTAAATTTATAATAAGTGCTAATTATACAGTAGCATTAACAGATACAAATATAGATAAATCATTAGTAGTATATTGGAAAATGTCAGGAATAGAGTTAGCACCAGGAAGTAAGGTATTCACAGCAAGATGTAAAAATCTATATATATTAACAATAAAACATAAAATAACAGCAAGAAATAAAATAGATAAAATAAAAATAGAAAAAATCCTTTTGAAAACATAATTACTGTAATAGACAATAATCACTATAGCTATAAAGAAATTGACATAGAAGAAGATTTAGAAATTGTAAAAGAAATATTAAGCACTTCAAGCGTACCAAATACATTAACAAGAGCTTCCTCATCAAGAATAAGTTCATCTAAAAGAAAATATGAAATATCACAAGATTTAGAAGAAATGACAAAATATCATTATTTTATAACAGGAATAATGGACCAGAGAAAATATAAAATCTTGATAAACACAGGACAAGAAGAAAATCATATAACAAGAGAACTAGTACTAGAGGAAGAAATTATGAAAACAGGACACATATGCCCTGGATTACCTAGTGAAATAGTTAATACAAATTAAGAAACAACAGAAAAAAAAATAATTATAGGAGGAATTCCATTAAAAATACAATTTAAGATATATGAAGGAAATAATAATATCACATTAGGAATAAAATGGTTAGAAAAAGTTAAACCATACAGCATAGAAAATGAACAATTAACAATAACTTGTCAAAATAAGAAAATAATTATAAAAAAAACAAAATGATTAATGAAAATATTTATACTTGCAAAAATTATTGTAGAAGGATATCACAACAGATATTATACACCTATGATAGATACAGGAGCAGAAGCGAATATATGTAAATATAATTGCTTACCAGAAGATAAATGGGAAAGATTAAAAACACCTATAGTAGTAACAGGATTTAATAATGAAGGAAGTATGATCAAATATAAAGAAAAAAATATAAAAATACAAATATGGGATAAAATACTAACAATAGAAGAAATGTATAATTTCGAATTTACCACGAAGGATATGTTATTAGGAATGCCATTTTTAGATAAATTTTACCCACACATAATAACAAAAACACAGTGGTGGCTTACTACGTCATGTGGCCATAAAATAGGAGCAAAAAGAGTAAAAAATAAACAACGAAAATCTATAGAATTGATTAAAGGTAGTGAAAAAATAAACCAGGAGATGGAAAATATAAGTAAAAAACAAATATCACGACTAGAAATCATTATATTTGCAATAGACAAAGTTAAAATAATCAATGAACAACTAGAACAATTATATAATAAAGATCCATTACAAGGATGGGAAAAACATAAAACAAAAGTAAAAATTGAATTAATAGATGAAAATAGTATAATAACACAAAAACCGTTAAAATATAACTTTGATGATTTACAAGAATTTAAAACACATATAAATGAATTACTAGAAAAAAATTATATACAAGAAAGTAATAGTAAACATACAAGCCCAGCATTTATAGTGATAAAACACAGTGAACAAAAAAGAGGCAAAAGTAGAATGGTTATTGACTACAGAAATCTAAATGCCAAAACTAAAACATATAACTATCCAATACCTAAAAAAATACTTAAAATAAGACAAATACAAGGATACAATTACTTTAGTAAATTTGATTGCAAATTAGGATTTTACCACATAAAGCTAGAAGAAGAATCTAAACAATTAACAGCATTCACAGTACCGCAAGGTTTCTATGAATGGAATGTATTACCTTTTGGATATAAAAATGCACCAAGTAGATATCAACATTTTATGGATAACTGTTTTAACCAATTAGAAAATTGCATCATATACATAGATGATATATTATTATATTCTAAAACACAAGAAGAACACATAAGACTATTAGAAAAATTTATCCATATAATAAAAAATTCAGGTATTAGCTAGAGTAAAAGTATGAAACCACAAATAGAATTTTTAGGAATACAAATAGATAAAAATGGAATAAAAATGCAAACCCATATAGTACAAAAAATAATCACACTTGATGAAAATATAGATACAAAGAAGAAATTACAATCATTTTTAGGATTAGTAAACCAAGTAAGAGAATATATACCAAAAACTAGCAGAACATTTAAAACCACTATATAAAAAACTTAAAAAAGATGTTGAATATCATTTTTACAATGAAGATAAAGAACATATAAAAAATATCAAAAAATTATGCAAAAAATTACCAAAACTATATTTTCCTGATGAAAGTAGGACATTCATATATATAGTTGAGACAGATTCAAGCGACCATAGTTATGGAGGTGTACTAAAATATAAATATAACAAAGAAAAGATAGAACACCATTGTAGATATTACTCAGGATCATAAACTGAAGCACAGGCAAAATGGGAGATAAATAGAAAGGAACTATTTGCATTATATAAATGTTTATTAGCATTTGAACCATATATAGTTTACAATAAATTTATTGTAAGAACAGATAACACACAAGTAAAATGGTGGATAACAAAAAATTTAGATGATTCAGTTACAACAAAGGAAATAAGGATATTGGTATTGAATATATTAAATTTTACATTTACAATTGAAATTATAAAAACTGATGAAAATCTCGTTGCAGATTACCTATCAAGAAAAAGGAACACAAACTGAACCAGATACAACAGAAGAAATACTCAAAGCTATTACTACACTTTCTACGAAAGTAGATAGTATGATTAAAGAGTTACAAAATTTGAAAACTAAAAGTCAGCAGCATGACTATAAATATGCGTAGCTATGTCGATCGGAAGACACAAAAATTCCAGAGCTACAAGGAGACGATGGGAAACTCCTTAAAACCCATAACAATGTTTGTTTAAATGCAGCTACAGCCAGCACATCTACAGCAGGACAATCTACAAGAAAGGAGGAGAATAAGATAAAATATACAAATACAAATTTGAATAAACTATTCTCAAAACCATACACTCCTCAAAGTACCCAAAAAGATATACCTGTTACCCCACAAACAAATACTTATACAGCCATCCTAGACTCTCAAAAACAGACATATAATTACATCACAAGAACATATATAGAAAAAATACACAGAGTACAAACATTTCTAAACCTAAACCCCAGAGCCAAAGAAACAAAAAACCCATCTGAAGACTATATAACACAATATTTACAAGGATACAATAAGCTAATTGCACAACCAGGAACCAACCCAAATCTAGTAGCAACCTGCTACAACTACGGATTATTAAGTACTGTATATACAATAACGGGAGACGAGATATCAAAGATACCGGAATTATATAAAGCCTTTTTACAATATAAAAGAGTAACTAAAGGAACTCTTTTTTATATAAAGTTTTACGCAGCTACAACAGAGATACTATATGACGAAGTTAAACCTACAATACAAGCTATAAAGATTGGACTTACAAGAGAGATGATAATCCCAGAAAAAATAGATATCCAAGAAGAAATACAAAAAGTGGATATTCCAGAATTTTATGCAAATAAAAGAACTATCGGAATAACTACTATACTAAGTGAGATGACAAATAATTACTTAAACGAAAATGCAATTTTGACATATTACAACAGAGACCAGACAATCATCTACTCAAATAGCAGAGAAATTAGAATAGTAGATATGGAAGATCTAAGACAATGGATATTGAGCTTGCTAAAGCCAGAAAAAATACCTACGACAAGAGCTATACGAAAGAATTTTATTTCAGCCAATTTGATGACAAGATATTGCAAATTAATAGGACAAAAATATCCTGACCATATATGTTCAAAATGTGAAGGAGAAGACAACTATGTGCCAGACGTCCAACTAGAATAAAAGATGTGAAGAACAAGACGTCCAACTAGAATAAAAGATGTGAAGAACAAGATATTGGAAAAAAGAAGAAAGAGACATAAAGATATATGTACAAATTAGGTCATAGTCATTGTCGGCCATTTGGCCAAAGTTTATTTTGTTTTCTTGTAAAAAGTCGTAAAGTCAATAGTGTCAGTATGTCTTTATCGTAAATAGTAAGAGTCAAGTAACTGTGTAAATAGTAAGAGTCAAGTTACTATGTAAATAGTAAAGGCCAATTATTTTTGTTCCATTTCTTTTATTTCATTACTTAATTCAAGCTCTTTATCTTTTTCCTTTTGTTTTTGCTTATTCTCATATAATAATTTTAACCTAGTTAATTCCTTTTCTAATTCACTTATCCTTGTATTTTTTATTTCTTCTAAATGTTGTACTTCTTGTTTTGCTTGTATTTTTATTTTTTCAATTTCTTTTGATTTGTCTATTTCTTCATTTTCTTTTGTTATTCTTATCATAGCTGTTAAATTATCTTCTAATTTTTGCTGTTTCTTTTTCTAACATTAAGTATAGATTATTTCCTATTTTTTTATATCTTCTTCCTAGATTTGAAAATATTATTTTTATTATCATTCCGTCTTGATTTTCATATGTTTTTTCGTCTACTGCAAATTCTTCTTTATTCAATATCTTGTCATCAAATTGGCTGAAATAAAATTCTTTCGTATAGCTCTTGTCGTAGGTATTTGTTCTGGCTTTAGCAAGCTCAATATCCATTATCTTAGATCTTCCATATCTGCTATTCTAATTTCTCTACAATTTGAGTAGATGATTGTCTGGTCTCTGTTGTAATATGTCCAAATTGCATTTTCGTTTAAGTAATTATTTGTCATCTCACTTAGTATAGTAGCTATTCCGATAGTTCTTTTATTTGCATAAAATTCTGGAATATCCACTTTTTTTATTTCTTCTGGATGTTCATATAAGTTTAAAGTTGCTTAATTAAATGATAGTTCTTGATTGAAAGTAACCTTGCTGATGCATCTAAAGATCTCCCTAAAAACTAATCGAAATATTTAATTTTTAACGTGAAAGTGGGTGAGAAAATGGACTGCAAAAAGATATAAAATTTCCTAAAGTAACCATTAGAACTCACCTAATATGCACTAGATGCTACACGAAAATTTTGCTAAATCTAACATTTAAAAGTTGAGAAAATAGACGCCAAATAGGGTTAACAAATTTCCATCATTCTGGAAATTTGTTTCAGCCAATCTTACTGTTAAAATTTTTTCAAAAAACCTTTTTTTTTAAATGGATGAGGTCTGTGGGGATTGAACGAAAGAACTCACCATATAAAAATTATTAAAAAATTAAATATAAAATAAGGTGAGGGGGATTCAAAAATGGGGTAAAGCTCGAGTGAGAAGTTAGGAGGAAAAAATGAATGAAGATAAAGTTAGGCGTGGGGGGTTCAAACACACAACCTCTTGGATGGGTGAAGGAGAGAGAAGAAAAATGAAATAATTAAATGAGTTATGTGGGAATTGAAACCACAACCTTTCGTCCTAATGAAGAGAATTAAGGAGAAAAATATAATGGGGTTGTGGGGGTTCGATCCCACGCCCTCTTAGTATAAACAATAAAATCAAGTAAAGAGAGAAAAAGAAAAGAATTGCGGCATGGGGATTCAGTCATGGGTCCCCCAGGCCGAAATCTTCTTAGGAAAGGAAAAATCATAGCTATGGTAAAGGGTAAGAGTATCTAGAGGGAAATTACTCGAGAGGAGTTAGACAGAAAGAAATAACAAATTACGCAGGAAATTGAAGAAGTTAGAGAATAAGGACTCAGGGTAATCTACAAATCAGTGACTTCGGTTCTGGATGAGGATTTTGTGTCAAAAATAAAGAACAATGAGTAGATTGATGTAGAGAAAGAGGACGTAAGCAAGAAGTTTGATATGCTCCGACTAAGGATTCAGGAAAGGCATGCAAGAGAAGAAGAGATATATTCAGAAACCACAAATATGCTGGCCAAAAATGTGGCACTTGTTGTTGAATTGGTTGTAGAGATGGAGGATTCTACAACCATGAGGGAAAGAATGGCCGAAATGAGGAAGAAGAACAAATCTTTTCGCATTGACATGATCACCAAACATCAGAAGATTCGGAAAATACTCTATCCGTGAGAAAGAAGCTAGTGGATGTCACGATTACACTCATCCTAGAGAAATAGGGGTAGACATTGATGAGTAAATCTTCTAAAAGCCTCCATTTATGGGTTGTCTAAGAGGAGGTGACAAGTGATCACTCTCTTGGCTTACGAGTCAACACATTGCGTGGGAGTTAAGGTTCTGTCGTGTGCACTTTTGTACGAACATCTTCAATGGATACCTCATAAGGGTGTAACTTCACTCTTATGGAATAAAAACTCGTCAATGTTGTGTGCCTTCCACCTGAACCAGCGAGGACACACCATAGAGGAATATGCGTATGTTAAAGTAAGGAGATATCATTTGATCGACAGCGGTAACATCCCGCACATGTTGGTCTAGAACAGTGACCTCACCTATGATCTGTAAAAGCCCAATGAGCACAACCGATTTATTTGTCATTATTTCAGGACGTTTAGGAAGACGTTGTTGGAAATCTACAGCGATTTGGTTCAGAGTGGGGTTTATCCTCTACGCGGAGGAATGACAAAACACTTGATCCCGTTGGGGTATAGTTTTTTAAACCTTGTACTTATCGTTACGCTACACATCATAGCCTTTCAAGGTGCCTCTGATTTAGCTATGACGTCAAATCCCTCGTTAACCAGAGAAAGATCCGAGTCGAATTTGTTCCCCGTGACTGAAGCCACAACAATAAGAAGAACGACTGATATGGGTCCACCGTTTATCTTTTAAAAGCTTTGTTGCTATTTTTTAGTTTCTTGAAATTTTAATGAAAAAACAAAAAACAAGTATTTCCTTTGTTCAAACTACGTAGGGTCTAAATTCTCATTGCAAGATATGTAGGCAGCCTTTCAAGGCCCGGCCCCTATCTTTTAAAATTTCGAGTGTCCCGCTTTTATTCTACAAGGAAATGTGAGGCTCAAATCAAGGGAAGTCAAATAGATATGGCAAGAAGAACCTAACTCAACATGATTTTATCTTTCTAAGATAATTACCAAATTCAAACAGGCAAACTCCTACCTGTTCAAAAAATTAATTTCCCCTTTACTCGTGGTTAATATGTCCTCAAACAAAATAACTTCAAGTGTTTATCTGCTCTCTATATGATATTGTTACGACCCAAAATGAGTCGTAAGTGGAACCCACACTTACCTCCTTATGTGGGCGAACAAACACATCTAAACCCCAACATACACCAATAGTTCAACAATAAATAATATCAATGATGCGGAAGCTCCAAAAAAATAATAAGCAACCAATTTGAGTTTCGAAAGTTTAATACTTATCAGCCCAAAATCTGACAGTCATCATATCAAGGACATCTAATCTCCAATCCTAAGTCTAAGAATATCAAATACACTAAAATAAAGAATAAAATGGTATGTGTCTGAAAGTATAAGACATCATGTCATGACCGAGAGAATCCAACACGAGCTTGAATGGATAGTTCACCCTGTAACTTGATATGCGGGCGTCTAGCTAGAGCTGAGGGAAATCAAAAGTCATAGGTACACTCGCTGCATTTCGTAAAAGGAAAACAAAGAAGAAAACAAGTAGGGCTCAGTACGAGGCAACATGTACAGAGTAAGTATCATCGGTCAACCCAAAATAGTTACTAATATACATAGAATAATAGTATGAACTCAACAATAGCACTTAACATGTGATAAGAAACAAACAACATGAACAAGTTTCAATAACAATAAAGTAAGCACGTATTAAGTAACCGGTATCAAGATCACACATGAGGACTCATGCATACAAACCAAACCATTTTGGGAGTTGAGTTCTTTGAGATTGAGTATCTTACATTAATTCAACATAGTTTTCCTTTAATATTATCGTGTTGGAATGTGACACTCCGATCCAAGAATACCGTGTCGGAACGTGACACTCTGATCCAAGAATACCGTGTCGGATTGTGAAACTCTGATCCAAGAATAGCGTGTCGGAACATGACACTCAGATCAAAGAATACCGTGTCGGAACGTGTCACTTTGATCCAATAATATCATTAATTTATCATTTAATATCACCACCTTTTCAATCGTTAATAATACTTCATCGAGCCTTCTTTATTCAAGGCATTAATTCAAATAGAGATTGTTTAAGATTATACATTCCACGGCCTCGGGATTTCAGACCAATCACAAAACACACGACCAAGCCACACAATCACACTATCAAGTACATAGGAAACATCACAATATCATCCAATGCATATCAGTCACTATCAAGAGTTTACTATGAAATAGCATAAACCATAACCTACCTACAGCGAAGAATCGGAGTCACGCAAGCTACTTTTACCATACTTTTCCTTTCGTCAATGCTTCTGAACCTTTTCAATCTATGAAATATATATGCATGTTTGTAAGTTAATGAGTCTACAGACATCATATTACTCTATGTCTAGCCTAGACCCAAAATTCATCCAACTTTATATATATTTTCTAAAATTCAAACCTAAGAGTAAGTCTTAATTCCTTCACTTAGAAAATTTTTAATAATAATTATATAGTATAATACACTGAATATTTAATTAGCTATCTCAATATATCAAACATTGATTTCTTATATCATAATAAAATTATAATATTAAAATTAGGCCACTGTTTACGAAACCAGTGGCAGGCTAGCAACACCATGAAGCCAATTTCCTCTCTCTCTCTCTCATCTAAATTCCATAATAATAATAATAATAATAATAATAATAATAATAATAATAATAATAATAATAATATTAATAATAATAATAATAATAATAATAATAATAATAATAATAATAACAATCTGACCCTTACCTTAATTCACCTTGGCATTTATCTATATTATATGCATATATTTGTTGACACAGATTTCAACAGAAACCCAATAGAAATTTGATGCCACTCATATGACCATGTACGACAAATATATATGAAATCTATACACACTAAATACTAACCTACTAATTATATGATTAAACCTCCCTTCCATCACAAAATTAATGTTTTCCATAGGTATACCTTTGTCTTAACAAATTGCAATCCAATGAACATTAAGAATTGAAGACGTAATTTTCCCTTGATCAAGGGTTGCGGCTCCTCATGTCGCCTTCAGATAAGCCTTGTTCTCAATTTGATTTTTAACGCCTGAGCATTATTATTATTAATTTTTTTTATTATTAATATTATTATTATTATTATTATTATTATTATTATTATTATTATTATTATTATTATTATTATTATTATTATTATTATTATTATTATTGAATTTAGACGAGAGAGAGAGGAAATTAGCATCATGGTGTTGCTAGCCTGCCACTGGTTTCGTAATCAGTGGCATAATTTTAATATTATATTTTTGTTATGATATATGAAATCAAAGTTTTATATATTGAGATAGGCGAATAAATATTTGGTGTATTTAACTATATGATTATTATTAAAACTGTGCTAAGTTGAGGAATTAAGACTTACTCTGAGGTTTGAATTTTAGAAAATATATCTAATGTTTGATGAATTTTAAGTCTAGGCTAGACATAGAGTAATATGATGTCTGTAGACTCGTTAACTTACAAACATGCATATATATTTGATAGATTGGAATGGTTCAGAAGAATTGAGGAAAGGAAAAGTATTGTAAAAGTTGCTTGCGTGACTTCTATTCTTCGGTGGAGGTAGGTTATGGTTTATGCTATTTCATAGTAAACTCTTAATTGTTACTGATATGCATTGGATTATATTGTGAAGTTTTCGATGTACTTGATTGTGTGATTGTGTTGCTTGGTCGTGTGTTTTGTGATTGGTCTGAAATCCCGAGGACGTGGAATGTATAATTTTAAACCATCTCTATTTGAAGTAATGCCTTGAATAAGAAAGGCTTGATGAAGTATTATAAACGATTGAAAAGGTGGTGATATTATATGATAAATTAATGATATTATTGGATCGGAGTGTCACGTTCCGACACGGTATTTTTGGATCGGAGTGTCACGTTCCGACACAGTATTCTTGGATCGGAGTGTCACATTCTGACACGGTATTCTTGGATCGGAGTGTCACGTTCCGACACGATAATATTAAAGGAAAAATATGTTGAATTATTGGAAGATACTCAATCTCAAAGAACACAACTCCCAAAATGGTTTGGTCTGTAGGCATGAGTCCTCATATGTGACCTTGATACCGTTGACTCAATACGTGCTTACTTTATTGTTATTGAAACTTGTTCATGTAGTTTGTTTCTTATCAAATGTTAAGTGCAATAGTTGAGTTCATACTATTATTCTTTGTATATTAGTTACTATTTTGGGTTGACTGATGATACTTACTCAGTACATGTTGCCTCGTACTGAGCCCTACTTTTTTTCTTCTTTGTTTACCCTTTTATGAAATGCAGCGAGTGTACCTATGACTTCTGATTTGCCTCAGCTCTAGCTAGCCTCCCGCATATCAAGTTACAGGGTGAGTTATCCATTCAAGCTCGTGTTGGATTATCTCGGTCATGACATGATGTCCTATACTTTCGGACACATACCATTTTATTCTTTATTTTAGTGTATTCGATATTCTTTGACTTAGTATTGGAGATTAGATGTCCTTGATGGGATGACTATTAGATGTTGTGATGATAAGTATTAAACTGTAGAAATTTATTTAAATTAGTTGCGTAGTATTTTTTTGGACCTTCCGCATTATTGATATTATTTCTAGTTGAACTATTGGTATATGTTTGGGTTTAGATGTGTTGGTCCGCCTACCTAAGGAGGTAAGTGTGGGTGCCACTCACGACTCGATTTGGGCCGTGAAAAACTTTGTATCAGAGCGTTAGGTTTGTTGATCTCATCACACAAAGACAAGTCTAGTAGAGTGTTGAGGAACGGTATGTGGATGCCTTTAGTTTTTCTTTGAGAGGCTGTAGGACTTTAGAAAAACTCTATTCTTTCTTTCTTTCGTGCTATTACTTGGATCCAATTGGTATCTAGATGATACAAATTGGTATCTGAACTTCTTCACTCTATTTAACATATGGTTAGTACTAAAGTATTGAAAGTTGAAATAGCAACACTAGTAGAATAAAAAAGAATGTGTTCTTGAAAATAAATATATTTTCTCGATCGACTATTGGGCCTCTAATGACTAGTAATTAACATGATTTGTTTTTATGTTCATAAAGTTCAAACTCTATTATTCATGGTTATTGATTTTGAATATGTTTATGCTTCCATTATTGATTATTTTGAGTTGCTTCATAAAATGAATTTAGTGAAAAGACTCAGTGTTATGTTTGTGATAAACTACTTCTGATGATACGTAAAATATGGTAATAGTCTCATGTTGTGTGTACATTAGTAAAGAAACTATCTATAACTTAAGGCAACATTTTTCTAGCATTTTAATGAAGATTTTTATACCCTAGACTTGAGGGATAGGAGGATATATGAGCTATGGAATAACAAGAGGTATATGTTGCACCAATTAAGGTCAAATTCTCTACTACGATCCATAGATTAAGTGTATGCCAAAAAGGGTTATCAATTATTACTTGGTTAGAGTTTTGAAGTGTTTTTCCTTTGTTATTGACTTTATCTAAGAAGTAAAGCAAATTTATTGGGCTAGACAAAGAATAAATTCGATAATGTTTTACAGTTATTAAATGGGTAAAAATGTGTGGGCTATTTGTGTACAAAATTCTCGATAAAAATGATGTGTTCTAGTAATGTATTTAACGACCTTTGACGGTACTAATGTTACATGAAAACGAATACATCGATTGTCAAGTGTGGATACTAACTACATAAGGAGTTACTAGTGGTATGACATGTTTAGGTAACGAGATTCAGTGTTGCTTTCACATTTGAAAAACCAACTAGTTTATTACTACGGGTGGTTTAATTGAGCATTATTATAAAGAAAAATTTAAGTGGTGGATCTTTGGTGCAATATTAATACATTTGAGTTGTGAAATGTATCTTGAAGAATCTGAATGAGGACTGGTGATTTTATCTCAAGCTTCAAAGGTTAGACATATACTAGAATGACAAACTTATAGGGAAAACAACCCCTAGTGAGTATACTTGGGTTATGTATATTGAAGATTTTAGAAATGAAGTGCATATAAAATTTGATTAGTCCCTTGAATTTGATTGCTACCGAAGTTTAAGGTATTAGGTCGAGGAAAAGGTTAACTTCGTGGTGATAAAAGGGTTAACTGAGCATGATGGAAAATAAAAATTCGTGAGAAATTGTAATTGCGATGAAATTATATGATTAGTATTTGTTGGTTAAATAAATTTTATATGTAATAAAGACTTGCGAGTATCTACGGTTGTGATTTTATATTTTGCATTATGTATTCCAAACTCAAACTAACATTTTTTCCTGTGAGTTGTTTTCCTCCTCAAGTTCATTAAAATTGTTCTATGTCGATTAAATTGGCTGATCATCCATACTTCACTTAATCCAAAATCTAGAAGATTCCTTCCTCGACTGAAATTCAGACAAGGGAAAAGTAGTAATGGGAAACAACAATCAAGAGATCAGTCTTACTGACGTTGTGGTGGATCAAACCAGCGTAGCAGATAAGAACGAACTGATTATGCAATTAATGCAACAGATCGCGGAAATGAGAGTTGAAAAGCAAAGAAGACTAGATCTACCACCAAGAGTTTTTGTTGCTAACGTTGCAGATTGGAGACCTCCTCTCTACATCCCCTTTTCAAACATGGATCCAGCTAAGAATCTTTCATCTACTCCTTCTCAAAATACCTCCATCATCAATTTTATTGCCCCGAATAGTCAGTATGCCTCCACCTCCTACCAGAATCCACTACCTCCTCAAGAAAACCATATCCAAATATAACCTAATCCCCATAATACCCACCATTAAGTGCCTCTACCACCGCAGAAGAAGAATAAAACCAAAAACAAAAATGCATTCCACCCCCATACTCCTCACAACCACCAAAACTAAAATATAATCCCCAAATCGATCCGCAAAACTACCAACTACCCAAAATGCCTAAAGTCCTTCTATAGATCCACCCCTACCTAAAAGAAACACTTTTTAGATCCCCGTCCCAATTGAGTACCATGTGCATGGTTCATAGGTAGACAATTACGAGGAGAAGTAAATAAAGTGGAAGGAAACGGAAAAGGCGAAGGTGGATATAAAGGAAGGTACCACGAAAGAAGTGAAGCAGTTTAAGTGCATCACAAACGTTGCTGGTTGAAACTATGAGGATATGTGCATTCGTCCAAATCAGGACCTCCCAGAAGGGTTAAAGATTAAAAAATTTGACACATTTGGAGGAGTAGGGAATCCTATGGCCCATATGAAAGTCTACTGCGACAACGTTCTCGGTGTTGGTAGATATAAGCTTTGCTGATGTGGCTCTTTAGCCGAAGTCTATGCTGGGATGTGCTAGAACGGTTTACTTCCCATGAGACCTTACAATGGCCCAGTTTGAACGCCCTACAAAAAGATTTTATCGATCGATTTGCTTATAACATGGATATTTTTCTTGATCACTACTCCTAGGAAAATATGAAACAAAAGTCACACTGAAAGCTACAGAAAGTTGGCGTACAGATAGAGAAAATAAGAAGCTAGGGTTCGGCCTTTGATGTCCGTAAAAAAAAGAGCTGAAGTGTTTGTGCAGGTGCAAGATCCCGAATACTATTATTGAATCATATTGCTCGTTAGATCAAAACATTTTTACATAGTTATTGTTGTTGAGACTATCGAAGATGGGTTGAAAACCGCAAAGATTGCGCGTATTGCTACGTCACACGGATCATTAGGTTTGTTGAAGAAGAAAAAAGAAGGCATTTATGCAGTCTCTTACGAGGGAGGAAGAACCCTAGAAGATCATCATCATTCCAAGATCATCCTCGACCATCCCATAATTCTAACAAGGCTTGCAACAGGTATAGTCCTCCTCCTGTGTACAAAATGCAACCTCCATATACCAAAATAACCCTCTCTAAATTACAAAAATCCATATCCTGTTTAGCATACCCTCCCCTTCTATAACATGTTCCATCCCCCATTTGCAAAAATGTTTCTCCTAACGGTGCCAATGTGTAGTAAAACTATAGAGAAAACCCACCAATATATCAAGTCCAAGCTCCAATATACAAAAAAAACACCCACTAACTACCAAGCTCCATGCCCAAATTACCAAACAAATCCTTATAAAAGAAACTAAACTCCCCGTCCACGTACCCCAAATTATAAACAGATGCCTCCTCCCCAACAAGACAGTTATGATCCCCCTCCACCCAGATTTGAGAAGAAGCCCGCAGAAACTCTACAACTCTCGCTGAAAGATGGACAAAGTTGTTCGAGCGACTAGTTGCAGTTGGATACATTGACTTGTTGAGGCCCATGCCAATGGATACTAGGTCCAAATTCTACAGACACAATCAAAGGTGTGATTATCACTCTAATAGTGTTGTACATGATACTGAGGATTGTATCACACTCAAACACAAGATTCATGATATGATCGACCAAGAAGTGGTTTCTCTTAAAACAGTCACGCCCAATGTCACCAAAAATCCTTTGCCGAATCATGGAGTCATAAATATGTACATGATAGAGCCTGGTGCATGACTAAGGTGATAACTCCGATTATCCATGATGAGTTGGAAAGGGTTGTGGCCTTGTTGAGCGTTTAATAGAAAAAGGAGTTTGTGATCCTGACACCTGCAAAATTTGTCGCCTTCCTGCCATTCGAAGTTCCTGGTTGGCTGAAGTTTGTGACTGAAACAACCACAGCTCTAGGTATGACACGATCTGGGAGGTGTTATAAACACGAAGAGTTGGTTTTCTGTAACACCTTGAAAATCCAAGACGATTCATACATCCTAACATAAGTATCATGATGTCTAATAACTATTTTCAAGCCTACATTCATTAATATATGTCATTTAAGATGTATAAGAACCAAAACGTCTAAGACGTTCAAAAACTAGTTTTAAGGGATACTACCATGGCTTAGCCTATTTTACTATCTTTTACGAGTCGGAAATACATGAAATTAGGTGGAAGGGTGTATAACATGTGATTAAAATGATTTGCGGTCTAAACATGCGGGTACGACTTCCCAAGGACAAACCCAGTGCCCTTGAGGACAACCCTAGCAAGTTGATGTCAACACTGCCTAGGTTGTGTTCACCGATGAGATCAAGGCAACAATCCGTGTATGTATCGATGGGGAATCATCGCCAACCATATGACCTTAAATAGAAAAATGGAGGAACCATCTGCCTGCACCAGTATCTGACCGAGACGACGATTGTGTGGGACAGTTGTTTATGTTTTCATTAGGATATAATGGACAGATTAACATGTAATTTAACTTGATTGTATTTATATGTGTGTGTTTGACCTAAAATTGAAGAGCTTGATCCTTAACCCTTAACCCTTGGTTTATTTTTATATAAATTAGGCTTTGATTAATTCAAATGACTTAATTATGGGTTAAATCACTATTAAATGATGTTGCTACACCAATCATTAACAAATTAGAATGAATTTTTGTCTTTCATGCTAATCTTGAGAAGTGATCTAGGTTATGGAAATTGGCCTAAGTAATCTTGTATTAAAAATTGATTTGGTATTGAATTATGGTGTAGTTACTCCTATAGTATTGTTATCATGTTAATTATTGAATTATGATGTGTGAACATCTAAATTGGATTGAATTGAGGTTTTGTGGTAAGGCCTAAATGAAAAATGAAGGAGACTTGGAAAGCCTTCGAATCTCTACTTTTACTTCCATTTGGGATTAATTGTGGTTAAGTCAAAATGTTACATTGGTGTATGCCTTTTATTAGGATAATAGGGTGGTATGGTGTTTAATTGAAATGTCTTACTATGGATGCGAGGTTTATTAATATGTAAATGCTATAAGGATGGTGATGTATACCAATGTGCCTTATTGTTAATTGATATGTAATGTGTTAACCTCACCTATATGAAATTTTATGAAAGGATTTATACAGATACAATTCTTATTAAGCTATTAATGATAATGATCATCCAAGTGGGTAAGTCCTCACATACCGAGGGCCGATGCCAGTATCTTTACTATGAAATTATTTGGTTTTTCTAAGACTTTTATTTTCATTTCACTTTCACTGTGTACGACTTGTTTGAGCCTTTATGTGGCTTATTACATTGATGTAAGGATTTGTCAATTTTTTATGATCGTTTAGATTGTATGAGATGAGACAATCTTTAAGATTATTTCTTATTATAATTCTATTTATGTGCAATAAAAGTTGAAGTCTACGTAAACTTCCTATACAAACGGTCTAGGTATACTCGATACATATATATTATGTGTATGTAGAGATCTATGTAAACCTCCAAGTGTATGTGATGAATGTTTAATATTTTTCCATAAATTTCCGACTATAAATGTAATGACATGAGACTAAGAGACTAGTCTTAGTCATTACGAAAGGACGATAACGTCGGTTACGTCTAGGGGGTAAACCCAGATGTGAAAAACTTTGTATAAGATCATAAGGTTGAGTATCGTAGAGTTATCTCTCTCTATACCACGTCTATATAGTTGTGTATTCATAATTGTGAATTGTGCCACACTTATTATAGGAACCTATGTGATGCCTAGGAATCACTCTCTTTCTTTGAAATCCTATATCGTATCGTTAGAGTATACTTATGGTGTGCTTTTGCATATATGTAGTTGTGCTTATAGGAAAAATTAACACTCGAAGGAATGTGGCTCGAAGTTTTCAAGAGGAAATTTCCCATGTAGGAGCTCCTCCCATGGTGAGCAAGTTCCTCCACTTGAAGAAGATGCTAATGTTGACCATGCTCTGGTAAATCCTTCACCCTTGAAGGATGGAGATATAATGGATGCCCTCATTCAATTAGCTCAAGCCGCCACGGTAGAAGCCTAAGCTATGACGGATCAAATAAACCGAGAGATTGTACCTTGTCCTCATCAACAAGTCACTACTATGGCTCCCCGTATAAGGGATTTAACTTAGATGAATCCTCCTACTTTTTAGGGGTTTAAGGTTGAGGAAGACCCCCAAGAATACATCGATGAAGTCAACACAATACTTTTGGCTATGGGGTTGACCACGAGTGAGAAGTCCAAGTTGGCCACCTATCAACTCAAGGATGTGGCACAAGTACGGTACGTGAAATGGAGGGATAATAGGCCATTAAGGGGTGATCCATTGACTTGGAAGATATTGAAGAAGGCTTTTCTTGATCTATTTTTACCTAGGGAGATGAGGGAGTCAAAAGTGGTGGAGTTCATCAACCTTTGCAAATGAGGTATGAGTGTTCATGAATACTCTTTGATATTCACTAAGTTGTCGAAATATGCTCCTTCTTTGGTTTCCGATTCTAAAGGTGAAATGAGCCACTTTGTGATGGGTGTGTCGAATTATTTGCAAGAGGAGTGTCATTCGGCTATGCTACACGACAACATGAAAATTTCTCATCTTATGGTTAAGCCACGCATGTAGAAGATGAAAGGGCTAAGAGTAAGAGTAATGATCCTAAGAGGGCAAGATCTTTAATGGAGGTTCTTCAAACAATAGGCTTCAGATACAAGAAAGTCCTAGATTTAAGATGCGGGTTTCATGTCAAGTCCCTTCCAAGTTCACAGAAGCTAGTGGTGATAGTCTGTATAACCCTAAATTCATGAAGGGAAAAGGAACTAATTCACAAACAATGATGACAACTTATGGAAATTATGGAGGAAGCACTATGGTGATTTTCATAAGGGGATGGATATCTGTTTTATTTGTAGCAAGAGTGGGCACAAGTTGAGGTATTGACCTTATGTAAAGAGTCAAGACAAGGGTAGTGGTCAAGCTTAAGCAAGTGGTTCTAATGAGGCACAAAAGAAGAACCACTCTTATGGTCTCTTCTCTAGAGGTGAGAAAGAGACTTCTTCCGACGTGGTGACCGTTATGTTGAAAGTCTTTTATAGTGATGTATATGTCTTACTTTATCCCGAAACTTCTTTATACTCGTTACTCCTCTAGTAGAAATTTTTTTTGATATTTTACCCGATATTTTGCAAGAACCTTTTTTTGTGTCTACTCCGGTGAATGAATCGGTTGTTGCAAAAAGGGTATATAAAAATTGTCAAACAATATTTCTTAATAGAGTTTGTTATGTTTATCTAGTAGAACTAGATATGTTATATTTGGATATTATATTGGGTATCAATTTGTTGCATTCTTTCTATGCTTCTATTGATTGTAGGACAAGGGTTGTGAAGTTTAACTATCCAAATGAACTCATTTTAGAGTGAAAGGGGGGAAACTCTATTCCTACAGGTCTTACCATCTCTTGTCTAAAAGCATGCAAAATAATCTCGTAAAGTTGTCTATACCATGTTGTAAGAGTCCAAGATCTAGACTACGAAATTCCTTAATTTGAATTGGTCCCCGTAGTGATTGAATTTTTGGAGGTTTTCTTAATGACATTTCCGGTAATCCTCCCAAATGGGAAATTGATTTTACTATCGATTTTCTACCTGATACCAATCCCATCGTGATTTCTTTTTATCAGATGGCCCCGAATGAAATGAAAGTTTTTAAGGCTCAATTAAAGGATTTACTAGACAAAGGCTGAAATAAGACCTAGTATTTCTCTATGGGGTTCTCCAATTGTGTTTGTAAAGAAGAAGGATGGGTCTCTGAGAATGTGTATCTATTATCGCCAACTCAACAAGGTCACCGTTCACACTAAGTATCCTCTCCCTCGGATTGAAGACTTGTTTAATAACATCCAAGGTCACATGATTCTGTATGGGTTGTTGTGGATAGGTTGACTAAGTCCGCTTGCTTTATTCCCCTCAAGTCTACTTATTCAACGGAAGATTATTCTAGGATCTTCATAAATGATATTTTGTGTCCCTATGGTACTTCGTTAACAATCATAGTGGATCGGGTTGAACAATTCTAATTTAGGTATTGGAGGTCATTCCAAAAATATTGAGGTACTAAGGTGAAGTTGAGTACCACTTTTCATCCCTAAACGGATGGTCAAGCGAAACGCACAATTCAAACCCTTTAGAATATTCTTAGGGCTTGCATTATTGATTTTAAAGGGAATTGGGACAATCATTTTCCTTTGGTCGAGTTCGCTTATAATAAAAGTTTATATTCTTCCATTTCATAGCTCCCTATGAAGCCTTGTATGGTAGGAGGTGTAGGTCTACTATTGTATTGTTTGAAGTGGGTGAACCTTTGATTCTTTGTCCTAATATGGTTTATAAGACATTCGAAAAGGTTCATTTCATAAGGAACCGCTTGCAAACGGCCTATAGTCGGTAAAAGTATTAGGCAGATCATAGGAGAAGGGATTTGGAGATTGAAGAAGATGGTAATGTGTATTTGAAAATTTCACCAATGAAAGGGGTAGTTAGATTTTGAAATAAAGGGAATTTGAGTACTCGTTATGTGGGTCCCTATGAAATCTTGTAAAGGGTTGGTAAGGTTGCCTATGAATTGAAACTTCATAGTTAATTTGACTTTAGTTTATCCCAGTTTTCCATATTTCTATGTTGAAGATGTTTATCGGTGATCTCAAGTCCATTTTTTTCTTTTGAGGGTGTTGGTGTCAAGGATAACCTCTCTTCTGAGGAAATTCCTGTTCAAATTCTTTAAGGCAAGTCAAGAAGTTAAGCAATAAATAGGTGGTTTCTATAAAAGTTTTATGGAAGAATCACCTAGTTAAGGGTGCAACATGGGAGGTTGAGGCCGTTATGAAGTCTCGTTACCCTCATATTTTTGATAATGAAGGTTAGTCATTCTATTAATAAAATAAATATGACTAGAAATTGAAGTTTCATTATTTTTTGTTAAGTCTTGCAAAAATGTGCATTTTGAAAGTTGCATTACAGTGAAGTTGCACTGAATTTGGTGTCTAAAACTTGGAATTTTTCCTGTTTGGTTTGTTTGTGTTATGTTTTGCATTTTGACATGGTGAGTATTAGTGAAAAGTTATGTCAACTATTGATAAGTTGAAATTTGTGATAATTGACTCATCTAATTTATTGTTAGCTCATGTGAGTTGTGACAAGGAAATACCTCACAATGAAGTGTTGAGCCTTATATGGGGTAAATGATGTTTTTTAAATTGCCTTGTTGAAATGATATGATTTATATTTATTTGATATTATTGATTGGTTGGGCTGCTAGTATTGAGTGTATTCTTTCATTCAAAAGAGTTTTTATGTCTTTTCGGGACAAATGTTCCTAAGGATGGGGTTTGGGGGGATAATGTAACACTTTAAAAATCCATGATGAGTCTTAGAGCGTAGCATAATTGCCATGGGGTCTATGAACTTTTTAATGACTTATCTTAATTATTATAGGTCATTGAATTAGTTTATGAAGCAAAACGTGCAAGAATGTCAATGACTTTTTGAAGCTAGTTCTAAGGGGTACTAGCGTGCCTTAGCCTATTTAATTAGTTTTAAGGGGTTAAAAATCCATGAAAATTATGCACAAGGGTGTATAGAATCTGTTAAACGTTATTTGTCGTTGTAACATCCAAGTACGACTCCCCAAGGACCAAACTAGGCCCCTTGAGGAGGACCCTTGCAAGTTGATGTCAAAACTGCCTAGGCAGTGTGCATTAACGAGATGTAGGCAATGGTACTTGTATGGATCGATGGGGAGACATTGACAACCGACGATTCATACTTACAAAAATAGAGGAAGCCTCCGTCTGCACAAGTCTCTGACAGAGACGATGGTTGTGTAGGACGTAGGGGGGACCAACCGTCGACTTAAAGACGGCCCACCGACGAGGTTCCGTCTGTGAGGGTTTCATTTTCCTGCATGATTTTTATGTTGGTTCATTTAATTAATTTATGGTTTAGGGTTTATTTAGGGATTAAAGGAAGATTAATTAACTTATTTAACCCCCATATAAAGACCACATCCCTCATTAATATAAACACAACTCACAAAAATAATATCTCTTCCTTCTCTTTTCTTTCTCTCTCTATTTGTTAGTCACCATTGAATACAAGCTAGGGAAGGTTTTGGGGGATGGAAAGGGACAATTTCACCATCAAATCTTAATCAAACGTTGAGGTATGGGATCTAGTTCACCTTTGACACTCTTTCCTCAAAAGGTTCCTTCAGCATGGATTTCAAAAGTAATTCTCTATGTGGGTTTCATCCATATACAAAAATGATGTCATGAACTGAGCTATTTTTTTTTCTATAGGATATGATGGATAGATTAACATGTAATTTAACTTGATTATATTAATTTGTGATGATTTGGCCTAAAATTTAAGATCATGATCCTTAACCCTTAACCCTAGGTTGATCTTGATGTAAATTGGTGTTGTAATTGATTCAAATATATCAATTATGGGTTAAATCAAAATTACATGATTTTGTTACACAAATCATTTACAAATTAGAATAAACTTTGGTCTTTCATGATAATCTTAATAAGTGATATAGGTTATGGAAATTGGCCTAAGTAATCTTGTTTTAAGCATTGATTTGGTATTGAATTATGGTGTAATGAATCTTATTATATTTTTATCATGTTCATTATTGAATTATGATGTTCAACGTCTAAATTGGATTGAATAGAGGTTTTGTGGTAAGTCATAAATGATGAACCATTAAGGAGACTTTGTAAGCCGTTGAATCTCTACTTTTACTTTCATTGTGGTGAATTCTTGTTAAGTCATGATGATATATTCATGTGTGAGTTATACTAGCATGATAGGGTTGTATGATGTTGAATTAAATGTCTTGATTATGGATGTGAGGTTGATTAAGATGTAAATGTTATAAGGATTGTCTATGTATAACAATGTGCCTTATTATAAATTGATATGTAATGTGTTAACCTTTCCTATATGAATTATGATGAAAGGATTTATACACATACTATTCTTATTGAGCTATTTATGATGATGATCATCCAACTGGGTAGGTCTTCAATTTTTTAGGGTGATGCCAGTATCTTGCCTATGAAGTTCCTTTGTTTTTCTAAGACTCTTATTTTCTTTCCACTTTCTCTATAACTTGAATAAGCCAATATGTTGCTTCTTAAAATTGATGTAGGGTTATGCCCAAATTGTTATGATTGTTTAGATGGTATAAGATGAGACAATCTTTGAGCCTATTTGCTATTTAAAATATATGGGCGTGCAATAAAAGTAGAAGGCTATATAACCAATCCTATACGAAGGGTCTATGAATACTAGATACGTATATATTATGTGCATGTAGAGTTCTATGTAAAAATCCATGTAGATGTAATGAAAGTCTTAAATTTTCCACAAATTTCAACATATAAATGTAATGACATGAGACTAAGAGGCTATTCCAAGTCCTTACGAAAAGACGACGATGCTAATTACGTCTAGGGGGTAAAACCGGATGTGACATTTTTAATGGATAGAAGAAGGATCAAGGGAAAAGGACGATAAGTGAGTGCAAAACGGAGGGATTCTGGAGAGAGATGCAACCAAAAGACTACTCGATTGTTAAGCATTTGGTGAAAATGACGGCTCATATTTCTGTATGGGCACTGTTGATAAGCTCCCAGCTGCATAGGTCGACCTTGATGAAGGATTCGACAACATGTATGTTTCTGTGGGAACAAGCAGTGATAATGTAGGGGCTATGATGAACAATGTTATCCGAGGGCATCAAATTAGTTTCTGTGATGAAGATTTACCCTTTGAAGGGTTGTCGCACAAAAATGCAATACATATAACTGTCATATACCGTGAAAGGGTCATGAGTCGTGTCCTGGTGGATGTTGGGTCTAGTCTCAAAATTTGTCCACTGCCGATTCTTAGGCAATTAAGGATTGACTTGGGGAAGATGGAACAAAACCAAGTCAATGTAAGATCCTTTGACGGGGTACAAAGAGACACATTGGGAGCAGTGAATTTTGTAATCCGAATTGGTTTGTCGAGTACAATGCATAGTTTCATGTCCTGGACGTTGAAACCCACTATAACCTTATTCTTGGAAGCCCTGTCATCCATATGGCTGAGGCTGTATCTTCTACTCTTCAAGAGATTATGATGCTCGTTTGGAAGGACCAAGAACTGGTTATTCATGGCAATGGGAGTCACTCTTTCTGGCAGGTGCCATTTATTGAGGATGTCTGACAACGTACCGAATTCTACACGACGGAGATGGTAAATGACACCGTTGAGGATTTTTCCGCACAACCTCTAATGCATTCCGTGTAGAAGATGGTCGCCACTGTGATGATGCAGACTGGGTTCAAATAAGATTTTAGATTTGGAAAAAAAATGCAAGGAATTAGTTATCCTTTTCCAGTCCCCGTAAAAGGAGCGAGATATGGTTTGGGGTGAATCCCCACAGATGATGAGATGAAGGTGAAAACATAAGTGATCAAGCATTGGTAAAGCGGATCCCACATATATATCAATCATTTCTAGCCAGGGAGACAACAGATCGTGATTGCCTCGGGTAAGAAATTTGCGACCTTTATGAAGAGATCGATGTTGTCCTAGAGGATGAGGTCGATTTAACTGGTATCCACGATTCTGAGCCTGGAGAACAACTTTTGAACTGAACACCAACATCAATCTTGATTCTTCGATCATCTTAGTACAAGGACATTATTTGTGCGTGCTGTAAAAATCGGTGGTGGTCGGAAAGAGGCCCAAGAACCACCATTTTCTTTTTCTTTAACTGCTTGAATTTTTATAATTTTCCCCCGTCATTTTTAAAAAGGAAATGTGGCCATTTCCCATAGACAAAGTTTGAATTGTTTTCTAGTTTATATGAAAGCCTCTTGTTGAAAATTTGTTTATTTACTCATATACTAGATTTTACATTCCTAATTTTGTCTATTTATGATTTCAGTAATATTAATTTTAAACCTACGAGTGTCATGTCATGTCATGAGTTTATCAAACAAACTGAGGCATTTATGCAGTTTGAAAATCAGCATAACCAAATTTGGATGAAACTCTGAATCTTGGAGACCAAGAATAGTCAAAGAGGTCAAAATCAGTGTCCACTTGAAGGAACCTCAAAGAAAGGAATTGATTCATTTTCTTACTAAATATAATGATGTGTTCATCTGGGAATTCATCGACATGCTAGGGCTGAGTACCAATGTTGTGTTTCACAAGTTGTCGATTACAGTGAAATAGAAAGCTCGAAAGATAAAGCCTGGGTTAAGTTTGAATATTAAAGAAGATATCACTAAACTGATTGAGTCTCGATTAGTAGAAGTGATGCAATACCCAACTTGGTTGGCCAATGTTGTTCCGGTCGGCAAAAAACATGGGAAGATTAGAATATGCAACGGTTGCTGAGAACTCAACAAAGCCAGCCCATAGGATAATTTTCCTTTGCCGAACATTCACATCCTGATTGAAAACTTACTAAACATGAAATGCAGTCATTTGTGGATTGTTACACAGGTTAATATCAGATGCTGATGGATTAGGAAAATGCATAAAAGACAACTTTTATTACACCTTGACGTGTATATCAATACAGGGGGATTCCCTTTGGTCTCAAAAATGTTGGCACTACTTAATTGAGGGCTATAACTACCATATTTAATGACATGATTCACAAGTATATCGAGGTGTATATAGATGATGACATAATCCCGCCAAAGTTCAGACCACTAGACACATTTAAAGAAGTTCTTCGACTGTCTACGGAGGTATAACTTGAAGTTAAATCTCGCCAAATGTGCTTTTGGAGTGCCAGCCGGCAAGTTGTTAGGGTTTATAGTAAGTAGAGGGGGTATTGAGAGAGACCCTTCTAAGATTAAGATAATTCAAGAGTTACATTCTCCTAAGACTAAGAAGGACGTGATGAAGTTTCTTAGGAATGGAGAACTACATCAGTCGATTCATAGCTCAATCAACTTTGGTGTGTGAGAATATATTCAAGTTGTTGAAGAAAGATGCTTTGACAAAGTGTATCGAAGAATGAAAGACTACTTTGATGCTATCAACAAATATTTGTCCAATCCACATGTATTGGTTCCTCTACGGAAAGGGATTCCATTGTTGTCGTATTTGTCTGTCTCAGATCGTTTGGACGCATGATGAAACACAGAAGCAGGAGTGAGCCATTTATTATATAATCAAGAAGGTACATTCTTTTGGATAGAACATGTTGTGCTTTGACTTGGATTACTCACAAGTTGAGACATTATTTGTCTTCTTATTCCACATATATAATCTCAAGAATGGATCCGTTGAAGTATATTTTCTAGAAGGAGATGTCTACCGAAAAGTTAGCCAAATATAACATGCTTTTAAGTGAATTTGACATTGTGTATATGACTAAGTAAATAAAAGCACAGGGCATGGTTGGTAATCTCGCAGAAAATCCCTTCGATGAACATTATGAACCGCTTAATACTTATTTTCACGATGAAGAAGTATCGTTTGTGGGTGAAGATATTTCTGAAATATATCCTGGCTGTAAATTATTGTTGGTTGGAGTGACAAATCACCAAGGAAGAGGTATCGGAGCGGTCTTAGTATTAGAATGTTGTCAGCACTATCCTATGGAAGCTAAGCTCCAGCTTATTTGTACGAAATATATGGATGAATATTATGCTTTTATCCTCGGTTTAAAAATGGCCATTGACATGAATGTCCATGAGCTATTGGTTATAGGATATATAGATTTATTAATTCATCACGTTCAACGAGAATGGGCCGTGAAGAACCCAAAGATCACGCCATTCATGCAATATATATGTAGAAATTCTGCAAGGTTGAGTTGAGACACACTCCCAGAACCTAGAATGAGTTTGTTGATGCTCTTGCAACCATTGACTCAATGATTATGCATCCGGATAAAGATTATGTTGATCCTATGGATATAGAGGTAAAGGAGAAACTATTACATTGTTGTTATGTTGAAGCAGAACAAGACGGTTTGCCATGGTATGTTGATATCAGGAAATATATAGAATCTGGGACATATTCTGAGAATGCAACATGTAACAAGAAGAAGTCGATAAGCCGCATGGCCCTTAATTTTTTTCTAAGCGGAGAAATCCTTTATAAGAGGACTCTAGATTTAGGTCTTCTTATATGTATTGATCCTGCTGAAGCTGCAAAGCTTATTGAATAAGTACATGCCGGAGATAATGGTACGCACATTAATGGACTCACTTTGGAATGGAAGATCCTTCGAGCATGAAGCATGATTCTTGCAAGTTTGTGAAAATTGTCATAAATGTCAAGTGCATGGTGATTTGATCTTAGTACGACTCACGAACATAATGATAATATATAACTTTGGAGTACCAGAATCCATTATTGTTGATAATGGTACAAATTTTAATAGTCACTTGATGAGAGATATATGTGAGTAGTTAAAGGTTACTCATAAAAACTCAATAGCTTACCATCATCAAATGAGTAGAGTGGTTGAGGCCACCAGTAAAAACATCTAGGAGATTCTAAAGAAAGTGATTGACAATCACCGAGGTTTGCATGATATGTGTCCATATGCTTTTTTGGGCGATCGCACAACCGTCACAACGTGAGTTGGAGATTCTCAATACTTGCTAGTATATGGAACATAAGTAGTCATACCTGCCGAAGTTGAGATACCGTCCTTGAAAATCATCCAAAAAGAGGAATTGAGTAATGTTGAGTGGTCAGCAAGCGGATTGACCAATTGACAATGATTGACGAGAAGAGAATGGTTGACATTTGTCATGGTTAACTCTATCGACAAAGTATGATTCGTTATTTCCACAAAAAAGTTAGACCCTGAAAATTTGAAATTGGTCAGTTAGTACTTAAGCGCATTTTTCGCATCAACATGAGTACAAAGGAAAATTCGCACCAATTTGGCAAGGACCCTACATGGTTAGCAAAGTATTATCAGGAGGTGCCTTGGAAGTGTCGGAGATGGATGGAACCGTATGACCGAAATTATGTGTGGAGCCTCTTTTTGTATTTCCCTCATTTCTTTATAATCGTTCTATTTACTTGTATTTGATCTGTTTTAAATTTTATCCCTATTATAACGAACTACATCTGACCTTAATTCTTAATTATAAAGATACGTAGGCAGCCTATGTCGGCCTCAGTAACCCTACTTATTCCCTTTTGAATATTTTTGTATTTGAACTACGTTCGACCTGAATTCTCAAGAATGAGATACGTAGGTGGTCTATGTCGGCCTCTGTCGGTTTTCTCTGTATGTTTCTTATCGTTGTTAACCTTGAAGAGGAACTACAATGACCTGATTCCTACCTCAACATAATACGTAAGCGCCATAAGGGCTCGATAGTATTTCCTTTGAGATTTTTATTCCTCTTTACAATACAAATTGGGACAAAAATTCTCCAGAAGAAGAATTTTTTTTTTACAAGTGAAATTTGAAATTACTTTGAAGTTTGCAACTGGGACAGAATTTTTGAGAGGATCTCAAAAATTCCGTGATTTACTCACCAACTGTTGAAGATAAGCCGAGACAGTTAACTAGGATAGAAATTTTGAGGATGGCCTCAAAATTTCTATTGGGGTTTTTTGACTGTCTAGAGTGAATTTGAATACTCCCCAATGAATAATCAGATAGACCTTAAAGCATCAGACTCAAAAAAGATCACTAAGCCTAACGTGACATGATACTTGGCAATTACCTTTTTCAAAATAATACTTTTAAAATTTTTTTATTTAAATTTTCCATTTATGTTTCATTTGTTATGGCATAAATATTTGACTTATCTATTAAGAGTGGTGAGATCCTAAAATTAATCGGAAATAGAACATCAACGCGAAGGCAACTCATGAAATGGACACAGATTAGTTCATTTTAAAACTAACAAATTTTTTTGTGAACACATGATTAAAAGATTGCTCTGAAGTTTGTATATTCCTCTGATTTATGAATATGTAAAAGTCAAAAGTCCAAAGATTTCTCTCAAAATTTATGAAATTTCTATGAATGAAGTAATTATTTTAAAATATTGTTTATATCGAAGACTTGGAAACGCGAACAACATTGATTCATATAATTCCCAACTACACTAAATCATTAGTGAACATACAACTACTTTCAAAGATGAATAAATAAAAAACTCCATGAATGACATTTTATAGTTTTCGTCAAATACGTCATTTGTATCACATAATAAGACATGATATTGTTACTATCTGGAGGAGTTATTTTATTTGTATTGTCTATTGATATGATACACTACCCTGACGGTCATTTTAGTTCTATTATCAATTGAAATGATGTATTACCCGGAGGTTCATTTTACTGTGTTGTCAATTGACGTGATATAACTATCTAGAAGGCACCTAGAATACACTATGTTGATGGATTGCAGCACTATCTTTGTTTGGCAACAAGGATTGCATCAAGAGAAAGATATTCATGCATCGCGAGTGAATATTCATGGATTGCAGAAATTCATCATCGCGAGTTAAATTTCACATATAGCGGGAATATATTCATGCCTCTCAAACATCATGCATCGCGGAAATATATTGATACCTCGTAGCAAATCATGCATCGCGAAAAGATATTCATGCATTGTGAGGTAATATACACAGATTGCGGGAAGATATTCATGTCTCGTAAAAAATCATGCATCGCGGGAAGAAAATAGCACCCCGCAACAAAATCACCTATTGCGAAAGATCATGCATCGCGAATTGATATTAATGTATCGCGAGTTAGAATTCGTGCATCGTGAGAAGATATTAGTATCTCACAACAAATCAGGCATCATAAGAAGGTACTAATGCCTCATAGAAGTCCATGCATCATGAGAAGAAATTCATGCCTTTCAAAAAATCATGCATCGCGAGTTAATATTGATGCATCGTGGAAAATAATACACCACGAGTTAATAATCAAGAATCACAAAAAATCATAAATTGTGAGTTAATATTCATGCATCGGCGCAAGAAAATATATGCATCGCACAAAAGTCATGAATTGTGGCAGAACATGTCATGCATTGTAAGAGAAGTTATGCATTGCATGAAAAATTCATGCATCGCCGAAAAGTCATGCAATGTGGAAGAGAAATCATGTACTGCCAGAGAAGTAAAAATCATATTTCCAAAAAGAAATATTTACTCATCATAAGAAATCAGATCAATCTCATCCTTTTTCTTTTGACCAAATTAAACATCAAGAAGATCATTAAACACAAATCAAGAGAAATATGAAAGTTGCATCAAATTTTAATAATTTCGACATTAAAAATAAGAATACATTGAATATTATATTGCAAACATGAGACATAAGCTTTATTTGCTTTACGTCAAATCGATCGAGTTGATGTTAAAGGTCGAAGAAGAGCTACTTAGTGTCAACACGGTAAAAGACACTATCTCCCATTTGAATTGCATTTTTATGCTAACGAGTTTCTCAGTTTTTGTCGAGAGCATCCGAAAGGATGAATTCTCCAAAACAAATGCCAGGTGCGTACGACATCAAAAAAGATGAAGTACAAAGTGAAACTTCTTCTTAGCAGCAAACTAGGACATAGTTCCTAGAGGAGTGTCAAACTTTTAGGACGCGAGTAGAGGACCGACTTTTACAACAATCAAACCACACCCCTATAAGAAGGTTTGTGGGTTTTTCTTTAGATTTTTGGTTTTAATTTAGCTCCCGTGAATGTTAATCTGTCGGAAGCAATTTTGCCATCTGAGTGACAATACACCAAGAGCTTTGGAAATTATGTCCGTGTAAGTGCTTCCTTATGGGTGTGAACAATTCCATATTCATGGTTAAGATATTACAAGCCTCCTTTTCTAACATAAAAGATCTCCTTTTCAATCGATCGAGTCGAACTACATGCAGCCTGATTCCTATGGTAATAAGGCTATGTAGGCGGGTTCAATATTAAAAACTCTGTTGTATTCCAACATTCTCTCTTAGATTTTATTCTCGAGCATCGCGGTCCCTTCATAATTCTATATCAAGATGGAGTTTGAGTTCTTTCAAAATCATGCATTAAATTGATCTTATCAAACTACAAATGGCCTTAATTTTAATATTTCCTTAAATTTGTATGAAACCCTTTTAGGAGTTTGTCCATAGTTCTTAAGTTCATACCAAATGCCTCTTTCCTAAGGATGAACATGTGGTCGGTCAAAATTGGTTTGCTCAATTTCATTTTCCTCAAATTTCTACCATCAATCCAAGTAAAATGAGGGACAGTTGCTGACACCCAATTTTGATCCCCAAGATGGGAATTAATTAACGAGCTTCTTAATCTATAATGAATTAAAATAATTCATTTTATGAATTTCGAATTATTTTTTGAGTATATAATGATATTTTTTATCATCTTGTATAAGTTTTTAATAATAAATATATATTTCTTTTTTACATAATTAGTTTATTACACATATATTCGAAAATCGTCTCAAAATATTTTATGTTGTTTTAAACGACTTTATTATTTCGTTCAGTCTTATAAATGTTAAGATTTTTTATTCAAGTACCATTCAAAATTTTCTTTGTCTCCCTACTCCTCTTCAATCTTAAACATTTGTGTCGTTATTTGTGGTTAAATATATGCTTGTGAATGCTCTCTTTGAGTTTCTTTGTATTTCAACCTGGATTCCTTATTTTATTGTTTGCTTTGATATTGCTAAAGATTAGGTGTCCCTTCCAAAAATAGGTGACTCATTTCTTTTGATGGTAGGCCATTTTGTGGGTTAATAAAGTTTTAACGAGTTTAATAAAATCTTTTAACCAATATGTCAACAAAAATTTATGTCCAAGGTGATGGTTTTAGTGGGGTTTAATAAAATCAGTAGCTATTTGTTCAAAAATGATTGCTGCGAATGTTCGATATGTTATTAGAAAAGTTCTTCCACTCATGCTCCAAACTTTAAGTCAATTACTGTTCTATGTTTTTTCTTGAACTTGGTTCCCTTCCACCCTTTCCAATTTTCATGGATCATATGTCTTAGTAGATATTGAATCGTTTTGGTGCAGAACATTACAAGATTCGCTTGTTTCTTCGTTTATCTGTTTTGTTTGTCTTAGAAACTATCTTATGCTCTCCTGTTCAAAATTAAACATTTAGTCACAAATTTATTTTATTTGTATTTTTTTTGTCCTAATTCCTTATCAAATTATGCTATTAGAAAGATATGAAAATTAGTCTAAAGTATTGGGTTCTAGCTTAAATGTTTGATTATTTTGTCTTGTCTTTAGTGTTCAGGGCATTCCTTTAAATATTTCTTGGCTTATGACTATGGTTAGTTATTTGTTGCTGGTGTGGAATTGCAGCTGGTCATCATGGTCATTTAGTATTTTGTTATTGAGAGTGGGAGCTTCACATTAAGTAAGTACGGCTTCATAGAAGAGAACCTTCACGTTTAGCATGTTCGGGTTCTCACAAAGATGTTGTCTCATGAGATGGAAACCTCCAAGCTAGTAATTCAAGGTTTTAGAAGTAATGTCCTTGTTCCATAACTACTCCCCCCGTAGGTTTTAGCTTTGTGGATCAATTAAAAAAGCTAATTTGTATGAAGGTCCTATTTTGGCAAATAGTACCCACTCTTTTCGTTGTGAGAGTAGAACACCAGATTCCATGTAGCTCATATGGTCTATGTCGGATATGGATTTGTCTCCCGACGGTTGATAATGAACTAAGATAAGAATATGAATTATAATCTAAATACTTTGAGAAGTGTACTTAGTATAGGGAGGACTATGCACCCTACATATACATTGCACTAGATGACTTCAAGAAAGGATAAGATTTGATCCCATATTATCTTAAGACTTATATTATGTATGAATTATTTGAATGCATGTAAAGTGACTTTGTTATGTGAATACATGAAATTTTACTATGCATGTGAGTTACACTTATGGCTTAAAAATGTGTTTACTTAGTATCTGTGGGGATATGGGACTCCATGTGTAGATTGCAAAAGTAAGCGTATGAAGGAGTTATGAAGGTGGTTTATGTATGATATGAACTAAATAATTAATGACTAATGCTACCTACACATTTCACTATTGTGACTTAGGAGTTCTCTTAGTTGATGGTCCATATGTGAAGTTGATGACAATTGTGTTTTATGACTTTTGAATATATGTGCTTGTGTTTATGAAACAACTCTATGGAACTCTATTGTAAAGCTATCTGAAAGTGATACATTGTACTAAGTTCACTTGAGGGTTACTTAAGGAAATAAGTAAAATAAAAGAGAGGTATTGTATGGTATATATTCAATATGTCTCTAAGTATGATAATTGGCTTTATATGCTATTGCGAGTAGCATTCATGTCTATATGATGTATGTGAAGTATATTGAGCTTATATGTGCTTATGTTCGTGTGTTTAGATGTAGTGTTTAGTATAAACCTCACTATCTCCCAATATCTTTTTAAGATAGGTTGAGGGATGGATACACTTCCTGAGTTGAGATGTGGTGTCCAATAAGTTATTGCTTAACCTACTCTAATGAATCTTTAAGACAGTGGGGTATATATGCTTAGCACAAAGAGGATATTAAGAAGAGGTGGTTACAATTCATGAGTTGGGATTTAATATTAAATGTACCTCCTGAGATAAGTACTCCTTGTCAGTAAAGAGTGAGTTACTTAGAAGAAATCTCCTTATCCCTTAACTATGCACCCAAATAGGTGTTGTAACGCCCTAAAACAAACTAAGGTGAATTAGAGCCTCGTGACTTGAGTTAGTTTTGCGTTAAAATGAGCTGCGTTAGGTTTTTCAGGAAATGTGTGAAGTATGGTTAAGTTTTTATATCAAATGACCAAGAACGTCCATGAATGTGTCTTAGAATGTGCATGTGTGTCTTCATGTGTTTGAGTGAGTTTTACATGTTCGTTTTGCTTGAAATTAGTGTAGTCTATTCCTAAGACCTAAAAGACGATATTTAGGGGTGTAAAGTTTGGGTACAACCCCATCTAGGACCCACAATAGGCCTTATAAAAGGACCTCACCTCTTGGAAAGAAGCTGCCAAAACAGTGACCAAACGACGACCCAAGGGATGGTCCGTTGGTCAACCAATGGTCTATCGACCATGGGTGTCAATTGGCCCTGAAAGGCTATCTAAGCATGAACATGGTGGATTATGCAGTCCCAATCGATGGACCCCATAAACGGGGCGTCGATTGGGAGACGGTCCATTGGTGATGCGGTGTAGGTTATCACTGTAAAACCTGTTAAGAGGCTGCCTTGGCCTATGGTGTTTGGTAAATTCACCCTAAGTCTTTTATGAATCTAGGAGATTTTTTTTAGGGTTATTAGGTATATTAATTTATTTCTAACCCCAAGACCTAATTTTAAATCTCATTTCCTAAAACCCAAAACCCCTTTCCCTTAAAACTCTCTCTCAAATCTCATGGGAAGCTAGAAGTCAAGAAGATCTAAGAGGGATGTTGATGTGCAAGTTCTTCATAAACATAATTGGGGTTTCCCTTATCTAATGAATGATATCCATTCTTGAACTCTCTTCCATTGTAGGAGTCCCCTCTAATGGATTTTCAAAAAGTATTTCTACTCTACTTTTTTCTTTTTTTAATTCAAAGTATGGGTCTTGCCTGAATACATTTTGAATGACTTAATAATTGTTTTTCTAATAATAGTTGATTATATTAAGGTCCAAACTTCAATGAAAACATGATAAAGCTTTTCATCAAATGTAGGCTTAAGAAATGGGTTCAATTAGCTTAGTTTGATAGTCTTTGATCTTTACTTTACTTAAGTTGTTATTGATGTTTAGCTGCTAACATAACGTCTGATTTATGACGAATTACAGAGTAAAAATGCTATTGGTAATGGAAGCAAGGGTTAAAGGGTAAGATGGTTATGTTGTGGTCTTCAGTGGTATGGTCCACCTTCTTAGTTGTGGTGTTCACTTGATGAATTTTATTATACTTAGTATTATAGTAAGTGTGCCTTTGATGGCCTATTATGTGAAATGAAGTTATAATTAAGTTGGTTCTTTTGTTATGTATTATGAAGGTTCAATTTCATGTCTAACTTAGATTATGCCTATACAAAGTATATGATTATGTGAAGCATCAAAGTTGTGTGATTTAATTAATGAAGGTCTAAAGCATGTAAAGTAAATAAATGTAAATGAAATGATGCTTTTGTGCAAGCTGTGCTCACATGTACATGCACACACACACTTAAGTGAATGAATGAAGCTAAGTTAAGTGAATAGAAAAGTTTTGAGGTTGATACTCATCGTGAGTTGAGATGAAGGTTTTAGTAGAAACCTCACTATATCCTAAGAGATTTCTAAGATAGGTCGGAGGATGAATGTCCTTTGTGAGTTGAGATTCGGTGTTCACTAGTTATCCTTACCCTATAGGATATAATGTTTAGAATCGTTGGGATTGTATATCTAGCACCGAGAGGATATGAAGAATAGGTGGTTACACTTCGTGAGTTCAGATGTTATATTCCATTGTACCTCTTGAGATGAGTACTCATCGTTAGTAGAGAACGAGTTACTAAGTATCAATCTAATTATCTCATAACCATGCGCCCGCATAGTTGTAGCTGTTGGGAAAGCCATGTACAGGCTAAGAAGAATGACTTTACTTTATGCAAGTGAGGATCCCTCATCCGATAGAGGTTAATATCAGGATTCCATGTCTAGCTCTTATTGTCTATGTCGGTTAAGCTAACTCCTCCAAAAGTAATGAATGTTCTAAGTCTTCTAAAAAAGTGTACTACTTAGAGTAGGTAGTGGAATGGGACACTATTTATTCATTGCTCTAGATAAGCATTCCAAATGGGGAGTCATGGTGAGTCTTATAGGAATTCAACAAACTAAGTCTTCCAGAACGTACTACGTAGTGTAGGTGATGGTACGGGAAGCTATCTAGCCATTGCACTAAGTAGGACCTTCCGAAAGGGATGTCATGGTGACAAACGTTCTAAAACAATGTACTACATAGGGTAGGTGGTGGTATGGGACGTCATCAACTCATTGCACTAAGTAGGAATTCCGAAAAGAAAGTCTATGCAGTGTAGTTGTGTGTTCTTCGATTGTCTTCTCTATGAGTGGGGGATTATTCTCCCTAGGTGAGTAAGCCGAAAAGGGGTAGTCTTGAGGATCACATTATTGTGCATTGAAGGAGGCACATGCGGGCTTCCTTCATTTCTTATAGTGGTGAGTCTTAGGATATCCTTGGTAGGGGAACTCTTACGGAAATGAGTTCAATTTCTCACAGTCAATACTTTGGAACTACACTGCCTTGGAGTCATTTTAGTTAACTGTAAAGGTCAAATGAACTTTCTCTAGTTTTTGTTACTTTACTGTAAATGGCTTCCTTTCATTTAAATTTATAGAACTCCTTCTAATGTGTCAAATGATGTTTCTTATATTGTTCTGCTTCTATATTCATGAATGTTTTACTTCATAGGCATGAAAATCTGTTTTTACTAAAATGTCATTTTTTGCTTGATTTTGCAAATGCCTTACTTAGTACATTGTTTTGTACTAACCCTATACTTTTTTTAAACTATATAAATATACGTTGGAATATTTTAGGAATATTAGAACACGAAGCTTGGGATTTCTACTCCCTCAAAATTTGGTTTGTCCTTATATATTCGCAGACATACTTTAAGTTTTCTTAGTTTTAATATTAAGACATATTATGTATTTTTCTTTCAATGTAAAGGGTCGTGTCCCTAAGATATTATAACGTGTCTTTGAGTTGTCTTATGACGATGATATTCTCACCATATTTATGAAAGACTAGATTTTTATTAAATGTGTTGAAAAGTTTTAATTGCACACTACTTTTCATTTGTTAGGTAATGAGCTAAAGGGATAGTACAAGACCCCAAAGTATCAAGTATGCCTTGCTACGATCCAAGACTTCTCCCTAACTTCTAGGGGGTTTCTTTTGAGTCGTGAAAGACTTGGTATCAAAGCATAAGGTTATGGGAAATAGTTCCCGGTCTAAAAGTCTGACAAGCCACGTCTAGTAGTACTTGGTAATTGGTGTGAGTAGTGACACATCCATAGACAATAGTCTATAAGATGATATAAATTTCACATTCTTCTCTATTTAAATGTCGTTCCTTAGAGTTGAGTCATATAAGGTTTCTTTTCTCAACCTATCCTCTTTGTATTTATTGGGTATGAATATGAGAATATCAATAGGTAGAAGCGAGGAGGGAGGTGTAGCAAAAAATAAGATCCGTCCCCGTGCTGACCAAGTTCCCATTGTTCTCCTAGAGGAATAAAATGAAGAAGTTCCCCTTCAAGAACCTCAAGGTCCTCTGGAATCTGAAGAGCCTCAAGTTCTTCAAGTTCCTCCTATGCCTCAAGATCCTTTTATTGAAGGAGATATGACTAATGAGAAGTTGAGGGCTACCCTAATGAACTTTTCCCAACTCATGATGGCTCAATCTCATGTCGTCAATAATCACTTTGTTTCTCAAGCTAATCAAGGAGTTGAACTCCAACCTTATGCTAGTACTTCCGCTTCTAGAATTTGGGATTTCTTGAGGATGAACACTCCAACTTTTTATGGCTCTAAGGTGGATGAAGATCCTAAAGGTTTCATATATGATGTTTTCAATGTTGTAGATTCTATGGGTGTGACACCTAGGGAGGAAGCAAAATTATCCGCTTACCAACTCAAAGATGTTGCTCATATGGTTTATGTAATGGAGGGAGGAAGCGAAGTTATCCGCTGACCAATGAAGTGTGGTTTGATTGGGAGGAATTCAAAGAGTCTTTCCTAGATAAGTTCTTTCTCTTAGAGTGGAGGGAGAAGAATATGGTCTAGTCAATAAACCTTCGTAAAGGGGGAATAAGTTTGGAAGAGTACTCTCTCAGATTCACCCAACTCTCTAAGTATTCCCCAACCATGGAAGCCAACCCTAGCTTTTTGATTAATAAATTCATGATGGGAGTGTATATATTTGTGGAGAAAGAGTTTCGTACGGTAATGTTTCTTAATGACAAGGATATCTATATATTCATGGTGTATGCACAACAAATTGAGGAGTAAAAAAATAAGGAGATAAGGCAAGAGGGTAAGATTCCTAGGTTGGATGATTCTAATTATCAAATTCATAAGAGGAGGTTCTATCACCAATATTTTTCCATGGGAAACAAGGATAAGTCTGTAAGCGAAAATTCTCAAGGTGGTGACCATACTTTTGAGAGGACTAGGTGCACTACTTGTGGGAAGCAACATTTGGGTGGATATATTGCCGAAATGGATTGTTGTTTTAGTTATGGTAGAAAACGCCACGAGATGAGGTACTATTCTAGAATAGAAGCAAGAGGGAAAAAGGTCAATCAAGTTTCCCTAGATCCTAATGCTTCAAAGAAGAACCCTTCCTATGGAATGGGAGTTAGGAAGGATAAGTAATCAAGAGTTGATAGTCCCGGTAAGTCTTGAATCCTTATGATGGTTGATTTTATGTTATGAAATGAGTTTACATAGTTTTATTCTTCATATGATCATGTCATGTTGATGAATTTCTCAAAGAATGGATTTTTGAAAAAAATTGCATGCTTAACAGTGAATGCTCATTGTAAAATTTTTGCATTTTTAAAAAAAATTGCCTTGCCTTTATTGTTGTTTCAAAGTGTTAAAATGTGTTTTATATAAGCATGTTTAATGTCAGAGAAGGTATATACTCCACAAAAAAGGATACGAATTAATTTTGAACTTGTGATGTTGTTCAAAAGTTTCCTACGCTGCCAATGTGTTGAAAGGTCAAATGGTGATCCTTTCCAGTTAATCTTTGATTTTTTGGATGTTGATCATGATTGTCATGTTTTATGTGTTTCTTATTAAGTCCAATATTGTCTTGAAGTTTTACTGTCATTTGAGGATAAATGTTATTCTATGGGGGGAGAACGTAATGCCCTAAAATGAACTAAGGTGAGTTAGTTTTGTGTTAAAATGATTTATAATAGTTTTATTAGGAACATTGTGAAATTTGGTTATGTTTTTAAGTCAAACGACCAAGAACGTTCTTGACGTTCGGAAGGTGTGTCTTCGAAAGTTCTTATGTTTCTTCATGTGTTTGAGTGAGTTTTACATGTTCATTTTTCCTGATATTGGTGTGGGATTTTCCTAATACCAAGAATACTATTTTTAGGGCTGTAACATCCATGTACGACCCCACCTAGGACACACGAGGGTCCCTAGAAGAGGACTGTACCTCTTGGCAAGAAGCTTCTAAAACAATGACCAAACGATGACCCAAGGGGCAGTACGTTGGTCAACCAATGGTCCATGGACAAATCTATATAAGCGTTCACATGGTTGAGTAAAATTCCCAATCGACGTACCCCATCAACGGGGCATCAATTCGGAGACGGTTCTTTGGGGAAGAGGCTAGGTGGTCACTATAAAAGCTGTAAAGAGGCTGCGTTGGGCTGGGATGTTTTGTAAATTAACTCCAAGTCTTTTATAAAGCTAGGAGATTATTTTTAGGGTTTATTAGTAATATTAAAGTATTTCAAACCCTAAGACCTAATTTTAGACCTTATTTCCCAAAATCCAAAACCTCTCTCTTAGAAATGTCTCTCAAGTCTCTTGGGAAGCTAGAAGTCAAGAAGAGCTAAGAGAACTGTTGGTAGTCATGTTCTTCAACTAAATTATTGGATTTTCTATTATCTACGGTATGGTATCAATCCTTGAATTATCCTCCATTCAAGGAGTCCATTCTAATGGGATTTCAAAAAGTGTTTCAACACTAGTTTCTTCTTTTTTCAATTCTGAGTATGGGTCTTGCATAAAAACGTTTTGAATGACTTAATAATTGTTTTTCTAATGCTAGTTAATTATTTTAAGGTCAAAACATAAATAAAAACATGATAAATCCTTTCATAAAATATTGGCTTAAGAAATGGGTTAAATGAGCTTAGTTTGGTAGTCTTTAAGCTTTATATTAGTTATGTTGTTATTGATGTTTAGCTACTGCCAAAAGGGATAATTTATGATGAATTATTTAGTAAAAATGCTATAGGCTAAGGAATCTAGGATTAAAGGGTAATTTGGTTATGTTATTTCAGCTTTAATTTTTAAATGTTCTTTAGTTGTATGGTCCACCTTGTTGATGGCGGTGTTTACTTGATTAATTTGGTTATACTTAGTATTTATTGTAAGTGAGGCATTGATACGCTAATATGAATCGTGCATTGCATGTTTCACTTAGAAAATTCCTACATTAAGTATATGATTATGTGAAGCATGTAAGGTGTATGATATGATGAATGAAGTTGTAAACCATGTGTAGAAGCTAAATGTAAATTAAATTATGCTTATGTGTAAGGTATGCTAATATGTACACATACACACTTAAGTGAATGAATGAAGCTAAGTTAAATGAATAGAGGAGTTTTGACGTGTACACTCTTCGTGAATTGAGATTAAGTGTTTAGTAGCGACCTTACTACATCCTAAGAGATTTATAAGATCGGTCGAAGGATTAATGTCCTTCATGAGTTGAGATGTGGTGTTCACTAATTATCCTTAACCTATAGTATATAAGATTATAATAAGTGGGATGTTATGTCTAGCGCGAAGAGGATATGAAGAAAAGGTGGTTACACTTCGTGAGTTGAGATTATGCATTCCAATGTACCTTTTGGGATGAGTACTCCTCGTTAGAAGAGAATGAGTTACATAGCAATCTCATTATCCCTCAACAATGCGTCAACATAAGTTTAGCTATTGGGAAAGCCATGTTAAAGCTAAAAAGAATTATCTTACTCTGGGCAAGTGAGGATACCTCAACCGATAGGGGTTAATATTGGGATTCCATATCAAGATCGTATGGTCTATGTCAAATAATCTAACTCCAACAAAAGTAATAAATGTGCTAAGTCTTCTAAGAATGTGTGCTACTTATTGTAGGTAATGTAATGGGAAACGATTTATCCATTGCAGTAGGTAGCCATTCCGTAAGGGGAGTCTTGGTGAGTCTTATGGGAATTGGATGAACTAAGTCTTCTAAAAGAACATACTTCTTAGGGTAGGTGGTTTTATGGGATGAAATCTATTCATAGGTGGTATGTGACAGCATCTACTCATTGCACTATGTAGGCATCCTGAAAGGGAAGTCTTTGTTGTGTTGTTGAGTGTTCTTCTAATGTATTGTCATTGAGTGAGGGAATATTCTCCCGAGGTGAGGAAGCCGAAAAAGGGTAGTCTTGAGGATCACTTTTTTGTGCATTGAAGAAGGCTTATGCGCTCTTCCTTCATGTCATACCTTTATGAGTCTTAGGATAACCTTGGTGGGGAAATTATACGAAAAGGAGTTCACATTCTCATTGGCAATACATTGGAAGTTAACAACCTTGTAGTAATTTTAGTTCACCGTATAGGTAAAATGAACTTACTCTAATTTTTGTTACTTTATTGTAAATTGCTTCCTTTGATTTAAATTTATGGAATTACTTTTCTAAAAGTTAAATCATGTTTCTTATATTATTTTACTTCTATATTCACTAATGTTTTACTTAATTTTCAAGAAAACGTGTTCTTACTAAAATGTCCCTTTTTGCATGATTTTTCATATGCCATAATTAGTACATTGTTTTGTACTAACCCCATACTTTTTCTATACTCTATAAGTGTAGGTTGGAATATTTTTTGAAGATTTAAACGCGAAACTTGGGAATACTACTCTCTCATTATTTGGTATGTCCTCGTACATTTACGGACATAGTTTATGTTTTTGTTAGTTTTAATATTAAGACTTAATATGTATTTTTCTTTAATGTAAAGGGTCGTGTCACTAAGATATCATAACATGTCTTTAAGTTTGCTTTTAAGGATGAGATTTTCACATTATTTATTAAAGACTAGCTTTTTATGAAATGTCTTGAAAAGTTATAATTCCACACTACTTCTCATGTCTTATGTAACAAACGATAGTTAAATGGCTTGTACAATACCCCAAAGGGTCAACTACTCCTTGCAACGATCAAAGGGCTCTCTGTAAATTCTAAGAGATGTTTTTGGGCCGTGACAAAGTTAGTATCACAACATAAGGTTATGGGAAAAAGTTTTGGGTATAAAAGTCTCACAAGGCACGTCTAGAAGTATCTTCTTCATTTGTGTGAGTTGTGACACATCCATGATGGAAGTTTCACATTCTTTTTTATACAAATGTCGTGCCTTAGAGTTGAGTCATATAAGTTGTGTTTTCTCAACATATTCTCTTTATATTTATATTGCATGAGTACGAGGAGATCATCCGCTAGAAAGGATGAGGGAGGTGTAGCTAATGAAAGGATCCCTCCTCGTGTTGACCAAGTTCCTATTGTTAGCCTAATTGAAGAAAATGAAGAATTTCCCCTTCAAAAACCTCAAGTTCCTCCAGAACCTCAAGAGTCTCAAGTGCCTTAAGTTCCTCCTATTCCTCAAGTTCCTTTTTTTTTATGGAGATATGACTAATGCGGAGCTGAGGGCTTCCCTAATGAAGTTGACCCAACTAATGACAACTCAAGATCATGTCATCAATAATCACTTTGTTGCTTAAGCTAATCAAGGATTTGGACCCCAACCTTATGCTAGTACTTCTTCTTTTAGAATTCGAGATTTCATGAGGATGAACACTCCCACTTATCATGGCACTAAGGTGGATTAAGATCCACTAAGTTTCATAGATGAATTTTTCAATGTGGTAAATGCTATTGGTGTGACCCCTAGGGAGAAAGCGGAGTTAGCTTCTTACCAACTCAAAGATGTGGCTCAACTGTGGTTTCAACAATGGAGGGGTGAGAGACCCTTAGAAAGAAGTCTGGTTGATTGGGAGGAATTCAAAAAGGCTTTTGTAGATATGTTCTGTCCCTCAGAGTGGAGGGAGAAGAAGATGGTTGAATTTATGAACCTTCGTCAAGGGGAAATGAGTGTGCAAATGTAGCGTCTCAAATTCACCCAAATCTGTAAGTATGCCTATACCATGATAGCCAACCTACGCTAAAGATGAAAAAAAATTGATGGGAGTGTTTAGCTTGGTTAAGAAAGAGTGTCGTACGACAATGCTTCTTAAAGACATTGATATCTCTAGACTCATTGTGTATGCAAAAAAAAGAGGAGTGAAAAATTAGGGAGATATGGAAAGAGGGTAGGAGTCCTAGGGCGGATGATTCTAGTAAGCAAAATCCTTAGAGGAGGTTCTATCACCAAGATTCTTCCTTGTGAAACAAGGATAAGACTCTAAACAAAAATTCCCAAGGTGGTGGCTATACTTTTGAGAGGAGTAGGTGCACTATTATGGGAAGAAACATTTGGGTAAATGTATTTCCGGAACGGATGGTTTTTGTAGTTATGGTATCAAACGCCACAAGATGAGGGACTGTCCTAGCATCAATGAAAGAGAGAAAGAGGTCAATCAAGATTCCCTAGATCCCAATGCTCAAAAGATGAACCCTTCCTATGGGATGGCAGCTAGGAAGGACAACTAATCCAGAGTTTATAGTACCGGTGAGTATTGACTCTTTATGATTGTTATTTTTATGTTATGAAATGATTTTATATAGTTGTATACTTCATATGATCATTTCATCTTGATGAATTTCTCAAAAAATGGATTTTTAAAAAAAATTGCATGTTTAACACTAAATGATCACTGTAAAACTTCTGAATTTTAAAAAACATTTATCTTGCCTTTATTATTGTTTTAAAGTGTGCAAACATTTAGTCTATGAGCATGTTGAATGTCGTAGAAGGTAGATCCTCCATAAAAGAAGGATAAGAATGAATTTTGAACTTGTGATGTTTTGCAAAAGTTTCCTATGCTGGTAGTGTGTGAACATGTGAAATGGTTCTCCTTGCAAGTTGATGCTTTGATTTTGTGTGTGTTTATCATGATTGTAGTGATTTATTTGTTTCAAATGAAGTTCTTTATGGTGTTGAAGTTTTAGTTTCATTTGAGGACGATTATTATTTTAAGTGGGGGAGAATGTAACGCCCTAAAATGAACTATGATGAACTAGATCCTCCTGAGTGATTCATCAGTTAGTTTTGTGTTCAAATGAGTTATATTAGTTTTCTTAGGCACTGTGTTAAATTGGGTTATGTTTTTAGGTAAAACGATCAAGAATGTTCAAGACATTCATCATAAAACATTTGTACTAAAACGTCCCATTTTGCATGTTTTTTGCATATGACTTAATCAGTACAATATTTGTTCTAACCCAATACATTTCTATACTTATAAAGTATAGGTTGGAGGCAAGTTTAATACTAGAACGCAAGCTTGGGTATCAATTCTCTCAAGACTATATATGTTCTCCTATATTAGACAATATAGTCTTTATTTCTCTAGTACTACTTCAACACTTATATAAGACTTTTTATGTATATTTATTCAATGTAAAGCGCCATGTCCCTAAGATGTATAATCTGCATCTTTAATTTGGCTTGTGAAGATGAGACTATTCTTTAACATTTATTAAAGATTTTTTGTTGTTATTAGTACAATTATAATTAATGTCGCTAAAAGTTTTAATTCCACACTACATTTTATGTCATATGCGATAAAAGATATCTAGTAGGTTAGTACAAGGCCTCCAAAAGGTCAAGTACGCAATTGTTCTGACCTAAGGGTTTCCTCATCTCCTAGGGGGTACATTCGTGTAGTGACACCCAATCTAAGCCTACTAGTGCAATAAACAGGTGAAGCCTCATAACTCATACATTGTAACACTTTAAAAGTCTAAGACATGTTCTAGATCCTAGGATAAGTGTCAAAAGTTTTAGAACACTTTTTAAGGTCTATTTTTATAAATGTAAGTCATTCAACAAGTCTATAAACTAAAACGCCATGACGTCTTGAAACTAGTGTAATGAGGTGCTAGCGTGCCTTAGCCTATTTGACTAGTTTTTAGGAGTCATAAAATGATGAAAAATTGTGGAAGGGTGTCTAAAACGTATTAGAGATTGTTCATATGATAAACATCCGAGTATGAATCCCCACGAACCAATAAAGGGCTTTTAAGGAGGATCCTTGCATTTTTGCAAAAAGTTGCCAAAAGGCAGTGTGCACACACAATTGCAATCAACGGGGCATGTGTCAATCAACGGGGCTTGTATGGCCGCCGTTGATGAATAATAATCCAAATTTAATAAGAACCTATCTTTCATAGTCTCAGAACTCAACAATGGACCAACAGGACGGTTGGTCCTTGGCCCATCGATTGACAAACGAGGCATAGGTCGGGGTTTTGTTTGCTAGTTCTGTGTTTTGCTGCACGTTTTCATTTAAGTCATTTAGCTAGTTCTATTAGTTAGGGGGATAATTAGGGGTTAGTTGAGGTCTAATAAAGTTAATTAACAACCTATATAAAGCCCCTAAGGTAATTAGACTAACCTAAGTTCTCATAATTTCTCTCACCCAATACACTTTTCCTTCTCTCTTCTCTCTCACACAAGTTGAAGATCACTATAGGAGGTCAAATTCAAAGGGGATATAGGGAGGAAATAACCAATATTTCTCAATCAATACTCATCAAACATTAAGGTATGGGATTCCTTTAACCTTTGAGACCTGTTTCCTCAATGGGTTCTACTAAATTAATTTCAAAAATTGACTTTTAATGTGGGTTTTTTCCAATCTCGAATTTGATTTTTTGAATTACTTTGTTTATGATTTCTATTGGATATTATGAATATATTTTAACTCAATTATGTTATATCTTGATGAATTAGTTTAGTTTATAAATTTCCCCTTAACCCTAGGTTGTGGTCTTGATATGAATTGTGTAATGTTGGTTCAATATAATTCTTTATTGGTTTAATTACAATTAGATGGATTTATTGTCTAAATTATGAATATATTAAGATGATTTGGATTACTATACTGATAGTTCTTGAGTAATTGATCAAGGTTATGAAGTGTACTGTGTATTTGACCTAACTGTATTGTCTTATGTTGTCAACTATTAATGAATTATGATGTAGTTATTCAATTGGATTTGTTATTATGTTGGTTATTTATATATAATGATACTACTCCCTAGTTGGGTTTAATAAAGGGTTTATGGTAAGACCTTGATAATGAATTATGAAGGAGACTTGGTAAGTTTTGTGATCTCAACTCTTCAATTACGGTCACTTGCCGTTAAGTGATGATGTTGTATTGAAGTATGCCTTGTATTAGGATTGATATGCTTTGTATGATGTTGAATTGAAATTTCTTGACTATGGTTTGTGAGTTATTTGTAAGATGTAAATGTTATAAGAATGGTGATGACTTACCAATGTGCTTGAATATGATGTGACTATTTAAATGTGCTAACCTCACATGTATTAATTGTAATGAATGGATTATATTTATGCAATTCTTATTGATCTGTGATGATGATGATTATTATAAAAGGGTAGACCCTATGACCTACATTAACATATGATGATTTATAATGACATTATAGATATTTCAAAAAGGGACTTATCTTAGCCCCGAGTGAACTTCACAATAGGAGGTGTTGACTTCTGAAGAGGAAGATTAATCCTATTGTTCCACATTGGATGTTGACTCCCCTATGAGTGCACACTTTCTCTTTAGAGGAACTTTCCCAAGCTTTCCCTTCAAGAATTCAACCTTCAAAATGCTTCCAACCTACACCTAAAGTATAGAAAAGTATGGGGTTAGTACAATTAATGTTCTAAGTGTGACAAACATAATAAAAGGGACATTTTCGAAAAATAACATTTCATGACAAATTAGGTAAAACATTCATTATTTAGAAAAAAAACAACATAAGGAACATCATTTAATACTTACTGGAGTATTTCATTAAGTTTTAAAGTAAAGGAACACTTTACACTAACTTCACAAAACATCAAAGTAAAATCCAATGAACATTACAGTGAACAAATTAAGCATTTTATGTGAAACCATTTGAGCATTTACAATAAATGATTTAAAGCATTCTTAATTTATTCAATTTGAGAAATTACAATAAACTATCCTATTCTAAATGAGTGAACATCCAAGGCCAAGCAAAAGAGAAAGTGAAATCATTTTCCGTAAAAGTTTCCCTACCTCAATATTATGCGATTACTCACTAATGAAAGACATGAAGGATGTATGCATATTCTTCGTTCAAAACACACCAAAGTAATCTTCATGTCTACCCGTTTTGAATTAATTAACTCGAGAGAAACAAGCCCCTAAATCAATGACAAGGCATTAAAGGACACTCAACAAACAACCAAAGTCTACCTTTTCGGAATGCTTACGTAATGATATGAGTAGATAGCGTCCCATACCACCACCTACACTAAGAGCCTGTTTTGCTCAGCTTAAAAGCTGGTCAAACTGACTTAAAAGCTGGTTTTTGACTTATTTATTTGTTTGGCAATACTCAAAACAGCTTATTTTAAGTTAAAAAAAAACTTATTTTAAGCTAAAAGTTAAAAGCTGGGGTAGGGGTGCTTTTTTTCCAGCTTATAAGTTGTTTTAAGTTGACCACATTTTTACCTTTTTGACCTTAATATTTTTATACAATATCCAAAATACCCACATAACTCTAACATCTCTTTCTTCTATTTTTCCCTTTTCACGTGTGGATGATAGACAATTACTATTACTAATGAATGAAAATAAAATAAATCTTAAATCTTTCAAGTGATCTATTCAAATTATATATTATAAAAATGTAAAATAAGTTGCACATATAACTTAAATAAAAAATTATATTCCTCTTATAAATAATTTGTGATAGTAAAGAAATATGTGAATGATAGACAACTATTATTACCTATGGATGAAACTAAAATAAAATCTTAAATCGTTCTTTAATCTATTCAAATTATATATCTTTAAAATCTATAATAAGTTTATATTCCTCTTATAAATAATTTGTGATGAGAAAGAAATATGTGAATGATAGCAAAATATAATTATTTATGGCTGTAAAATATAAATTAATTAACTTTTATTATGTTAACAGCTTTTAAGCGTATTTCAGACATTTTGATTTAGAAAGCTGTTTATCAGCACTTATTTGCCAAACACATCAACAACTTTTTTTTTAACTTCAGCACTTTTATCCAAACGCATAACTGCTTAAAAATAAGTTTCAGCACTTTCAAAAGTACTTTTTTAAAGCTGCTTTTATTAAGCCAATCCAAACGGGCCCTAAGTAGTACATTTTTTTAGATGGTTTGACACCACGTCTCCCTTTCGGAAGGTCATACCTAGTGCAATGAGTAGATAGAGTCATGTACCACCACGTATCCTAAGTATTACATTCTTTTATAAAACTTAGTTCAATCAATTTTTTTGTGTACGGTTAACTTAATCGACATAGATCCTGAGAGCTAGACATGGAATTTCGACCTTAACACCTATCGGATGATAGATCCTCAATTGCCTAGAGTAAGGTCATTCTTTTTAGCGTTTTCATGGCTTTGCCAATGGTTACACCTATGCTGGTGCATAGTTTAGGGAAAAGGAGATTTCTACTAAGTAATTATTCTCTACTCACGACGACTACTAATCTCAAAAGGTACATTGGAATACAACATCTCAACTCATGAAGTGTAACCACCTCTTCATCATATCGTCTCGGCTATAGAAATAACCCCCACGGTTCTAAACACTATAAACAATAGTTTAAGGATAGCTAGTGAACGCCACATCTCAACTCACAAAGGTCGTTCATCCTCTGACCTAACTTTGAAAGCTCTTAGGATGTAGTGAGGTAGCTACTAAACACTTCACCTCAACTCACAAAGAGTGTCAACCTCAAAACTGCTCTATTTACTCAATTTAACTTCATACATTCATTTAAGTGTGTGCGTAAGCACTTGTGAGCACATCTTGCATATAAGAATCATTGAACTAAAATTAGCTTCTATACATGCTTTAGTCCTACATTCATCAATTTACACTCTTTATATGCTTCACAAGTCATATACTTTACCTAGGCATAATATAATCATAATATGCTATACAACTTCACAAAATATAAGACAAGACTAATCTTATATACACCTTCATTTCACCTAAAAGTACTTCAATGCCATACTCGAAAAACATACTATGTAATATCAAGTTCATCAAATAAACACCGCCACCAAGAAGGTGGACCATACAACTCAAAAGCAATTATATTGACAACTATACTTTGAAAACAAGTTGCCATATAACCAAGACAAAATAATATATATGAATTTTATCACCATTTCATCAAAATAAGACTCTTAGGGAAGTAGATAAATAAACATACTAACACATGAAAACCATTGTTCGTACTTTACCCAAACATACTTATTTAACCCATTTCTTAATTTAAAAGTTTTAAATACGCGTATATATGAATTCATTAGGTTTTTTAAATGAAAATCATCAATTCATACGGTAATAAACACTTTTAAAACATTAGAACACTTTTACAAGAAGACCCATGCTTAAAATCAAAGATAAAAGGAAAAAGAGTTTGAAAACCCTTTTTGAAATCTTTAGGAAATGGCTGCTTGAATGGAAGAGGGTTCAACGATGGACACCATACCTCAAATAGAAGGATACCAAAAATATTTTTAGGGAATAAAAACACACCAACAATAATCGTAATGATTTAAAGTGATGATTTAAATGATTTAAAATTAGACAAAAATCAGGAGAGGCATTATAGTAACTTAATATGTAGATTATAAAATGATTGAATTATTAAAATTGTGTTGAATAAATCAACAACAAACTCTCAAGGAAAGCGGTACATGACCTCAACTAGGAGTGTACTCAATGTGCACTCTTAATTCATTATATATCGACAAAATGTTTTTTATTTTTTTTTTAAAATTCAAAAACAAAAAAAGCCTACAGTTCTACAGAGTTCTCGGCAGCATAAATCAACAAAACGTCAAATTGTACGCCTAATTAATTTAAGGAATCACGTACATGAATTCACTTGTGAACAAGAACTAAGGCTCGAAGAGGGGTTTGTGCGTGAGTTAGAATGTGTTTTCGTGGCTGGATGTAAAAGCTGAAAAAGGTAGGAATTTTCTTCTCTCTTGGTCCCTTTCGCAAGAGTCCCTTAAGGTTCAGTATGTATTATGATCGAAAAATAGGGTTGCCCCTGTCTCATGTCCATGTCATCAGATCCTCTGAAAAGTTTATACATGTGTTGGTATGTTTGCTTGTAAATAGATATAGGAGAGTTTGTGATTATCTGCAATGTGATGTTTTTGGATAGTGTATTATCATTTTATGTATGTATGATTGTATTTTAGTTTTATATACACGATAATGATAATACCATATAATGCAAATTATGGATTGCTTTCAAGAATGTGGTGAATTATGTTCTTTATAATTGTAGTGTTATTATAATATGATGATGGAACCGTGATGGAAAGTATTTGAAATCCTAATTGCCGAATTATAATGAGTCTAACATTCTCAGCCATGTACATCAATGCACAAAGAAATGGTACGGATATATGTACATAAGTTTAGGCTAAAGTGTTGGTTAAAGTATATATAAAAATCTAAACAAAATTGTCTAGACTAAAGTGTAAGAAAAATGATCTTAAGGACCTAATGCTAATTAGAGAAAGCTAAATTAAAAATAAGAAAATGCTACACGTAAAAATTGAACCCGAGATCTCAAGGTTCTAACACTAGAAGAAAAGGTCTTGAGTAAATTAAAATGAAATTAATGTTGCGTGTAGGATGGGAATCGAACCCCGCCTGAAGGCCAAGTGTGTGAGAAACATAAGTGTCACATATAATTAAAAAAAGTATATGCTGCCCAAGGGATTCGAATACAGATCCCTTTGACTAAAATTATGAGGAACATAAGTCTTACATACAATAAAATAAGACGCAGCCACTAGGGATCGAACTTGAATTCTCTTTGCCGAATGGGTTAATACACATAAGTCTCACACACACATGCAATGAAAATAATTAAAAAGAATATATGATGCCCAAGGGATTCGAAAACGCGTAAAATCTAACATCATTTAAATTACGAAAATAATCCTTATGTATGATTTAACTCGAAAGGGGTAATACCATGAGTATAAAGTACACTAAAGGACAAGTCCCGGGAATATGATGTAAGTTAATGGCAAGATTATGAAATGAAAATTCACGTAATGAGCTTAGTAATTATGTAAATATATGATGATAATGAAGATGGTGACAACATGATAAGAAGCTAAGATTAATGGTGAGACAAGCCTCAACAAAACCTAAGTAAACATCACCAAAAGTACTCACCTAAGAGAGTGTGGAATATTAAGAGACAAGTCTCAATCACACTTAATACGTAAAGAAGAGAGGAGAAATCATCTAATGAGCAATGAATACCTCATGCTAGAAGCAAGCTTCTGTGATGTATGAGTTTAATGTGAAAAGGAATTTTAAACGAAGCACCGATAGGCTAGTTATGAGTGGTGATTACTTATTTCCAGAAGGGCGGAGGTTCACGTAATTCTTATGAAGATGTGATTGTCCAAAAAGGGGGGTATTGGTCTCCCTAACTCTCCTAGTCTTTGAAGTATGTTGCCAGCATAGTGAACTATCACGGTTCGAACCCATAAAGTTAACATGTTATCGTTTCACTTTGGCCACTGACTCCACCTCTTTTTTGTGTGGGGAAGACACCAGATTTCATGATGCTCACATGATCTATGTCAGTTAAGGTTTGAAATTCCTCAAAGTATGAAAGCTATGAAATGAACGATATTGAAAGAGTTTTTGCAGGACAATTAGGAGGTGAAACTAGACTCAAGTAATGACATTAGGTCATTCTTGGTCATTGCACATCGTGAACCCGATGAGAGTTTTAAACTTCTTCGTACTTATAACTTGCGTTTACATCAGTCTATGAATGATGACATCAACAATGTGAAGTACAAATGTACGAATATAAGCAGACTTTCTATTTACTAAAGGGCCCTCGGGTTGAGGTCCTATATGTTGGTCCCTCACTTGGGATGTCTTAATGCTCCGTCCTTTATTCCAAGGTCTTGTGGATATGATATGTGTGATATATGAAATGTGAAATATATGTTATGTGAACCTATGTAGGATGTATGACATATTAATGGCATGACCTTCCTATTAAGAATTAGGCAAGTCAAGAGACATGACCATCAAAGATAGAATGTTGACTACGAAGAGCCATTCTTGTTCATGCATTACCGTTAAGTGTTGCTGCATATACCCATACTTAGTACAACTATGTACAAATTCCAGACAAAATTACAATTTTAGGTACAAGCTCAGGTGGACGTTGAAGGTACCATTGCAGTTGTTAGGACTCAAAGATTTCATCCAAACTTTATAGGTCCTCATGCATTCGAGGATGTGTACCTTTATAATTCATTCTTAGTAGTAGGTTTGAACTAGTGGAGTATGTTCCACTAGTGTTTCTTTCACATTTTACTCATACGCTAGTAATGGTGCTATTTTTACGAGTATTGCTTATGACATGAGATTCTATTTCTTCCAAGTTGTATGTTTCTATAACTTGTAGTTGGTTGAAATGCAATGAACTTCCTTACTAATATGTGTTTATATGTTTGCAATAAGAAGTCTATGTATATTTCAAATATAAACAAAAAATTTTAAATTTTCCAATAAAATAAACCATCTAAATGTGATGATGCAAAAAGTGTCTTGTGTGCGACCTCTGAAATATAAACGACACCGGCTGCGATTCACTTCCGGAATCCGAGTCATAACATTATGTACTCTTAATGAAATGTTAAAGAGGTATAAGAGCGCCCTTTGTAGTATTTTATTAGTAAAACATTTTGTTGGATTATACTACACTTAAAAGCTTTGCCTTTTATTTGTTATTGGTCACACTTAAAAGTGTTTCCTTTTATATCTGTTCTACAACAACACTTATAAAGTGTAAAAATTTGTTAACAGTAAACAACATATTAGACGTCCCTATAGCAACAGTTTTAAAGTGTGGCAATGTTGTGTAGAATTTTTGTAGCCATAATTTTTTATTTTTGAAAATATAATTTTTTTATTTGAATATATTCAATAATGACATAATTAAATATATATGTTAACTAAATCACACAATTAGATAATAAATATATCGAAGCTATATAATTCAAATAAACATAGAAAAACGTGTCTTGTACAACCAATACATAGAATGTTTTTGTTTAATGATCGTTTCTATCCATAAATTTTAAAAACCCAAATGAATTCAAATAATTATTAATATAGTACAAAAAATCTTCATCATTAACAACAATCGTACTACCGGCATTTCCAGCACATCAAAAATAAAATTATATGTTAGTTGAATAAATCATATTTGTAATATTCTCAATACTAGTAATTTTTAACAATACTTCCTTCCCCCTTCCCGATGTAGAGGTACTTTTATGAAAAGCAACACGTTGGTTTCAATTGAAACTTGAATTTCATATGCTAATAAGATGTCACAGTAACTATAACAAATCCTTTTTTAATCAAATATTGTTACAAACACTATAAAATCCTAGTTATACATGTAACCCAAGACTCTTTTGGCAAATATGAATTATTACTCTGGGAGAAAAGAACAGAAGTCTTAAATGATCACAAACAAACTACATTTGGGAAAATCCATCTCCAATCAAAGTAGAATATAGATAAAATTTTAGGAATTTATGGTGGTGCGTGCATTAGTAAATGACAGGATATGTTTGAATGGTGAAAGATATTTGGGCAACTCTATGAGTATCATGCTTTTGTGGACTACTCGAAATGAAAAGTGCAAGGTAATGCTGTTCAAATAACAAAGAAAGGTCACATGAAAATAAAAGAAATAGGTTAGCCTCTTCTCATGAAGATGAACATTCAAATAAACCCAGAACAACCCCTAAAAATAAAGTAATCAGCCAAACACGTTAATGCACACTTTTATCAACAATTTGTCACATGCTTCTTCAATATAAATTTATACTACCAAAAACGTCAATGCACACTTTTATCAACAGTTACTGATCTATACTTGGAAATGCACTAAAAATACAATCAAATGACTTATTTACACTTCAATACATATAGTTGAAAACAAGAAAATTGTTCTATCAAACATAGACAAGACAGACTCATTGGGGTTAACAAATGAACAAACCAAACTCAAGGCATGCACAACCATGAACTCAGGAAGAATAAATAAAACGCTAACAACAAATTAAAACAAGAAATAAAACTATTATGTAGAGTATTCACTTATGCTTTATGAAATCTTTGTAAGACAAACAATATCATAGGCTTCGCCAGCTTCAAAACTTCAGTTCATCTAAAAAAGAAGACTTAGCGTCGAATAAATTCTTCAAAGAAAGGCAACTTACCTTCAGCTGGTACATTCAACAATCAAGAGAATAAGAAACTATACTTTAATTGATAATTAACCCATTATGTAATACAACTACAAGCTTAACTCCCAAAAATCAACAAAATACCTATCGACAATACAAGAACATAAAAACCTTAAATTAAAATTTAGACTGACAAACAAGAATATCAAAATCTTAATGGTAGAATTTAGGCTTTTGAGGATAAAATCTCTTACATGATAAACTCTAATCCAACAACCCTAATGCTTTAAGATGTGAGGTAAGTTCATTTGTGAAGCATATTCTTTTAACTTTCAAAAGGAAATCTTATGGAACTGCTCTTCAAAAAAAATTTCTAATAAACTCATGTTCTTTAGCTCTTCAATACTCAACAAGAAATTTGTGAGAGAAAAATTGTCTTCTACAGTTCTTCTTCGGAGAACGTATTGCTTCTTCAATTCTTCAGCTAAAGTTTGACCGAAATTTGTGACAAAAATCATACTGCAAATTGATCGTGCTCTTCAATCTTGTTCTTTAGTTTGTGCAAATCTTGTTCTTCAAATGAAAAATAGAAATTTTAGAGGTTTTAGGGAAATGTTACATTTATTTTTTCATTATCTTAAAATAATAATTTTTAATATTTTATTTTTTTTCCCTGTAAAAAATGGGAGTGTAAATAAATTATAATGTAAATACTGTTTGAAGGAATATAAAATTTTTGTGAAGACACTAAGGCTAGATTTGTAATGTGTTGTTCTTACGATCATTAAAATAGCTTACTTTAAAAGTGTAGCCATTTATGTAAATAGTTGTTGCCAACTATAAAAACATTTATAATGTGTAGCTTATCTTATAAAAAAGTAAAATTCAAAAGTGTTGCTAATATTAGTGTAGGGAAAAGTTAAAAACATGGGCTACATTTTAAAAGAATCCCCAAAAGTATTTTAGGCAACACTTTACTAGCGTTGTCCAGATTAAGTGTGGACATAGGCCCAAAATGGTGTAATGTAAGGCTATAAGGAATTACATAGTCATTGCACAAGTGGACTTAAAGAGGTTCATAATTAATGGTCTTGCTTATGTTATGTTTTTCTTGTACTCTTATTCATGCTTGTTGTACCTATAACTTGATTATAGAGTGGTAGTGACTGTATTTTCAAGTACGTTGATATGTTCATTGACTTGACTATGCTTTTTATTTTTGGTCTTTTGATGTACATGCCTATGAGTTATTTAATATGTCTGAGTGATTGGTATTGTCCTTGTGGATGTGCATAAAGGTATTCAAAGTAAATTTCATTGTCAATGAAATGTCCTTTTTTATCACGATTTCAATATATGTGTGCATATGGTCTCATACTTAGTCAAGTGGTGTACTAACCCAAATTTCTTCCTTTTCCACAACATTTTAGATTCTGGTAATTTAAGGTATATTGGAGACGACTTGGAAGAAAATTTGGAATTCTTAATCATCGAAGTTGGGTAGGTTGTCACTTTTCGAGGGCAACGTCACTATCAAGCCTATGATGTTTCTTTAGTTTTTAAGACATCTTATGTTCTTTCCCTTTCATTTGTATTCTAAACATTGTTTGACCTATATGTGGTCTTTTTATAAAAATGTATCGGCAAGACCCAAATTGTTATCTCTCACTAGATGCTTAAGAGATGAGACAACTATTTGAGGCTATGATATATTTTATATATCTATGAGCAATAAAAGTAGAAGACTAAGTAATCTTCATATCTGAAGGGTCTATGTATATTCGATATAGCTATATTGTGTGTATGTAAAGCTCTATCAAACCTCAATGTAGAAGTAGTAAGAAGTTATAAATTTCCGCTAATTTTGACCAATGAATGTATTGATTAATGCTAAGATGCTAGTATAAGTACTCAAATAGGAAAACGACGCCCGTTACGTCTAGGGGGTATTCCCAGATGTGACACACATACTAAATAAACTCATAAAGAGACCACAAACATACCATTTACTTTATACATCATCATGACCTCTATAGTCAACTACACATTTAGTAGGACCTTAACCATATGACAAGTAAGACCAACATTATGAATCTAAAGTAAGACCTCATAATATACACACAATAGGACTCATATTATGCATACTAACAAACGAATAGGTCAATGATATAGAGTCATGCATAAGAGACAGATACATATACATATACATATAGAATAACTTCCTAGAATTCCCCTCAAGAGCTACTTGTGGAATGCATAGGTAAAGTCCCATACCTTACCCTACACTAAGAAAATTCCCTTAGGTTAAGAAAATTCCCTTAGGTTATCCTTGTTATGGTTAATTACATTACTTTCATTGTCCGTTTTGCGTTATAAAAATCATAACATTAAATGACAATAAAACCATGTGATATAAACATGGAATCCGGTGTCATCGTACCCCATACCAAAAGAAGGCTCTCTATTTCCAAGGTAAAACATCAACATGATACTAGAATCTAGGTGGATCCACTTGCTAGGTCCTATGAGGGCAAAATAGTTAATGAACTAGGAGATGTATAATTAATCCCTCTTTATGATCTTGGACATTATAGCTTCCACCTCCTGAGGACATTTTGTTAACATGACGTCGTGATAGGGACCCCTCATTTGTCAAGTTCACATGGTGCTAAACTAAGTTCCCTTTTTAAAAAATCCTTTATTGACATTACTTCACAAAAATGCCATTTAGGAGATTTAATCCTCGTATTCATTGATCATAGGTAATCGATAAGAATGTCCTTTCATAAACCTATACCATGTGAGAAACCTTTCACATTCGTCATTTAGAAATTACTTATATGAATACTTCATCATATCATATACTTTCATGTTCATACATTAATCATGCATTCATATTCATATACATAGACAATAGTACATATGAGAACAATCCTTTCATTAGACACCATGAACGTATACTACTCATAGAAATACATGAGGTGTGTGTACATTGTATAATATGATTACATAATGTCTATCAACATATCCTTGAGGCAGCCATCCTCTTAAGATCACATTACTCATTCATGCGTAGAACACATAATACATCATAGCACAAGAGACAAGATGTGTTCAACATTGCATCCATGACTCCTAACATGGTATAAAATCACACATTGAGAGAGGGGTACATAGGTGGGGCTCATTCACCATTAGCACCTCATCAATCGCAGAACATATAGTATGCATAACCCTATCAACTTCATTAAAATGTAGGAGAGACCATCAACACCTAGCACATGATACTAAACTGAAAATATTAGACATATACTCCACATTATGTGATAATCATAAAAATCCTTCATAATTAACACCCTTGACCTAAGTTCAAGAACAAGACACACAAAGAATGAAAACAAAGTAAAAACCGCCACCGTAAGTGGACCTTACAACAAAATGCCAATCAAGGCCAATTCAACTATTAATTCAATTGAAAAGTAGAGGAATACGACAATCTTACAAATTCTCCATTATTTGGTCATTATCGATCACTTATCAATAATTCACCATAATTGAAAATACAAAACAGGTGGAATAGACAACTCAACATACATAAATAATAATTCAATCAACATAGAATCAAGATCACAATGCCCACATTATACGCTAATTTTGAGAATTTAGAAGGATCATGTTTTCATTATGATATTATTTTTAAATTCAGATTAAGTAAAGTAGATAATCATCAATTTATCATATGACTTTTTTTGAAATCGTTATGAGAAGGAACTCAAGGCTAGATTGAAAGATAGACAATTTGATCATGAAATTTTGAAAACATTGTAACGAATATCTTAAAAGAAGGATTCACATACCTTATTACATTAAAAACCCACAAAAATGTTATGATAAATCAATGAAAATCTCACCCCTAAGTTTTATTTCAGTTTCAACAACAATAGAGGTTACTATAGAGAGTTCATTTTGAGAGGAAGGGTGAAATTTTAAAAATCAATTAAGAAAGGGATTTTTATGATATTAAATAACTCAATATACCTAAAATATACCATAATAACTTTGTAAGTGGGTTGAATTTCCTAGTTTACCCCTTGCATAGCAACGTTTTAGAAAGTATTGCAGGCGTCTATCAACGGAGGGCAGTCGACCAACTGTTGGTGCAACGACGGCCTATCCTGCACCTCCATGGTTTTTGACAGAGATTTACATTTGGGGTATTAATCTATCACACCTTAGTGTGGAGAAATGTCCCTCATTTATGGGGCGTAGACTTAGAGGCGGTCCATTGATTGAAGCTCCTCCTTTCGACACTGCCAAGGCAGTGTCTAGGAGGCATTTAGGTCCTCTCTAGGACTTCTTGGGTGGTCCTTGGGAAGTTGTTCCTTGCAGTATTGACCATTTGTACGATTGTAAACATGTGAAGGACCTTCTCTATAAATTGAAGCATCAAACAACACTTAAAACATAACAACGCACAGTAGAACACACTAGCACGTCTAAGATCAAACTATCAAACTTCTTGGACGTTCTTGAGCGTTTGACCTACAAATTACTTAAAATCATGTATACATATTGTAAGAACTTATTTTAAATATTAATAACATTTTTAGGCACATTTGAGTCTTCATAAACCTTAACTCATTTTCAGGCTCCTTACAATCATGATGAATTGGAGGTAGTAATCAATTGTAAGGATAGAATGTCATTAATTCAAAAGATTTTGCGATGACGTAATTATGAAGATACTGTGATGATGTTTTCTTTATCTTTTAAACATAGAAATGAATCAGATAGTAGAAGAAAGTTCTTTCACATAAATGAATTCTAGGTTGACTTAAGAACCTAAAATGAATCAAGGCATGATTAACTGAAATAGATTGAAGTTTAATTGAATAGTCACTTTTTTTTGTAATAGACTTGGTAAGACAAGACCAAGAAATGATAACATGAGATGGTGGATCTCATGACATCTTTAGATGGTATATCTCAAGGCTAGATTGAGATAGTAAATCTGAAGGATGCTTGAGTTGAAATACTCATGATACCTTGAGATGTTGAGTCTCGTGGAAGCTTGAGTTGAACTACACATTGTACCTTGTGGTGATGAATCTCATGATAGATTGGGATGGACAAATTAATCCCTCTCATGTTTATGATTGATCATGGTAGCTTGGGATGGTGGTTCCCATGGTAGCTTTGGATTGAGTAATGACACTCTCCTAAGAATATCTTGAAGTAGCATGACTAGAGTGCCTTCATGATAGCTTGAATTAGTTAGTCCAAAAACATTTTATGGTAGCCTTAGGGGAAAGACATATACTCTCTTAATGTTTTATGGAGTTTCACTCAACGTGCATTTAATGGTAGTTTGATTTGCAGGCAAGGTGCAATTCATGGAATCTTGATTTTGACACAAAGTACATTTCGTGGAATATCTAGAGATTTGTTTCTCATGGTAACTCAGGGATGAGAATTCATGTTATCCTATGTATTTGCTTGTATCTACATGATTGATTGCTTGGTAGTTACGATGCTACTCTTATAACTTTCCTTTGATAGCTTGTTTTGTTTGTAGAGATTTTTTCCATGGTAGTAGGTCTACTATGATAATGTGTTAAGCTTATTAGACAAGGATGCAAGATAAGTTTGCTTGGAGTAGGATAGCCAAGAGAAGTACATAGTGTGTCCATTCATACATGGCACATGTATGACATGAATTTACCTATAACATGACCTCTACATGATGTACCCTTCGCTTGGATGGTTTCTATAGTTTCTTTCCATGACATGATTGACCTTAGATGATAGTTCCTTGTCAATATGAAATAGATCTACATGAGACTCTTAAACTAAAATGAAAGAGAATACGTTGACTTAAATATATTCTTAATGTATGAGGTTGAATGGGACGCGCTACATGAATTGCACAAATACGCTTTGAAGTGGCTTAGGGGCATAGTTTTCATATATTATGATGAACCTAAGTATTCATTATGAAAGTGTACTATGATAAAGAATGAAAAAGAGAGGTTCTTAGATTTCGTAGTAGTATGGGATAGTATCTTATCTTTAAACAACTATACTAGGAGGTGGCTTGTGATGTAGTTCATTTGAGTAATAACGATAATGAGTTATGAACTCTTTTATGCTTCATGATTCCTTATTATGCCTAACATATTTGTGTTATACTTATGCCTTCATCTCTTACGATTATGTCTATTGTTCACTAACCATTTGAGATAACTTATGTTTGGTATGATAGTTTCCATACTTGTTACATTTCGTACTAACATATATTTTCCCTACATCCTAATACAATGTAGGGTCTTGAGTATATTGAGGTACTTTGAAGGGTAGAGTTTCCAAGGCTTTTAAGAAGTGAACATTTGTCAATCATCATAGAATCCGAGGACACCACCATTGTGTTGTCTTTATGTTTTTTTTATATTAGACTTTTATGGGTTCTTACCCAAGACTTTTGTACTCATGTTGTTTTAAATGGTTTTAAGACATATTTTAGATGTTTTATGAAATGATTCCACATAATGTTTTTGAAAAAAAAGTTGTAATTCCTTTTTATTTCTCATATATATTAAGTGAATGATGTCTAATGACTTGTAGAAGAGCTAGAGAGGTCAAGTATGCCGTGCTACTTCTTGAGGGTAGTCCCCGGTCATAATACACCCTATCTTTTCTAGCCTTAGGAAATTTAATAAACATTGTTGGAGAAGCTCTTCTTAATATTAGGCTTGTCTTGAATTTTCAATTAACCTTTATAAGTAACTCCTTCATAGGACCTTTCCCTCTTAGCATCCCTATTGTTTTCTCTTGATCCTACTCTCTTTCATTGTACACATTCTTAGACTTTCTTTCATCACATCACACACTTTTACGTGTTTCACATATTCATATAAGTCATTTAGACATAATCTTTAGCATAATTTTCATTATAAGCTTCATAAAACACATTATCAAGAGTATATTCATTTCCATATTTCTTCACATTATATGAATTCATGGATTCATTCACAATACATAAGTAACTACGCATTCATACAATTAAAGAAAACACTGCGACCAAGAATGTGGACCATACCACTCAAGAGCATTTCATAATTAAAACTAAACAACATAACAAACTTACCCTTTAATAAAAGATTCCATAACCTGTATCATTTTACCCAAAAATTCATCATTAATTATCCCTTAGGGCAGTACCTAAAAAACAACATCAATCCAAAGAAATCAAAGCTCAAAGGCTACACGTTTATGGTCATTCAAACCATTTCTTAAGCCAAAAATTTGATAAAAATATTTAACATGTTTTCATTGAAGTTTTAGAATTAAAATCACTAAATAACCTTAGAAAAATCATATTTGAGAAAAGTTTTCATGCAAGACCAATAGCTAGAGTCAAAGATAGAAGAAGTTAGGGTTGAAAAACTCTTTTTGAAATCTTTTAGAACGGGCTCCTTGAATAGAAGAGAGTTCAAAGATTACTGTCATATCTCACATATAAGAAACTAAAATGATATTTGATGATGAAACGTCCACCAACAGCCCCTTCTAAACCTTCTTGAGTTCTAGCTTCCATGGCGACTTGAGAGAGCCTTTTAAGAGGGAGGGTTTTTTGATTTTACGAAATGAAGTCTGAACTTAGGTCTCAGGGTTTAAAAAAGTTTAATATACCTAAATAACCCTAAAAAATATCATGAAAGGTTCATAAAATAGATGGGATGACTTTACAAAACACCCCAATAAAAAAACATAAAATGACAGCTTTTGGACAACCTTCAATCAACAGTTTGCAACCAACTGACCGTCTGTCCATCACCAGACTGTTAGTGGGTTTTCGTGGGTTTATGCTTAGACACATTTGTATCTTTGAAAGTCCACCTTGAATGTTCAATCAATGGGGCAATTCGACGGGCCATTGGATGGACCACTGTCCTTCTTTGCGTTATAGGTGGACACTGCTAAGGCAGTTTTGGGTCCTTCTCTAGGGCCCCTTGTGTGTCCTAGGTAGGGTTGTACCCAGACGTTAAACCCATAAACATAGTATTCTATGTCTTATGAATATCCCACATAAATATTGATTAAAAAAAAAGTAAACTCACTCAAACACATCAAGACACACACACACTTTCTAAGGCACACCTTCCGAACGTCAATGGACATTCTTAGACGTGTGACCTCCAAACTTAACAAAACATGACACAGTGACTAAGAAAACTAATATAACTCATTTTAACTTAAAATTACCTCATCAAATTTTTACAAAGCACTAGTTCACCTTAGTTCACTTTAGGGTGTTACAACATTATGAGGAATATCTTTATCATAACAACAAGAGCTGAACAAAGCATTTTTGATTTAATTATACAAAAGTTTAACTTCCAACAAGACACCTTTTATTTCATAAAGACTCACCATATAAAAATGCAAAACATAACTCAAAACAAGAAAAATTGCAATTTTTTTAAAGTCAAAATGCACATTCACTGTAACTAAATCCAAAAATACAGCTCTAGCAAAACTTCAATAAAAATCAAAGCAACTTCCATTTTGATTATTGTTTTTATTAATAGTAAGAACTAATAATTTTATTTATCAAGTAGATGAGGGTAATGGGACTTCATGTTAATCTCGGCCTCCAATGTTGCACTGTCAATTAGATGATTCTTCCATAACATCTTTACGAAAGCCATTTTTTTTCTCAATTTCTCTACCTGCCTATCAAGGATTGGAACCGAAACATCCACAAAACAGAGTTTATCTTCCACAACTACACCCTCAATAGGAAGATTAGACTCGGGATCACTCATACATTTCTTAAACATGGAAACATGGAAAATCGGATGAACCAAAGTTAATTCATTAGGAATCTTAAATTTATAGGAAACTTTACCAACCCTTTGGGAGATTCAATTGGTAACCACATAACAAGGACTCAACTTTCGTTTCTTGAAAAATCTAACCACCCCTTTCATAGTCAAAATTATAAAACACATTTTATGACTTTCTTAAAACTGTTAATCTGTTCTCCTAGATTGACATAGGAATTTTGTTGACTATAAGCTATTTGCATGTGATTCCTTATAATATGAACTTTCTCCAAAGTCTTATAAATATAATAGGTACAAAGAAACAAAGGCTCACCATTTCAAACAATGCAATAGGAGACATACACCTCCTACCATATAAGTGTTAATAAGGAGCCATGGATATGGATGACTGAAACCTATTATTGTAAATAAACTCGACAAAAGCAAAATGCGAATCCCAATTTCCCTTGAAATCAATAATACAAGCCCTAAGCATATCCTCAAGTGTTTGAATGGTACTCTCCGCTTGACCATCAATTTGAGGATGAAAAAGTGGTACTTAAACTTCACCTTAGTACCCAACACTTTTTTGAATGACTTCCAAATCCTAGATGTAAATCGTGCACCCGTATCTTATATGATGGATAATGGAATACCATAGAGAGACACAATCTCATCTACGAAGATACTTGCATAATCTTCTGCCAACTAAGTAGACTTCACTGGAATAAACTGTGAACACTTGGTCAACCTATCAAAAACAACCCATATAGTGTCATATTGCCCTTGAGTCGGAGGCAAACCTACTACAAAATCTATATTGATGTCTCACACTTCAATGTAGGAACTTTTATTTCGTGTAGAAAGCCACCCGACTTTTGTTTTTCGGCTTTCACTTGTAGGTAATTTTGATAATTAACAACAAACTCCGCTATGTCCTTTTTTCAAACATTCTACCAAAATATTTCCCTAAGGTCATGACATATTTTTGTCAAACCCAGATGAATGGAGTAACGGGACCCATGGGATTCCATATGGATCCTTTTCCTCTACTCCTCTACCTTAGGAACACACAATCTTCCTTGGTACCTCAAAACACCATCCCCCAAAGGAGAATGACTGAATTATCATACGAAGAACCGATTCTTTCAACTTCATCAATGATTGATCAAGGTGTTTTTAGACTTCACCTCAACTACCAATGATGACTCGAAGTTATGATGGACCATAAAACCACCATTTAGAGAATCTTCCAACCTCACACCCAATCTAACCAATCTATTAACATCTCTTACTATGTATTTCTTTACCTCATCAATGTGAGATAAACTCCCCATTGTCATATGACATAGAGCGTACGCAACCACATTGTCCTTGCTAGGGTAATAGAAAACATTCATGTTATAATCATTAAACAATTCTAACCATCTTCTTGGTCGAAGATTCAACTTTTTTTTGGTAAATACATAGTGGAGATTCTTGTGGTCGGTATACACGTAAATATTGATACCATAAAACTAATGCCTCTATATTTTAAAGGCAAATACTACGCCGCTTAATCATGGTCATGAGTTGGATAATTTCTCTCATTCACCTTAAGTTTCCTAAAAACATAGGCTATTACCTTCCAATGTTGCATAACCACAACCCAAAACCCACTCACGATGTATCACAATACACAACGAAATGCTTTTTACCCTACGGTAAAGTCAACATTAGAGCAAAAGTTAGCCTATCTTTCAAAATTTTGAATCTTCTATTACATGTCTCCAACCACTCAAATATCGTACACTTTTGGGTCAAACTACTCAAGGGAGATGCAATGGACGTAAAAGCATCCACAAACCTCCAATAATAGCCCGCTAGACCCAAGAAACTCCCAATGTCGATCGGAGTCAATGGTCTAGGACAATTTTGAACCACCTTGGTTTTTGTTAGATCAACCTCAACTCCGTTACTAGAGATGATATGACCAACAAATTCCACCGGGCTCAAACAAAACATACATTTGCTATACTTGAAAAATAATTTATTCTCATTATTTGAATATACAAAGATGTTGTCAATGAAAACAATGACAAATGAATCTAGGCAACTTAGAAACACCTTATTCATAAAATCCATAAATGTCGCTGGTGCATTCGTGATACCCAAAAGACATTACCAAAAACTCATAGTGACCATATACAGTCTAAAATGTCGTCCTTGGTATATTCTCACCGCTCACCTTAAAGTGGTGATAACCCGATGTCAAGTAAATCTTAGAAAAGTAGCTTGATCTTTGGAGTTGATAAAACAAGTCGTCAATCCGAGGGAGAAGATACTTGTTATGTATTGTGACTTTATTAAGTTGGCGGTAATCAATGAATTTCCTAGGGGACCCATCATTCTTGTTCAAAAATAAAACTGGAGCACCACATGTAGAAATAAAAGGTCTAATGAAGCCTTTGTCTAGTAAGTCTTTTAATGGGCCTTCAACTCTTTCCATTCGGTCGGAGCCATCCGAAACTAGATTTTTATCCGTATCAAGTTGATACAAAAATAAATTTCATGTTTTGGAGGAATATCAAGAAGATCATTAGGAAAGACCTCGTCCATTAACCACCGCCACATCTATGGTAAAACGGTTGGTGACACTGTCTTCTGAAAACTTTTACCCAATCTCGCAAGGGTCCTCCTCAAGAGCCATTGCTTGGTCCATTGGGAGACGTAACCATACGTTTCAACCATAATCAACTTAAACACATTTTACCTTCAACAAAATTACATGAATTTCCAACTCCTAAAAGCTAGTAAAACAGGCTAAGGCACGCTAGTACCTCCTTGAACTAGTTTTCAGACGTAATAGACGTTCTTGTACGTTTTGGTTTCTAGACTTCCTGAATGATTTATATATATAAAAATAGACCTTTCAAAATGGTCTTGACCTTATGATACTTATTTTATGCTCTAGAGCACGTCTTGGATTTTCAATGTATTAAAGAAGAGTTCAAGGATCTAGAGGACATGGTGGTGTCTTTTAAAGAAAGGGAGGAACTAGCTGCATATCAACTTAAAGATAAAGTTTATCAGAACAATGATAGGATGAGAGAACTAATAGAGATGGTACGGTTAATTAGGCTTCATTTAAGACAACCTTGTTAAATCGGTTCTTTCCCTTAAAACATATTGACAGGAAAAATTTAGAATATATCAATCTTCTCAAAAGGTGTCAGTGTGAAAAAGTATAACCTCAACTTCACTCAAGTATCAAAATAGGCTCCTACGATTGTGGTGGGTTCTACGGCTATGATCAACAAACTTGTTATGGGAATATCTGACCTTGTGGTTGTCACGACCCCGATTCTAAAATCCGGATCGCAATTGCCGTCATTGACCTATTAGAGGTAACAGACAAGCCTTATCTTTCATTCATCACATTCATCTAGTTAAATTTGCAGATAATTTGAACTTTTTATATGCATGAAGTATACAGATGCTTCATAAAGTATTAACTAGATACATCATATACTAAGATCACCATAAGAGAACAACCATCACACATAAAGAATCAATTCGAAACTAAAGATGAATATATCATAAATAGCTTGCCAAACATGGCCTTATTACAATTCCTCGAAATGTAGGTGCGAAAGAAACACTAGGGACAACATCCACTAGCTTTGTCTAAAACTAATGCTAGACTAAATCTGTAGCATCCTCGAAATCATGAGGGCTTACCAAATGGTTTGGAGAAACACTGAAGTCCAAACCGCTACAAGTGTCGTCAACCTATCCTCTGACCTGAACATATAAAAATTTTAATAGTAGGGTGTTAGTAAACTAATTGTACTAAGTATCGGTGTATGCAAATATACACATAAGTTATGCATGATCAATGAAAGCTTTTCCTAAATGACATGCTATTTCTTTAAAGTCTAGTCACTAGACTTTCTTAATTCATACATTGTGAATTGTTGTATGAATATGATGTATTTTAATGCATTAAAAGAACACATTTCATTTTCTATATGATTACAATATATTAGTATCACCAACATAATATTAGAACAACTCGGGCGAAGATTTGAAATTTTGATCCTCTTAGGCTGGGAGCTCCTCTTTATACGCTTAGATTATTTTTCAGCCTTTTTCTTCTTGTTGTTGTGTTGTTGAGAACCTCCTTTGTTCCTATGTTTTACTTACAAGTGCAATGATTCATTGTAGTCCCATACCCATAGTAAATCAATGTACGTAATCCTAGAACTAAAGAGTGATTTCCCTACCTTATAGTGAGTCATTCATTACAATATATATTCATTGCCTTTCATAAGCAATTCTTTATTGATCACACCATTTATTTCATTACATTCATGTATTATATATTATATATTTCATATACATGATACTTTGGAATCATTTATCTAGAATAAGACATCTCAAGTGAGGGCCCTACATATGGGACCTCAACCCGAGGGCCTTCTTTAGAAAACACAAAGTCTGCTTTATTCGTCAATTCGTACTTCACATTATTTATTTTTTTATTCGTAGGATGATGTAAATACCAGCTATACCTAGTATTAAGTGTAAGATTCTAACTGGGATCATGAAGTGCAATGACCAAGAATGACCTAATGTCATTACTTGAATCTCATTTCACCTCCTGATTCTCTTGCACAAACATCTTTGTTATCGTTCATTTCATTACCTTTCATAAATTGATGAAATCCAACCTTAACCGACATAGACCATGCGAGCATCATGAAATCCAGTGTCTACCCTTGATAAGTTTACTAAACATAAGAGAACATAACACTCAGTCAAATCTGGAAATTTGTGTGTACTATAATTTTGGTCAACATTTTGATTTATATTAATAAGTTAAATCCTTAATTTAATTAATTTAGGTACCTAGAGTAATTACAGTACCCTCAAGTCATTGGAACGAAAATTAACCCTTTTGGACCTTCCTAGGTTAAGTACTAGGATGTTTCTTCAGTTGTACTAGGTTAGTGTAAGAATTTCGGTTTGACCCCTTAAATTTAATAAAATAAACATATAATTTTATTAATTAAGTGACATATGCTAATTACAAAATTAGCCTTTTGTCTTTATAACCATAAAAAATCCTTTGAACCATCCAAGGTTAGGTACTAGGTTGTCTTTTTCTTGTTATAACTGAAATATGGAAATTGTTTTTTGATTTCGGTTTTGCCCCTTTAAATTAATTAATGAAGCTAATATATTACTTAATTAAGTATAATAAATTAATTTTAAAGTAACCTTAAGTCGTTAGGATCTTAATTAACTCTTTGGACAATCCTAGGTTAGGTACTAGGTTGTCCGTTTCAAGTCTAAACCGAAATCATAAAATTTCCTTTGAATTTTTTTATCCCTTTTAAATTAATTAATTAATTTGATTAATTAATTATGTATGTAACCAAAGGGAATATATAAAGTACCCGTGAGTTGCTAGGACCATAACTAACCTTTGGACCATCCTAGGTTAGGAACTAGGTCGTCTCTTTAACTAGTACTAGGTTAGTGTCAACACGGTTTTGGTCCTAGGTTTTCGGATGCACTATTGGGTCAAATACTATTAGTACTAGGTTATTTAGTTATTTATGGCAGTAGTTAAGAGTCTAGAATTTGTATGGAGGTTAGGCCCCACATGAAGTGGTCTCTTGTGCACGTTTTCCCCCATAACTACCCTTCGGTTAGGGTGGTCCCCTCCTTTGGCAGCTTCTTCAAATGTTCTGCACATGATCTTGCACATGGTCTGGTTGCACTTTACTAAGTAACTACTATTTATGGTTCATTGGTTAATGTTTACTTATTGTCTCAAGAACCCTCACTATGTCGTTGGGCACTGCTTAATCTACATGATCATTTTAATTGATCATGTGTTATGGTATCTAGCTCTTGACCCTTCGATGCCTCATACCATTTATGTTTGAACTGAAAAATGAAGATATTTAGATAAGGGTGTTTATTGAAGGTACATATCTTAATCAAGATCATTAACATTTAGAAAAATTGGCTAACACCCTTTAAGATAATATTTTCAAATATGCCCAATATTGTGCTTATTTGGGCATTATGTAGAAATTGGCTAATACCCCATAGCAAAATTTCTATACTATGTCCAATATTTCTCAATATTGTCTATTTGAAGGACTTTGTATCACCGATACGCATTCTAAATGACCTATTGGGCTCTTCACTAGACATGTAATTTTCCGTAATGTTACATTATCCCCCCCCCCCAGGAACATTCGTCCCCGAATGACACTTATACATCTTTTAAACAAAGAAGGTGATTTCTGAAAGTGACTCTATCATGCTTAAACGTTTCTCTTTTGTGAATATCTAATTTAACACTTATTTGGATGATGCATATAATTCAAGATTATTTGAAGCTCTATTTTTTTTTATTGAGAAATTTCATTCTCAATCAAACTTAACATAATGCACCTCACAAATCATGAAACAAAGGAAACATTTCTATGCTACACAAAAACAACACATTAAAGGAAAACATAACTTCATTTTAACTCACATAGTTCTATTATAAGACATACGATTAGTGACCTATTACACCAAATCGACTAAAGCACTTAAACTTAGATAAGGGTTTTAATCAACAAAGGCATATGTCCATAAGGTGCTCCATTGTTATTTGAAAAAAATATTGATGGGTATCTAAGAATGTATATTGACTATCAAAAATTGAACAACCTCACTATAAAGAATAAGTATTCACCCCATACGATTGATGATTTTTCTTGATTAACCAGAAGAAGCAACCTACTTTTTGAGAATTTACATGAGGTCGCGTTATCACAATCATAAGGTGAGGGGTATTGATATTCATCTGACGGCTTTCTTCGTTATATATGGTCTTTTTAAATTATTAGTTATGTCATTTGATCTTACAAATGCACCGAAAGATTTCATAGACCTCATGAATCGAGTTTGTAGAAGTTATCTTTATTTGTTAGTGATTGTCTTTATTGATGATATATTGATATACTCAAAGAGTGAGGATTCTCAGATTGAACATTTGAGAAAAGTTTTTCAAGTTCTCAAGGACACCCAACTCTTTACCAAATTAAGTAAAAGTGAAATTTCGTTATGATCGGTTGCTTTTCTTGGTCATAAAGTCTCTAGTGAAGGAGTAGAAGTCGATCCGAGAAAGATGCATGCAGTCAATAGTTTGCCTACACCTTTGAGACATCCTAACATCCGAATCAATTTGGGTATAGACGGATTCTGTGGAGGTGTATTGAGATATTTCAATCTATTGCATCTCCATTGACGACCTTGACCCAAAAGAAGTCCCAATTTGAATGGTCGCAATCATGTGAATGGACCTTCCAATTTTTGAAAGATAAACTCACCTCTTATCTGGTGTTGACATTAGTAGAGGGTACCAAAGGGCTTGTTATTTATTTTGATACTTCTCGAGTAGGTTTGGGTTGTGTCCTCATGCAACATTGTATGGTGATAGCATATGCCTTTAGGAAACTCAAGGTGTACGAGAAGAATTGCTCAACACATGACCTTGAATTAGAGTCCACAATGTTTTCCATAAAAATTTTGAAACATTATCTTTATGGGTGCATGTTGATGTGTTCACCGATCACAAGAATCTCCAATATGTTGTTACTCAAAAGGACTTGAATCTATTCTAAAGAAGGTGGTTATATCTTCTAAGGGATTATGAGATAAATGTCCTCTATAACACCCCAAAGCTAATGTAGTGGCGGAGCTTTTAGTAGAGTATCAATGGGTAGTGTGACTCATGAGTTTGATTATATGATATAATTAGCAAAAGAGGTGCATAGGTTTGCTCGGCTAGGTGTCAGACTTGACCAATCCTCAAAAGGTTGTTTCATAGTATGTAATAACTCTGCATCGCCTTTAGTGGTTGATGTTATGTCTAAGAACCATCTTGATCCTCTATTTATTGATTTGACGAAATCGGTCCTACATAAAGATAATTAGTCTTTTTCACAAGGGTAGAATGGGATTCTTAGGTACCAAGGAAGGTTATGTGTACCAGATGCAGATTGTTTAAGGGAGAAAATCATGAACTAGGATAATGGTTCCCGATATTTCATTCATTTAGGTGACACAAAAATGTATCGTGACTTCTGTGAGATTAATCGGTGAAATGGGATAAACATGGAGATAAAGAACTTTCTGGTAAGGTTTCCAAATTGCGAACAAGTCAAAACCGAGCATCAATAACTAGGAGGTCTAACTCAAGATATTAATGTCCCCATTTTGAAGTTGGATAATATCAACAGTGAATTAATCGTATGGTTTCCTCGTACATGTTGGTAACATGATTCCATTTGGGTCATAGTGCATAGGTTGACTGAATAATCACAATTCCTGCCCTTCAAAGCTCTTATTCAGCGGAGGAGTATGCTAGATTGTACATTAAGTATATCATACAGTGACATGGGGACCCTTTGTTGATCATTTCGGATGGACGTACCAAAATTTACTTCGTAATTTTCGAGATAATTCCAAAGTGGGATTTTGGTACAAAAGTTGAATATAGTAGTGCTTTCCACCCTAAAACGGATGGCCAAACGGTCCGCACCATCAAAACCTTACAAGACATGTTGCGATCTTGTGTTATTAATTTTAAAAGAAATTTGGATGATCACCTACCTTTAATAGAGTTTTCCTATAGCAATAGCTACCACGCAAGTATCGCCATGTCACCATTTAAAGCTCTCAATAGTAGGACGTGCGGGTCTCTGACTGGATGGTTTGAAGTTGGCAAGATTGCTCTTCTTGCTCAAGAAATAATTTATGGGGCAAAGAAGAATGTTTGACTCATAAGGAAGAAGTTGATGACGACTCATAGTCGACAAAATACTTATGTCAACAATAGAAGAGTGACATTGTAATTGAAGTAGGAGATTGGTGTACTTTAAATTTTAACCCATGAATGGGGTGTTGAGGTTTATAAAGAAGGGGAAACTAAATCCCCGACATGTAAGACCTTATGAAATTTTTAAGGGAGTCGGGTAAGTGATACATGAGTTAAATTTTTGCAACTTGTTTTGGGTACGGTTCATCTGATGTTACATGATTCCATTCTCAACAAATGTATATGTAATCCGGTGTCTATTCTCCCTCTAGAAATTTTAGGGGTTAATGAGAACCTTTCTTATGAAGAGGTCCGGATTGAGATCTTTAATTTTCAAGTTAAGAAATTGAGAAATAAAGAGGTTTCCTCCGTAAAGGTTCTATGGAGGAACAATCTAGTTAAGGGTGCAACATGAAAGGTTGAGGCCTAATTGAAGCCCAACTATCCTCATATTTTCCCTCCTACTCCTACCCAAAGGCAAGGTTAGTAGGTTACCTTTAATGAAAGTTATATATGATTTTTGCATTTGTCATGTTTTCCTAATATGTAAATACCTTTGTAGAAATTCATGATAAAACTGAGTTTCATGAAGCATGTTCATACAGTTAACTTTCTCGTATATGTAGTGTTCCTCACTGTCTTCATGGGAGTTTCTTAAACAAAAAAAGATACTTAGGAAGAGTATATATAACCACTTAGATAACATCTTCTTGTCCCTAAGATTTGAACCTAATGACACCCAACTTAAAATCAAAGGTACTTTCCACTATTCCATTTATTTCTCTACATACCCCTAGGTCTTTAACACTGTCTCCCATGGGAGTACTAACTACAAACGTTCATGTAAGATCTCAGGAAGTAAATTGAATTGATTAGGCACAAAAGGAGTTATCATAGACAAGGTATATCCTGGAACTAATAATGCATAAAAAGGAAATGATGAGACAAACAAGTTACCGTTATCCATATCCGTGGACTTCTCTTGTTCCTCTCTTCCTTTCAATGCATAGAACTGATTTTTCTTCGGGGGTTCGACTATAGAATTTTGCCGAGGTTGAGGATCTGCCTTTACCAATTGTATTTGAAACACGCCCTTCTCATTTTATCCCCACATATTTGGAATTTGAAACCTTACTACCGTTGTTCTATATTCTATTATAGCATAACATTTATGAAGCAAATCCATGTCTAAGCCATATTCTTGAGTTGATATACAACCAACTTAGCATTCTCCTCATCAATACTCACAATAGGATTTTAGACATTACCATAAATTCACCTCCATGCGAACAACCGCACTCACCACACGTCTTTTGTCCACGTTGGGCATTCCATTATGGCCCCTTCCTAGCAAGGCCAGATCTTGAGCCTGACGCCTTAGACCAATTGTCCATCCTAATTATTGTGTGTATTCTTCTACGCATTCACACAATAAGAAGGTTAGATACTTCTATTGACACAGTGTGTCAAAGCTTTATATAGAACGATAAAGAGTAGAAGGAGGGAGAAAATCTTATCATCGCATGGTCTCCAAGTCATGATTGTGGTGCGCTTTACAACCAAAAGTTATAACTACGTAACATGGTTGTGTTAAGCTTTAGATACTAGTTAATTTAACCTCATGTTCTGATACTAAGTTTGTCACGACCCCAATTCTGGAATGACGGATCGCGACTTCCGTCGTTGACCTCTTAGAGGTCTCAAACAAGCCTCATCTTGCATTCATCATATTCATCTAGTTAAATTTGTGGAAAATTTAAAAAAAATTATATGAATGAAGTATAAATATAGTTCATTTAATTATTAACTAGATAAATCATATACAAAGATAAACATAAGAGAACAACCATCTAACATAAAGAATCAATTCGAAACTGAAGATGAATGTATCATAAACAGTTTGTCAAACATGGCCTTATTACAAATCCTCGAAATGTACGTGCGAAAGAAATACTAGGAAAAACATCCACTACCTATGTATAAATCGAAGGCTAGACTAAATGTGTATCATCTCGAAATCATGAGGACCTACCAAATTGTTTGGAGAAACGCTGAAGTCCGAACCGCAGCAAGTGTAGTCAACCTGTCCTCTGACCTGCACCTATAAGAATAGTAAATAGTGGAGGGTTTGTACACCACTTTTACTAAGTATGGATCTATGCACAAATACACATAAAGCTATGCATGATCAATGAAATCTCTTCCTAAACGACATGCTATTTCTGGAAAGTCTAGTCACTAGACTTTCTTAATTAATTAGTGGTGAATTGTGGTATGACTTGATGTATTTTAATGCATTCAAAGCACACAACTCATTTTATATATAATTACAGTATATTAGTATCATTAATATAATTTTAGAACAACTCGGGCGAAGATATGAGATTTTGATCCTCTTAGGCCGAGAGCTCCTATTTGTACCTTTAGATTATTTTTCAGTGTTTTTCTTCTTGTTGTTGTGTATTTCAATAACTCCTTCGGTACTATGTTTTACTTAAAATTTCAATGATTCATTGTATTCACATACCCATAATAAATCGATGAAAGTAATCCAAGGACTAAGGAATGATTACTACCTTATAGTGAGAAATTCTTTACACTACATATTCATTACCTTTCATAAGCAATTCTCTATTGATAATGCCATTGATTTCATTACTTTCATGTTTTATATATTATATATTTCATATACATGAGACTTTGGAATGGTTTATCTAGCATAAGACATATCAAGTGAGGGCCAAAAATATGGGACCTCAACCCGAGGGTCTTCTTTAGTAAACACACAGTCTGCTTCATTCGTTTTCGTACTTCACATTATTCATTTTATTCATTCGTAGGGTGATGTAAACACCAGATATGCCTAGGATGAAGTGCAAGACTCTCATGGGGATCACGAAGTGCAACGACCAAGAATGACCTAATGTAATTACTTGAATGTTATTTCACCTCATTATTGTCTTGCACAAATACCATTAGTATCATTCATTTTATTATCTTTCATACAATGATGAACTCCAAACATAACCGACATAGATCATGTGAGCATTACTTAATCCACTGTCTACCCCACACTTATAAGAGGTGGAATCACCGGCCAAACTGACTCAAAACATTATAGAATACATAGAAATTGAACCCCGCCAGATCCATATATTGGCTGTATATGTTCAAAGACTAGGAGATATAAAGAAACACATACTCGGCATGCCGGATAGTCTCATCTCATGAGAGTTACATGAACATACGCCCTTCTCGAAAGAAGGCATCACCGCTCATAACTAGTCTATCGGTACTCAGTATAAAGTTAAATTTCATTCAACTCATACGTCATGGAAGTTGGCTTCTAGTATGAGGATATCATAGATAAATAGGTTTTTTCTCATCTTATCATTAGCATTATGTATACATTAGTCTCACTTTAATTAGAGTGTACATAGAGACTGGTCTCTTCATGAGCTTTGCACTCTCATATAAGTACATTTTGGTAACATTTACTTACATTATTGATTACTTGTCATCCTTTTCTTTCCATTGATGAAATGTGAATTTTCCTTAAATAACATGTTTTGTGTTAATGAGACTTGTCTCACACATTCTAACACCTTCATTCGTGAGTATTTTTAACATAGTACCTTAGGTGTAAGTTAGGCTTGTCTCACTTCTTTTAAAACCTCATTCTTGTAACTTTCTTAACATAGACATCTTTAGTTATGTTATTACTAACATTTCATATTTACTTTCATTTGATATATTCATATGATTGTTTACGGACGTTGAGAACTTCACTCAATGATTTACATATGTTCATAGTTCATTTTGTTAGGGCATGTTGGGACTTGTCCCAATGATTGTCAAGCCTTTTGGATTTGGATTCATTGAATTAACTTAGATGTTTTCATATTGTCATTTCAATACATTGGCTATATATGATTGGCACAAAATAAGTATTGGCCTAGAAAAATCGAAAACTGACTTCATAGCCAATTTATTGGCACAAGCAAAGTTACACTCATTCATGGTTAGTTTGGTATACCTTAGCCATTAGCTAATATTTTAATTATTTCAAGATAACATTATAGACAAATTCATTCATCACTCTTAGATGATGTATTGTTAGCCATTTTATTAGCATAACGATGACAATTAATTCAAGTATAATTTAATGGAATCATAAGCCAATTCTATTACATATTTTGAAAATAATGTTGTAGACAAATATGTTGGCATAAACAAAACTTTCACTGCACTTGAAGTTTAAATCTTTGATTTACTTACAAGTACAATTGAATTCTTTGGTTGGCCAAGCTATGAAGTTATTTTGGCATTATAGATTCATCAACTAGCTTTGATTCTTTATGAAAGTTAAAACTACTTATTCAATTCTATTACGTTCACAAGTTTGTGTGGATAAGGTATGTTTGGACTTCTCCCATTGATTGGCATACCCTATGTTATGAGTTCATTGTTGAAGAGAATGGTATCACTTTGTTAGTATAACTTCACACATTTTGGGAGATAATATTTTGGACATAGTTTTGCTAGCCAATTTGTCGGCATAAACCAAACTTTCACATATGGTGGTCATTTAAACTTCATTTGTTGTAAGACAACCTTTATACATTCAATTAACTTATATTTTAATTCAATGAACATCCTATAACAGTAGACTAAACTTCATAAACAACTCATAACAACTTCATCTTTCTCGAACAGAAAACTAAGCATTTTGTCATTCCTTAATCTATTTAACTAATCACTCCATCATACGAATCTAATAAATAGACCTCATTAATAAATAATTAATCAAGAACAAATAAAATCAGTTAGAATCACATACCAACAACATGTTCAAGATTACATCTATATACTTAATTAATCGAAAACAAGGATAACTAGGGAGATGGACGTTCAACAAGAACACCTTGAGATAAAACCCATACCTAATGAAGAACTTAATCTACGAATATCACCTTGAACGAACATTGAAGAAACCTCAAAGAAACCTTGAAAATCATCTAAGAAAATTCTATTTTTTTTCTTGCGTTTTGTTCACTATTTTTCTCACGGTTATTATCTTGTTTTAGTCGTGTATTTGTTTGACTTTGAACGTGGTTTTTAGGTTTAGGAACTGAACTTGACTTATGCAATTTAGTGTTTAATAATTTAATTAAATAAATTAATAAACTTATTACTAAAAAACACCTTATAAGTTGACTAAACATAGAAGAACATAACACTTAGTCAAATCTGGAAATTGGTGTTCAGTATGGTTTTTGTCAACAGTTTGACTTTAAATTGATCAATTAAATACTTAATTTAATTAATTTAGTTACCTATGGTAATTACTAAAGTACCCTCAAGTCATTGGCAACAAAATTAACCATTTTGGACCCTCCTAGGTTAAGTACTAGGATGTGTCTGTAGTTGTACTAGGTTAGTGTCTGAATTTCGGTTTGACCCATTTAATTTAATTAATTATATGGGTAATTTAATTTATTAAGTGACCTAGGGTAATTACTAAAGTACCCTTAAGTCGTTATAACCATAACTAATCCTTTGAACCATTCTAGGTTAGGTACTATGTTGTCTTTTTCTTGTTTAAACAGAAATCTTGAAATTGTTTTGTTATTTCGGTTTTTCTTATTTAAATTAATTAATGAAGTTTATAAATCTAATAATTAAGTATCCTAGGATAATTACTAAAGTACCCTTAAGTCATTAGAATCTGCACAAATCTTTGGACCATCCTAGGTTAGGTACTAGGTTGTCCCTTTTTTGTCTTAACCGAAATCTGAAAATTTCCTTTTTATTTTCGTGTTTTGCCCTTTTAAATTAATTAATTAATTAATTAATTAGGTAATCTATGGTAATTAATAAAGTACACGAGAGTTTTGAGGACCATAACTAATATTTTGGACCATCCTAGGTTATGTACTGGGTTGTCTCTTTAACTAGTACAAGGTTAGTGTCAACCCGATTTTGGTCCTAGGTTGTCGGGTGAACTAATGGGTCCAATTCGGTTAGTCTTAGGTTATTTAGTTATTTAGGGCAGTAGGTTACATTTTAGAATAGGTAGGGAGGTTAGGCCCCAGATGAAGTTGTTCCTTGTGCTTTTTTCCCCTAATAACAACCCTAACCGAATTCTGTTAGGGTGGTCCCCTCCTTTGGCAGCTTTCTTCACATTTCTAGAACATGTGCTTGCACATGGGTTGGTTGCACTTTTCTAACTAACTATGATTTATGTTTCATTTGGAAATGTTTACTTATTTTCCCTAGGAACCTCACTATGTCCTTGGGCACTCTTAATCTACATGATCATTTAATTGATCATGTTCTATGATATCTAGGCTTTACAATTTGATGCCTCATACCTTTTATGTGATAAATGAAAAATGAATATATTTAGCTTAGGGTCTTTATTAGAGGTACATTTCTTAAACAAGCTCATTAACATTTAGAAAAATTGGCTAACACCCTTTAAGTCAATATTTTCTAATATGCTCAATATTGTGATTATTTGGGCATTATATGGAAATTGGCTAATACCCCGTACCAATTTTCTATACTGTGTCCAAGATTTCTTAATATTGGGCATTGGAAGTCCTATGTATCCCCAATACGCATTTTTAAAAACCTACTGGGCTCTTCACTAGACATGTAAATTTTGGAATGTTATATTGGTGAATGAATGTATGTCGGCTATGTGGATTGCTAGAATGGACATATCTAATCTCATGGTTAGTGCCAAACAAATTGAGAAGAAAAATCTTAAGCAAGCTTGTACGGAATTGAAGAGGACAGGGGCCGAAAATGGGAATGATTTGAAGAATAATTTTGAGGTTCCAGATTAGCCAAGGTTCAAGATAAGGTTTTCCAACCACGGACCTCTTAACACTCGAAGGGTCAACAAAGGTTAAGATTTAACCCCCAAGTTGTTAGAGGTAAAAGGTGGAGGTCCTTTTTTTTGATAAGCCTATTTATTCTAAGTGTGGTCGAAAATTTGAAGGAAAAAGCCTAGTTGGCATGGTAAATTTCTACAGTTGTGGTAAGATTTTACACATTAAGAGGGAATGCCTTATTATGATGGCTAAAGGAAGGAATAATGCTCAAACACAAGAAAAAACTCCCAATCCCAATTATCTTAAGAAGAATTACTTTTATGCTCTCCAATACAGAGATGATAAACAGGGCTCTCCGGAATTCATTACTGTTATGTTGCAAGTATTTTAATTTAATGTTTATTAATTGTTATATCTTGATGCCACTTTTTTTTGTGTTACTCCTTTAGTGGCTATGTAATTTTATATGTTTCCCGATATGTTAGACTAACTGTTTTGGGTTTCTACCCTGGTGGGTGATTTATTAGTTTCTTTTCCCATTTCATTGGCCAATAGAGTCACCTTGTTAGTTTTAGTAGAAATATATATGTTGGAATTTTATGTTATTTTTGGTATGGAGTTACTTTATGCATGTGTTGGTTCTACTGATTGTAGAACTCTAGTAGTAATGTTTCAATTTCTTAACGAACTTGTTTTTGAATGGAAAGGGGGGAAACCTAGATACAAAGAGTAGAATCATTTCTTGTCTTAATGCTTTTAAGTTTATTGATAAGGGATGTCTATACCATGTTTTGAGAGTAAAGGATCTTGAGTCTAAGGCTCCTACATTAGAGTCGGTCCTCATTGTGCACAATGTTCGTAAGTCTTTCCTGATGACTATTCCTGAATTATATTTTAATAGGAAGGATATCTTGGTATTATCCTATTGCCGTATACAAAACCCATCTCAATCCCTCCTTATCGAATATTCCCTGCCTTTTTAAAAATTAAAGGCTCAACTCAAGGTTTACTAGATAAGGGTTTTAATCAACCAATGCATATGTCCATAGGGTGCTCCAGTGTTATTTGCAATAAATAATGATAGGTATCTGTGAATGTATATTGACTACCAGAAATTCAACAAGCTCACTATAAAGAATAAGTATTCACTCCATACGATTGATGATTTGCTTGACCAACTCCAAGGAGCAACCTACTTTTTTAAAGTTTACATGAGGTCGCATTATCACAATCATAAGGTGAGGTGTATTGATATTCCTCTGACGGCATTCTTCATTAGATATGGTCTTTTTAAATTCTTAGTTATTTCATTTGGTCTTACAAATGCCCCGACAGCTTTCATAGACCTAATGAATCGAGTTTGTATAAGTTATTTTTATTTGTTACTGATTGTCTTCATTGATGATATATTGATATACTCAAAGAGTGAGGATTATCAGATGGAACATTTGAAAGAAGTTTTTTAGTCCTCAAGGACAACAAACTCTTTACCAAATTAAGTAAAAGTGAAATTTCGTTATGATCGGTAACTTTTCTTTGTCATATAGTCTCTAGTCAAGGAGTAGAAGTTGATCCGAGAAAGATGCATGCAGTCAATAGTTGGCCTAGACCTTTGAGTCATACTAACATACGAATCAATTTGGGTAAAGACGGATTCTATAGGAGGTTTATTGAGATATTTTAATCTATTGCATCTCTATTGACGACCTTGACCCAAAAGAAGTCCTAATATGAATGGTCGGAATCATGTGAATGGAACTTCCAATTTTTGAAAGATAAACTCACCTCTTATCTGGTGTTGACATTAGTAGAGGGTACCAAAGGGCTTGTTATTTATTTTGATGCTTCTCGAGTAGGTTTGGGTTGTGTACTCAAACAACATTGTATGGTGATAGCATATGCCTCTAGGCAACTCAAGGTGCACGAGAAGAACTTCCCAACACATGAACTTGAATTAGAGGCCACAATGGTTTCCATAAAAAATTGGAAACACTATCTCTATGGGTGCATGTTGATGTGTTCACCGATCGCAAGAATCTTCAATATGTTGTTACTCAAAAGGACTTGAATCTATTCCAAAGAAGGTGGTTAGATCTTCTAAAGGATTATGATATGAATGTCCTCTATAACCCCGAAAAGCTAATGTAGTGGCGGAGCTTTTAGTAGAGTATCGATGAGTTGTGTGACTCATGTGGTTGATTATATGAAAGAATTAGCAAAAGATGTGCATAGGTTGGCCCGGCTAGTTGTCAAACTTGAACAATCTTCAAAAGGTTGTTTCATAGTACGTAATAACTCCGCATCGCCTTTAGTGGTTGATGTGATATCTAAGAATCATTTTGATCCTCTATTTTTTGATTTGACGGCATCGGTCCTACATAAAGATTATTAGTCTTTTTTCAAGGGGAAAAGGGGTTCTTAGGTACCAAGGAAGGTTATGTGTATGAGATGCAGATGGTTCAAGGGAGAAAATGAAGAACGAGGATAATGGTTCCCGATATTTCATTCATTTAGGTGACACAAAAATGTATGGTGACTTCTGCGAGATTAATTGGTGAAATGGGATGAAAATGGAGATAACAAACTTTGTGGTTATGTTTCCAAATTGCCAACAAGTAAAAACCGAGCATCAATAACTAGGAGGTCTAACTTAAGATATTAATGTTCCCATTTTGAAGTGGGATGATGTCAACAGTGAATTCATCGTAGGGTTTCCTCGTACACGTTGGTAACATGATTCCATTTGGGTCATAGTGGATAGGTTGACTAAATCATCACAATTCCTGTGCTTCAAAGTCTATTATTCGGCGGAGGAGTATGCTAGATTGTACATTATGTATATTGTAAAGTTACATGGGCACCCTTTGCTGATAATTTAGGATAGAGGTACCATATTTACTTTGTAATTTTGGAGATAATTCCAATGTGGGATTTTAAAACTAAAGTTATATATAGTAGTGCTTTCCACCCTAAACCGGATGGCCAAATGGTCCGCACTATCCAAACCTTACAAGACATGTTGCGATTTTGTGTTATTAATTTCAAAGGAAATTGGGATGATCACTTACCTTTAATAGAGTTTTCCAATAACAATATCTACCACGCAAGTATCACCATGTCACGATTTAAAGCACTCTATAGTAGGATGTGCGGGTCTCCGACTGGAAGGTTTGAAGTTGGCAAGATTGCTCTTCTTGGTCAAGAAGTATTTTATGCAGCCAAGAAGAATGTTTGACTCATAAGGAAGAAGTTGATGACGATTCATAGTCGACAAAATCCTTATGTCAACAATAAGAGAGCGACATTGTAATTGAAGTAGGAGATTTGTGTACTGTAAATTTTAACCCATGAATGGGGTGCTGAGGTTTATAAAGAAGGGGAAACTTAGTCCCCGGCATGTAAGACCTTATGAAATTTTTAAGGGAGTTGGGTAAGTGACCCAAGAGTTAAATTTGCAAATTGTTTTGGCCACGGTTCAGCTGATGTTACATGTTTCCATTCTAAACAAATGTATATGTAATCCGGTGTCTATTATTCAAATAGAAATTTTAGGGATTAATGATAACCTTTCTTATGAAGAGGTCCGTAATGAGATCATTAATCGTCAAGTTAAAAAATTGAGGAATAAACAGGTTTCCTCTGTAAAGGTTCTATGGAGGAACTATCTTGTTAAGGGTGCAACATGGAAGGCTGAGGCTGACATGAAGCCCTGCTATCCTCATCTTTTCCCTCCTACTCCTACCCAAAGGCATGGTTAGTAGGTTACCTTAAATGAGTGTTATAAATAATTTTGCATTTGTCATGTTTTCATAATATGTACATACCTTTGTAGCACATCATGATTAAACTGAGTTTCATGAAACATGTTCATGTAGTTAACTTGCTCTTATATGTAGTGTTCCTTACTCTCTTCATGGGAGTTGCGTTGAACATGTTTTGTGTTGTGTTGATAAAAAGACCGCATGTCAACTTTCTATACGGTCATGGTAAGATCATATTGTAATGGAGAAGGTAGTTCCTCCTTATGTTATATAGAAAAGGTGAGCTCTTATGTGTTATGAATTATGGATTAAGTTCCTATGTGGAAATGCTATGCTGCGTTTTTAAAAGAGTTGCGAATTCCTTTTATTAGTTGTGACTTATTATGATAATTCCATATTGTTGGATGCTAGTCTAGAGTCTCTCATCTCTTTCTGGTAGAAGTTTGAAAGTGTCATTTGGGGAGGAATGTTCCTAAGGGGGGATATTGTAACACCCCTATGATCTAGAATAGAACCTCACCTGATTAATAATGATGATATTACACCTAAAATTAAGGTATGTAACTTAATTAGGAAGTGTTAATGTGGAAATGTCAAGAAACATTCATGACGTACGTAGACTAGAGAATGTGAAGAAGTATTCCTTTAAGTCTTGGAAGGGTCCTACGAGGGTCAAACTTTGTAAAACACTTAAGACACACCTTAGATAAAATTAATGTTCGAAATATCTAGGTACGAATACCCGAGAAGACACTAAGGTTCTTCAAGGAGGACCCACACATTGAACCAAAAAGCTTCAAAAACACCATGCAAACGACCAGGGAAAACCACGCCCCATCAATTAATCACGCTTGATCATTTTGATTCGTGAATCCCATACATAGAATGTGGATCCAAGGATCCAATTTGAGCAGCCTCTTCAGCAAATGACGGTTTTCCAGGACGGGCCATTCATGGTAAGATGTACCGTCATTTGGGAGGTATCGACCGTGCTTATGAGTTGTTGCGCTGCACAACCAAGTTAAGGGTGACTTGGTGAATTCCACCCTTTGCAAATTAAATTTAAGATTGGTTTAAATAGATTATATTAGGTATTCAAAAGAACATTATATCATTAAAAAAGACTACAAATTTAAAAATCCCAAAACCCCCAAAAGGTTCCAAGTTTAATGTACTTTGTCACTCCCCAACTCAAAACTCTGTTGAAAGAACACTAGAGCTTCCAGAAGTAGAAAAATTCAACAAGTAATTCAACTCAAATTCATGTATTATTAGATTTAAGGTATGGTTTTCCTCACTATTGGGACCTTTTCTCCAAGAGGCCCCTTCATCCAGTAATTATAAAACTCCACAAAAACTAGGGCTTTTATCTATAAATGGGTCATCTTTTCAAAATAAAATTGTGAATCATTTGTGATGATTTATGATCCTTTGTTTTTTTATCTACGTAATTATGGTTATTTTTTGTAATCACTTGATATTTTACCTTAGACCCTTGTTCTTCCCTAGATTCAAAAAAACGTTGAAGTTCTAGGAATTATGAAAGATGATGAGTATATGGATTATGTAGAATGATGGGACATATGTATTTCTTCTTCAATTTACCTTGTGTGTATATTGACTATAAAATCTTAAGATATTGAAGTATGAACGCCCATGAAGGGGCAATGAGTTATGAATGTTGGTTCTTTCTTGATCTAAATTATGAAAGATGACTTGCATAAATAGTAATGATCCTATGTCTAATGTTGTGTTCTGGTGTTGATGACAATAATTCCTAACTTTTTTTCACTAGAAACTTTATTAGACATGAAATATGTATGCATATTATGGTGTTACTGTTATATAATTGAAAGTAGTTCTCGTAATTATAATAAAGTGTTTCAGTGAATGGCTTACTCACTTGTTAGTGGTTTCTACAGTTGAAGGGTTTTTTCTCACTTATGATTACCTATGAACAATTATGAAGCGAGGGTTACATAGGTTTCTAGTATAGACTAATGTTAACTTGTATAATCAATAAAGATTATTACTAAAGGGAATATTGTGAATATAAGTTTTGTCGAGATATACTGTTTGTAGATGCTTAGCACCGAAAGGGCATGTAAATAAGATGGTGGTCTCACATTTAGAATATCCGGATTCCCACATGGGTATTTTACGTTTAGTATGTCTGGATTAACAATATATGGGTTGTCTCATGAGATAGAAACCCTCAAATATAACAAGTTAGGGTTTCTAGAAACAGTCTTCTTGACTGTTGACAATGTGCAAATATATGATTCTTGCTTAATGTATCCACCAAGATCGCGACGTACAAATGGTTACCGCTTAAGAAAGTGTTAACCCTCTATTTTCCATGTGGGAGTAGAACACCGGATTCCATGTAGCTAACATGGCCTAATGTCTTTTATTGAAACTTGTATCCCTAATTTAAAGTTAATGGATAAAGGAAATGCGTGAACTCTCATTGGGGATCTTCTTTAGGTTTTTTTGTATTGTGTGTGGGAGGGTATGGGACTTCTCTTATACATTGCACTTGTGAGATCCTTAGGGGATGATTCAAGTGGTGTTCTTTTGTGAATAAGTTGATTATGACTCTTGTTTTATAAGCTATGCATTATTTTCATGGAAATAGAATGTTACGATTAAATATGATATTTGGAATGTACATATAAGGTAAGTTACTTATTGTGATACTTATCTTTGAATAAGGTTATGAGATTCTATTCTTTATATTTCACAAATATTACTTGAGTCGTCTACATTTTGGGTTGATATTAGGTTGGGTTGTCTTATTATGTTCACTAAATGTGCATGTTAGGTTTAATTGATAGAAAACATGGTTTTGACTAAAATTTCCTTTTATAAACGCGTTAATGAATTTTATGCATGGAAGCCATACATAGCACGTATGATGTACTAATTCATATTTTCTTCCCTTTTCCCCTAACATTGTAGGTTAGGGCCATGTAGGATTTAAACGATTTTTTCCAAGACACTTGAATTGCTTCTCCAAGTTGGTGGGTCCTCAAGTCCGAGGATGGAGTAGATATAATAACGTTCTAGTTTCTTTATGTTTTACAAACAGTATTGTAATGTCTAATTTGAGATGTTCTCATTGATTGGATGGGGTCAGTCCCAAGTTTCTATTCCTTCTATCTAGATGGTACTTTCTAACAGAGTTAGAGGATATATTTTCTTATAACAAGTGAAGTAAACATCCATGTAAACAGTTTTAATTTTTTTTTTTGCAATTTTATTCAATGGTACAAGCTATGAAAAATTCTAATGGCTTGTATAAGACCTCTTCGAGGTCTAGTATGCCGGTAAGACCTAAAGGTGCTTTTAATTATTATATGTGTGCTTGAAGACAGTGTATGGGCGGTCTCTTCATGTGTCAAAACACGAGAGCACCCCCTAGTTGTAACAAGGTGTACTCGACCTCACAGAGGTTTTCTAAAACCCCTTATAATTTCATGAACATAAAACATATGAAAATAGCGGAAAATTTAAAACTTTTAATGAATAACAAAATACTTTAAAAAAATAGAGTGTATATGACTATGTCGGAAAACCATCTATATAGGATGTAGACTTTAACTTCGTTTTAATACAACATAGGGACAGGACCCTTACATAATCTAAAAACATAAATTAAAGATATAAGTGCACGTATTTGTTTAAACTTCAAAACTATGAGGATTTTCCCAAGTCTTCATTCCCAAGCTCCTTAGAAACTTATCTTCCAGAGCATAGAACATCACCTCCTCAAACCATACACTTTGTAGAAAATGTAAAAGAAGGGGTTAGCTCAAAACCACTGAGTATGGAAGTAATGCCTAAAACCATTGTAACATGCTTCAAAAGGGACATTTAGTTTAAACCATGCTTTATGCACTACGAACATCATTGTTTTAAAGGAGTTGGAGAACATATGTCATACACATCTCACATGTATTCCATCAAGTACAAAGGTAACACATTATTAATGCATAATCTCATAATTTTTTCATACTGCACACATCATCTAGTTGAATACATAAAAAAACAAGCATATTCACCTTTCAAGTTCACAACATCATAATAGAACACTCACATGAATAACAATAAGCTTCTACTTAAGCAATGCATAGGTATGGTCCATATTCGCTCCTACACTAAGTATCATCTTTAGGCCATCATGATCATACTCAAAATAAGTTCATAGTAACACCTAAGCAACCCTATATCATGCATATCTCATATTTGATTTATTTAACGCCATCATGCATATGAAGATATTGATCATAAACATTAGCTCATATGAAGAAAACACAACCATAAGCTAAATCATTTAGAACATCCATCATTCATAAACATCATGATACGAATGGAAAGAAGACCATAGAAACCTTTCCAAATCATTATCCATATTTCGTGAAACACCTTCATAAGACATTTCTTAATCATTATTCATATAGTTCACATTATAAAGGACCACCATCATAACCCCCTTACATGTTCATTTGTGCAATGTACATGTGAAGTCTCAAAAACCCACATATAATAAGCAAATCTATCCTGAAGTCATCAGCATGATCATTTACTTCATAAACCTTTGCAACAAGTAAAACAAACATCATCCATATAATGTAATACCATCTTAATTGATAACAAGTGATACTAACATCATAATTCCATTCATAACATGTACACTATAAGGACCCAAAAATTAATTATGTCAAACTACATCCCAACACGTGTGTCATAAATTTTTAAAGTTCTAAAATGACTAATAATCATGTGTAGATGAAGTGTGTAAAGTTTAATAGAGTTTTCATGTGAAATGTCCAAGAATGTCCGATGATATTTGAAAGTTAGCCTAGAAACGTGCTAGTGTGACATAGTATTTTTCATGAGTTTTTATGGATTTTTTGTCAATCAAACAGATATGTATGGTTTCTATCATGTATAAGGACATATTTATGGTGGAAACATCAAGTAACGACTCCACAAGTACCGCAATAAGGGTTCTTGAGGAGAATTTAACCTTGGGCAAAGAAGCTCCCTAAAGCAGCAAGACTTCGCTCTTGGGTGAAATGAGTCCGCATCGTCGAATAAGGTACTCTTAGGCCAAATTTTTGATCCATGTTGCGGACACAAGGAAAACTCCACTGTCCTAGAATTTATTTTTGAAAATTATAGGGGAAAAGCCTCATCTTGGTGACTTGTTCCCGATGAAATTTCCTAAAATTTAATTTAAGATTAACTTATCTAAAAGGTTCAAATTCATGTGGGGGTAATAGGTTAATTTTGTATAGGGCTCACTTAACCCCTTTCCAAATCCAAAACCCCAATACACAATAAGAAATAACAAATTAAAACCTTTCTCTCCTAAAGTTCTCCAAAAACTACCATTGAAGAAGAGGAGAAATTGCAATAGCTTTAGGACGAATTGATCAAGGTATCAAGCGGTGTTTAAGGATCTAATATAATTTATGTTATGATTATTCATTCTTGGATTCTTCCATCCATGAAGCACCCTTTGTTTCCTTTTTATTGTGATTCCAAAGAACCACATTATAGAGAGGGTTGTGCTTACATTGTGGGTAAAGCTTGATTGTGATCCAAACCTAGTGGGTAACATTCAATGATGTTTCTATGATTATTATATGTTTTTTCATGAATTTTTCATGGTGAATTATAGTAATTGAATACGAAGGTGATCATGGTGATCTTAGGCCATTAGAGTCGAGATAAAGGTTTATGTTGATCTTCTAAATTTAATTGTATTCTATACTATTTGATCACACATTCAATCACCTATATATTAATCGAACTACGAATAATTTATTTATAATGATCTCGACCTAGGAACATTAATTGAAGTTATGTGACCATGCATGACTAGACCTGGCTTCTAATGATCTAATTTAATAGATAAACATGAAATTTTGAATGAATCAAGTGGGACTAAATATAGTAATCTATTGTAGGGCTTATGGGAATTATTGGTAGGACATTGTGGGTAAAGTCTCGATGAGGATGATTACGATGATGTTTCCTTCCTCTTCTCCACCTAGACATATACAGGATTTGGAGAAGCAAGTTCTCACATAGAGTAACCCTAAGTTTACTGAAGTACCTAATATAAATCAATACTTGGCATAGTAAAATTAGCTTGATGATGAGTTATATGAACACTCCTTCTGTCGTAGACTTTGTGACATGGTAGCTTGAGTTCAATTACTCATATTAGCTTTAGATGGAAAGATCTCAAAGGTATATTGTAATAGTGAATCTCAAGGAAGCTTGAATTGTAATACTCATGGTAGTTTCAGATACTGAATCTCATTTAAGCTTGGGTTAGATGGATCATATTATCTTTAGGTTAGGAACCTCAAGGTAGCTTGACTTGTTTTCACCAAAACTATTTCGTGGTAACTTTAGGAGAAACCTCGCCTAATGGTAGCTTGATATGCATGTAAGGTGTATTTCATTGAACAACGTGACATAAGTTTCTCATGGTAGTTTAGGGTTGAGGATTCATGCTCCCATATAATTATCTTGCATCTACATGATTGGTTGCATGATAATTATGATGGTTGTATCCTTCCTTAGTTAACATTGATTAGGTTTGTCTAGAGGAATACTTAGTATGGATTGTAGTTTGGGATACAATATATGTATTGCTCAAATTTGACTTGAAGGTACCTAAGACAAAACCCCTTCATAATTTATGCTTAGCTTGGATAGGGACTAAGGATGGATTCTATGACATGATTGACTAAACATAATAGTTCCTTGTAAATATGAATTAGGTCTATTAAACAACCCCTGAAACAACATAAGGTGAGTTATGATACGCTTAGTATGTGAGCTATTATGGGATGCTTAACATACATTGCAAAAGTATGCTTTGGAGGGGCCTAAAGGCATAGTGCTCATATGTAATGAGGAATTTACATCTTAATTATGAAAATGATCTATAATTAAGTATGACCAAAGAGAGGTACTTAACTTTGATAGTATTATGGGATGCTATCTTAGCCCTAGACAGGATACTTGAAGGTGGCTTGTGATGAAGTTCATAATTGTAAGAAAGATAATTAGTTAAGTATAAACTTTTATATGCTTTATGATGCTTTAATATTCTTAAGATATACATGTTGTTCTTATGTCTTTGTCTCTTATGATTATGCCTATTAATGACTAACCCCTTAAGATATATTATGGATGGTGTGCTAGTTTCCATACTCAGTACATATCGTACTAACACATATTGCATACGTGTTGTCCATGTATGGTCTAGAGGATATTGATTGGCTTACCAGGGTAGAGTTCAAGGCTTCCAAGCAGAGAAAGTTTTGAGTTCTCATAGCATGCATGGACATCACTACAATGTTGTCTTTTATGTGTTTTTTTTCATGTTTTAGACTTTTATGGGATGTGACTAAAGAGTATTGTACTCATGATGTCATAGATATTTTATGAGACATGTGTTAGACATTTTATTAAATTAATTCGGCATTTTGAATATAAAAGTTTTAATTCCGCGCAACTTTTTGTTTATATGGAATGAAAGATGACTAAGAGGCTTGAACAAAATCTACGAGACGTCAACTACATCGTGATGCGAACTAAGAATGCCCTAAATTCTAAGGTGTACTATGGGTCGTGACAAACTTGGTATTACAACATAAGGTAATGAAAATATTCTTAGGATGTCTCACAACCAAGTCTAGTAGTGTCTTATTCATTGTGTGTGTAACGACACATCTATGACTAGGAGATGATTGATGCATAAGGAATTTCACTTCTTCATTCTTAAAGGTATGCCATAGAGTTTGACTTGAGTAAGTTGTTCTTATAATGTTTGCCTATTATTTTGTAGGTTATGTATTACACTTGGGATAATGCTAGAAGGGAAGGAGACTGCAGTAGAGAGAAAGATTTTCCTCCCCAAGTGGAAGATCTAGTTCCTCCTCAAGTTTCTGATGACCCTCCAATAGGGAATGCTATGCTCATGGAATGTAGAACTTCTTTAATAATGTTGGATCAAACCTTAACGTCCCAAGATAATAAAGGAGAAGTGGCTCAGGCTAATCCTATAGGTGGAATGATTGCTACAAGAGTAAGAGATATCACAAAAATTAATCCACAAGAGTTCTATGGCTCCAAAGTTGAGGAATATCACAGTGGGTTAATTGAAGAGGTGTATAATGTTTTTTCAATCCTGGGATTGTCTTCCACAGACAAGGCGGAGTCTTCTGCCTACCAATTGAAAGATGTTTCTCAATTTTGTATGGGAAGTGGAATGATGGTAGACATTTAAGAGCCGTCCCATAGAGTGGGAGAGTTTTAAGTTTGATTTCCTTGATAGATTTTTTCGTGGGAAGTAGAGGGAGGGTATGTTGGAGGAGTTCATAAACACCTCTGTCATAAAACAACTCATTTCATTTGTAGGGTTTGTGTAACATTCAGGTTTACCTCTTATATGTAACCAGCACTAAACAATTTTTGGCCTACAGCAACACCACGTAAGTGTAGCCTAAACTATCAAAAAGTGTGGCCTTTGATAAAAGGCTACACTTTTGGACATTCAGCAACACGTTTTAGGGGCTTCCCAAAAGAAGTGTAACCTGTGACATTAGGCAACACTTTTTAAATGTTGACATCTTTGGCAACACTTATAAAGCGTAGCCAAATAGGTATAATGGCACGCTTTGAAGACGTGCGTTAGCAACAACTATTTTTTGTTAGACTACACTTAAAAGCGTTGCCTTTTCAGATTTATTGGTCACACTTAAAAAGTGTTGCCTTTTATTTGTCATCTATTGCAACACTTTTAAAGTGTAACTTTTTATCTACCTAGAGCAACACTTACAAAGTGTAACGTCAACATTTATAAGCCTACATGTAGCACAAATATATATAATATATTTATATACATACAAGTGACCTAAAACACAAAATGAACTAATTAATCATTAAATTGAAGCTATATAATTCAAATAAACTTCGAGAAATATTTCAAGTACAACCAAAAGATAGTATGTGTTGTGTACATACCCATACTTATACATCAATATTCTAAATGTGTACACAATAAATCAAATATGTATTTAAACTTTTACAATAGTTCAAAAACTCTTCATCATCCACTTCAAATTTGATCACCTCCATTTCCCTACACAAATAAGATATTGCATTAGGTTTCAAACTTCATAGGAAACAATATAAAATATTTGGTGTTATACAATAACCATGATGCACGCAAACTAACGCAAACAACGTTAACTACTTGAATATCAATTCCTCTAGTAAACAAATCTGTTCCATCAAGAAATAACACAAATTAAGAAATTTAACAATTAATCAATTTGAAATTTCAGCTGTAACAGAAAGCGTGACGGACCGTCGTAGCCATGACGGTCCGTCCTGCACGTTCATCATGAAGGTCAGAAAAGTAGCAGAAGAAAATTATTCAGCTGTAACGGAAAGCGTGACGGACCGTCGTAGCCATGACGGTCCGTCTTGCATGTTCGTCATTAAGATCATAGAAGTAGCAGAAGAAACTTGCAAGTATCACAGTTCATGGGTATTACAAATAATAACATGATAATTGTTCAAGGAAAGATCAAGTATCCCAGTTCCACAAACTTTTGGGAAATCGAATTCACTAAAGGAAATCACAAAGTATCAAAAAAATGAGTTTACAATTAATAATGATGGAGTTGGATGATAATTCGATTAAATCCCATCACATACAAACACAATATAAAAGATCTAGTCATAGAGAACTCAAGGCATAATCTCGGATTCACAGCAAAAACATACATTAGGTCTACTTATCAAGAAAAATATAGATTATGTAGAAGTAAGAAGAATCACAAAGTAGTACAAGTCTTCGTAATTCTAATTAAAATACAAATGTAAAAACACTTACTGGAACATCCAAGTAATCTTCTATCCAAAGTGGCATGAAACAAGTCAATACTAAATGCCGAGAAGGTGATATAAGTAGAACATGCTCTAACTTTACAAGTTAATTTTGGGTGCTGCAACTACTTCTTCAACTTCATTATAAATTAGGATTGGAGTGCATTGATGTATATTCCAATCCCAACGGTTCTCATAAAAAACATCTTTCCTAGTCACAACCTTCTTTGTCACTAACAGCAAGAAAAACACATTCGCAGCTTTATCATCAAGCTTCTTTCTTTATTCTTTTGGAACATGTACATAAGCAATGGATCAAATTTTTTTGAAGTTGTCTACTGTCAGTTTACTTCAGCTCCAAAATTCTTCAGGCATTACATCTCGAAGAGAAAAAGTGGAACTTCTGTTTAAAATGTGAATGCTGCAATTCACATTTCTGGCTAAAATTCCTTTGGAAATCATCCCCGAGCCATCAATATACCTATTATGTTAAGAATGGTTCTATTCTGACTTTCTGACACACCATTTTTCCGTGTTGTATATGTTGTTATGAGCTCTTTTATAATGTTACGAGTCTCACAAATTTCATCAAGTACCTTAGAGAAATATTGTCCTCCATGATCCATGAAGGTTCTTATTAGTCCTTCCGGTATCGTTCTCCACACTTACTTAAAAGCTTTAAAATACATTAAAAGCCTCAGATTTTTCTTTCAGAATCTAAACCCAAATCATCCTAGAATAACTATCAACAATTGTAATAAAATACGTCTTGCTCCCGTTAGAGATTGATGTCACTGGCCCACACGTATTCGACTGTAATGGACCTAATAACTGTTGAGAAAGATAAGGCACTAACAAAGAATGTCTTACAGGATAACAGCGGAAGAATACCCAAGTCTATACTTTCCCTTCTCCATTTGAACCAAGAGAAGACAAACAACCACAAGCAATATTATAGTAAGGCAGCAAGTAATTCAACCAAACAAATATAACAAGGCAATAATAAACCAATCACACAAGATACCAAGATTTACGTGGAAAACCCTTCGATGTGAAGAGTATAAAACCACGGGACCAAAAGCTCCACGATAATAACCAAGAGTTACAATATTGTTCTTCAAAATTGGCCACAAAACAAGTGCCACACAACAAGCAACAACAAAATAATATTGCACCAAATCTAGAGAATTAAAGGAGCAAAATCACCAATTTCGCAGCTACTGTTCATGAAAGCAAAACTGAAGCTGCAGGCCACCAAATCCAACTCTGTCAAGTTCTAATCAACGATTGAGATGAAGATAATATGCTGTCCAAAAATCAGCTCAATCGAACAATAAACGAAGCGGGAATCGCAATTTGAAGTTGGCAGTTAGGGCTGAATTTTGACAGCGAAAACTTCTCTCTTTCTCTCTTTTAGGCTGCTCAAAAAACTCCGTGTATATGAAAATAAGACCTAAATAGGCTTATTTTTGCCTCATAAGAATGGTCCTATGGGAAAAAATGGGTTGGTCCAAATTGGGCTTTTATTTATCCACATAAGAAGGGAAAAAGGCCCATAACCCAACAATTCTACCCCTCACAACTATGTGGAGGAGACCGCCATCGCGGTGACCATGCAACAATCTTCAAACTTCCCTCTTGGCAAAGCTTTGGTCATCATATCGGAACCATTGTCATTTGTATGAATATTTTCAAGCTCAAGCAACTTAGAATCCCACATATATCGAATCCAATGGTATCTCACATCAACGTGTTTAGACCGACCATGGAACGTAGAATTCTTGACAAGATGTATAGCACTTTGACTGTCACAATAAGGCACATACCTCTCTTGAGCACAACCAAGTTCCCCCAAGAATATCTTTATCCAAAGAAATTCTTTATAAGCTTCAACGAGAGCAATAAGCTCAGCTTCTGTAGTAGATAGAGCAACACATTTTTGCAACCTAGATTGTAAAGACACAGCTCCCCCTGCAAAAGTAACCAAGTACCCTAAAGTAGACTTGCGAGTATCAACATCACCAGCAATGTCTGAATCAGTATAACCACAAAGAATAGGCTTCCCTGTACCAAAACACAAACTCAGACTAGAAGTGCCACAGAGATATCTCATAACCCACTTCACAGCATTCCAATGTTCTCTTCCCGGATTAGAAAGAAAACGGCTAACAACTCCAACAACGTGAGCAATATCCGGTCTTGTACAAACCATCGCATACATCAAACTACCAACAGCTGAAGCATAAGCAACTTTCTTCATATCTTCCTTCTCATCATCACTAGAAGGACACTGTTTCGTGCTCAATTTGAAGTGCATAGCTAAAGGTGTACTGACAACCTTAGCTTTGTCCATGCTGAATCTGCGAAGTACTTTCTGAATGTACTTTTCTTGTGATAATACCAATTTCTTGGCCTTTCTATCACGGACAAATCTGCATGCCAAGAATCTGCCTTGCTGGTCCTAAGTCTTTCATAGCAAAAGACTTACTCAACTCTTGCTTCAACTTCTGAATCCTGCAAGTATTATGACCAACAACAAGCATGCCATCGACATAAAGCAACACAATAATAATGTCACCATCAGAGAACTTTTGCACAAAAACACAATGGTCTGAAGAAGTCTTCTTGAAGCCCTGCTGACTTATAAAAGAACCAAACTTCTTGTACCACTGCCTGGGAGCTTGTTTCAAACCATATAAGCTCTTCTTCAATTTGCAAACATAATTCTCTTTACCCTTGACTTCAAAACCTTCTGGTTGCTCCATATAAATTTCTTCATCTAAGTCACCATGGAGGAAAGCAGTTTTAACATCCATTTGCTCAATCTCTAAATCTAGACTTGCAGCCAATCCTAGAACCACACGAATGGATGACATCTTCACAACTGGAGAGAATATCTCATCAAAATCAACTCCCCTATTCTGATTAAATCCCTTGACAACTAATCTAGCTTTGTACCGTGGAACTGGATTACCATCTTCATGTTTCACTCGAAAAACCCACCTATTTTTCAAAGCTTTTCTTTCTTTAGGTAACTTAACCAAATCAAAGGTATGATTATCATGTAAGGATTTAATATCATCTTCCATAGAATCAAACAACCTTTATTTTTCTTCACTTTCCATGGCCTCATCAAGACTCTCAGGTTCTCCCCAGTCTGTCAAGAGTACATACTCATTGGGAGAATAACGAGATGAAGGAATTCTCTCTCTACTAGATCGTCTAAGAGAACTCTCTGGAGCATCTATAATTGGTTGTTGGACAACCACATCATCTTGCACTGTAGCATCAACAACATCATACCGGTCATTCTTAACATGATCATCATCTTCATTATCAACTTGATTTTCATCATTATGAAGATTTTCTTCCGTTGCAATAGTCAAAAGAACTGGATCAACATCAGCTAAGCTCTCACTACTTTTAAAATCAGCCTTGTCAGCTTTGTCAAAATCATTAATTGTTTGGTCTTAAAAGAACACAACATCACGGCTTCTAACAAGTTTCTTCTCAACAGGATCATAGAATCGATAGCCAAATTCACCTTGACCATAACCAATGAAGATACACTGCCTAGTTTTAACATCCAACTTTGACCTTTCATCCTTAGGAACATGTACAAAGGCTTTACACCCAAAGACTCTAAGATGATCATAAGAAACATTCTTACCAGTCCAAAATCTATCAGGGACATCACAATCTAAAGCAATAGCAGGAGATAAATTGATAACATAAGCAGCAGTATTAAATGCTTCTGCCCAAAAGGAATCTGACAGCTTAGCATCTGAAGGCATACATCTAACCCTCTCAACTAGAGTTCTGTTCATCCTCTCTACTTAACCATTTAACAGAGGAGTCTTTGGAGGAGTTTTCTGATGCCTAATACCCTGCTCTATGCAATATCTATCAAAAGGAACAATATATTCACCACCATTATCTGAGCGGATGCATTTCAATGTCTTCCCTGTTTCTCTTTCAACCAAAGCCTGGAAACTCTTGAACACATCAAGTACTTGATCCTTCGACTTCAAAGGAAATACCCAGAGTTTGCGAGAATGATCATCAATAAAAGTCACAATGTAAAGTGCACCACCATGAGATCTTACCTTAAAAGGATCACACAAATAAGAATGTACCGAATCTAGCAAATCAATCCCCTTCTTGCTCATATGATTCAGCATTCTATGCCATAACTCTAATGAAGTATCATTCTCCACCAAATTTAATGAGTCTCTAGACATGGAGACCTGAAATGCATAGAAGTTAGACCACTTGTCACTACGGGCCACAACCATCAAACCTCTAGTAAGCTTCCACTGGCATTGAGAACTAGTTAGGAACCATTGTTACTTTCCAAACAAGCTGTCCCAATTCCAATAACTTCAACATCATCATTATTACCCATTTTCAACGTTCCAAAATTACCTGGAGTATAAGAAGAAAATAATTCCTTCTTTGGCGTGACATGAGAAGTAGCACCAGAATCCACAAACCAGCTAGACTCATCACGAACAATATTAATTGCATTTGCATCACAAGAAACAAGAAAATCATCATTAGAAACAAAAGCAACACGATTTTCATTATCGCCTTCTCTCTTTTGTTGTCTCATATCTCTCTTGTGCTTCTAACAATATTTAATGATATGTCCATTCTTGTGGAAATAGTCACATGTAATATTCTTGTATTTAGACTTTGACTTGCTTCTACTTTTACCTCTATCATCCTGACCTCTGGACTTGTTTCTCCCCCTATCTTCAGCAACCAAAATATCGGAGTGTGAAGCTGAAGAAGATGAGGCTTGATATCTTCTTCTCATTTCTTCATTCAAGACACCACTCTTAGTATATTCCATGGTTACAACACCACTGGGAGAAGAATTTGTTAAAGAAACTCGAAGAGTTTCCCAAGAGTCTGGCAGAGTATTAAGAAGCAAAAGTCCCTGTATCTCATCATCAAACTTTACACCCATTCCGGACAGCTGGTCAAGAACACCCTGAAAATCATTAATATGATCAGATATAGGAATTCCCTCTTTATACCTGATATTCATTAATTGTTTCAATAGGAACAAATTGTTGTTGCCAGTCTTCGAAGCATAAAGTGTCTCGAGCTTGTCCCACAAACTTTTGGCATGTGTCTTATTCACAATATGATTTCTAACATTATCTTCAACCCATTGTCTAATATAGCCACAAACATGCAGATGCTCAAATTCTCATTCTTCATCATTCAAAGACTGAGGCTTATTAGAAGCAAATACAGGTAAATGCATCTTCTTGACAAATACAAGATCTTTCATCTTGCCTTTCCAAATATGATAGTTACTACCATTTAAACACTCCTTTTTGCTCATATTTGCCTCCATCATTCAAAACGACAATCAACAATAACCAATGCTCTGATACCACTTTGTTGGGAAAGATAAGGCACTAACAAAGAATGCCTGACAGAATAACAGCGAAACAATACCCAAGTCTATACTTTCCCTTCTCAATTTGAACCAAGAGAATACAAACAACCACAAGCAATATGATATTAAGGCAGCAAGTAATTCAACCAAACAAATATAACAAGGCAATAATAAACCAATCACACAAGACACCAAGATTTACTTGGAAAACCCTTCGATGTGAAAAGTAAAAAACCACAGGACCAAAAGCTCCACTATAATCACCAAGAGTTACAATATTGTTCTCCAAAATTTTCCACAAAACAAGTGCCAAACAATGAGCAACAACAAAATAAGATTGCACCAAATCTAGAGAATTAAAGGAGCAAAATCACCAATTTCGCAACTACTGTTCACGACAGCAAAACTGAAGCTTCAGGCCACCAAATCATACTCTGTCAGTTTTTAATTAAATATTGAGATGAATATAATATGCTGTCCAAAAATCAGCTCAATCGGACAAGAAACGAAGCGGGAATCGCAATTTGAAGTTGGCTGTTAGGGCTGAATTTTGACTGCGAAAACTGCTCTCTCTCTTTTTGGCTGCTGAAAAAACTCTCAGTGTATATGAAAATAAGACCTAAATAGGCTTATATTTTCCTCATAAGAATGGGCCTATGGTCAAAAATGGGTAGGAAGGGAAAATGGCCCATAACCCAACAATAACTCCTGGGATCACCATGACTTACTATTTGGATAATGATACGACGTTATTTTCTAACAACACATTCATCACAAACTTGAGATGGCACAACAATTTCATAAAGCCCCATTACTGTACTCATCCTTTGAAGGATCTGCAAGATACCAAAATTCAAGTTACCATATCTAAAATTCATCAACCATGAAGGATTTTTTAAATCCTCTACATAGCAAGATTGATCATTTTGAATCTTCAAAGGAAGACACTTGTTTGGATTCATTTTCACAAAACCAATAACACATCTAGGGGGATTAGAAATTTCACAATAGCATTCCTTAACGTGATGGCATATCCTTTTTTCTAAGAGCTGATCAACACTCAACAAATTGTTTTTTAATGTAGGAACATAAAACACATTTGATATGATTTCCACGCACCTATTTTTTGTTGTAAAATTAATACAACCCTTTCCCGTGACATTCACTATTGATAGATTACCAAAATTAACTATCGACCAAAAGTTTTTATTTAAATTAGTAAATGAAGACTTACTTCCTGTCATATTGTTACTACGGCCAATATCTAGATACCAAATAACTTGCTCCCGGGCTCATTTTTAGCATGAACCGCTATTATGCAGCCTAGAAACATTTAGAACGACAATGACTAAATTTATGGCAATGAGAACGTCATTCTACATTTGATTTTTTAAAATCTCTCCCTCTGCTTTTTTCATCATTGGCTCTAAAATTTGTGTTGCAATTTTACTCTATATCTATCCTTTCCTCTAGAATTTGAAGAAATCAAAGTCGAATCCTTATAAGCCTGCTCATTAGACTTCTTATATTTTTATGAATGTATTCTTAGCTCACACGTTATTGTAGAAAATTTTAACAATATCTTGATCGTAATAGGCAATATTAGAATTAAGAAAATGGACGTATTTTGACATAGTAAAGAACACTGGGAAGGAACAAAATTTTAGTGGAACAAGTCACCTTCTTCCATGGTAGTATCTGTTTACGTTTATCCAAGAAAAACAGATGATGTCATTGTTAATATTCGAAACTTTAGAGAAAAGGAAGAGGTTAGGCCGAAAACTTTTTTCATTCATATGACATATTACGAAAGGCATACACATATACCTATAAATGCTTTTAAAAAGTTAGTAGAAACCATATATATCAAACCATTGTTGTATGTTCTTACGAGGACTACCTTTCCTTTTTAAAGAAACATTACAAAGTTATTTTAATTTCATACACTCCTCTTTCAGATTTTTCTTGGATAGTCCCAACATAGCCCTTATAACTTCAAAATTTCCCTCAGGAAGAGACATGATCATTATGTTTGCAATCTAGTGATTTTAGATGCAATGAACAAGTTTAACTTCCCCATCCTTCTCTACTTGCCTTAATAGAATGAAACTGCACTTTTATATGCTTTCTGCAACCATATTGAACTGTACTTTTTGCCATAATTATAGCTGAGTCATTTCCGACCTTAATGACAATAGATTCATTAAGATTTCGATCCTGATCACTTAAAATCTTTCTAAAGCATAGATATTTATTAGTTGCACCAACAACGACAATGTATTCTTCTGTTGCAGAAGATTGAGCAACCAATTCTTCGTTCTTTGGACTCCATTACTAAATGCCTGAACCTAGTGTATAAGCATATCTAGATGTACTTTTCATGTCATCAAGATTTCTTCCCAATCACTACCTGAATAATCCATCAATTTCCCTCGCTCTTCCATTTATAACCAAATACCATAATCAGCAGTTTCTTTGATATATCTAAACGTTCATTTAGTAACACCATAATGATCTTGAATTGGATCTTGAATAAACCTCAATAGAAGATTTTCGCAAAAATTAGATCAGGCATTGATGCTTTCAATGATAGCAAACTACTAATTAGACTTCTATAAACTTTTGAATTAACACTAACCTCCTTCAAACTTTAATATCTTTTCATTGTGAACTGTGGGTTTGTACATGCTTCAACCTTTTAAGAAGATCCCTTGTATATTCTTAAAAGTGTATCATTCCTAGGGACATAAAAAAAGTCTACCCGAGGATGTAAACCACAACCGCGTAAACAAACTCATTCGCAGCCTTATTGGTACTTTTCTGATTGCTTTCATCCCGAACTCTATGTACACAAAGTGAAATCTGATCTTTTCCACCATATTTCCTTGAAAACAAGTCCCATTCACGGGTCTGTCAATTGTATAAACTCTTCCATGATGTCTTTGAAAGAAATAGACTCATAAGAATCTCCATTCAGAAATGGTTCCCTCATACTTCTATATCTCACCTTTAATAAAGGAACCAACCCACCAAAGAGAAGTGTGATGAGCAACAACACACCAGGGAAGCTAAAACCAGAAACATTCTTTGTTTTCATTTAACTCTTATTTTTCTCCACTTTCTTTCTACTTTTTGGCATGGGCGCTACTGCTTGTGGTTTCAACTTTGAAATGGGAACCAATTTAACTTCTTATTACTTTGGCTTCATTATACAAGGTTGTATAATAACTTCCCTAAGAAGAGGATGGGATACATTCTGGGGCGGTGGCACTTGAGGAGGTACACTAGTTTCTCCAAGTTGTGCCTTAAGAGTTACATTTTCGGTATTTCATAGTATATATTTGCATTTAAATTTTAAGTGAACTATGATAACTTTATACAATAATTTCTCAACATACTGCATTTTTATCTGCCTTACCAAGTGAAAACTTTCTCATTTCTAATTATTCTAGACATAATGTTTTTATCCTCATAATTATTAACAATGTCACTCAAGGTTAATAGAGAGAATTTTTGGTGTTTGCTTACATTGTTCGAGTCTTTACTACCCGTCTTCATTTTAAAAAACTAGCTGCAGTTGCTTATATTAGCGTTGAATATATTTTCTACAACCCCATCTTTTACTAAATTACTTTCTATATTTTGAGAAGAATGCAACAATTTGATTGAATACTATTCAACCCTTTTGTGAGATTAGAACCACGATTCGGATATGACATATTCAAGTACCCGGAGACATCCGTAGAAACCTAACTTAATGAAGGAGGCACTTCATCCAAAAATCTTGAGCTTCTCAAACTATGAAGTAGCCCCAGCGATGACATGTCCATAACCATAATCTCCCATTGCCCAATTTCCGAAAAAAACTGCTCATTTCCTCTAATGTAAACTTAAAATTTCTAGCATAATCGCTAAAATTTCAAGTCAATTGATTCCTTGGTGGACATAAGCAATAAAAATCTATCTTGACTAGGTTTGAGCGTGGAGCTTCCTGAGGAAAATCTCCCGACGTTGACTTAATATTTCGAAATGCATTGTCAAAATTCCCAATCAATCGACTCCCAGGTTGACCAAATCTATTTGGTTCCATTTGATCTGATTCCAAACCTAGATTTGACCCGAAACAATTAGGGAGGTAATTAGCCATTTTAAATGCATCATCATCGGTAGGTTTTGGGAAAATATATCAATTGAGAAATCAAAGTTCTAAAATATCATAGAATTATCGATGTTTTTCAAATGTTTCGGTCATGTGTAGGACTTACAAAGTATGTTGCGGTCATGTGTAGGACGTAAAAAATATGTTTCTATCATGTGTAGGACGTTAGAAATATGTTGATGTCATGTGAAGGCCGTTTTCTAAAATTTGACTTTCTTTTTAATTACCTGTTCGACTCGTGTTCTTGAGTTACCTAGAAAGATTCATCTTAAAAAGATATACCAGTCATTGAACTCTAGATTATGACCTTACAAGTGTGAAATATAGTGGCATAGATAAAATAAATAGAATTAAACAGTTCTTCCTCACATACTTACATCCCTTACTTCATCGAGAAAGAGCACTCTTTCCTCAAGGTTCAATCACTTAAAAGAGGATTCATGTATCCATACATGATGTTATTTGTAAAATACACATAATCAACTAATTAAACTACCTTATGAATTTATTTTTTGAAAAACATTAAGGATCTTCATTATTGTTTCTTATATGATATCAACAAAATCTAATAGATTATTTTGAAAGATCTCAAAAAACACAATAAAAGAAAAGTAAATGAAAGTTTCCTATCTATTCTTACTCCATCTCTCTCTAAATTTGTTATTAATTGCAAAAAAAATTACCATACTTTTTACTCCCTACACATGATCGCAACATATTAAGAAAACATTGAGGATTTTTGTCAGGACCCGATAACACCCCCTAGTTGTAATATGGCTTACTCGACCTCGATGAGGTCTTATACAAGCCTCATAGAATTCATAACATTCGATCATAAGGAAAACTGAAAAGGAATTGAAACTTTCAAAATTAAAAAATCCTTCACTTCAAGAATAAGACATTTAAAATCATAGTGAAAGCCTACATATCACATGGCCATCTAATTATGGCCTGGAACCTAAATATAGGGTCACTGCCCATCACAATGAAAAGACTTAAAAAAAATAGACATAACCTATTACAAATTAAATATAAGAAACTTCTAAATACTTATCTACAAATTACGAGGACATACACTTGGTCTTGGAGAACTCTTCTCAAGCCCTTGAATCTAGATAACTCTAGCAATTGCCAAAACCTACAATTGCAGTAAACAGTAGAAAATGTGTGTTAGCAGAATTAAGTACTAAGATGATGACTATGCAAAAACAATCATAGAAAGGGACATTCCATTTGAAATTCATGCATATGTCATTTTGGTAAAACGTCATGAACAAGAGCATATTAGGAATAATCTCCAAAACTAATAAACACACAAATCATATCTTTACAATAGAATACATTCAAGATACAAGCTTTAGACAATACATATTCATAAGGAACATAAGCATTACATACTTCACATAAACACATTAAGAACATACCCTAAGACAACATTAAGTCAAACTCGTTCAATGTATGAGTAGCATGCCATAATACTACTCACACTAAGTATTCCTCAAAGCCATCCTAGACTAGGCACATACAGTTCATCACGTTAAGACAAAGTAATAACTCGTAATGTGACCTAAGAAAAATATACACTATTACATAAAATACATAACTTAACAAATTATATTAACTTAATTAAGAGTACATCATTCATTATACATTAAGGAAATATCCTTTAATATAATACTCATAAGATTTAATAGCATAACCACATACGTAACCCTAGATTAAACTTGTGACATGTGTAGATAAGGTTCCATAACGCTACCTATGCTAAGTACCATATTTGGACTACCATGGTCATACCTATCATATATGAGTCTCATCCGTAGTTCATACACATAGTAAAGATACATTCATAATCATGTTCATATTCATAATTCATAAACAAATTTCCTACTCATAGCACATACACATACTTAATATTTATAACAAATAACATAATGCATGTTCATAATACATAAACATACTTAATATTCACAACACATAACATAATGCATATTGATAGTACACAAGCATAAGGCATTCATAGTACATAAATATAAGAGAAATACACCATGACTACTATTAAAGTCTACTTGTGCAATGTATGAATGACATCCCATACTAAAACTCATACTATGTAAATCCTTTGAGGAACCATAGCATATAACCCACTCTTGTATTCATAATTCATATTCTTGTTCATTTAAGGGAATATATACTTAACCTAAAAAGACATTGTGAGCTACATGGAATCAAGTGTCATATGACCCCACATCGAAAAAAGGTGTACTACTTGCCTACAGTACAACTAACATATTTAGCTTTTGTGTGGATCAACTAGATAATACCTATGCGAGCATATAGTTATAATACAGGGAGATTGCTTCTAAAAACCCGGCCTAACTAGCGGGAGAGTTCCTCTCTCATAAGAGCATATGTAGAAGACCCGGCCTAACTAGAGGGAGACACTCTATATCATTTTTTCCTTATCTGCTCGGTACTAAGCATTATTCCCAAAATTATTCATCATTAGTATTTAGATTGTATCTACATGTGTGAAGGAATACTTTAGCCTTCATTCAATAAAATTCATGACATATATAGAGCAATGATTCAATAATGTGAGAACTACATTTCACCTTTAGAATCCTAATATACATGTGAGAAATCCTTTTACATACATTCATAGTGTTTTCATGAAAGCTACATTTCAATCAACACAATAGGAACCTATCAGAGTGTTCATACATGAACATTCTATTATAAACATGCATAATCTTCGTATATTGCATTCAAGGATTCATAGACCATGCAATTCAACATATAAACATTCACTATATTAGAAATTTAAATGATTGTAATTCAATTATTTATTCATTCATTGCATTTGTATACTCATATAATCATATTTCAGGTCATGTGGGTATAACCCTTCAAATTTAGCACTACATAAAATTAAACTTATACCATAATGTAAGCACCTCCGCCATAAGTGGATCAATCCATTCATACTCAATAATTAAATACCTCTACCATAAGTATATCACACATCTACCTTTCACAATTCTACCTCTACCATAAGTATATCACACATCTACCTTTCACAATTCTACCTCTACCATAAGTATATCACACATTCTATTTTTGATTAAGGATCAATCTCAACACATAGATTAAAGATACTACAAGAGGTAAGACAATTGACATCCCCCATCATCCACATATGCAATTTATCATAAAGTCATTCATAACTTCACTTTTAGGGTCCTGATCCTCATCTCACCAATATATCAATTAATCAGTACAATAAGATATAACTACTATCATGACTTCATAAACTAACTTCTTATAAACATTTAGGAAAAATCATGGGTTCTTGGAGGAATTCAATGTTAAACGAACTTATAATTTTCAACCAAACTTTAATTCATCAATATAGATGCTTTGAAAACTTTTTAGCATTGAACCAATGCTTAGATTAGAAAATAGGATTTTTATATTTGAAAGATTTTGATTTTTTTTATTCGACTCCTTGAAATAAAGATTGATGAAGGATGAAGGATTGTCATACCTATATTAAGAAACCTTGAAGAAAATTTATGAAGAAACTCTTTTGAAATCCTCAAACCCAAACTTCCATGGCTTCTTCTTCTTCCTTGAATTTAGAGAGAGAAATATTGAAAGAAGACGAACTTTTTTTTATTTGAACTGGGTCTTTTGTGAAAGTGATTTATTTAAGTTATATTTTAATATAAAATCCCTTATACAGTTATTTAGAAATAATATTAAATAGCATTTTCGTTTAACTATAAAATAATATTTATGAAATTGACCTTCCATATATGGACTTAGCCAAAAAAATCTAAGAAAATGTTAAAGGATGAATTTAAGATACTTGAAGTGATTTACTAGCCTTGGACCCTCCCTTAAACTTACAATTAGCCAAAATTTTAGACCTTTTTATATTTCTAATTTATAGATAAACTTATAAGGCTCATATGTTAGGCTCTAGTTCAACCTTTTATATTGCGAGTCGTTGCAATATTCAAATAAAACTTAGGAGCGCTGATATCTCAATTGATGACATTATTTTCGATGAATCATTTAGTGATTTTTCGAAACCCTACTGATAATGATGTGTTTCACATGCCTATATACTTTCCTGACTATGACGGGTTGGGCGAGGTTTGGACTAGGGTCAGATGGACCCAAATAGCTTTGGTCAACTGATAGGGAGTTTTTGTGATGCTTCTAGAACTATCAAGTCTATCTCGGGAGATTGTAAAGGGTAATCTATGGGATCAAACCTTCTCCAGCTGGACCCTTATTGTTTTAGTCAACCTTCAAATGAGTTAATTAGGAATTTTATCAATTCTTCTTGGACATTTCAAGTTCACATCGAGGGAATTGGGAAATTTTGCTGGAAATGGGGCGGCGGTAGTTGAGATGGTTAAGGACATGTGATCACCGGGCTACTTCATAGTTGGAGCAGCTCAAGAGTTTTGGATGAAGTGTATGTGTTGTTGCACTAAGTTCCTACCCATGTCTCCACGTACTTTACACGCCATCAGCGAATTGTGGTTCCAATCTTTGAAAAGAGTTCAATAATCTTTTGAATTCTAACAGATTGGTACATTCTTCTCCGAAGTTAGGAAGTCATTCAGTAAAAGGTAGGGTTGTAGAACAGAAACTCAATGCTAATATAAGTAATTGTAGCTATTTTTTCAAAATGACAAAAAGATAGTGAAGACTCGAATAACGTAAATAAACATCGAAAACACACTATATTTTCCCTGAGTGACAATGTTAATAATAATGAGTACAAGAAGAAGATGGATAGAAAAATTAGGAACAGGGAATATGTAACTATAAAGGCAAAACTTGGAGATACCCGTGTACCTCCTGAAGTGAAGCTAACCCCAGGGATGTATTCCCATCCTCCTCCATGGATGTCTTTAACATCACCTAATATGATAAAGTGACGAGGATCACAAGTGTCATTTGTTTCCATTCCAAAGTTGAAACCACATGCAGTAGTGTCCGCTAAAAAAACTAGCAAGAAAGTGCATAAAAAGAGAGTGATGTTAAACCAAAGAAGGTTGCTACTGTTAGATTCCTTGTTGTGTTAATGTTCATGCTTCTATTTGGTGGGTTTGTTCCTTTATTGAAAGTGAGATATTGAGGTATGTGGGAACCATTTGTGATTGGATTTTCGAACAACATCATGGAAGATTTTTGACTGTTGATGGACAGATGAATAGGACGAGATATTCTAGGAACTACGATGGAAAAGATCATAGCTTACATTGTGGCCGGGGAGATTAGGGTGAAAGAAATATAAGGACTACCAATGGCATCTCATTGAAGTTTTTTAAGAAAAATAATGAGGCATTGCTCGCAGTTCCTTGAGACATAGTGCATGTCCCTGGTATCCAACCTTTCCTTTATCGAAATCCTACAGCGGGAAAAAAGATTCTTGGATCCGAGGAGAAAGAGAGACAATTCTGTTAGCCGAACATAGAAGAAAAAGGGAAATGACAATCCTATTTTGCTAAACAAAGAAAAATCTAAATACATAAAAACAAAAAAAAAAAAATGGACAACTTGCCCAGGCAAATTAATGCTTGTAATGTTTGTGAATGAAGCGTAGAATGATGGTGGATAAGAATTTGGAACACAGAATCAACCAGCACAACACCAAGTTATACTCATCACATTTGAAAACATAGACATCGACTCAAATATCAACTCTAAACACAAAACAGGAAATAAAATAATTATAACAAAATGGGAAAAAACTTTATAATTTCATATATACAAACACAATAGAAGGAGAAAGCTTGCCAATCAAATCCACTGACAAATAGATATTATTGAAATGTTTGACTTGATATGAACTTTTGATTTGTACTCACAGTATAAGGACATTTGATTTGTTCCTCTTTTGATTAAAAATTGTGGAATTAAATATGTGAGTTGATATAGAAAAAAAAATTGTTTTCTTTTTAAAATCCAACAGGTAATTTTTCCGCGCTTTGCACGCTCATAAATAATAATTGCATTTAACTTGCAAATAATTCTTTACTTATATCCATACATTATAAATAATGGAAAAATTAGGTTCTTAATAAATCATTTGTAACATAGTAACATGAATTTGATTATTTGTCGTTATCACATAACTGAAGAACCACTAATGAATGTATTATTGAGGAAATAGTTAATCATTGGGTCTTTAGTTAACATTAAAAGAAAAATAAAGAAGAAAATAAGAATGTATATACAGAGGCATTTCCGAAGAAAATTACATCTTTAAGTTTCATAGATTATACAATTGTGATATATGTCTAGGAAAAAATACAAATATTTGTTACCAGATTAAAAAAAAACTACGCTTGAACATGAAAGAAAATATAACTTTTGAACTTACATAATGAACTTTTACAATAGATAAGTGGGAGACTTCATATCTATGTTAAAATAAATAATATGTAAGCTTATATATAGTACTTTTAAGTCATAGAATTTTATATTTAATATCAAAACATGTATTTTTTTAAATGAGTTCAATAATTATTCTCTACACAAATAATACACATATTATATGTGTATATGTTTAATATAACTTGAGATAATACCTTTGCAGAAACATTAAGAATAGATTTTAGTACATGTATTTTTTTAAAAAAATTAACATCATAAGCATAAATCAGTGACAACAAAAATTGCGAGGATATGTAAAATTAGAATGAAATAGAAAGGAAAATTGACTCCATTAAATGCACTATGTCCGCTTATGAAAATTATTCTCCTCTAATATCGGAGGTTTAAAGAATTAAATCCTCTTAGGATGAAACGATTGCATTCACCATGGTATTGGTACAAGAATAATAATGTCCGTAAGCCACTCAACAGGAACAAAACACATGAATACTATTGTGTAGAAAAAGAAAAAGAAGTTCAGAATTTTCATTGTTTGAAATGAGAGGAAACCCCTCTATTTATAGGAAATAAAGTCTAGTGTGAACAAATATGCTCATTGTTCCTTATTTGAAAGGTCGCAACTCTTTGGAAATATCACAACCCTTCGGAAAGGTAACAACCTTTCATAAAAGTCGCAATTATTCATAAATCTTCAACTTTTCTTAAAACTCACCACTCTTCGTAAAAGTCACAACTTTTTTTAAAGTCACAATTTTTCATAAAAGTAACAACGTTTTATAAAAGCCACGTGTTTTTTATGAAGGCTAGTTTTGGAAATAAATAAATTAAAAGGGAGTATAGGTATGTGATGGAGCCACATAGGTGGGCTTAAGGTTTTTTTATGTATATATATATATATATATATATATATATATATATAATTCTAATTATATACAATTTGAAAGGAAACAAATTTTACCAACCACATTTTTGAAACTTAATAATTTACTTTTTATTTGTATTGTTTTTTATTTATTTTGATTGTAACCTTATATCTTACTAGTCTTGGGAACGTGCGTTGCACGTTTGTCCCCTATTACTATATATATTTGTAACCTATATAAAATTGTAAATTAAAATTATATATGCATTCACATATAGATAGTTTTTTTTTACTATATAAATATACTTGTTGATGAAGTAGATAGTATGTCCCAATTTCGTGAATTTGTAAACAAATGATTCATTATAATTATTGAAATGCTAGATTATCTAGCTAAACAAGAAATTCTAGATCTTTAGCATGGTCCGTGACGTGGAACGTTGAGGGGAGGGTCCTGAACCAGTTGGCATTGTCCAAGAATTTCCACCCCCTAAATAAAAGTATTTCTCTTTTGATTTGTCACCAGGTATGTGGGATTTCACTAGTGGGTTCCTTGCGTCCACTAGGTCCGTAGTATTCAATCAATTCTTTTAATCTTACTTAGACCTAGGATTTTCTAAAACCTTAGGAATTATTGTGAATTAGTAGTTATAATATTCTTAATCGAATTATCATGTTTACATAGAGACATTGCTTAGTTCATTGCATGAAACTCAGAACCCTTGTTGTGTTGATTCTCTTTGTTCATAAATTATTCTCTTAGTTCATAAATTATAATTGATAGGGTATTTCAATAGATAAACATGCCTCAAATTCCAAATGTTACACTATTATATTTGCTTATCAGAATATTGAGCTATTTAATATTTCGGTTATGTTGTATCATATACATTTCCAGTTGGAAATAGACTTAGCACTGAGTTGGACTAGGGTTCATACTACCCTCATAGTCCTAGAGCTACATGCCCCCGTAGGATTATAAGCCTCATCTGTTGGGCATCAGATTAGTGATCAGGTCAGTCATAACTTTTTTCCCTTGGCAAGGTACATTTGGTCCTTTTGATGGGCGTATACATCAGACTTGGTTACATGGTTTTGTGTCGTTTTTAATATCTCTCACATTCAGACTCTAGTGAATTTGATTGGTTAAAAGGCACTAAAAGAGGGTGTGTACCATCAAGTAATACTGGAAGTTTCAATTTAACCAATTGAAAATTCCATTTAGAATGATTTTGAGATTGGAAATCGAGGTTATATAAGCACAAGTTAAAGTAATAAAGTTTTTGGTACACCTACAAAAACTTCACAACATCACTGTTCGAAGAATCCAAATTTCATTTAACTAGTCGATGTTTCTGGAATTGGCAATTTTAATCTTGGATCTTTAATGGAGGACCCAAACAAGTTTAAAAATCGGTACATAAAGCCTAGGAAATTTTAGTTTAAACTACTATGAATACAAGTGTAAAATTTTAAAAATCCAAGACTGGTCGTAGAGCCTAACATAGGTGTACGTCCATGACGTTTGGAAATTTTGTTTCAAGGACGTAATAGTGTGCTTTAGCCTATTTGACTAGCTTATAGGAGTAGGAAATGTATGAAATTAGGTGTAAGGGTAGTTAATACTTGTTTAGGGCGATTCGTGGTTGAAATTTTCGAGTACGACTCCCCAAGGACAAATCAATTGCCTTTGAAGATGACCCTAACACATAGGAGGCAGCACTGCCTGGGCAGTGTGCAACAACTAGAGTCCATCAACGGCTCTTGTTTGGATCGATGGGGCATCGATGCCGACCATCGTCCCACAATTAGCCAAAATATTTGAGTCCCTCGGATGCAAATTCTCTGAACTCAATGACATTTGTGCATCACGGAAGGGACTGTGCCCGACGGCTCATAGACGGACAGTCGATGGGGTTCCGTCTTTGAGGGTCCATTTTTCTGCACAATCTAAGCAAAGTCCAATTTAATTAGTTAGGGGTTTAGGTAATTAATTAGGGGTTAAAGGGAGTCTAATTAAATTAATTTATCCCCAATATAAAGACCCCCAACCCTTATTAGTCTAGACACACCTCACAAAATAAACTCTATACCTTCTCTCTTCTTTGTCTCTCTGTTTGGAACACACCATTGAAGACAAGCTAGGGGGAGGTTTTGGCGATGGAAAGGGATTATTTACTCATAAATCTTCATCAAACGTTAATGTATGGCATCTAATTCACCTTTGAGATTTATTTCCTCAAAGGTCTCCTTTTAAGTATTTCAAAAAGTTGAATTTTCAATTGGGTTTCATTCAATTACAAATTTGATGTTATGAAATCCATTGTTTATGGTTTATTTAGGTTATAATGAATGTATTATATTTATTTTAACTTGATTATGGTAAATTGTGATTGTTTGGTCTAATTTGAAGAGCATGATCCTTAACCCTTAACCCTAGGTTTGATCTTGATGTGAATTAGGTTGGGATTGATTCAATTGACTTGATTATTGGTTAAATCACTATTAGATGATACTGTTACACTAATCATGAACAAATTAAGAAGAATTTTAGTCTTTCATACGTGTTCTTGAGAAGTGATCTAGGTCATGAGAATTTACTTAAGTATCTTGTCTTAAGCTTAAATTTAGTATTTATCTATGATGTAGTGACTCTTTTAGTCTTGTTATCATGTAAGTTATTGAATTATGATGTGGTACATGTAATTGAATTGAATTGAATTGAGGGTTTATGGTAAGGCCTTAGTGATGAACTATGAAGAAGGCTTGGTAAGTCTTATGATCTCGATCATTACTTCCAATTGTGATTAATTGTGGTTAAGTCGTGATGTTATATTGGAGTATGCCGTGTATTAGGATTGTTAGGATGGTATGACGTTGAATTAAAATGTCCTGACTATGTTGTGACATTTATTAAGGTGTATGTGTTATAAGGATGGTGAAGATTATCAATGTTCATTATTTTGATATGAAATGCTAATGTGTCAACCTCACTTATATATGAATTGTAATGAAAGGACTTATACTCATAAATTTCTTATTGAGCTATAGATGATGATGAATATACAAGGGATAGACACTATGACCAAAACTAAGCTATGATTGATAATTAAATCTTAGAGACATTTCAATAAATGGACTTAGCTTAGCACCGAGTGAACTTGACAATGGGAGGTGATGATTTCCCAAAGAGGAAGATTCACCCGATAGTTCTACATGAGATGTTGACTTCCCGAAGAAGAATACTCATCCAATAGATTCCCATGAGAGGAGATACCAATTACAAAGTGGTATGAATAGGGAATATAATATCTCTTAGTTCTTGAACTATGTTTCCCCTATAGGAAGACTAGCTAGTGGATTCACTTAGAAAGCTACATTCATGTTTGGTTTTACTTTGGCTGGTAGACCACCTTTCATCGGTGTAAGGTTTAACAACACCTGATTCCACATTTAGATCTTGTGGTCTATGTCTGTTAAGTCAAGTATTTCATAAACTAAAATAAGGTAATGAAGTATAAACAAACTAAGGTGACTTAACTTTGGAAGGGTTATGGGGCTCGACTTATGCGTTGCACTAAGTTGGCTTTAAAACTTTTATCACTTCTACTTGGAGGTTTACATAGACCTTTATATACACATAATATATATATATATATATATATATATATATATATATATATTATGTGTATATAAGGGTCTATGTAAACCTCCAAGTAGAAGTGATAAAAGTTTTAAATTTTCTGTAAAATTTGACTTATGAATGTAATGATGTAAGTTAAGAGACTAGTCTTAGTCCTCAAAGAGGCAGATGACATTGGTTACGTCTAGGGGGTAAACATGAATGTGACAACGAGTGAGGACATTGATGGCTCATTATCAATAATGGTGGTAAAGGCTTTGAACAAAGGGAGAGCAACTTGCAGCAAAGAGAACTGGAACATGTTTTACGTAGGAAAGATCACCTAATGTTTATCTATGTTCGCGAAGTAATTTCTCAAATGACCTATTATGCTCGAATAGTTTTGAGGTTTTCTTGAAGGATAACAGAAAAGATGGTAATTTTATGGCTCCAACATTACACATTTCTACTCCTGAAGTGAATAATATTTTGCAAGAATGGGAGGCTCCCATGGCACTCAAATCCAATTTAGCAATGAAGTCATCCATAGTCACTTTGAACACATTAGCTCATGAGTTCCCTACCAAATATTTGGAGTCATTTAGGGACCTTCAAGATAAATTTGTACAACTCATTTTTTCCAAAAGGGAATGAAAAAAATATGGTCAAAGGTATGTCATTACTTTCTCAAGCTTATCTCACAAATAATTCAATTATTTCAAATGAAAATCAAGGGAAGAGGAGTGATCCTAGGTGGGAAGATTTGGTTGATGAAGAAGTGCAGGTCTGACCTCCTATTTGTGAATGGAAAATTCAGTCCAGAAGCTTTAGAATTTGTTACTAAATGTGAGATTGCAATGAAGAATGCAGCAAAGTCTTAGCATCAGGAGTTAATCCAACTAATGTTTCTGCTAATTATTTGGGCGATAATTCTTTGAATGAGGATGAGAAATATAATATATTAGACAAATGTTTTAATAAAGTGGATAGGGATGGGGATATCTCACCTAGGTATCAAAGAAGTGGAAGTAAAAAAATAAAAAAGAATACACATGGTAGGCAACACAGTTGGGATGGTATACTAACCTGAGAGTTTGTTCCAAGGAAAATATCTATGCCACTGGCAAAGAAAAATCATATGACAGTATCAATAGATTTAACAAGATTCAATCAACCCAAGAAAAAGTGATGAACTATCAAGTGTTGTTAGACAAATTTGAAGAAAAAGGCAAAAGGAAAATACTTTAGGTCACTATAGACATACAACCTATTTTTTAATTCATACATTTATAATAGGAAGGTTGAGGTTTATAACACCACATTCTTCTTGGCTTTTATATTTTTGCACTATTTAGGTATCCTCATTTGTATTATCATCATAGAGTATGCTACTAACGCAATGATGGCGTAGAATACGTAGATTCTCTAGTTCTTATTAATTAGTAGAGGTTCATAACTTTATTAGGAATAGAAAGGTAAGGACTAGCCCCCTTGCTTGAACTTATCCATATTGAGGATTTTTATATTTTTTTTCTATTAATAAAAAATCAATAGATATGTCTATTACTATATTTAAAAAAAAAAACATATCATGTTTATGATAACTACTTGGTCATTGCATTCAACTCAGTAATTCAGAATTTACATTATGTTCAAATTATGTCATTGCTCAGCTATTCTTTGTTTGATCTATATATTTGTTCAGATTTTTTCTATATTATGCATGCTCAGTACATTAAAAGTACTAACACATATGTTGTGCTACATCCTTTCTTTATTTAGGTTCAGGAATTAAAAAACCAAATCATGCATTGATTGGTTTCCCATCCGTATCCAAAACCTTCAATGACGAGTCCTTATACTTCGAGGGCAATATACATATTATCTTTCATATGCAATCATTTATTTCTGCTATATGTTTTGCTAGGGTTTGCGGGGGGGCATGTTAATCAACTATAGTTAGTAGCGAATTTTCAGAGATAGTATTAGATTCAGCTTTAGCTTTGAGTGAATGCTCAATATCACTTAAATCTTAGCAATTTTTATATACATTCAATATATTTTGGGTCTTCCCCACCTTCAGTTCTTAATTGATTTAGAATAAGGATTATTTCATGTTTTACTTAGATATTCTCAGTATGCTTGTTATATGCAAGTTTCAGGGTTAGCTTGAGGTTACTCGTGATCCTAGGTCCCGTGTTCCGTTAAGGGGGTAGCCTCGGAGCATGATAATTCACAACATTATGTTAGATAGACGATAAAGTAACACAATCAAAAATTTTCATTCAAAGTAATAATCTTTTAGCAATCTCTGTTTAAATTACTTGTATTTAAAAATATATTGCTAAACTATATAAGTATTATCAAACTCATCAAGTATTAATAAATATTTTGTGAATGAAGTTTCACTTAAAAGAATAATAACACAAAAACAAAGAAAATAGTTCCATAGCTATACAAAATAATACAGAATTACATAAAAATATGAATTGCATACCAAATTTATTTTTGACAACAATACAGTAACTCCAAAATGGAAAAACAAAACATAAATTTATAAGAGCTCTAACATAAAAAAGTTCTAAAGAAATAAATAATGGCCAAAACCCCCCACAATCTATAGCCAGATTTTCCAACTACAGACTCATACTTTACGGGGATACTATAACCCCTCTGAAATTTATAAGACTGTAATTATATATTCCCTAATTTCCTGTCAATGTGAGTGTATTTCACTCTCTTTCATAGAGTGATCACCAAAACAATATTAAAAATATTGTTTAAATTAATTATTTCATACACACGCACGCACGCATGTACATACAGATCCGTGCACCTACACATGCACGCGCGCACGTACACAGACATACAAATTTAATTTCTTTCTTCTATATGGTAGCATATGCCAAATCTCTCCACCCTTATCATCCCAAATCTGATGCTCCATTGCCACCTCTCCACCGGATCAAGTGTTAAATGTCTTAACAACTGTCACGTAAAAACTATGAAAAAAACAATCAAATCCACTATCTCCAATCAGCAAAAAATAATTTCAATCAGATTAGACTCATAGTGGCCATGGTGGTGGTGTGAATATACTCTTTTTCAAGCTTTATTATTTGAAAAAAATGGTGGAGATCTCTTTGAGTACGTTGATGAGCTAACGTTGAAGGCGGATAAATAATTTAGGTGTAGGTGGAGATGGTGGTGGCAGTGAAATTCTTAGACTATTGCTGGCGACGATGTCATATCCCTCTAGAGAAGACAAAAGAAAGCCCCCAATATAACCCCCAAATTTTTCTCCAAATAAAAGTTCTTACAAAATAGTTAAGTTTAAAATATGAATACATAACAAAGGTTTGAGAAGAAAGTGAAAAAGAATGTCTCTTAAAGAAAGATCTACTGTTAAAATACACGTGTAAAGTTGGTGTGATTCACCACAAGACACAAATCTGGTTATGACATTTTAAGGCACAACTTATTTCATTCTCAAATAATTCAGGGGGGTTATAGGAACCCCATGAAGTATGAGGGTGTAGTTGGAAATCCTGCTATAGGTTGGGGGATTTTGGCCATTTCTCTAAAAAGGAATATATAGGTCATATATTATGCTTTTCACATTAACACTTGAACTATATTATGAGAAAACTTCTCTTCTTAATTTAAGAATGAAGCTATTTACTCTTCTCCTTAGTTAGCTTCTTGACGACATGTATTAATATGATTATCAAGGAAGAAGAAAAGAGAATATAGATGATAGAAAAGAAAAGAATATGATGAACTAGGGAGAAATTTACTGGTACATATAGTAATATTTGAAAGTCTTTTCACCTACGAAAATTTATTAATTGAGCACATTGAATCATGATACATAAAATTTTATTTTGTTTCCAAAATTCAAAGAGTCACCGAATTGGAAGATCTTCATACATTATTTTGCCTTATACTCTAACTAGGTGAATTACTCATGCTTCACACGAAATTGAACTATGTTAATAAGCTCACATTGATCATTCGGATTTCTAATCTATACACTACATTGTAAAGATCATTTCAACTTAATACAATCCAAAACCTTATAATACTTACATTTTTTATTTTTTATTTTTAAAACATAAATTATGAGTCATAGAGATATTTTAAGTATATGAAAGAAGTTTAAGAAATATCCATGGAAATAGTTTGTCAGAAGTAATGAAATTTTCTATATTTCAAGAACTTATAAAGAACAACATATGACGTTAAAGAAGAAACCAAAAAATCTCGAACAAAAACTCTCCCAGGTGATGTGGAACATCATGTCCATACAAGAACATGATTAATTAATTCAAACAGAGAGCCTCCTGCTCTTTCTTATTGTCCCTAAAATTTATACTATCGTAGATGTTTTTCCTCATCATCTAAGAATAGTCATATTTATTTCTAGGTTTAATATCACGAGCCGAACTTATTTGGAATTAAACAATAGTTATTATTATGGTTATACTATGCAATTACGACGAATGAAAGTAATTATCAATCAAGCAGTACGCGACATAATTCATAACTGGATATTCTAAAAAATAAATTTACACATAACATATTCAAATCTCAAACCATAATTTTCTGAGTGATTGAATTAAAAAATATCCGCAAATAATAACAAAGACAATCTTACTTTCCAAACAATCAAGAATAAAAACTAATGTTGCTTAACATATTTTTCAAAAAGATAGTTTGTCGGTCTGTATCCAAGTTTACAGTTCACAAGTTTAATTGAAATAAGCCAAATGAAAGAGTTATTAAGTCTTTATGAAAAAAGCAAAAAAATAAAACTTTATTGAAATCAAGAGTTGGTCACTACGGCAAAAATGAAATTTAGCGACAGTTATAAATGTCTCTAAAAAAAGTCCATAGCAAAATTGAAACTAATGACAATTACTTAATTTAGGTAAAGGCTCTAGCACTCTTCGTTACTATGCATATTCATTGTTGATAAAAAATATTTTTGTTTTAGTGTATTTTGGACATTTTTATTAGTTTCGAGAAAATTGGATATCTTATTATGCTTGAAAAGAAGAGACGAAGAAATATGACAAATTAGTTAATTTGTGATAAAAGAACTTAACTTATTGTCTCTACACCATATTTTAGGAAGGTTGTAATGACATATAAAGTGTTTGTACCTAAAATGAGCAATCAATATAATATATGAACTGTGGCAAAGAAGAAAGCAATTTGTTTGGTTCTTTTAACAAATATCCACATTAGTTCCGTATAAGTTATCACATATTTATTGTTCTGTGAAATAAAATGAAGCAAACCCCACAATCAATTTTCCCAAAAATATACGAATAAAACAATAGAAAGAGACAAAATAGAAGATAATTTTTTTATCATCCTCACTGAAATTTTTAATAGAGTAAAAAAAAAGACAACAAAATAGAAAAAATAAATAGCAATAGATACATGAATTTTCTATGACTTGCACTAAAAGATTAAGCTTCATTAGATATGAGGAAGAAAACTTTGAGGAATGAGATACACTTCATAGGAATCGTAATTAATGTATTTATATTCAACTCACCTCTAGAGAAAAAACATAAAAATAATAGTGGAAGAGAAAAATATTTTTGTTTATTAAAGAACCAAATATAATGAATCTAACAATTTTAGCAGTTTTTTTAATTGTAGAGTAAAAGATGCAAGAGTAGTCATGTCAAAGTGCGATTAAAATCATTTTTCTTTGTATATATGAAGAAAACTGTACGAAGGGAAGAAAGAAAAAATTGATTTTCCATCATCCTTGCTGAAATTTTTAATAGAGTTACTAATGAAACAAACTTCATAAGTAGAATAATTAATGTATTTGAATTAGACTACCCTATAACAAAAAAAAAGCCTACAAATAATAGTGGTAGAAAATCATAACTTTTTAATAAAAGGGGAAAGCTAGTTTTTGTAATCGATAAATTTAAAGGGGGATCCTTGTTTGTGATTGTGCCACCTAGGCGGAAAAGGCGAAGGCTAGTTTTGGTAATAGATAAATTTAGAGGGAAATCCTTGTTTGTGATTGCGTCACGTAGGAAGGCCTATTGTTCTCTTTTATATGTATATATGATTGAAATTAACCTAATCAATTATAATTATAATGTAATAGCTAAAAATATCAACTGTACTTGTCACAAACCCGACCGTCGTGACTGGCACCCACACTAACTCTCCCGTGGGAGAACAACTACTACGCAACAATTCAAGCAACTAAACCAAAACTAAGAAATTTAAGTTACGAAAACAAGTTAAATAAACTAAACGAGAAGTTCCCATAAACATCAACAAGGATTATAAAGTTATAACTAAATGATGCGGAAGTGAACAACCTAGACCCTAAGAGTCAATGTACCAAAACTACTAGACGATAACAAAGTCTAAGACAAAAAGGGTCATAACCCCAACTATCATAAAAACATGTAAAAACTAGTCTAAGTCTGAAATGCGGACATAGACTCAAAGAATCAAAAGCATCAAGGAAGATGCTAGCTCACCCTTGAATTTGATAACAACGATCATAGTTCTTCTAAGTGAGGTCTGTCAATAGCCACTGGAAGATACCTTGTACTCACCAAAAATAAGAGCACGTGCATTATTAGTACACAACCACCGTGCAATGGTAAGAACACGTGCCTATATATCCCCCCAGTAAGTCCAACATAAACAAGTCAAACAACATTATAATAACATGAATATATATCAGCATATAGAGTATTATCAACATTTACGAATAACGATCAACTTCATATTTATCAAATTACATAATTATGTCAAGTAGTTTGTACTCTCATGGAACCCAAGTACAAACTTTTAGTGCATCAAAATGTGGTACTCGATCCCATAATGTCTCAATATGGCAACCTGATCTCATTTTAATGATGGAACCTGGCAATTCGATCCAGTTAGTTATGGTGAAACGTAGAAATCCAATTCATCAACACACCATAATCACAAAAACAAGAATACTTCCAAGTCATACAAACAAGAATGATTCATGGTAGATAATCATTTCTCTATCTCATTTTACAACAAGTGTGATTAATAATGCAACAATTATATACATACAAGTATCATAATGAATCAAGAACATGCATATATCGTATAATCACATAATAACAACTATTTCCTACCCCGAAACAAGTTTGAAACCCTAAGAATCTAGATCTTTACCTATCTGAATTATTTCCTCCTATTCTTGGCCTACAAACAATCAATACAATACGGGAATCGATACATATTCACTAATTACCTGGATTTCTAACATTTTTGGGAACCCTAGATCATGCCTATGATCACATGTACCCAATTTAGGGTTGTTTCCACCATAGTATCTATAACAAAACCCTTTGTCATTAAGATTAACCCATTCTATTACCTTTTGAAAGATCAAAAACTGGATTCAGGGAGTGAAAATCTTCTTTGTCATTAAGATTAACCCATTCTATTACCTTTTGAAAGATCAAAAACTGGATTCAGGGAGTGAAAATCTTACCATTAGCCTCAAGAATAGTGAAAAATGCCTAGGAGTCGCCTGGTATTCGTTAACTCTAAAAATTTAAAAGTTCCAAATATGGTCGTTTAGGTGTATATTAACGACATTAAGTCGTGTCTCGCCTGTCAGGGCGGCGAAAACCTCTGCCAAGGTAGGATTCCTAAAACAGAGAGCAATATAAAGAATTCTAAAATCCAATTTCCCAACACACCTCTAACCTATGACGCTAAAAAAAACATTTTACGCGAAGATCGATTTTGAAAATTTTTCTATGGAATTTAAAAATGTTAATTTCACAACCGATGCCATCATTTTTTATGAATCATTCAATGATAGTTTTCCAAATCCTACAAATGAAGATGCATTTCAAAACCCTAGTTGTCTTCAAAACTTTCTCTGGTCGGAGTCGAATTTGGACTCAGTCAAATGAACCCGAATAGATTTTGTGAACCTAAGAGTCAATTGATGGGGAGTTCTGAAGATGCTTCAGGAAAATTCAATTCCACCTCAAGATATTTTCTCGGGGAAGCATTAGTTAACAATGACGTGGACGAAAAGAGGATGATTAAAAAAATTAGGAACAATGGAAGTGCTCACTAGTCAAGGAAAAGAAAAAAACATTGTCTTGAGGATTTAGAGAATCAGTTTATGATAATTCAATCAACAGTTCAACATTTGTATAAAAATTTATGCTTTGCAATGGATCAAAATGTTACTCTAAAGGCACAACTTGGAGGTACTGGACTACTGGTGTACCTTCGCAAGTGCCGCCACCCCCCGAGATTAATCCCTATTTTCCGTCATGGATATCCTTTACACTATATTATATGATGAACCTAGAATAAATCCAGAGTGCAACTGGTTCCAATTCAAAATTTAAATCACAGGCACTAGCATCCCCGCCCAAAAGTAACAAGAAAATGGAGAAAAAGAAGAGTAGGTTAGAACAAAGAATATTGCAATGTTATCTCCCTTAGTGTGTTGTTCTTCATCTTTTTCTTTGGTGTGTTGTTCCTTTAGAACAAGACTCTTCATTTATGAACGGAGAGTGTTTTTTGAATGGATTTTATGAAAAAAATATTGGAAGATTTTTGACTATTGACAGGCCTGTGAATGTGACTGGTTGTTCTTGGAAATACAGTGGTAAAGATCATAGCTCCCATTGCGGCCGGGGAGGTCAGCGTGAAAGCAATCAGAAGAACACTAATAAATATGCAAATGAGTTCCCTTATGTGGGCAATAGTAGTGATCATCTGGAAGCCTCTCTTTATGTCCAAAGGAATGATAAACTTGTTGAGATTTTTGGGAACTTGATAATCAATCTGTATTGGCAAGTGAGAAAGCCATGGAATATCATGAAAGTGTTGATATGAAAAATAGAGAGGCAGGACTCATGGGTTATTTAACCCCTGCTATCCGAGGAATCCATCCTCACATATATCGTTGTCCTTCCATTGGACAAAGCATTCTTGGATCTTAGGCGAAAGGGAATGTAAAGTCAACTATGCCGGAGTTCTACCATTAAGGTCTTTCCGGTAAGTATTGTTAAATCTAGACTGACTATTAATTCTTATCTTTTTCCATTTTTAAATTGCTTTGAGTCACATTGTATGCTCCAAGAAAATTTATCTTTTTAAATAGCTTTCTTCTTTCCAGTATTTAATTCATATGTTTTTGGAATAATAATACATCATCTCTCTTTAATTATCGAAGTAAGAAAGTGAACATTTCTCTAAGTTATATGCATTATCTTTGTGCATTCGATATTTACTCAAAAATTACAATTGTAGTTTCCAATTCCTTACATATTATAAAATTACAAGAAAATATTTTACTTTCTCCGAAATAATATGGCATCTTACCTGGGCAAACCAAAGCTTGGAATGTTGGTGAATTGAGCAAATAACCGTAGAATGATTATACAAGCAAACACCTAGAAGAAAGGATAAAAGAAGAGAACACATCCATATAGAGGCACACTCCATGTAGTCAACATGATAACAAAACAAAATTTTCTGTTTATTATCAGCTTTATCATGACCATAGTGAGCAACGCAACAACAATACAATAGAAACTTCTCACGTAGCGTATATGTTTAAGTTCTTAAACTCTACTTCTCTATTCTCTTGGATGGAGGCAATGTATGAAGCATATTCAATTCCTTGATTAGGTTAGTCATTTTGAGAAATCACATCATATTAATTAGGTGTCATTAACGTATAAAGAAATATGATTTTGTAATAAAAGATATATCTGTTGGAATGGCGTTGTCGCGTAACTATAATTTTTGAGTGCTATCGGAGTACAATTTTTTGTTGTTTGTGTAGAGCTGCAAATTGTTCTAAATTTCTGGGTCCTATCGAGATTCCAGTGATCTCTGGAACTCTATTCTTGTATTATGAATTGAATTCGAAATATAACAAATATTGTGTTGAGCTATAGAACTTCAAGTGACAAAAAAACAATCAATAGAGCACACTAAACTGAGTAAAAAATTTGCGGGGCTTCTAAATGGAAAAATAATACTAAAAATATTTCACCCAAGGGCCTAAGGTAATTTTCTTAAAAATCAAGGTTGCAACTGTTGGTTATGTCTATAAAAACTACTAAAGCAATGAGATGAAATCATGAGGAGTAAGACAAAGATGTTCTATGACATCCTACGTATCCTGAAGCTTGCTTATACTGTTCTTTTTACTCCCTTCATTTAGTGAATGCTCTTACTTTGTTTTAATGAATTTATTTCCAAATATAGTGAATATTGTGTTGAGCTATAGAATTTCGAGAGAAAAATAAAGAAGAACATGTTCTCTCAATAATTTTGGATCTGACACTAATAAATATTCAATTAAGCTTAAGTCTTAACAGTTAAATGTATCAAATAACACTCAAGCAATTACTTGTTGTCCAGTTACATCAACTAAAGATCGACCAAGTATTGCAATGATGGTTGATATTTTTACTACTATTCCATGCATATTGTCTTTGTAAATCTGTCAGGATATTGAACATACAATTCCTTTTAACATGTTACTAAATATATTGTGAGTTCATTTTCTTTGAGAGATCGATGGACAAATTTCCGACTTAAAAGGAATCTTTAAGTGAGTTACAAATCTTATTTTTTTGAGAAGGTAACAAATTTTTATGATTGAATGTTTATTGTCTGATCCTAGGGCGCTACTTAATTGCTGATCCAATCATTTTTTCATCGAAAAAGTAAACACTCCTTCAAAATTATTTTTAGAAGTTTGTCTTTACCTTTAAGAAAATTTCTTACTTCCTTGAAATTTCTTAGTGGATTTACTACTTGAATAACATTAGTAATGTCACATCTTTCGTACTTTTAACAATTAGTTGTTGTGTAACTATATACAAACCGAGCTTTGAAGCGGCTTCCTTTTTTATCCGCTCGTCCTTGTAAACTTTCTATCAATTGATAGAAAAAACAAAAAAATTAACTTCACGATCCGAGTCTACACGAGTTGTGACCGGCAATCAGGATCACAAACGACCCCAAGCGGAACCTTGTTTCTAGTATGCTGCTAATGAACTAAATCAGAATTAATTGAAGCAATAATTAGCCTATATCTGAATGATATGGTTGAAAGATCCATGGAACCCAACAACTAATGTCTAAAGTAAACTCTCCTCTATCTAGAAAAAAAAACATATAAGTTTTTCTTAAAATTACTCACATCTATCGCAAATCAATTAATTGTCTTGACGAAAAACCTAACTACTAACTACTTTTTGAAGTCTCCGTATGAGGACTCACCATGTGTTGACTGGAAAGTTGCAGTCTGTCTAGCTATGAGTCTGAGAGAACGCCTGAATCTACATCAAAAAGTGCTGCAACGGAAAGAAAAGTATGTGGTGTGTACTGACTATACAATGGAGCTAAGCATAATCAACTCGGGTGCAACATGTGACAGGAACTTATTAGTTTTCATTCATTATAAATGGAGTTAAATAAATTCGAAAAAGGGCCTAAAATACCTTAAAGTATTGGAAATGGTACAAAATTACCCTCCATCCACCTATTAGCTTCAAAATACAATTTCCACCCACCTATTGGGTCAAAAATACCCTTGTCATCCACCTTTTGGTTCAAAATTGACCACTTATTTAACGGTTTTATAATTAAACTATTTAAATATCTTTTAAAATACGTGGCGCTCAACTATTTGTTATAATGTAACTTATAAGTATAATTTATAAATCAATCCACTATCTACCCATTACTAATTAAATTCCTCTAAATTAATAAACCCGTCACATTATTAATGCAAGCTATTGTCAATTGAGAGTGTTTAAAAATTACCGAATTAAATTATCATATATTCAAGTGGCTAAATAAAAATCACCGATAAACTTAAAAGTCTGACTATATTCATCTTAATTATTCTTACGTCTTAATTATGTGATGTTACTTCATAGGTAACTTTTTTTCAAAATAATATATTAAAAGTTTTAAAACAAATCATAAATATTTATAAAATTATATTTAAAAAAGTGCATGAATTAATTCGGGATTTATTACTTCTTTACCTTTAATCATAAATTACAAATTCAATTTTGAAAGAAAGTGTCCTCCTAAATAAGCGGCTCAACTTAAATTTAATTGGGGCTTCGATTCGGACTCGGATAATTTTGGATGTCATTTTCAGGAATCTATGATTTCATCGTGTTTTAGTAGTGTTTATGATGATTTTTATATTCTAATTGGATTATTAATTGGGTGTGGTTTAGTTAGTAATGAGTGGGTAGTGTGTTGTTTTATAAATTTTATTAATAAATTAGAATTATAACCAATAGTTGAACGCCAAGTATTTTTCAAAATATTTAAAGAGTTTAATTTTAAAACAATTAAAAAAGTGGTCAATTTTAAACCCAAAGGTGAATGACAAGGATATTTTGGAGCCAATAGGTGGATAAAAAGCGCATTTTGGAGCCAATAGGTGGATGAAGGGTAATTTTGTACCATTTTTACTACTTAAAGGGTATTTCAGGCCCTTTTCGGAAATGAAAGACATTTGTAGCAGTTATCTGATTGAAATTCATCTCTAGAAACAAAAACAAAGGAAAGAAAGAAGAGAAGAAAATACATTCTGGCGGAAAGATGACTTTTAATTGAAGTAAAATGGTGTTTAAATACAGCAAAAATAAAATAACAGAAGCCTATATCTAAGCAACTACATTGCACATGATTGTACTATGAACAAACTGTTAAACATTTTAGCTTATAAATATGTTGAAGATGACTACGGAGCTGGAGAAAATCAAACATAAAAAATGTCGGGTCTAGTTGCAGTAAGATACATGAGACATGTAATTAATCTCCTTTAAAGAGTCTCATCCTCTTTTTCAGCTTCATCATTCTTATTCAACTTCTCCATCTGACTCATTGGAGTAGTTGTCTCTTTAAAACTTTCCATTCTAAACGTTGTAAAAATATTTTTTAAATACATCTTTTGACAGATGAACACTACATTGTGCTCTTGCTTGATTTCTATTCTAAGAAAGTACATTATTTCTCCCAAATCCAACATCTCAAAAGTCTGTCCCATATCTCTATTAAATTTCCCGACAAGTTCATTATTACTTCCAGTAACCAGTGATCATCTACGTATAGTGAAATAAAAATTAAAATAATTCCATCACATTTAACGTAGAGAGTAGCTTCACTAAGGCATTTTCTAAAGCCGAATTGAGTCAAATTCTCGTAAATCCTGATATATCAAGCTCTTGGCATTTGCTTTAGTGCATACAAAGCCCTTTTGAGCTAAAACACTTCATCTCATGTCCTTTGACAGCAAATCCTTCAGGTTACTCAACATAAATTTCTTGCTCAAGAAATTAATTCAAGAATACAGATTGAACGTCCAACTGAAACACTTTCCAACAATTTTGTGCAGCAATAGACAACAATAATCTGAAGGTTTCTAATCTAGCAATAGGAAAAAATGTATCAGAAAAATCAATACAAAAATTTTTACACATACCCCTATATAACTCCCCACCAACTTGGGGGGAGGGGTAGAGGGGTGGTTAATCTAGCGGGATGAAACAGTGTCCCATTCTATCCCGCATCTCCCCACCTCTATCCCCCCCATACACATCGCCTGTTGCAACCAAGGTCGGCGGTCCAGGACTCAAGCTGATACCGGGCCGATATGATCCCCTTGCCATCCCTATGATAGATCCTAGAAACTAAAATAGGGGAATGGGTTCGAGGAAATATAGAACAATACTTTAATAACAATAAACAATAATAACAAACAAATATGGACCATGAGGTAAGGAAAAATGACAATTTCACAACAAGACTGAAGAAAGGTGAAATCCAATGTAAAAAGAGACGAGCTGGACTCCCAAATCTCAATAGGCGAACATATTTTTTGTATTATTAAAATATCCTTCCTCAATAAATTAATGGAAACCTTAAAGCAAACATTCATGGAAAACAATGTCACAAAATAGGGCAATATAGTGGAAGCAACCCGAGCCACGTATTAATTCCATCATAATGTAATCAGATGTTCTAGGCATTGGTAATAAAGCCAACAATTTGTAAATATGTACCAGTCATGGTACCTGAGCAAATAATTAAGAAATTTCTTACAAGACGTGGTACCCGAGCCAACCGATATATTACCAAGTATGGTTTCCAAGACAATCAAAGAGATACCATGTACGTACACGAGCCAATCGTTAGTATGTACCATGTATGGCACCCGAGCCAACTTAAAGTCAGAAATCACACAATCACAACTACAATGAATAAAATCACACTTGTAAACCCAAGTAAATACGATAAGTTCATTGTATGTTATTAATCACATTTATTATTATGCATTCATCCCTTCTCGATACCCTAACATCATATTCTTTATGTATTACTAATGAAACAGTTAACATGTACATAAGACGTAATGTGAAACAATTCAACCATCGTCTACCTCGAACCTAGCCTAAAAGCTATATTGAGCGGGATTTTCCCCCTTGTTATAAAATTTATCTTGTTCTTGGTGAATAAACAATCAAAGTAACATAAACTATATCCAAATGACCTAAATATAACTAGATTATATCCCAATTCCTAAACCTAAGAAAGTTTCATAATATGTCCACCTAAACCAGCTTTTCTACACTATCAAGTCTAACCAAAACCTCTACTAAAGTCACTACCACGGATTCTAAGGCGTAGTATTTGAATTACCAAGCTAGGGCGTAATTTACTTGCCTTTACAGATGACTTCACTGGAAAACAGGTGAATGCTGCCCTAGGTTGCCTCTACTCTTCCCCACAATGTAATTTTCAAAGTATGACTAGTGTTTTTGATTTATTTTTTTTGCATTCATTGAGACTAACTGTGCTACAGCAACAAAATATCGCTATAGCAGCAGTGCTGCACCGGGATCTTCTACTATAGCAACAATTAATTACACCTTCATTGTAGTGTATAACCCACCATAGAAGCTTGCACGGGAAAGAAATTCAAAATCATCCAAAATTACCATTTGACAACATACCTCAAACTTTGACGTTCCAAACCAACCCCTTATTGCCATGATTGATATCGAGAGTTCTACTCATCCAAATTAAATTTTAAATGGACATATTCAGTTCTTAATATCTTAGAAACAAGAAAAATACATTCTACTAAATCATTTCACCCAATCCTTTCCAAGGATTTCCCTCTAACACATCTTTCTTATATTACATCCGAGTCTTGTCTAACCTAAAATTTTAAACTCACTAATCTAGAAAGTTTTCTTGCTTGATTTATTTCATAATAAGTTTTCCGGTAATGACGGGAAGGGTTTTATAAAATTTATTGAAGAAAAATTCTTAATAAACCTGTGATAGTAGCTAGCAAGACCCATCTAACATCAGTTGAACACCTAGGTCGGACCCAACTATTAGCTGCCTCAATCATCTACGAATCCAGCATCTCCCTCTTATTAAAAACCACATGCCCTAAGAAAGTTACTGAGGTGAATAATATGAAGTTTCAATACATTCTCCTTCTTACTCTTGGAGTAGATCAAATTATCATCTATAAACACAATACAAAGAAATATACAAATTTCTTAAGGAAACCAATTATCAAACTCATGAAGGCCATCGACACTTTGGTTAACCCAAATGACATCAGCAAGAACTCATAATGGTTATATTGAGTCATGAATGTTTTCTTAGGTATATCCTTAGGCATAATCTTGATTTGATGGTACCCGGACCTCAAATCTATCTTGAAAATTGCCAAAACACCATGCAACTAGTAAAATTGAACATCTATGAGCGGTAAAATATTATTTTTCCATATCATAACCATATTCAAATGCCTATAGTCTATGCACATCCTCATACTACAATACTCCTTACAAACAAGACTTAACCACCCTAATGGGAAGCATGGAGGTGACAAATCCCTTATATTGAAGTTCATGTAGTTTAGTTTGGAGTTCTCTCAATTCCGTTGGAACCATAAAATAATGAGGAATAAAGATAGGGTGAGTATTTTCTTTGAATATATAAACAAATCAATATCCATATATGGAGGAACGCATAACATGTCCATAGGAAACACCTCTAGAAATTCTGTAAAACATTAAGATCGACTCGACATAAGGGACTCTGTACAAACATTCCATAGAAGTGTTAAGAAGGCTAAACAGCCAACCCCCGTAGCCATATAGCCCGTACCAAAGATATGATCTTTACTGATTTAGGTTCATACAGACCATCCTACTCTAGTATATCACTACGTGGAATCTCTAGAGTTACTATATTAGAATTATGACTCAACACATCATCATAAGGAGACAACCAAGTCATACCAAAGATCACAATGAAATCCATCATATCAAAGGTAACCAAATCTAGCAAGTATGAAGACCTCAAATACCATCGAGCAAGAACGATACGTATGGCTCACTACTATAGGTTCCCTAATAACAGTAGAAATATGAAGGAGAGTTTGAAAAGTATCACTAAAAAAAATAAAACCTTAATGCAAATTTAACAAATAAATAAGAATAGGTTGACCTAAGATCAAATAAAATAAAAGTCATCCGGTCACAGACGTGAATAGTACATATTATATCAGAAAGGGTTACCTTTTCATAAAATTATTCATCATCACATTTTTCCATAAAGCAAACATGGCAAGAAACATATCTTCATCATCTTTGACTGAAAGAATGGATGTATGTTTATAATTTTCCGACTCTTCCATATAACTTGAGGAATCATTGAAAATAGCAAGAGACGTCTTCAACGCATAATCGGTAGTTTCTCTTATGCTAGACGTGTCATGGACCTTCTCCCTTGTTTTATTTTTGTCTTTGAGAGTGAGACACTCCTTTCTTCTGTCCTTCTCATGAACTTGAAGATGTTCAAATAGATCATACAACGACAATACTTTAGTATCCCCTGCCTCATAGACAATATCAAGTTCATCAGTAAAAGATTTGGGAAAAATATCCAATATCTTAGTGACCTTCTTCCACGTAGTGACATGTTCTTCTAGGAACATGAGCTCATTGTAATGGGGGAGAGTCTACTACGCATTTCATAAACAGATTCACCTTCTTCCAAGGTCAAGCTTTTAAACTAAGTAGTTAAGGCATCTAACTTATATTTCTTAGTTTACGCAGTACCTTCCTATAATATTCTCACGCAATTTGAGATTTCATTGGCTGATTGACAACATGAAATCAAATAATATTCATTTGCTCTGATTCCATACACTAACAGCTTCCTAGCTTTGTGATTTTTCTCAACCTCCCTTTTGTAAAAGTCATAGTATTATTGTCTGGTTTCAAGAACAACCCTTGTGACATCCCGAATTTTTACATCTATAGTTTGCCCATCGGACCCTCACAAATAACATCCCACAACGCACAATTTTCAACCATTATATAGTCAAACATGAACTTTTTCCACCACCAATTTTACGAACAATCAAACACAGGTTGCATCATTGGAGATCGACCTTCTTACAAAATTACTAGAGCAATCATTGTTCTCATGAATCTCTTTCTTGTTGTTAACCTTATAAAGAGCACAATCACTAATACAAATTGTTGGAATCTATGTATCCACTAATGGTTAATAGACCGGGTCCCTTGTTGAAGTTAAACTAGTAATGTCAGCACAAGCAGTAATATGCATCCACTACACGTCAAAAGACCAAGTCCTTGGACTCAGTTAGAATTATAACTAAAATAATTGCTGAAATTTAATGGCTAAAGGCAAAATATACACAAGGATTTTACATGGAAACCTCTTTCTCAAATAAGGTGAAATCCAATACATATTCTCACATAGGATTTTCAACCCAAACTTCATTCACTTAAACTGGGCACGGATTCAGATTACAAACTCTTGGAAGCTAGGAATTTAACTCTAAATTTCTTCAACCTCAATGTAGAACATCTAGTAAAATGAAAGCAACTAAGCAATAACATTATTTCCCACTATGCTACCTACCGTTTAGATAATTTAGATTTCAAATAAGGAACACATAGGTTGCCCTAAAAACCACCACCCTCTAGACAATTTAGACCTTACTAAGCAACAATGATGTTGTTGACTAAACCACCTAGGTTTTATATGATTTAAAATTAACCTAAAACACAACAATGTTTCACACAAAACCAATCAACTTAACTAATTTAGAATTTTTGTAGAACTGAAAAACATCTATTTACTTTACAACATAAGAATAGATTTGCAATGTAAGCACATAAGACATAAAGGTCGAAACACAACCAAGACTCTTTTAATTATATTATGTCCCTTTGTTTAGAATGAGCATCATTTTTACTTGAGGATGTCTTATTATTATTTTTTTTGGATTTTATGAAATCCAAAACTTTGTTACCCAAAAATTGGGTTTGTGTTTGAAGAAGGGACTATTACCAAAGTGGAAACAAACCATTTGGACAAGGCCATTGGCTTAAATTCTGCTGTCATGAAATGTTGTGCACCAGCCACATCAGAGTTGAAAGACATTTAACACCTCTCTTTTTGTCCTTTTCTCGTTTTCATACTTTCTAGGGCTAAGTCCCTCGCTGCGTTCTTTGATGCTTGAGTTGTTGAAGAAGACTTGCTAGCTTTATGTGATTTTGAATAAATAATATTATTTGTTTATTGTTTTGTATATAAATTAGTTACTAATAGGGTTTTTGATCATTAAACAAACAACTTTGTCTGCCCTTTCTGTTGGTGAAGTACGCTGCAGATCTCACCAACCAACCTCACAATAGAGCTGTAACATTAACTATTTACACCACTTTGATCTCAAAAAAATACTGTACCAAGGAACAGGTCCATGCATTTGTGAGGATAATAAAAACACTATAATATAATATTTTCCCAAATTTTTTATGATGAAACACAAATATTTTGAAGAGGGAGTTTGTACTTTAATATTTCATTTCATTAGTCCCAATAGAATAAGACCCTTTCTTGGATATGGTCGCTTGTTAGATCGATGAATTTGTTAAGTCATTAAAACATAAACCAGCTCCAAAGTAACATTTGCTGACTTTTTTATGATAACTAACTTATCACCTTATTCCCCCTTTTCACTAGATTCCCATATCAGCATGCCTTTTTAGATAACTAGATTGCTCCCCTTTATGCATCATTCCCAAAGTTTTACATCTTCTAGTAACACTCTGGAAGTTTCATGACTTAGATTAGAGCCACAACTATTAAATAATAGTTAAAATGGTTTCTACAGTCCTAGACTAATATACTAAACATGATTTAGAAGTATTAGATCCTGAATGTCAAAAGAAGACCTTGACGTTTGAAAACTAGCGAAATTGAACTTGTAGACATTGCTATATTTTTTTAAGGTTTGGATTGTCATAAGAAGTCTAAAACTTGTAAAAAAATTAAATAGGTATAATAATATTTATAGGATCAAAAATCCATTTACGACTCCCCTAGAACAACCCGAAGGGTCCTTGAGGAGGACCTAAAAATTGGCAAGCACACTACCAAAGCAGTTGTGACCAACCAAGTATTAAAGGCTATGGTGCGTTGCGCCCTCATCACTTGGCAGGAAACAGTACCTCGCGATGTTGGGCATTCACGAGTCTCACTACCTCAAGCCTGCTTTCAGAAAAAATAGTTGGAGGTGGCCCCGCAACGCACAACTATTTTCCATATTCGATCGCATTGTTTTGTAAGTCAATTTGTCTTCGAAAAATTACCCAATTAAGTAAGGGGTATATTGGGTAATTCAGGGGATGACTATATATTTATTTAGAATTAGTTATAATTGATTTTTACCCACCCAAATAAATTCTCCAAATCACTCTCACTTCAGTTTAATTTTTTCTCTCTATTTTCTAATAATTCTTACACGGATGAGACTGATCACACCTGATTAGTGAGAAATTCTTACACCAATCATTTACGAGTGGGTATTACACCAAGAATTTACAAGCGGATCGAGGAATGAAGGGAGAGGAATTTGAATAGAAAGAAAGAGACGTATTTCGAATTAGAGTAAGGGCACGCTAAGACATTCCTTTGACCACCATTGAAGACCAATTCCACACTTGATTAGGGATCACAGACTCAACGTTTCTTCCATCAATATTCAAGGATTGTTAACGTATGGAAATTAATCACTCTTGAGATCTGTTTCCCCCATATACCTTTCAAAATTTGTTTCTAAGGATGTAAATAACATAGAGTTTCTTCCAATTTCGTAATTGATCTTTCAATTGCATTTGATGTTGATTTCCTTTGATTATATTTATAAATTATGATTCAATATTTGTTAATTCTATTATTATTGACATATTATGTTTAAATATTTTTCAATTGTTGTAATTTTTAGTATTAGACCTAGTTCTATATATGAATTTATGATTAAACCCTTTTCCCCTAACCCTGGGTTATGAATTGAGGTCGATTTGATTAGTAATGATGACAATTGACTTAGTTCTTGTGTAGATTACTTTTATATGATTTTATTAAGTTAATTGGTTGATGAATTCTGTTGTATTGATTGTAAGATATTAAAGGAGGCTTTTGAAGACTATTTCGTAACACCTTATGATCCCGAGTTCTTTACTTCAATGATGATAACTTATACTTGGTAATGATGTTGAATTCAACTATTAATTGTGATTAGATTAAGAAGATGATTATATTATGAATGTGATGACATGTTATGAATATGTTTAATTGTGAGGTCATGTTAAGGGTATGATGATACAAGGTTACATATGTGTCACTTTTGTGCCTTACTATGATATGACTATGATGTGTTGATCTAATGACATGATTATACTAGGGGTTAGTCTCCTATGTCCTTTATTAATATATGATGATTAAAAAAATCTTAAAGACATTTCAAAAACAGACTTTAGCTTAGCACCGAGTGAACTAGATATGAGAGGTGTCCCTTCCTAATGTGGGAAGGTAGTTTCATAATGATTCTCATGATATGAGGACTCCAATTATAATGGGCATATGGAGGGTTCAATACAGATCTCCTAGTTTTTAACATGTTGCCCCAATATGAATACAATTTAGGTGATCCACATAGAATGCTATGTTTATGTTTTGGTTTTACCTTGGCATGTAGAGCACCTTCTTTCGGTGTAGGGTTTCATGGAACCTAATTCAGTGTTTATCTCACATAGTCTATTATAGGTTAAGGAGACTTTTCCCGAAAGAAAATGAATGAGTGAATCATGAAAGATGGACACTAATTAGGGTTCCACAAAGTGTACTAATTAGTGCAGGTAGGGGTATCAGACTCTACTTATAAATTTCACAAGTTGTACTTAAGAGGAGTCCTAGGAGATTGGTATTATGCACTTATGATAACATGAAATATGTAATGTTGACTTTACATTATGTAGCTTTTATATGATTTTATTTGCCTATATTGTTATATATATGAATATGACTATACATGAGGTTATATTATATGAAGAAAGGCATTTCTTATGATCTCTTTCTTTCTTTACTAGGTTGTTTGGGGTTATGGGGCTTCACATGAACATTCTACTTGTAGGTTTGGGATGGGATTGTGGGTAAGGGTCTTGTATATCTTGTTGATATGAACTATTGGACATGTAATCTTGATATGGCTTTATGATGATGTATCCTTGTTCATGAACATGTCTTATGTTGTTTTATCTTTGATTTGTCTATGTTCTCTTGATTGTGCATAAAGGATTTTCAAATGATTTATCATGTTTCTAAAGAAATGGTCCCTTTTGTGCAGGTCTTCAAATGGTTTATTGTATATATGCATACTTAGTACATGTGGTTTGTACTAACTCATAGTCTCTATATTTCTACAAATATCTAGGTTCGGGCCGTTGCGGTGCTTAGAGGCCACTTTTCAAGAAGACTTAGAACTATTTCCCAAGTTATTGGTAGGTCCTTAAGTTTGTGATGTTACCATTTCTCTATTCTAGCTATGTTGTTGTTATGTCTAAAGACATTTTTTTCCTTTTTTTATCATTTGAGACAATTGTTGTAAGCCTATATGTGGCACATTGTATTTAAATATGGTCTATGCCGAAATATTGTAATTCTCTGTTAGATGGTTTAATGTGAGACAAAGTATTAAACTATTTCTTATGGTTCGGTTATATTGCATAAACAAGAAGTCTATGTAAACTTCAATGAGAGAGAAGTCTATGTAAACTCCATAAATGATTTGTGTGAAGTCTAAGTATACTTCAATTTGTAAAAGATTTTGCTTTTCTGCAATTTCGAACTATGATATGTTATGAAGAAGGCTAAGGGATAGTCAAAGTCCTCTCCGAGGACGAAGACGCCAATTACGTCTAGGGGTTGCTCCCCGGTTATTACATTTCTGTCCATCTTATGAACTTGATTATGTGCAAATTGGGCATCAAGTGACAATACTTTAACATCCCCTACCTAATACACAATATCAAGTTTATCAGTCCATGATCCAGGATGAATCTCCAATATCAGGGAAGAATATCCAAAATCATGGAAGAATCTCCAATATCTTAGTAACCTGCTTCCATACATTGTTAGATTTTTATAGGAACATGAGCTCATTTTTAATCATGAATATATTTACCTTTATCCGAGGTGAAATTTCAAACCGAGTAGTTAAGACATGTAAGTTATATTTCCGAGTCTTCTCAGTACCTTCGTATAATATTCTAATGCAATTCGAGATTTCTTTGGCTGATTGACAAGATTAAATCAGATCATATTCATTTTCTCTGATTCCACACGTTAAGAGCTTCATAGCTTTGTGATTTTTCTCATCTTTCCTTTTGTCGAAGTCATCATATTATTGTCTGCTTTGAGAACAACCCTTGTGACATCCCCATCTTTTACTTCTATGATTCGCTTATAGGGACTCTCACAAATAACAACCCAACTCACACTCCTTAACCATTTTATAGTCAAACATGCACCTTTTAAAATTGTACTAAACATCAAACAAAGGTGGCTTCGTTGGAGCCCAACCTTCTTGCATGCATAGTGGCACAACCCTTCTTTGAAAGAATCTCTCTCTCTTGGTGTTTACATGATTGAGAGCCCAAACTCTGATACCAATTGTTCGAATGTATGCGTCCACTAAAAATGAATAGAGTAGGTCACTTTTACCGGTAAGAATAGTAATGTCGGCACAAGCGATAGTACGCTTCAAGTACACATCAACTAGGTCCCTCGACTTAACAAGAAAATTAACTAATTTAAATGTATAAAGTAAAATCTACACAAGGATTTTACATCGAAACCCCTTTGCTCGGAGGCGATGAAAACCATGAACTGTCCTCATATGCTAATCAATTCAAACACCATTTCTATCAAATGAAGCAACGATTCAGATTACAAACTCTTGAAAACTAGGAATTCAACATTAAATCCCTTCTCCGTCAATATTGCACATCTACTAAGATAAAAGAAACTAAGAAATTACACTATTTCACACTAATCTAACTACCTATTAGATAACTTAGACTTCAACAAAGCAACACAAAGGTTTCCCTCTGAACTACCACCTTCTGGACTATTTAATTTCATACCCCAAACCATGGGAGGTGTCGATGGCACTCGATACCTTATACGATGGAGTTAGCTACTAAAAAAAACTGACGCAACCATTGACCTGGATCGTTAGGCATCATAACCTCTAAAATAGTACGACTAGACCCTTATGTCATCACCTAAAGAAATACTCAAATAGAAAAAAGTTGGAAAGCCAAAAATAATAACAAAGAACTAATTGGCCGACGAGGCTAAAATCGTGGACATACACACAGAAACATATATTTGCATGACAAGCCGATGCAGCTAGAAAAGGGAAACTACAGAAAGAAACCCATAATACTATGTCCACAATATTCTCTATGAGTGACATAAGAACAGTCAGGACAAGGCCCACACTATAACCAAACTATACAACTAAAGTAACCATTCTTTGATAGCCCCAAGATATGCTGGAGCTTACCAACTCACAATAAACTTCAATCCTAATGGGTGGGTTGCTTAGAGTCCATTCGCATAAATTTATGAATTGTGGTCTCGCGAATATTGTTAACTAAATCCACAACTAGGGTTGTAAGAACAATAAGCGATTAACAAAGTATGATTAGTACATAAGCAATCCATGAGTAGTGTTATTGCATGAATTAATAATTCTTTTGTTTAGAAGTCTTTTTAATGATGGACAATGTTGAAACTCGCGTTGTTGCCACTTGCCGGGCAAAAGTGGTATTTAACAAGAAAAAAATTATCAAAATATCATTAGTGTAATACTATTTAAATAGTCTATTTTCAGTTGGTGCGAGGGTGACAACTAGGCCATATATCAATATAATGTCCAATATGAGGTATAGGTAAGGGTTAGTAAATTCTACACACGTAGCCGGACCAAAGTGCGGTGTGAAATTTTGTAGGTGCCAGACCAAGTATTGAAGATACCTAACTTACCATTTTGTATGTAATACAATAGGAAGGGGTTGCTATTACCAGGAATACAGCGTTATGAGCTTATGGGGAACACATATGCCCTAGTTTTTTTCTTATGTTAATAACAACTAAAGTTTGGATCTTGCTCACTAATTAAATACTTATTTTTTTCGATTTGTTCACAAATCTCTCCTTTCATTACCTTTTTCTCAAAATACAATGTCTAAACGAATATTATTATTAGTTAAGTTCAAATCTAAACAATTTTCCTCGTGGGATCGACCCCAACCTACAAGTTAGGTTCTTTACTTGATAACAATCACTTATACTTCATTAGGGAGATGTAATTTGAGCTTATAAAATTTTGGCACCGCTACTAGGGAAATTGGATTTTAGATTATGTTTAATGACATTATTGAACTTTACTAAACTATTTCCTAATTTTACTTTTTCTTTTCTTATTGTCTCTTTCAAGTTCAAACTTTAGTGTATGCCAAGTACATAGACTCTTGGAGAAGCACTCTCTCCTTAAGATCTAGAACTTAACTAAACACTACGAAGAATGAATAATAAAGGAGTAAAAGTAAACCCCATCAGCAGAGAATTAGGTGATGGTGCTGTGATGCAATTTCCAAGGGTGGTTAAGGAAAATAAAAAGGCTGCAGCTTAAAATCATCTGCGGGATTCACAGAGGATATAGGAGCTACAACCTCATAACAGCTACGATTACACTTCAACATTGTTGATTCTAATGGATATCTTGTCCTACCCACTCGACCATCGGGTCACACTTTTGTTCTAACTAGTATCTTCATGCAGATGCTCAATCAAGATTCTTATCTGTTGTGTTAGCGTCATATAACCCTCATGCTCACATAGCCAATCGTAGTGTGGTCTACAAAAGTTGTGTAGGTCGACCGACTAGGACATGGATGCTACCAGGATGTGAGTATTCCCTCAATTATTTACCGATGACGCAACGGTTTGGTTTAATGAACTCTCTTACAAATAAATGTAGTCATGGGAGCAATTGAAGGAGGCTTTATTAGAAAAATCCTTCCAGTGTCAAAGAATTAAACAAAAGTATATGCTCAACAACATCATGGAACTACCTAGAGAGTCTATGAGTATTTCTTGGTACACGCTCACCTTTTTCATTAGAAATGTTCTAAATAACTGAATTGATGATGAGTGGCTGAAAGAGTATTCATACTAAGGGCAGGATGACAATGGTAAGGTGGTGTTTGACACTATTGATGGGGGTTCGTATGATGAATACACCTTTGAGAAGATTGCAAAGAAACTGGAGAACATCTCCTGGAACAACAAAGCTATGAGAATTAAAAAGTCGAACATTGGAGAAACATATTTGCAGTAAAAGACATGGAGATGAATATGAAGATGGCATTCATCAAGAGACGACACAGATTAAAATCAAATTGGGGTTTGTGTTGAAGCATGTGAGAGTAGGTGCTGAGAATGTAAATGTGGTGATCTATTTGACTAGAACTTAACCATCGGCTGAGAAGTATTTCTACGTGGAGGATGCTTAAATGGTAAATGATCATATGGGGGATTTCAGACAAAATGCCCAAGAATACAACATGGATATTTGGCACCAAGCTCAAGGAAATCAAGGTCGCAACTATGGCAACTACAACTGACAGGGTCATTATGTCCGGCATGGGAGCTACAATCGCGACAACAAATAAACTCGGAACAACTATGGAAACAAAAACGATCGAGTTGGAACTTATATTCCTCCTCAAAATCGGGAATTTGGACCTAAGGATGATGGAGGTTATATGTCACATATTCAAGATATGATGCAGAAGACGATGAGAAGGTTTGACAAAACTCATATGGATCTTGGTTGCAGAGCGCCAATGCTGGTAAAACTAGAGCATGATTTAGGCGCGATGGTAGGCTGACACACCACCAAAGTTCGTACTTTTTCAAGTTAAAAGTCTTAATATAGGATTTCTAAGTTGAGTAGGTTTCGACTTAGATTTTCCTAAACTTATAAATATATCTTTAGGCCTCTGTTATTAAGGTTCGACAATTTGTTTAGTACGCAAGAGAAAGAATTCAAGTTTGTAATAGCTTTTTATCCTTTAAATCTTCTATTTTCTAGAAATCACATAAACTATAATATTTTGTGGTTTTCGAATAGCATGAATAGCTAAAATATATAATTTGGGGTTGTAGCTACTAATGGAATGTTGAATATTTGAGGATTTATGAATTCAATTTTGGTTGTCAAAACAAGTTTCTTGTATATTATCATTCTTGTATTTTATGCTTGCCACCATAAGATAAATCTATTATATAATCCTAAAATCAGTAGATGAGAGGTTAGATAGATCAGAAAATATAGAGAGCTCGATTGACCCATTTGATAGAGGTGATACATATTTAGGAGTGGTACATGAATGAACCACTTGCTTGGTTATGAAAAAGGATGAAATATAAATGCTTGTCAGTTTGTTTATTTGTCCCCGCTTAACGATGTAGTTAAGTAGCTGATTGGAGTACGCAACTACAGGTGTATAACCCGACACATACAATTAACTCTATAAAACAATAACTTGATAATTTAAATTTGTTCTAAGAAAATAGTATAATACATGCTATTCATTAGACGTTGCAAACCTGGAATTGCTTTTAATCTTGCTTGAAACATTATATAAAAGTTGTACGAAATTGTTTACTTTTATTTTGTAGTTATTAGTAGTTACCAATAAACCATCAACTCTTGAAAGGTTAAAATTTACTTTTAGTGTCGAATTTAATGACTATAAATTGATCATATGTCCCTTGAGAATGATAACTCATTTCCAGAAGAATCTATACTACTTAAGCGACCACGTACAATTGTGTGTTTTTGGGAGAAACAAGTTTTTGGCGTCGCTGTCGGGGACTTTGAAGTGAATTATATTCAATCTTATTGAGTATTCAATTGGAATATTCAGAAATTAATTACTTGATTTTAGCTTCTTTATTGAAGGAACTTTTTCTATAGTTCTGACTCCAAAAGGAGATTTTGTTGAACCTTACAATGAACCTGAACGAGCGTTATGCATGCATAGGAAAATGGCTAACCAGGGACAACATGGAGAATTAGGGTTAGGTATTGAATCAAATGTTGATGGGGATAGTAAAGGCAACTTGAATAACCCACAAATGGGGACAACCAAAGAAACTTGAATGATGGAGGGAACTTGAGTAACCAAGGAGAACCTCCTATTGTTCCTATCATCCAAGAAAGTCATGTACATTAAGGGGAAGATCCACTCACCACTAATTTGGAATCTAGTAATAGGAAACCTCTATAATTTGAAATTCACTAGCCTCCTCGATAAGGATAATCAAATCTATCATAGGAATTTCATAGACATTACCAATACATACATCCTAATTGGAGTGTTATCGGACTACGTGAAGCTTACTTTGTTTCGATACTCATTGTTAGAATCTGCAAGATGTTGATTAGATTCTGAACCACCCAACTCTATTACTCTTGGGATGATCTAGCAAAGAAATATGTGAGTCGATTTTTCCCATCCAAGAAAACTGCTAACTTGAGGGGGGAGATAATAATCTTGTCCTAACATGAAGGGGAAGACAAGAAAAAAGCATGGGCGCATTTAATTTTTTTTTGAATGCTTTCTCACACCACATGTAAACCAATGAGGTGCTTGCTAATACTTTCTTTAAGGGTTTAGAAAATAATGTTCATTCTCTTCTTAATCGTGTAGCAGGTGGACATACCCCTCCCCGTAACAAGTGAAGAGTTCTTTGACTTACTCTATAAACTTTCTGAAGGGAACCCAAGGTATGAGGGGGGAAATGTCTAGAACCACAACCCAAAAGACTGTATGGATTTTAGATGTAGAGAAAACTACAACCATAAATGCCAAATTAGATGCTACACAGCATTACATGGCATTACAATTTAAAGAATTTTCTCTAAATAATGAATCGGCGTGCGTTGTAGAATAAGCTATCGATTGGTGTGAGGTATGTGGTAGTGGAACCCACGAAATTGATCAATGTGAGGAAACCCCTAATTCTATAAACTATGTGGGTAATGCGCAAAGGGGTGGAGTTCAATAAAATTATTGAAATAGTTACAACCCTAGTTGGAGGAACAATCTTAACTTCTAATGGGGTGGTAAGCAAAATCAAAATCAGGCGCAAAGGGTTAATTAGTGCTGTTCTCAAGGTACTGGGAAACAATATTATAATCCCGACAAAGGGTCAAATCCTAGTGCACAAAAATGGGGGATAACCTATGTAGAGCTAATCCAAGAGCTCATGACTGAATTTGGGACCAAATTAAATGCTTAAATAGATAAGCAAGATCAGAAAATTGGAAATTTGCAGATTTCCCAATTATGTTTAGAGAAACAAGTTGCACAAATGCCTTATTCATTGAATTTGTGTCCCAAAGGTGGGATGCTCGGTGATACTCAGTACAACCAAAAACAATTGCATGCGGTGTGTACTAGAAGTAGGCTGCCATTAGAGGAACAAGATCCAAAGAAGAGAGATGCAGAGGTAAGTACCAAAGAAAAAGATGTGGAAGAAGTATTAAAAAGCTCCAATGTCGCGGCACCCACTACTCAAAAGATATCACCACCCCCATTCCAAGAATGGACAAAAAATGTGAATGAAGATAAATGCTTCAATAAGTTTCTCTCTCTTCTTACACATGTTAAAATTAATTTACCTTTGGTTGACATTTTTCAGGGTGTCCTAAAGTATGCTAAATATGTGAAGGACATTGTGTCTAGAAAGAGGAGTCCCACAGAGTATGAAATTGTAGCACTCATTGAGGAGTGGAACTTTAAAATTAAAAAAAGACTTCCCAAAAAGATAAAAGATCCGGGCAGTTTATTGTGCAGATTACTATTGGGCAAAGTGTGCATGCCCGAGGTTATGTCAATTGGGGGAAAATTAATTTCAAGCCCTTATCTTTGTATCAGAAGCATGGGTCGGGTAATCCAAAAAGATCAAATGTTACCCTCAAACTCGCTGATAGATCCATTTCTAGGAAAGAGGGGATGGAAAAACATTTGTTAGTACAACTACGTTCATTGATTTTTCTGGTAGATTTTGTGGTCTTAGACTTTGAATCCGATTGTGGAGTTACATTCATCTTCAGATGACCTTTTTTGGCGACATGTAGGGCATTAATTGATGTATCAATTAATCAATTAACTATGACGGCACATGATAAGGTTGAGGTTTTTAATGTTTACCGCGCTTTATAATTTCCTTCTATTTATGAAAATAGTTGTCTGCTATTACCATGGTTGATCTTATAGTAGAATCACAAGTATTTGAGCCCGAAGATCCTTTAGGATGACTGTTAGTGGTTCATGAGAAAGAGTGTGATACTGAGCCTCAAGAGAGAAATTTGTCTTAATCTGGCAGCTGCAGAGCCTCAAAAGCATAAAGTCGAGTCATTAGATCGTGAGTTAGGACCTCCACCAAAACCTTCATTTGAAGAAGCACCTAAGATGGAGTAAAAACCTCTACCTGCTCACCTAAGGTATGCATTTTTGGGTACTAATGACACTTTGCCTGTGATACTGTTTGCAGAGTTTTTTTAAATACACATTGATGCGACATTGACAATCCTAAAGCAAAAAAAAGAACACTATTAGATGACATATGGATGATATTCATGGGATTAGTCAGGTGTTATTTATACACTAAATCTACATAAAAAAAGATCATAAACCATGATCACAACGTCAACGTAGCCTTAATCCGGTGACGAAAGAAGTGGTAAGAAAGAAGGTCATAAAGTGGCTAGATGCTGAAATTTTGTACCTAATATTTAATATTAAGTGGGTCATTCTTGTAAAATGTGTTCCCAAAAACTAGGTATGAAACTTGTAAGGAATAAAAAGAATCAGTTGATACCTAATAGAATAGTGACCGGGTTGAGAATTTATATGGATTAACGGAAACTAAATGATGCTATCCGGAAAAATCACTGCCCCATTCCATTCATTGATCAGATACTTCATCGACTAGTAGGGAAAGATTACTATTGTTTCTTAGATCAATATTCTGGTTACAACCAAATCCTAATTGACCCACAGTATCAAGAATAGACTACATCCACTTGTCTTTACTGTACCTATGCTTTCAAACGCATGTAATTCGGACTTCGCAGTGTCCCGACGACTTTTTAAAGATGTATGATGGAATTTTTCATGATATTTTAGAAGAATATATAGAGGCGTTCTTGATGATTTCTCATTCTCTTAAGGTATGTATTTGGAATATTGATAACGTCCTTTAAAGGTGTGAAGACACTAACTTAGTTTTAAACTCGGAAATGTGTAACTTTTTGGTTAGAGAGAGTATAGTGTTGGGAAAAAAGATATATAAATCTTCTTTGGAGGTTGATAAAGAAAGTGTTTAAGTTATTAAGAAATTTCACCATCCCATTTCTGTAATACCGGTGCGTAGTTTTCTTGGTCATGCAGCTTTTTTCCGGAGATTCATCAAGGACTTTTTAGAGATTGCAAGACTCATATGCAGTCTTTTGAAGAAGGTGGTAAATGTTGTCTTTGATGATATGTGTTTGATAGTTTTTGAGATGTTAAAGAGGAACTTAATTGAGGTTTTCATCATAATTTCTCCAGATTGGGGATTACCATTTGAACTCATGTGTGATGCAAGTGACATAGTAGTGGGTGTAGTGTTGGGAAAAAAAAAATTCTTCCATTCAATATATTATGCAAGAAATAGCCTTAATTCTACACAAGCTAATTACACTCCGACTAAAAATGAGATGCTCTCTCTAGTTTTCACCTCCGCCATGTTCAAATTGTATTTGGTAGGTATGATTATTGACCATGCAACCATTAGGTACCTATTCAATAATAACGGTGTTAAACCAAGGCTTAAATTATTATTGACCATGCAACCATAAGGTACCTATTCAATAATAAGGGTGTTAAGCCAAGGCTTATTTTATGGGTATTGATTCTCAGAGAATTTGACTTTAGGGTCAAAGAGAGGAAGCTACTGAGAACCAAATAGCAAATCATTTATCTAGGCTAGAGGACTTTTTACATGTCAATGAATGTAAGCCAATTTTGGACGGAGTTTTGGATGAACAATTAATGACATTAGATATCTCTCCCGTGCCATGGCATGTATATATTTTGAATTTGATAGTAAGTGGTGATTATTCTCCGAGTGAAAATGCCCAAAAAAATAAGAAGCTTAATCATGATTCCTACATTTATATCTACGATGAAAAAAAATCTTATTTAAGCAAGGTGTAGACCAGGTAGTAAGATGGGTCATCTCGGCGTTGGAGGTTCACCAAGTGCTTAGAAGTTTTCATGATAGACAATATGGAGGTCACCACGGAGGAGAGAACATTGCTCATAAGGTACTACAATCTGGTTTCTGTTGGTCCATCGTTATCTAAACATTTTATTGCTTTTGTGAAGAATTGAGATAAATGCCAATGATTGGGTGGTGTTTCAAGAATACATGAGATGTCTCTAAGCAACATTGTAGAGGTGGAAATCTATTATGTGTGAGGTATTGACTTCATGGATCCCTTCCCACAATCTTGTCACATATGGGGAGCGCTCCTAGACGTAATCGGCGTCGTCGTCCTCGGAAAGGACTATGACTAGCCTCTTAGCTTACATCATTACATTCACGCGTTAAAATAAAGAAAAAATTTAAAATTTTATATATCTATCTTGAGGTTTACATAGACCTCTCACATACATAATATATTCATATAGAGTAAACATAGACCCTTCATATAAGAAGATTACATAGTCTTCTACTTTTATTGCACATAGAAATATAAGATACTTAACATATTCTTAAACAGATGTCTCATCGCATAAATCATCAAAAAAAGAGTATATAAATTGGGCATATCTCATACATCAATGTAATGAAGCAACATATTGGCTATACATTCTTTAGTAGTCACACGAAAAGGAAAGAACTAGAAGTCTTGTAACCATAACAACACTCAATACCTTGATAGTGGCATTGCCCTCAGACAATGAAAACCTACCCAACATGGATGAGTGAGAATTCCAAGTCTTCCTTCAAAGTCCTCTCAAAAGACCTTCAATGACCGGAACCTAAAATGTCCGAGAAAAGGGCGAAAATGAGGTTAGTACATCACTTGTAATAAGTATGAGACCATAGTCACACACATAATAAAATTATGCTAAAAAGGGACATTTCATTAAAGCATGGTATTTTACATTTGAAAAGCCTTATGGACATTCAATAACTAATACAAGTCATTAATGAATATTATTGAGTAAAGACCATGTTCATCACACGAAAAACCATACTAAATATAGCCAAGTCAATCATGCATACAAACATACATGAACATATAGTCAAGACAACTCTATTATCAAGTTATAACATCAACAAACATGAATTAATGTTCATTACAACATAACAAAAATAAGACAATTACTCATGAACTCTCATTAAGTACACTAGTGCAATGAATAAGCAAATCCCAATAACCTTACTCAATAAAGTTAACCTAACAAGATTCATAACCGATATCTAACTTTACATATCATACCATATCATTAAGAGTACATAACATCATACTTTAGCAATAGAGACCAATCATATATTCATAAGTGAATTCCACATCATAAGGTTCCATCAACATGTAAGATCATCCTATACGTATCATATACATATATAAGCATATACATACATAAGAACATCCTCCTAAGACTCCCTTCAAGGATAAATAGTGCAATGTATAGGTAGAGTCCCATACCCTTACCTAGACTAAGCTCAACCCTTTAGGTCATACTAGTTAGAGTTCATTGATTACTTTATTTTACCTTTTGGGAACATAATTCCTTAACCGACATTGACCACATGAGCTAATGTGGAATCCGGTGTCATGGAAACCTACAGCGAAAGAAGGTGAACTGTTTGCCAAGGTAGTACAAAAACATGAACATAGCAACTACATGGATCCACTATCTAGTATTCCTATGGGGGTAACATAATTCAAGAACTAGGAGATATAGTTGGGACCCTCTTTATGCTACATGCATAGTCTCCAATCTCAAGAGTACATTAGTGATCCTACATTCCTAAGTGGGAAGGGACACTCCATCCTCTAGTTCACTCGGTGTTAATTTAGAGTCCCTTTCTGAAATATCTAAAATACATTTATTAATCATCATTGATAAATGCAGTCATAAGTTCTATCTCTTATATAAACATCATCATCATAGCTCAATAACAATTGCATTGAGCATTTTCCTTTCATTACAATTCATATATGTGAGGTTAACACATTTACATAATCATTCATGAAAAGTTACATTGGTAAGTTATCACCATCATTATAACATTTACATCTTAGCAATTATCTCACTAAGCATTGTCAAGACATTTTAATTCAACATCATACCAACCCATCAATCTTAATATATGGTATACTTCAATACAACACCATCACCTAATCACAGTTCACCATAATTGAAGTGAAGATTTAAGATCATAAAACTTACCCTTATCTTTTTCAGAAAACCATCATCAATATCTTACCATCAACAATCCTCAATTCAACCATAAAATGGGTATAATAACATAACATAATAGTAATCCACATAATAATAAGGGTCCCTTTACTTGAACTTGGAAGATCTATCCAAGCTCGTAACTTAGGGGACATCCTCTAGCCATAAACACCTACAGTTTGTATAAAAGATGAAGAAGAATGATATTAGTACAAATGCACTATGAATCACAACCATGCAAAAACATCCATTCAAAGAGGAAATTTTATTTCAAATCATGTGATATGCCTTTTTTTTTAAACATCATGAACATAGGAATAATAACCACAATATAGTTTACATACACCATATAGACATGCATACTACTCATAATACCACATAACTCAATTTATCATACTTCTCAGCATATTGCTTTATCTCAGTGGAAACAAAATCATTTTCCTTAGAATCATATTAAATAGAAATAGAGAATGAACTAACTAGAAATGTTGTTTGAATCCCCCTCTTCTAGATAGAATATTTACAAAGTTATTCATTTTATCTGTATTCAGACAAAAAGCTTACATAGATGTTAAGGATCGATTTTTTTTTCAAATTTTGTTCACATCTTATATCTATAAATTAACTCATATCCATAAGGAGCCGAATGAATCAAAATTTTCATGTTCGGTTTTTCATTAGAGACGTTAATAATAATAAATCGACGTCGACTATAAGCCCTAGTCTTTCAAGATAACGATGCGGGTTCGATTCCCGCTACCCGCTCTATATAAGTTCACTTTTATCTTACTTCTTTCCTTAAGAAACCCTCAAGTTTAGATAGTACAACATATCACCTTGAGGCCACCTTACAATAGTCTTGAATATATATGTTTTATAAATATAACCACATATATTCACAAATCTTAAAGACATCATAGACATCAACTTCACATAAGGAAAATCACATAAGATAACTCCTAATTCACACTAGTGCAAGGTGTAGGTACCATACCGTAGTCCTACTTCCACCAAGTGTACCTATCAAGTCATCCTAGAGTAGTCCTATAATACTCAACAAGTCATAAGACTTCCATTTATAACTATACATAAGGCACATACTTCATCGTATCATACAAGGATTGTTTACTTTACTACAACATTAGTCAAAACTCATCTAGTTCATACCATAGGTAAACCACCCTCAGAACCCCTTCACAAGCTTACTTGTGCAATTTACACATGGAGTCCCATTGTCCCCATATACTAAGTAAACCCATTTAAAATCCATAAGTGCAATTCACATACATAATCGTAATTCATGTATTGGCATAGCAAAGTAACTTATCATGCATTCATATAATTCATACATACCATAATATAGGTCTTGTATTAATAGAGTACCAATCTTAGCGTCCTTGGAATTCACTAGCGCAATGCATGGGTAGGGTCCATAGTCTTACCTATACTAAGTAATCCCCTCAAGGAGTTATGATTATTGTCCATTATCTTATCTTAGTTAATTTCTTACTTGGGGAGATATATCCATAACAAACATTGACCATTTGATCTATATAGAATGCGGTGTTCTTTTCCCACCGCGAAAAGGAAGGGTTAACACTTCCCTAAGGTGTAACCAATGGTACATAGCAATATAGGTGGAATCCACTAGTTATAAACTATGGGTTCACGTAGTTATGGAACTTGGAGATTGCTACTAGAAATCTTGACTTTCTAGCGTGGAGGTTTCCATCACATGAGACAATATCTATGTTGGGAACCCAGACTGGCCAAACTTGAAGGTTCTTTTGTGGGAAGCCGAACTTACTAAATGTGAAGCCCCCACTGTCATTTGTTATGCTCACTCGTTGCTAGGCTCAAACTCCTATTTTAAATATATTGAAGCCTTTAGTGAATTACTTCATAAAGAAGACTTAGGAGCTTGGTCCTTCATACATCATATAGCTCAAAGGTTTCTCAGATGAGAATGTACTTTCATCAGAAACCCTACTTAATGTTATATTGTCCTTTAACATATTCATACAATCATACATCATGTGTGTATGCATACAATGTGAGATCTACCTTCACATAACATCTTTAATCACACATGTTCATAACTTCATTAATCATATACTTGCATGCATAGAAAAAAGGTAATGATGCATAGGAGAACTACCCTTTCCTTGGTCATCATGAATCTACCCTACTCGTGTTCATGCATGAAGTGTGTGTGTTCATTGGTCAACATGGTCACATAATGGCTATAACCTAAAATTAGGGGAGACACCCTCCAAAGATCATAACACATATGCAACATCCCTTAAATTTCAATCCATACACATGTATAGAGCATTAAGGACTATAGACTACACACACCCACATTACATCATAGGAGACAAGAAAAGATTCATCATTAGAATTGAAGACTCCTAAGAAACTTTTATTGCACATTCATATAGGGTTCATATAGGTATGGGTCATGATACACGGGTATTTGTCATCATTATACATATAGACAACACCGAACCCTAACATGATCATCACATAGATACAACATAATCCACACACATAAATGATGCAACCAGTTTGGAAGACTATGCACATAACTTCACGTAAAATCAATTCACATAGACATTATACTAGTTTCAAGGCTAAATCCTTAAACATCCAAAACATGAAACCATCATATCAATTCGTCTGGAATCTAATGCCTTCAAGATCATGATCATAATAAATAAAAATGTACAAGAATGTAAACATCTCCACCACAAGTGGACCATACCAACCATCACAATTCAATATACATTCAAAGATAATAAGAGGAATTAGATCAACTTACCAAATCTCCAAGCAAATGATCATCTTGATCAATTCCCAACAATTAATAATCAATTGACACAAAGGAAAATATAACTAGGCAATTCATCATAATCTAAACCTAATCTAATCATCATCTTATCATTATCACAAGACTCATACCATATCATAATTTGAGAGGATATAGAAATCATGGTTTCTTCATGGAATTGAATTTAAAATTATGTTTAAAAAATAGTTTATTCGCATATTAAATATTAGAATTTATTTGAAATTACTTTAACAATGAACTATGACTAGAATTGAAAGATAAGATAATAGACTTAGAATCATGTTTAAAATGAATTGAAACGACTCCTTAGATGGATAGTTAAATGAGGATGAACGATTACCATAACATATACATTACAAATCCCATGAAATTTTGAGAATCAATCTCCTAGAATCTAACTCCGTAGCTTGTTCTTGAGCTTGGTCTTCAATGGGGGTTTTTGAGAGAGTTTGGTTTTAGAAGGAAAGATTAGATGTGAATAATGAATCCTCAAATAGAGTTAAGGATTATATACTAACTTAAAATAACTAGAAACATTTATATTAACCGTCTATAGTTTAATTAGGACATAGGGTGAACTTCCCATTCACCCATTTAATGGATAGCGTACAGGCAGTGATGTTGCATGTCCAATCGATGATGCAGTTGACGGATCATCGTTGGAATGATGGTTTCATAATGCAAAACCATTGTTTGGTACAAAGACATGAAATATGGTATCTGATCTAGCACATCTATGTGATGACCAATGCCCTGATTGACAGGGCATCATTTCACGTCAATTGATGTTGTCGATTGGACACTGCCTTGGCGTCTTTGGCCATATTTTGGGTCCTACTCAACGACCCTTTGGGTATTTGTTGTGGAGTAATTCCTAGACGTTTTGAATGTAAATACGATTGTAAACATGTTAAGTTCCTTTCCTATCAATTTGACCAACAAACAACATGTAAAACATACTAAGGGGATCTAGGATACACTAGCACACTAAGGTCTAACTTTCGAACATCTCAAACATTCTTGGACGTTTGAACTCCAAACTAATTCAAGTCAATCATACAAGCTCTAAAACAGTTAAATAACATGTTAATAACCTCTTTAGTCACATCTGAGGCTCTAGACACATTAGTTCATTTAAGGGTCCTTACAATGTTTGGTCGTGGTGACGATGAGGCCTAGAGTCCGCAGAGAGCATTCATGACCTTTTGGTTTGTTTTATTATGAAATGAGGACAATGCTTTTCTATGAAGTGTGGGTGGGGCAATATTCTCTATTGTAAATAGTTTTACTTTTTTATCGAGTCTAGTGTAATTTTCTTATTTTTGGGTTCCTCGGTTTGTTTTCGGTAATTTCACCGAATATTGTACCTCTGAACCGAATAGGATTATTTTATTGGTTTTTTGAGTCCTAGAGACATATTAGGAGTGACAATTCCCTATTATGGATTGATGACTATCGCCTTAAGGAAAAATAAGTCATATAGATGAGCATGATTGAGAAACCCAACCATGGTTTTATGAATTCATGTCTATATAAGCTATTCAAACTTCATGTGTAGTCAACTTTTAGAAATTGCAATATAGTGTGACCTTGTAATTAGCATGTGTTTGGAAGAGTGACTAGAAATAAAGTGAAAATGGGCTTAATAGTGTAGTAATATTGTAATGTAACTTGTATGAGCATGTTAGTTCATATTGTGTTAGGATGCCATGTGACAAAGAATTGATTGGGTCATGGTTAACTTTACATCTAGAACTTGCCTTGTGTGTGTTAAATTAGAAACTTTTATGAGTTAGAGAATGTGATTGAGGCGGTTATTTGAATTAGCTAATTTTTAACTCTACTTGTACGTATAAAAATTATATCATCCCTATTGAAGACCCCATTAAGTCTTTAGCCTTATTTATTCATAAGTCATATGAAAAGTTGAAACTTGTTTTTTGATAAAAGTATTTTGATCCCATGAAAATCCTTTATGCACTATCTTAAGAAGAGGGGTTGGAAAATATTGGTTGATATATCTAAGGGTCAATGTCTACGTTGTGTGGAAAATAAAATTCTATATTCTCCCTAGGATTTATTGACAATGTGCACCTCAATTAACATTGAGGATGGCTAATTCAGAACTATGCTCAAAACTGTGGCCCAGATCCTATAAAGGATAGTATGCACCTTACATAGATGTTAAAATCTAGGGTTTTGAATGTCTAGTGCAAAAGCATTTTAGAAGAAAAAAAAATATGAAAAAGAAAGAAAAGGGAAAATACAAAGCAATAAATAGGGTTATATAGTCATGAAGTATAAACTGGGAGAGAAGAAAATATATGAAGGAGGTTGTTGACTAAATAATAACATGGGCATTAGGGAGGTGTAGCCACTAAAATTATTCCCAAGTATTCACTCTCTTACCAAAAGTCTGCATTACAACCAAATGAAAGTCCTCTTGACTCCTTGAGAAGTATAATGCGAAAGTAAGGATACATTGTGGGAAAGCTTATAATATATATGTAAAGGAAAGTAACAACTTATTTTGTGAGAGGGATTTGATTTTCTGAAAAATAAACCTTGTTATTTTTGAAATTACTTGGGTGAAAGGCTCTAATAAATATGAGCAAGTTAGGCATTCATGGCATATGTAGGATTATCTAATTGATGTGTGGTATGAGTTTGCATTAGCGTGGGAAAAATAATAAAAGAGTCATTGTACATGTTGGGAATTGTTGCATCCAATGCGAACTACAATGACATGATTAAAAAGTTTGGTTGATAAGGTAGGCTGATAAGTCCAAGGATTATGAAAAAGAGTTGATAGTTTAAAGATTGTTTTAGGTCATACAAAAGTCTAAGTGTGGGGTGGTGATCTTAGGCTTATTTATATGTCTAAGTTATCAATATTTTCCCATGAATTTATTATTTTAAAGGGAGTTAGTTATTATCTTGAAACTTGATATTATTTGCAATGATTGATCACTCACACGTATTATTAGGTGTTTCAACAACTTTTGAATTTTGGGGTTAGAATGAAGAATGAAGGAACAAAATCCAGCAAGAAAATGGCAAAAACAATCAGCGGTTGGTGCACTGTTTGGCATGATGCGCTAGCATGCAACAGACAGAGACACCTTTCAGGCGCTCGGTGGGGCGGGGCGCGCCAATGCTTATCTTACTAGAGCATGTTCTAGGAGCTATGGTAGGCACGACACGCTGCAAAAGTTCCGAAATTTTAAAGTTAAAAGGCATAACATAGGATTCCTAAGTGGTGTAGGTTTTGACTTCAATTTTCCAAAACTTATAAATTAATCGTTAGGCTCCATTATTAGGGTTCTACTTTTTTTTAATGTGCAAGACAAAGAATTCAAGCTTGTAATGGGTTTTTTATCCCTTGACTTTTCTATTATCCGAAATCACATGAACTAATATTTCTTTGGTTTTTGAATAGCATGAGTACAACACCACTAAAATACTAGAACAAGATTTCTATTTCGATAGAGCATTGCTTGGTTACTATAATATGTTTTATCTAATTTTGGGGACTTGAAATTTATGATAGTTACAACCTTTCTTAACATAAGTTTTATCATAATTGGAGGTACTGTATGGGGTTATTTGCGTAATTTGACTTATTAGAATTTCATATCAATTGAAAGTACTCGTACAAGTTTATACATATAGGTGTATATTTTGGGCAGCACACAATAATTTGAGCATCACCCTTTTTGTGATACTTGTACATGTGACTAGCCTCACTTTTGAGAATATATTTTGACAAGTCTTCCAGTAAATTTCATCTCACCTAAAGTATAGGAATCTTAGAACATAATATAAAGAGTTGTTCTTCAAAATATGGAGTAAAACTAGGTCCTTTTAGCTTGAATCTGACACACTCCCTTCCTCTTTGTAAGTGACAAAATTTTCTTTAGAGTTGGGTTGGGATTGATATATTAATCATATGTATTTCTATTGAACTTAATTTACATTGAATTAATATGATTTATAAATCTAATTCGCAGACCAACAACTCTTATGTTTCTGTAAAACACTAATTATGTTGTTATGGATTATAAATATTGGACGTAACATAGAACAAGTTGTGTCAAACTTCTAGAATTAGAAATCTTGTATGTTCAACTGCTAGTAATTTGGTTAGATATTTTTGTACAAAAAGTGTTTTGCGGTGATTCTTTATTATTTAAAAGATTAAGAGATGTACCTACATCTTTTATGAAGGTTATAAAGTCCAGTTTTACCGTTTTTCTTTTCAAATCTAAGTTGCGACATGAAATATTAGGATTGCTAGAATAATTGTTCTTGGATCATAATGGTATTTTTTAAGGCTAAGCATACTTGTAATGATTATACGATTTTACTTTTACATTGTTGAGATACTAGGAATTAAATAAGTTATTAAATTGTATTTTTATGGTTGTAAATACTCGTTAAAAAGTTGAGGACCTTCATACGTAGGTTGGTCTGCGGTTTGAATTCTTGAAGTTGTGTTGGACTATTTCTTCTCTAAAGAATTGATGTTTGTATATAAACTTGTACTTATACAATTTTTACCTGCTGGCATATCTAAATTTTTATCTTCGTACCTTGGTTACCTCTTGTCAGTTTGCATTGTCGTGTTGTTGTAAATTAAGATCTTAAAGACTCTTATGTAACTCGCCAACCTGTACAAATTGTTTGATCACCTGACACTCTCATTGGGACCTTGTCCTTCATATGTCTTCGACTGTCACTATTAGCATGCCTCTTGATTCAGATTATTTGCAATCTTAATCCTGGAGTTTTAGTTCGTCTTAATAATGGGAGTTTTCCATTTTAACTATGAACTAGAAAGCCATTTTTATATGGTTCTTGGTTCTTTCGATTACTGTCTTTGACCCTTCTTGATAAAGGGCGTTGACCTTTCTTGATACTTTCTCGTATTTGGTAGACGAAATGATGTATATATTGGGTGAGTCGTGTAATTGAACCTCTTGGAAAATGGTGCTATGTGCATTATTTACATTTGGATCTTTAAATATCAAACTTTATACTATTTATTTATTGTTTACTTGATTTACTGATTATGTTTGTGTGTTGACCTTTACTTTGGAATGATAACTTGGTGAATCTGAGTGTCTCGAATCTTTATTTTTTACACCATTAAGCTATATGATTAGCGATATTTGTGTTTATCATAAGAAATGTTCGAGTTGATGCTTGTGTTGGCCATTGAAGATGGAAATTTAGAAAGCCTTAAGGAAGACCACACTGGCATATAGGCATATTTTATTTTGTATAAACCTTGAGATTTGTACATAATCTATGTGTTGTGTATTTACATGAAATTATTAGGGTTGATTTGGTCATGTCGCCATGGGTTGAAATATAAGTATGTCTATACTTTTTTATCTTTTTGGGTGTGTAAACCCATTGGAATACACTAATTTTCTATATGTTTTGAAAGTTTCTGTGAAGCATGAAACGAACGATTTCGCTACACGGAAATTGGTAATATTTTTCGTCCCTAAGTGTGAGGTAATATATGTATGAAAAGCTCGTTGATGATTTGTTTATTTTATCTTGGGAGGGTTTTCATCATAAGTTAAAATTATGTGTCATATCAATTTTGACCTCAAATAAATGTTTAAATGGGCAAGATGCACATACTTAACTTAATTATTCGTTATAAACCTAATCCTCAACTAGATTAAAATCAGTATGCCCTTTGTTAATCTCTTTTATGTCTCAAGTATTAAATTAGGTTTCTTATCAAGTTGTAATGTTTCTCGGAAAAGGTCACTACAAGTGTTGGTATCAAAGCCTAGGTTTGTGGTTCTAGGACTTTTGTTGTAAATTACTTGTATAGTTATTTGCTTTCGAAAAGTATCTATTTTGAGTGCATGCTCAATAACATGTTTTTTCATATTATTATTGCATGTAGATTGCACATGCATCATGTACATGTACCTAATGCAATGTGATCTTCTCTTTTGAAGGAATTAAGTTATGGTATCTTCTGACCCACCTATAGAAGCTGGTCATGAATGTTCGGGTACAACTGTTTCCCAACCTCATGCACTGGAACGGGTTGGAGAAAATGTCTCGAATGACTATGTTCCCTACACTAGTGGGTTTGAAGTGGGAAACCATCAGCGTGTAAGAGCTTGTTAAAATCCTGACATGAGTCATAGTACTAAAGCCAGGAATCCTCTTTTTTAACCAATGATTGAATTCTTCAACCACATGGCTGAATCGATGCATGATTACAACAGGATTATCTTTGATAAAATGAGGAAAATGTGTGGAGTAGAGTTTTAAGGCACAGTTGATCCCACTGATGCTTAACAATGGCTAGATTGCATGGAGAGGGTGTTTTAGCATTTGGGGTATTTATATGTTGTGAAATTTAAATATGGTATTTCACTATTAAAAAAGGATGCTTATGAGTGGTGGATAAGTTTTTTGAATACCAAGGTAAAACCTCCTGTTCTTACATAGGATGATTTTTTTTTAGGAATTTCCAAGGTAAAACCTCCTGTTCTTACATAGGATGATTTTTTTTTAGGAATTTCGTATGAAATATGCACCACCTGCTTATTTTGATTCAAAGAAAAATGAGTTTTTTAATCTAAGGCAGCGAGGCATGTCTATTACTGAATATTAAGAAAACTTTCTAAGGCTATATCGTTTGCTGAAGTCATTATTAAAGAGAAAAAAGATAAGTGTGGGAAATTTGAAGATGTTTTAAATGATTCCATTAGGAAGAATGTGGTGATCCTGCAACATGAGAACTTTTGTAAGTTAATGTCTGTTGCTTTTACTTGAGGCATGTCATTCATGGCCCGTTTGTGCGCAGTGGTGATCGGACTGTGAAAAAGTTTCTGCAATCTGGATACTATATGACTACCATCCACAAAGACGCTAATAACTTTGCCAAGTCTTGTGATAGTTGCCAAAGAGAATGTCGGATTTCAATGAGGCAAGAGTTACCTATGAATCTAATTATTATAATGTATGGGACATTGATTTTATGGGGCCATTCTTGAGTTCATATGGGGTGGAAGTATATTCTTGTTGCGGTTGATTATGTATCAAAATGGTGGAGGCAATCTCACTTCCCAACAATGAAAGAAAGAGTGTCACCGCATTCTTGAAAAAAAAATATCTTATCAAGATTTGGCACCCCAAGGAAGATAATCAGTGATGGAGGTTCCCACTTTTGCAATAACTTGGTTAAAGCACTAAAAGAAATATAGTGTCAGCCACAATTTATTTACTCCTTACAATCAACAGACTAGTGGAAACGTTGAGATGTCCAACAGAGAGAGAAAGAAAATGTTGGCGAAGATTGTGAATGTAATTATAACGGATTGGTCAAGGAATATTAATGATTCCTTGAGGTCCTATCCCAATTCATACACGACTCCCAAAGGTTTTCACTGTACAAACTCATATAGTTTAAGTCTTGCCATCTGCCGATAGAGCTAGAGAATAAGGCTATTATGGCAATGAAGAAGATCAACTTAGATTGGGGTGCCTCATAAACTCAAAGAGTGAATGACTTGAAGTAGCTCGATGAGTTTCTCCTAAAAGACTATAAAAGTGCAGCCTTGTATAAAAAGAATATGAACAAGTACAATCATCAAAGGATTGAAAAACATGAGCTTGCTTCTATTCAACTTTAGGTTGCTCTTATTTCTCGGCAAGCTTAAGTACAAATGGACCGGGCCATTTATACTTTGGAAAGTGTTCCCACATGGAGCGGTGGAGACGAAAATAGTGAGGGAACAAGATTTAAGGTGAATAGGTAGAGGATCAAGTTGTATATGGGGAATCAAGAAAGTGGGAAGCAAGAAGTGATTGACGCCTTCAATATTGATGAAGTCTGAGTAACAAGAGGCATGCATCGTGTTCTGACGTTAAATCAAGAGCTTCTTGGGAGGTAAACCAAGGTGTAAAATCTAGTCAACAATAGGTTCAACACTTATGTTGAGTAGTTTTCTTTGTTAATTTTATTGTTTGTAAAAAATTAATTAGGCGTAACGGGGTTTAGTGTTGGGTAGATATAGCATAAGATCCCTGTCTTTAAAGAACGTATAAAGTACAAAAATGAATGTCCTAATGGTTTCTACTTGTGCAGGTCCGCAAGGCAAAATCTTTTTTAAAAAAAGGTTTGGTGCAGAGGTCTACAGATACCACCGACGATCGGTAAATCACTCTATGGACCATAATAGTTCTGTAGATCCTAGGTAAACTCCTTATTTTTTTATATGTATGGAGGCGATCTACGGTGCCGACCTATGCATCGCAAACGGGGTCTCGTAGGTGTAAACCCTAGAGAGATTGACTGAATTCCCCCTAATTTAAAAATTGCCACTTTAAAATCATTTCTCACTTGTTCTAAAATCCCTAACAAATACTCAAATATCTCTAAAATCACTCATTTACACCATCAATGCATCATCAATCACAATTAAAACACCCCCATGTTCTATTTTTCAACCCTTTTCCCAAATTCTTTTAAAATCCCATTATCAATGAATTTTGGTGTCTGTATGCGTGTAACTAGGTCCTTTGTGGTCTTGGATTTTTATTTGTAGTTTCAACATACAATCACATCACTCCTCTTTGGTTGAAAGATAATAGACTTTCCCCTCGCTATGAATTTCGGTTCATAGATTTAATAGTGAAAGTAAAGAAATGAATCTTAACCTTGCGTAGATGATCGTCCATAAATGCATATTTAAAATTATAGTATAAACACCCTTGGGATAATGGTGCGTGATTGTGTGAAAATTCTAGCATTAAATCAATAGAAAGATTGGTGTATATGTAAGTTTTGACTTAGTGTTCCATATTGTGTTGTGAAATCGTATTTGTGGAACACTTGGAATGAAAAACTAGCATGTATTTTGTTTAAATGTATGATAATACTAGGATAGTTTCAAAATTGTCCTCAAAATATGTTTTGAAACAAGGCACAATCTGACACCTCACAAAGACCTCGTCTAGAGACCCCATATACGGACCGTAAGTCAAGTTGCAGACCGTTGATCAGGTTCATAGATAGAGTAACTTGTTAGAATTCACTATGTGTGAGACTAGTAAGCTGGACCGTGGTCCACAAATCGATCTACGGACCGTTTTGCATCCCCATAGTTTCCATCAAAGACTATGTCTTTTTGTACATGGACAATAAGTCTAACTATGAACCGTAGGAGGGCAGTGTAGCAAGCTGTATAAATATTTTACATTTTAGATTTTAGTTCTAAAATTATTTCAGGTGTGTCTTGGGCTTATTTTGGCTACTAACAATTCCTTTAGAGGTACAATGGCACCCAAGAAGGCACAAATCACAAAGGGTAGCTCCAAATCAACTCGACCATCTTACCAATTGGTTTTGAATGATCCATAGGCGGAAAAGACCTTGAATATACCCACCACTGGAAAGACTCCTACTATAGTAGCCCGGGAAAATTGAATATAGCCCAAGAAGGTGAACTTTGACGTAGTAACTTTCTCCTGTTTTATGAGGAGGAAATAATGATCAGGTCACCAAAAAGGTATACTTTCGGTTCCTACATAAAAATTTTTATCGGGTCTACTTTAAAATATACTACTGAATACAGTGCCCGACATTAAGATTCCTCGTTTGATGAGGTCTCTAGCTCAGCAGAAGACCCAAACCCTGGGAACTATTAATTGGATCCTATTGTTGGGGATTTTAACCAATGGTGCATCGACAGGCAATGGCAAATATACCGAGACTTATGACATGGAGTCTACATACGTTGCTAAATATCCACCTGTTATTTCAATAGCACAAATATGAGTGGATGGATCCTGATGGGAACATATAGTGATGAGATTGAGCCGTAGTTCTATGCTTCCTATGTGGCCATACTTTGAGCGTCGATACACAAAAACGCCAAGCCCACAGCCCATGACCCTCTTATATCCACCATGGTCAGGGGCTTTCTGATGGACATCTCTGATACCACCATCAACAGATTCCTCTACGGCCCGAACCCTCATTATTGTTGGGCAAGCAATACTTTCAATTTTTACTATATGTGGGACATTGTGTAGAAAGCGGCCTTCACACTGAATGCATAACAACGGGAGGCTATTCTTCTATGGTTGAAAAGTTCTTTTGGATACTATCCCGCAACAGAATGTCACCAACTGTGAAGGACAATATAGTCATCTAGGGTAAATCAATCATGGTTGCTCCTTTTGTTACCGGAAATGAGATCGAATTCCCCTAACCCTTGCTATTGGCGGAGATACACGAGAGGGAACTAAGAACATCAGCCACCTACCCATTCCCATGTATGATTTTTCAACTATGCAGAGATGTTGGAGTGCGTGTCTGGAACTATCACAAACTGGTGCATCGCTAGATATTGGGCTAATAACGGATGAGGGTAATGTGGTATCACCACGTAGAAGGCCTCGAGTTGATGTGCCTTTGGTAAAAAATCTAATAGATATTGTAGAGTAAATGCAAGGAGATGGCTGATGATGCACCGACTTTCTCTTCACATACAGCTATTCAGAATTCAATATCATCTAGAGCGACTCCGTCTTTCGGATCCACTGTGATACCATTGGAGTGACTCTAAAAATTAAAGGCTTGTATGGCTTCCCTACTGCACCACATTAAGCCCATGATGCAAAAGTTGATTTCCCTGTTCGGAGAGATTGTTGAGGAGAGGATGGAGGCGGTAACAGACCAAAAGGTCCAAGAACTTCATATGTGGCTCTATGCGTTTGAGTTGAGAGTTTTAGGGAGACCATCCCCCACCATCGATATATCCTCTTTCACAATCGAGCTTGCTAGTCTCCAAGCCGATGTTGACGTCATCCTTGCTATGCTAGTTTTTTAGCCACTGGATACACCCTCTACACTGCGTGATGACTCAATCCTTGGTTCTCTATTTAGTTGAGATGATCTGGAGGACCAAACTAATCCCGCACGTGGTCGTGGTAAGAGGCACTGATCTAGTTAGAAATTTGAGCGCACAGAGGAGGAAGATGCAAGAGAAAAGCAACATTGGATGGCGAAAAAGGCAAAGAAAGACTCCATCCTTGATGATTGGTTGAGGCAATAGAGAGTCCGAGAGATGGTTGTAGTGGCATCAAGTTCCATGCCCGTTACTGAGGTATGACCTACGATTGTGGAGGATGTGAGAATTGTAGAAGGTATGGTGATACCGGAAGATAACACTACTGAGGGTATTGTGACATAAAATGTGGGCACTACTAAGGGTGGACCACATTTGTAGCGGAGTTCGAGAAACCGTACCAATCCGCTTGTAAAGGATTCTTTGGCATTATGTGTCACATGTTTTTCCCCCAAATCCATGAACTTTTATGCTTTTGCGTGCATTGGGTACAATCGCACCTGTTTTTATTGGGGGTGGGGTAAATGGATTATGAATGATAGTGCAAAGTATGAGTAAAACAACTCAAAGTCTACTCTTGGGGTTTTCATGCATGTATTCTTTATCCACAAAGAGACTGCTTTGTTTATGTTGAACCGGCATGTGTTAGGATTATCTATGTAGAAGCATGAGAAAGAATAAAGCATGATGGCATAAAACCCATCCAAAACAATTTTAATATGGGCTAAAATCTGGTGACTAGAATAAGTTTAATGTGTTGGCTCTAACTATGACATGATAATGAACGAAATTGAGATCTCATGTAATAAGCTCTATATGGAACCGAGCAATCTAATAATTTAAAAATAAAACAATGCGGCAGGAGTGTGTGAAATAATTTGATTCTTCAAACAGTGTTGTGATAGTCTAGAACCTACATGGTTAGTCCTGCAAAGATAATCAACTCTAGAGTCTTGGAAGTGCTCGTAGGGCCTTGTTCTAAAATGTCCACTAAATACATAAATAAATCCAACAAAATGACATAAATATTCCTGTTGATCCAAATGCTTTGAGCGTTAATCAGACAACTTCTTTCAATCGCCCCTAACTAACCTTACCATAATCTATTGTGTAGCCCCGATCCCTCCTTGGACATGTGCACTTTGACTTAGAAAAAAATTCTAGGTTTAGGGTGGCTAATGCAAAAGTGACCTCAATCTTGAACCTGATCCGACATCAGATATTTAGCACCTCAACTAATGGAACATCCATAAGTCGAGGGTGGCTATGAAAGAGGGAATCAAAACAAAAATGGGTATGATAAGAGTTTGGTGTTGAAAAATAAAAAGAATAAGAGTATGTGACTTTTTGTGAGAGATATTGAGAAATATTTCTAAAAATGAAAGAAAAATAGTAAATGCAAGAAAATGAAAAAATGAGAAAAATAAAGAGATGCAATGTCTAAAAGGCACATCCTTGGTTGACAAGAATCAAGGGAAATAAGAGAAAAAGGTATGGTGTCAAAAAAACGGGAAAGAAAATGTATGAAAAGCTAATATAATACCAAGGAGGTCACAAATTCACTAAAAGTACCCAAAAGTACTACACTTGACCATAAGCCTATGTTACAAGCCAAGAAAGTCCTATAGTGATCTTAGAACCTACCTGGAGAGTCTAGGCAGTGAAAATAAGGGCAAGACTATGGTATTGAGCACTAACTATGACTTGAACTTACTTCTAAGCGTGAGTATTGAATGAACCCTTGTACTAAAAATTCATATTATTTTTGTAAAAAAGGGGTTTCGTTTGGAGTAAGGGCACTGATGACATTGTCGGGGAGTTTGTACCTTGGTGATACAAAAAAGTGCATGTTGAGTGTTGAGTGGTGAATCTTTGTCATATTTGGATCTGCATAAAGTAGCTTGTTGAGTCCATAAGAAAATATTTATGCACAAAAAGAGTTTCGGGAAATAAATCCATACGATTTCTTATGTTTGAATTTCTTGCTTCTACACAAGTGTCGTTTAGAGTTTTATTGTGTCGCTTAGGGATAAACAATGATTTTAAGTTGAGGGTTTTTATGTACAATGAGTTTACGACGTTTCTAATATATTTCACTTTTGAGTTATGTGTCTCTAGAGCCATTTGACATAGATTTTTATGCATTTTTTCTTCTAATTACATGAAATAATTTCAGATGTGGAGAAATAGAGACACATGAGATAGAAGTGCAGAAAAAGAGACCTACAAAGGCAACCTACGGACCGTAGGTCGAGTTATGCCCCACAGATGATGATCTTACAAGGGCAGGCTAGGCATTGCCTCATATTTAGGAAAACTTGACAAGTGTGAGACATGATGGTGATTTAACGAACCGTACTGCAGCTCTATCAAAGTTACCAGAGATGGGGTTCTCGTACCCGATACTTAAAATTCTATATGTGGAGTCAAGTAAGGGAGTTACCGACTGCCATTTGACTTACGATCCATAGTACTGGATCGTAGAAGCTAATAGATATTTTGAAGACTTTGAAGACTGAAATTTTTCCTTTGTCCTGAGCCACGAAAAGGTCTTATGGACCGGAGGTGAGTCTCACAGATCAAAGACGCGTCTAAATCAATTATTTCCTTATTTTGTTTTCTTATTAATTTAGGACTTGTTTTTCTACAAGTAGGGTATGTAAACCTTTTTTGGGGGGGTTAGACACTATTGTTCTTTTTTAGTTATTGCTCTTGGAGATTAATCTTGACATTTTTTTGGCAATTGGTCATTTCAAAAGTATGTTTTGAGGATTTTGATATTGCAATCCAAGTTGAGAATTCGGGTTTATTCTTATTTTGATTAATTTCATGATTCTTTCATCTAATACTGTGAATTGTGTTCTTGCGAATAAGGGTAATAAATCCACAACTAGAGTTGTTAGAACTATGAGCGATTAACAAAGTATGATTAGTAACTAAGCAATCGATGAATAGTGTTGTTGCATGCATTAATAATTCTTTAATTTAGGAATCTTCTTAAAATGGTGTCCAATGTTAGAACTCCCTTTTTTTCTACTTACCGAACCAAGGAGATAGTTAATAAGAAAGGAATTATAAACATAGATTTAGTGTGATACTATCTAATAGCTAATGTCGATTGGTGCAGCGGTGAAAACAATATCATACATCGATCTAATGTCTAATATGAGGTAAACGTAAGAGTTAGTAAATTTATTCACGTAGCCAAACCAAGGTGCGGTGTGAAATTATTTAGATGTCCGAACAAGGATTTAAATATACCTTAATTACCACTTTCCATGTAATACACTAGTAAGGGATTGATATTTCTAGGAATACCGCATTATGAGCTTATGGGGAACACTTATGCCTTAGTTTTTTTCTCATCTTGATAACAACAAAAGTTTTAATCTTACTATCTAAAAACATAATTAATTTTCCAAATTTCTTTCACAAATGCCCTCTTTAATTACTTGTTTCCGGAAATACATTTGCAAAATTTATATAACTGTTAGTTAAAAATAAGTCTAAATCATTTTCCTCGTGGGATCGATCCAAACCTATAGGTTGGATTCTTTACATGATAAATATATATTACACTTCTTTAGGGATGTGCAATTTGTGCGTATTACCTTAGAGTATATAGTCTATGGAAAATCACTTTAAACAATCATTACATGAAGAATATTAACATGTCAAAGTCAAAGTAGCAATTTAGAGTTCACTAGGAAAGTAATTAGATCTCTAGACCATTTTTAAATTTAAGGTTCATTCCCTTTTCTTCTCCAAATTATAACCCCAAATTAACGGCATAATACATTTTTGCAGCAACTATTAAGTCGAGTCCTACGCAATAGTCTACAACAACCAAATAAAGTATGCATGCACAACAATATAACCCAGAGTTTCGCTACACCAATCTGTTAAAACCCCAAAATAACCTCAAACAAATCCCAACCACAAGTGTTCAAATACTTCAATCCATAAAAGATATATGTAACACATTCTTATGTTTGTTCAATATTACCATACTAACTTTAACTCATCGCTTTCAATTATCATCCTATACGTTCATCCAATATTTACATTTCGAGTCATGTCTCTCACTTCATAAGTAATAAGTGGTTAAAAGTCAAAACCTTATCTTAAACTTTATGGAGCTTGTAGTACTTTAACATGTCTTTTCAATGACATCTCCTTAAACACAAGACATTGAACCAAAAAGAAACATTTTGAAATTTGCATTGCAATAATAGAACCAACGTTACACTTATTTATCTTACAATTAATTATCCATCAGTACTTTTTATACTTTTATGGAATCATATGCATAAGAACCACCCACAAACAAATAATTTCTAAAATTCCAGAAATAACTACATAAGAAAGTACTTCAAAAACAGCCCAACATTGCACAACTACCAAAGTACAAATTTCCAGCCGTCTATTCGTGTTCTTGCTTCTATAATGTGGCTATAAATTGGAATCACTAAGTAAAATGAAGGTGAGAATTATTACTTCCAAAATCAGAAAACCTACGGAAAAAATGGACTCCCTCACCACGAAAAATCCTTCAAATCCCAATGAACAAGGAAGAAAGAAGTAACACAATCTCTATGAACGTTACGAGGATGAAACCACGTTGAAATCTAATACATATTTTCTTGGATGATTAGGGAAATATAAAGAGGATTTAGGACATTTTTATTCCTATATTGTTAAAAAAAAAGGAGATAAAACGAAGGAGAAATCAGATCATATAAAGCTAAATCGACGTAGGAGCTAGGGTCCCACCTTCACATGCCTGCTTGCGCAATATCACTTAAATCAGAATATCTCTCAATTCTGAAGTTGTATGAAAAAATGGTTTTTTGAGATCGAAATTAGACTCGTAGAACTTTGATTCCATATATTGGGGTTCTTCTAAAGCTTTATATATTGGGACAAAAGCTCCAAGAAATTTAACTAAAATTTCAGAAGGTTTATTAAAGAAACTTACTCTAACCTTTGTCAACTTTTATTTACTTACTTGCTTGACTACAATACATAAATTACGATCATTGGTCGACTAAATAACCTTATAATACATCCTTATTAGCATATAAGACACTCTTTGTCTTAACCCTAAAGGTAGCGGTTTACTTAAACATTTTGAGCGGGCGGGGTGTTAGAATAGACCTTCTTTAATTCAGACAAGTTTTAAAGACACCCTTGACCCATAACATTAATGTTATTCTTTCATTTTTACCTGCTCTTGGAAAATTAATTTTCTTTACACGATACACCAATTTGTATAATCTTCATACACTCATGCAATACTATGTCTTATATGCGAAATAATCGTGGGGTCTCACATTTAGACTTTAAATAAGCAACAACAATGTTTCCCACTAAACCACCTAATTCTTAGATGATTTAGAATTAAACTAATCAACCACAATATATCCACTAAACCAATAAACCTCGCTGAATTAGAATTTCAGTAGAACAGAACAAAGATTTATTTCCCTTACAAAACATGAATTGATATACAACGTAAGTATATAAGGTACAAAGCTCAAAATACAAAAAAGACTCATCAACGTTGTATCATGTCCTTTCTCTTAGAATGAGTAATGTTCTTACTTGAACATAACTTCTTCTTTTGAGATTTTGTTTTTCAGGAATCCAAAACATTGTTTGCCAAAACATAGGTTTGTGTTTGGAGAAGAGACTATTATCAAAATGGGCACAAACCATTGGGATAAAAGGCTACCAACTGTTTTGTTTTTGGTTCACAACCTTTCATAATAGCAGGCTTTCAGCCAATGACCTTGGACCAATGGTTTGTGTCCGCTTTGATAATAGTCTCTTCCCCGCGACCATGTCCCTTGTTGCGTTCTTTGATGCTTGAGTTTTTTGAAAAAGACTTGCTAGCTTTCTCTCTTCTGGAATAAATAATGTCGTTTGTTTATTTTTGTGTATGTATATCAATTACAAACAAGGGTTTTGACTACTTATTAAAATAACTCTGTTCGGCCTTCATATGGGTGAACTACCCTACACATCTCACCGACCAACCTGACAAGACAACTGTAACGATTACTTTCAAGCTTTGAACCACTTTGAATCTCGATGGAGGTACTCTTCCAAGGACCAGGTCCCTGCATTAATATTTATGACTATAATGAAAACACTAGAATATACCATTTCCCCTTTTTGATGAAGAGAGACAAATTATCCTCATGGTCTTGGATAGATAGAGAGGACAAGTTCTGATATTAATTGTTGCGGTAAGAATGGTAACGCTCGCACAAGTCGTAGTACATGTCCACTACACGTCAACGGACCAATTCCTCGGACTCAACAAGAATAGTAACTGAAACAAATTCAGAAAGTAAATGGCTTAAAGTAAATCTGCACAAGGATTTTACGTGGAACCCCCACGACCTATCCTCATAGGATTATCAATTCGAACTACATTTAACTTAAATGGAGCAACAATTGAGATTATAAACTCTTGCGATATAGGAATTCAACACTAAATTCTTTCCACCTCAATGTAGCACATCTACTACAAAGAAAGCAACTAAGAAATAACATAATTGGCCACTAAGCTACCTACATGTTTGATAACTTAGACTTTAGGTAAGCAACACATATGTTGACAACTAAACCACCACCCTGTGGATCATTTAGACTTTCACTAAGCGACAAAAATGTTTCCCACTAAACCGCCGAACTCTTTGATGATTTAGAATTTAACTAAGCAACAACAATGTGGCACACTAAACCAATAAACCTAACTAAATTAGAATTTCTATATAATTGAACAAATATCTATTTCCTCTAGAACACACGAATATATTTACAATGTAAGCACATAATACACAAAGCGTAAAGTACAACAATGACTCTTCAGCATTGTCTCAAGTCCCTTTGTTGAGCATGAGTAGGATTCTTCCTTGAAGATGACTTCTTCTTTTAAGCTTTAGTATTTTATGAAATCCAAAACGTTGTTTGCCTAAACTTGGGTTTGTGTTTGGAGAAGAGACTGTCATCAAAGTGAACAAAAACTATTGGGATAATGATATACCGTGGTTTCACGGTATTATTAATACTTTTTCCTTAAGTTTAGTGTGTCCAAAAGCCTTTTTGTGCTAATTTTTTTATAAGTTTCTCTTTGTTTTGCAGGAAATCTGTCCAAAGATGAATGTGGAGATTTTGAGCGAAGAAATGCAGAAGAGACCACCTACGGAGCTTATGACGATCTGTCGTGCTTATGACGGTCCGTATTTGACAGCGTAGTGCAGCTAATGAAGGAAGATGGGGAAGTCTGACCAAGTGTGGGGTTACGCAACTTGTGACGGTCCGTCGTGTCTATGACGGTCCGTCCTGCAGGTTCGTCATGAAGTTCAGAGAAGTAATCCAGTACCCAAATTCCAAGAGTTGAAGTGTTTTTGAACGAAGACCCTCGACGGACCGTTGTTCCTATGACGGTCCGTCATACTTGCCGTCGAGGGGTAATGAAGAGAGCAGCAGAAGAAATTGCATAAGTATGGGACGACGGAGTCCATGACGGTCCGTCGTGACCATGACTATCCGTCGCATGGTCCGTCGACCCAACCGCGTTTTGACAGATTTCCAGCAAATAGAGTCCTTATTTAATTAAGTTTTTATTTTTTATAAATAGTTTGAAAAACCTCCTTTTTGAGGTTAGACTCTCTTAGGTTACACATCATATAATTAGACTCTTTGTATTATTTTTAGACTTTTGGTTATCATTGATTGTTGGTGATTTGTGGTGATTAATCAAGCAAACTTTCGGATTTTACTCTTTCTCATTGAAGTAATTACATGAATTCTTATTTAATATATTTGAATATTTTGATTATGACTATGGGTAACTAAACTTCATAACTAGGGTTGTGGGAACCATAGGAAAAGAATGAGATAAAACCTAACTAAAATAACAATTCTAGAATAGTTTCTTGCATGTATTAATAATTCATTCGCTTAGAAGTCTTTTTAATGGATGGACAACGTTAGAACTCGCCTTAATGCTACTTGCCGGACCAAGGATGTAGATAATAGGAAAATAATTATTAAAATAGATTTAGTGTATACTATCTAATAGGCTAGTATTGATTGGTACGAGGTAATAACTTACTCAAATATCTAATACGATGATTAATATGAGGTAAGGATAAGTGTTAGGAAAGCAATATTGAATACGATGCTTAATATGAGGTAAAGATAAGGGTTAGGAAAGCAAAACACGTAGCCGGACCAACGTGCGGAGTGAGATTTTCTAGATGCCGGACCAAGGATTTAGAAATACATTACTCATCACTTTGCATGCAAGATACTAGGAAAGAATTGTTATAGTTAGAATTATCAAGTTATGAACCTGTGGGGAACACGTAAACCCTAGTTACTTTGATTAATTGATTAAACTCCAACATTCAAAGCTGTCAAGTGTCTCTTTCAATTTCGTTAGTTATTTTCACTCATTTAGAACTAGAAACCCCCCTTTTATTGTTTTTACTTTCCAAGGAAGTCATTCACCAAACAATAGTAATAACAGGTTGAAGTTAAGTCTAGACTATTTTCCTCGTGGGACGATCCCAACCACACTAGTTGGGTTATTTACTTGACACGACCGCTTTACTTCTTATTTGAGAAGTAAGTTTGAGTGTATCAGACAAGTCCTTTGGAAAGCCTGTTGTCATGAAAGGATGTGAATTAACCACATTAGAGTTATGTAGGAAGCCTTTTGACAGCTGTAATTTTACCCTTTTCTCGTTACTACACTTTCCGCGACCAGGTCCCTTGCTGCATTCTTTCTTGCTTGAGTTCTTGAAAAAGACTTTCTATCTTTATGTTTTCTTGATTTATAAGTTGATTGTTTATTGTTGTGTATATATAACCGTTACAAACAAAGGTTTTGACCACATACATAAATAACTTCGTCCGCCCTTCCTATTGGTGAAGTACGTTGCACGTCTCACAAACCAACTTGACAAGATAACTATAAGGATAACTTTATAATTTACACAACTTTGAATATGGACGAAAGTACTCAGTTTAAGGATTAGGTCCCTGCATTTCTGAGGATCATCAAAACACTAGGATATAACATATAGAATCTGACAGTAGTGCAACAAATAAACAATAAGCTTAGGTTTCATCCTTAGACCCTTTTATCTTTCATTTGTTGGGGGATGAACATAGATACTAGCAAGATGATTTTGTGTTTGTTTTTATTCAAAAAGAGTCAAGCATTGTAAAAATACATACTACATGTGATAGATATATAGTCATATTTGTTATGACTTAAATAATCGTGTTTCATGCACAAGTGTAAAACTCAAATATTAATGAAGTGTTGATTAATAATTCCTTTATTTTAAATGAATTGAATTATTGAGACATTTTTATTTTTGAAATGAACTTAATTATTTAATTTTTAAGACTATTTTTAGAATTTTCTTCCAATTTTTTACCCTTCATTAGTTACCATTGCAATTAGTTATTAATTAATATTTAGTTATTTTAATCATTAATTTGATAATAATAAATAAGAGTAATATGAAAAATTATGCCTAATTTATGTCTTAATCTTCTTTTCTTAGATAGTGTGAAACTACTCAACTATTCAATTCATTTGAAATAGAGGGAGTACCTTTTAACACAAAAATAATAATAAGAAAGAGAATTAAAAAAAGTGGCCCCAGATCATTTCCTATTTTATTATAGTCACAATTTAGTGTTAAAGGGGAACAGAAATTTAGGGTAATTCATTGCTTTATTTATGAAGAAAGCACCTAACTTCACAAGAATAAGTTTGGCACTCAGAGATAACATGATAGCATGACAAAGAATTTACAGTAGTCAAGTATTGTGGGCTAACTCTTTAGTCATATATCATCGATCTATGTTTGTCGTTGTGTGCTTGTGTCAAAGAGGTAATAATTAATGGCCAATAATCGGATGATGATATGAAATATAATACTAATGCATTGGTGAATTGGTTGAGATTCGTAGAAAATATCGGAAGTAAAAGATTATATGAAAGCCATAATGATTGGCTAATAGCTAGTTAGAGGGCTATATTATTATAGTAATGATCAACTTTTTTTTAAGCTAGTAATGGTTTGACTAGTATGGAAAACTACCAGTTTGAGAATACAAAATCTCACAAATTTTTGGGCAATATTTGAAACCTTTGTTTTGATATATTTATCTATTACTAAATGTACCACTATTGCACATCAATTTAGAACAAATTTACCTTTAATTTTGGTTTAAGGTGTACGATACTGTGATATTGTGATCCCGACTAGCATAATTAAGATGATTAATCAATATTTTTTCATAATGGAAGACATTGGAGGCTTTTTCATTAGAGCACTATCAATTGCAAGGTTGGATAACTTGTCATTAATAAGGTTAGTGAGACTTTAAGCTTCTGTTTTACTAATCAAACTTACTTTGAAAATCTGTTCTATTTGTGCTTGGCAGAATTGATAGTCCTTGATCAGCCATATATATGTCATTTTGCAAAGAATACAGAAAATAATTTAATAAGTGATATATAGAATGCTTTATTATTGTTGTGATATAATACTACAGACAAACATAGTTGTCATAATATTATAGGGGCATATGTTTATATGCTGCCTTAATATGTTAGGGACTTGTATATGAAAAAAAATAAAATTAAGGTTTAGTTGGCTATTTTCGAATCCAAACGAAGCAACTATGTTGAATGGTCTCTTGATATTTTGTTCTCATAAAGAGAGGTAATTAAAGATAGGAACATTCAAAATTAATTACTACCAATTTGGTAGAGTTTCAATTGATCTTTCAGGAAAAGAAATTGAGCAAACTTACAAAAAATACTATATTTATAGGGTTATTCAAATTCAATAGCTAGGAGTATGTTATTTACAATAAATGACTATATTTCATTTCTTTCTTTCACTGTATTTTTGTATATATTTTTTACATTTTTTTAATTTATACACTGATATATGTTAAATACAATAAACTAAATAATGAATTGACTCTAAATATAACCCACTGTCCTTATATATATCCATACAACGAGCAATTATCCATTATTAACATTAGAACTAATAATTAATTATTCAAAAACATCCTATTACATTCTTATCAATTTAAATATTTCATTTTCTTGTTGTCTCAAAAGATGTGATATTAATATATCATAATAGTGACCGAACAAAACTTAGAAAAAATGTTAACAAGAAAATCAATGAAGATTAAAACTAAAAAACATTTAGTAAAAATACAGAGGAATACATACCCATATATTTAGAATATACATTTGAGTAAATGTATTATTATTGAGTAAAAGTTAATTTATTTGCATCAAATTGTTTTAATTGAATTTTAACATTAAACGTAAACATATTATACAATGTGATATTTTAGGACCCATAATTAATCCTATTATAAATTCATCATGTACAGTTATGGTACCGATATTCCTTCATAAAATGTCTAAACAAGATTAAACCGTGTGAGCAATTACTATTTAGCAAAATGTAGTTCAATACTAATAATATCATAAATATAATTAAATAAGATACAAAGATTATGCATACAAGAATGAAGCATGTCAATGATTCTTAATTGCCCAGAAAGAAATTCACTTATTCGTAGTAAGTCTTTGATAGTGGGTCACCCATGTGGACCAATTCGATTCGATCTGTTTTTTATACTCTATCCAATTAATTAATTGATTTATTAATTTGGACAATTCTTTTTAATAGAATAAGGCATGTAATTGTTCTACCTCTTCTTTAAAGAGTCCAAGTGGGTGTAACTTTTATATGAACGTGCAACGTGAAAAACGTAGAGAGGAAATGTGAGAAACGGAAAAAAAAAACTAGTGATGCTAGACAAATTAAGCAACACACAAAGAAGACTTCTAGTTTGTGAAAAAAGACATTTGTTTCCTAGTAATTCAAAGAGGGACTTGAGTGCAATCCTGTTAAAGTAGCAAAATCAACGATTTCCGCTGCAAATTACAAGTTACGCATATCATTGTTGATTTGCTTTAAAATTTCTTCGTTGGTATAAGAGTAAGTTAATTGATCCAATAGGCGCTACTTCCTTGGACATTCACTTTGTATGTTGAAATTCTTTTGAAAAGAGTGAATAGGAAAAAATTGAAAGATATTTATTATTTTTTGGAAAAAAGGATGCATTTACCCCTCCCCCACCCTCCCCCGAACATAGATAAATGGTACGTATATGCCCTCCGTTATACTTTGCGTCCACCTAAGCCCCTGTCGTCCAATCGAAGGAACATACATGCCCCTTTCACTAACGACCCCCTCATTTTGTACAAGTGTATTAATCCTAATGAACGATCCCGTTTGACAATTCTTTTTTACCCATAAACCACCAACCCGCCCCATAAACCCAATATCCACCAAATCCTTCTAAGACATCTTATAGTTAAAAGACCCACATCTAACAGGTCCATTCAAATCACACAAAACCCCTGCCTTCATGAAGTTCATCGATTCTACTATGTCTTGCTCGTGGATTATGTGTAAATTCCAAATTTTTAGTGTTCAAAAAGTTCTTGTTATTGTTCATTATCTTGCACGAAGTTGACGGAGTTCCACCGAAATCAGCGTGAGTTCACCACCCAAAACTCCACTTATTTATCTCTATTTTTGGATAGCGATGAACCAGCCACCACCCTTGTTCAATAAACAATCAAGAATGGACCAACCCACAACCATATCTCTACCACTAAAAACAGCCAAACAACCTCCAAACGCCCAATTTTTTCCAATCAAATGAGTTTACCATCACTTCTCCAATAAGCTTTGACGAGCAGCTCACACACAACCACCAGAACCCACTTGTTCTTCTCCAAAACATCAACCAAAAAACCAGCCAACAAACAACTTGTAACTAGCTCCGTTCTCCATTTCCTATGGCCACACAACCACAATTGTTGCCCTCCCCATCGCATAAAAAAAACACCAAAACCCTTTTTTTTTTGTGACCATTGCCAGCAGTGTGTTAGATTTGGGTCTTTTAATTAGAATATAACTAAGAGGGATTCGACTAGATATTTGATGTATGAGGTGGGTTGTTGTTTTACGGGTTAAAAAAAAAGGTCAAACATGTAGTTTATTAAGATCAAGACACATGTATAATGTGAGATGGCTGCTAGTGAGAAGGGCATGTGTGTACCCATAATTGCACGACAGGGGCTTAGGTGAACACTAAGTATATTGGAGGGCGTATACGTACCATTTATCAATGTTCGGGGGTAAATTCATCATTTTGCCTTTTTTATATATTTTAATGTGGATTAGTTATATGGTAAATAGGATTCGAACCCCTATTGATTCTGGCCCATAACGTAGATAGGATTCTTTGTCCTATTAAGAAAGAAATTCTGCATTTTTTTTTAAAAAAAAAGAGAATTGCTCCTGGTTTTTGCAATCTGAAAATTGGTTGTACAATCAGTTATGTACTTTTTTGTTGCTCTCAGAAAACATATTATAATGAAAAAACATATTTAAAACAAGTAAGATATGAATGGTTGAAAACTTGTTGGTTTCTTACTTTCTTTAAAAAAAAACTGCTCCTATCTGTAGTGATATGAAACTTTTGTGCATAGTTTTTCGATTGGAAACTTATTTTTTTCATTATGTGCTCATTTATAGCTTTCCGAAAATATATTATAACAGTGAAACAGACGTAAAATGAGTGATATGTGATTTTTTTAAGTAGGGCGGGAAAAAGAATTTTTTTTAAGAATATTTTTTTTAATCAAATTTGTGTCTTATTTAGGATTATATTTTTGAAAAAGAATATATGTCGTCTTTAGGATCTTATTAGTTTAGTTTATTTTTTTAGTTCTTATGCTCCTTCAACAGTTGCTTGCCTTTTAGGAGAAATTTATGACGTATATTGTCGCATTAAATGGTATTAACCATATTTCTGTTTTTGTTTCCTTTTCATATATGTCTAAATGGGAACATGCTCAAATTACTCCAAGTGGACTTTATTAAAGTCGAGCAAAAGCATGAGGTAGAAGAGAGACCACTCGTAAAACATGTTTTTGAGGGTGAGAAATCGTACAAATTGGTGTGCCAAAGAAGATGCAAAATTTGTTAAGGAATGAAGAGACCATTCGAAAGAAAAGAGAGAAAGATCTAAGAAAATTTAAGTCTTTGAAGATTGATCCCCTTGACCGTTTAATAGATTTCCTCAAAATCATTGTCATGAAATTTGAAAGGTTAATGAAATAGACATTCATGTTACAGAGAGGGAAGGATACAATGATTTGTATCATTCCTTGTCAAAATATTTTAAAAGTAAACGGAATGAAATTAGTATTGCACATAATGAAGAGTTATGGGTGTACATTGTAAAAAGAGAAGTAATGTGGATAAAACTACACCACATACTTCCTTTTTAGTATTGTTGTTATTTTTTTAATAAAAGTGAGCATCTAAGACTATGCTTTAATATGAATATTTGAGTTTTATTCTCTTTTGTTTTGGATAAGTAAATTATTATTCTATTACCAATGTCATATGGTGTTTATTTATTAAACATGTAAATCTTTGTGGTTATAGTCTAAAATAAATAATGTACACATCCAGAAGTTAGTTTCAAATTTTGGTTAAATATTTAATTCGTAGATGATGAATTGGTGTTTATGTGTCTTTTGATTTCACATTTAAATATGAAACTATTATGAGAATGATTTTATTGAATGTGTATGTCACGTGCATAATTGATTAAAAAGTTCTTACATAATTATATCTCATACCAAATATGGCATCAAAATGTATCATTACTGCCTTAAACAAAGGTGAAAAACTTAACAATAATAATTACGACATCTAAAATCGTAAAATATTGTATGTGTAGAAAGAGAAAATGCTCTAAAGATATATAAACCATGTTTTTAATCAACCAGAAGAGGATAATACTGCATAACACCTTAGGGTGATGTCAAACATGATAGCTCAACTCAAAAGTGTTGGTCATGTTTTTCAGATGAGAAACAAATTCATGCGGTGATTTCGTCTCTTCCTGATAATGGAGAACATATGAGGTTTACATGACCCATAACGATAGCATCAAAAAAATTCTTTATGTGGCACGCCATGTTGAACTGGAAGATGAGTGTCTTGGTGCTGCTAAAATTTGCTTCTAATGCCTTTGTGGCAGAGTCAAGTGATACAAAATTTTCACGCTTTAAGCATAAGAAAATTAAAAAAGGAATGGAAAAGACAGGAAGCTGGAAAACGACCCCCTAATAAAAAAAAGACAAATTCCAAGAAAGGAAAATAGTTTTTTCAAGAAGAGAGACAAGAGAAAAAAAAGTGCTACAATTGCCAAATGTTGAGGCATTTCGGTTGTGAATGCAATGAACCGAAAAAGGTAGCATTTTTAAACACATATCCAAGTGAAACAATGTTTCAAGAACTTCTTTTCTAGCTAAATCTTATCTTATGTGGATTGTAGACACAGGGTCCGCGACCACGTAAGTAGAGATCGAGAAGAATTTGTAGAGTTCATCCAATATATATATGAATAAAGGTGAATATACGGGGGGAAATAATGTGAGACTAGAAGTCAAAAAAATAGGAACTTGCAAAGTAGACTTGTGTGGTGGTCCTTTTTTGATGTTGCATGACGTCCTTTATACACAAGAGATTCCAGGAAACATAGTATTTGTGTCAATTCTATTAGACATTGGTTTTGATTTGCTTTTTAGTCATAATAGTGTTAGAATACCTCTAGATAATGTTCTATATAGTTTTGGACTACATCATGATAGTTTACCGTTTTAAATAGTAATCCTTCAACTTATGGCTATTATGTTGATTGTTGCGTAATGACGTGTTATTCAAGTTACAATGATATTAATGTTACTACATGACATGCAAGATAAGGTCACATTGGGCAAGATCGAATGAAAAGGTTGGCAAAAAAGAGCGTTCATGTTCTTTCACTAAAAATGATATGCCAAGTTGTGAAAATTGTTTTACTGGAAAGGTTACACGAATACAATTTGGAAAGGCTAAAAGAGTCGAGTTCCCTCATCAATTAATTCATTATGATACTTGTAGTGCAAAAAATGTGAAGGCAAAATTTAGTAATGCATACTACATTACATTTATTGTTTATTTCACACGTTTTGGATATGTATATTTGATTTCTCATAAATCTTAAACACTTGAGTGTTTTAAAAGATATATGAATGGACTTTAAAATCAATTACATAAAAGCATAAAGACTTTAAGAACTGATCGGGGACATGAATATTTTTCAAAATAATTTCAAAAATCATCTATTGAAATGGGTATCATAAGACAATTAACTACTCCTTATACACCTCAACAAAATGTTGTAGCTGAAAGAAGGACTAGAACATTATTCCACATGACAAGATCTATGATGGTGCAAACAAATTTTTCTCTCTTTCTCGGGAGATGCATTATTGACTGCGGCTTACCTATTGAACAAAGTTTCTTCTAAATCATTCTCTCTAATCCTCATGAACTTTGGATTGGTTACAAAATAAACAGGAATGATCTACTACCTTGAGGTTTTTCAATATATCTAAATGATCGTTTTGGCTAGATTTGTAAACTAAGGCCAAAAGGAAATAAATTTATCGTTACAAAGTACGATGAACAATTCAAAGGTTATGTGTTCGTTGATGAACTAGAGTATAGAAGTATTATTGAAATTGTATCACGAGATGTTCAATTTTTTTGTGAAATTATTTTCCCAAAAACGGTGATATAGATGAAGTTGAGTCTCTCTATGAATGTTGAATTGACAAGATCAGGTAATTTTGTCAGACAGAATTGATAATTTATCACGCCCCGAGCTACCCCCGAGACGCGGACACGGAACCCAGGACCACAAGCGATCCCAAGCTAAACCTGCTGGCATGATCATGAGCATACTAAAGATAATAAATTGTTGCGGAAGCTAAATCATTCTTAAAATGAAAATAGGGGAATACCCATATTCTTTAACTGATATATATTTTAAAACAATGAGTTTAATACAAAAGAAATATTAAATCAATTTTAAGTTGAATCTAACTATCTAAAAATAGCCTCTAAACTAGACTAGAAATAGTGGGACAAGCCCCATCTAATGTAGTAAATTAAATGACTAAAGACTGAAATGAAACTCATGATTGTTGTCTTCGGAAAATGAGGACTCACCACTGTATCTGCTGAAGTGGAGATCGAGAAATCGATATGCATGATCTGGATGGTGAGAACCTGAACCTATATCACTAGAAGATGTAGCGCACGTATGCGTAAGTATTTCAAAGGTATTGAGCATGTGGGATAGATTAAAACTAAAACAAAACATAACTGAACAAGCACAAAAACAAGTATAATAATATGAATGTGATGTGCTGGATTCTGAGCTAACTGGATGCAATGACCAATTTATAACATGCTGAAACGGAATACTGAATATATTGATAAATGATCAATGTAGAGAGTCTTACTGAACTGTGGGAGCTACTAATAACCGAGTATAAAACCACATAAGCTAAATGTGGAGTCCGATGTATACGCCCCATCGGGAGGACCAAATACACCCTGCAAAAGGTATAAAGGCATCTGGCATGATCACTAAACTGATTACCCACAAAGGGGACTTAAAACCTACATGGCTAGTAGTTCTGCGACTTTTGGGTACGCCAAACGCTAGTCCAACTCGGTATTATGCTACTCCCAATGAATTCTGTAAATTAACTTATTATATTCTGAATTTCTGTAAATACTAGATAGCTCGAAACTAATCATGCATACTGAGAATGCAACAATTAATCTGGTAATTATGCATTTATAACTCAGGCATTTATTTGAAATGTCTAAAATATATGACCTAGCATGTGTAATTCAAGAACTAAAGAAATACAAAGCTAGGGTTGTGAAATTCATGCGATAATCTGAGTAATAACATGATCATCTGATTTGAAACATATATTTAATAAATTATTGTTGTTATATCAATGTTCTTGAAACCCTAGGTTTAATCATGATAAGAGAATCAAGAACTGACTGAAACTAAGGACCCAATGGGTGAAAGGAACCCACTAGTGAAATCCCACATACCCGGTGATGAAATCCACGAAAAAATACTTATGTTTTGGGGCTGGAACTGCTGGAGCTTGTGGCTTTCTTGAACTAGGGTACTTGAGCTTTTTTCTCCTCTCATGCTACTAGTTTTGAATGTTTTGATTTAATTATTTGATTTGGATATTTTTTAATTATGTTTGTAGGCTTAAACTGACTAAAATATGATGATTAAGGGTCAAAACGACGTAACTTATGGTTTAAATGGAGTGGGAAAGGTCAAAAAGACACCTAGGAAGGTTGCTGTCGAGCGTCACGATGGCCAAGACTGACGGTCCGTCGTGCGCCCGACGCCCCGTTATTGAATCCGTCGTGAGGGCCTGTTGGAAAACCTTTACTAAAATGGGCACAACTTTTTATGGGGAGGTATGATGATATCAAGGTAGGTTGATATGGAAAGATAATTCAATTATCTATCTGTGGGTAGGTCATGGGAGACCTAATTCATTTTTTGCTAAGAGTTATGATAATTTTAAGTTTATCCTACTACATTTCCCTTTAATTGGTTGCAAATTTTCCACCTACGGACAGTAGGTCCAACTACAAACCATGCTGGTTATCCATAGCTCTTGTTAGAGAGTGGTTGAAGGGAGTCTTGATAGACGATCAAGGACTACAGACCGTCGTTTGACCTACGGACCATAAGTCCGTCCGTCGTCCAAGAGTAACCAATTTTTATAGGCTGAAAGTTTTTGGAGTTTTGATCCCATCGACGGTTGTGCAAGACGTAGCGTGGTTCAGGCTACGGTCTGTCGATGCCACATATGGTAGCACCTGCTGATTTTTCTGAAAAAATGATTTTTTATCTGTTTTGTCTACAAGGTGTTACATTATCTCACCCTTGGGAACATTTATACTTGAATGAAGATTAAACTAGCTGAAATAGAGGGAGAGTGATGCAAACCCCACTACTAAACACTGACAATTGAGTTCTGATTGAATTGAGTTCTGAGTACATGCATTACGCTAAAAATAAAAGTACAAACTGAGGGAACATGATTCTAAAACTTAATTTACGCATGAATGACTGTAAAACTGAAGAGGAACTATTACCTCAAGATGGAGTGGAATCGGAAGGAAAAAGGTAAGGATACTTGGCTTTCATGGTTGCTTCTGCTTCCCAAGTAGCTCCCTCTACGGACTGACTCCTCCACAAAACCTTGACTGAAGCGACTTCATTATTTCTGAACCTTCTAACCTGACTGTCAAGAATCTCAACATGTACATTCTCATAATAAAGACTATCATTCACGGACACACACTCTATTGGCACTATAGAGGCTGGGTCACCCACGCACTTCTTCAAGAGTGAGATGTGGAAGACCGGATGCACTGCTGATAGTTTTGCTGGCAACTCTAACTCAATCTCCACCTTGCCAATCCTTTTCAAGATCTTGTAAGGGCCTACATAACTAGGACTAAGCTTCCCTTTCGTTCCAAATCTTATCACCCCTTTCATTGATGAGACTTTCAGAAAAACCCAATCGTCAAGTTGGAACTCTAGTTCCCTTCTCCTTAGATCTGCAAAAGATTTTTAATGACTTTGTGCTGTCTTAAGTCTATCTCTAATGAGTAGCACTTTCTCCATAGCATAAAGGTCTGAATCTGGCCCTATCAAACCTCCTTCACCTACTTTAACCCAACCAACATGAGATCTACATCTACGCCCATATAAAGCCTCATAAGGGGCCATGTGAATACTAGAATTGTAGCTATTATAGTAGGCAAACTCAATAAGTGGAAGGTGATCATCCCAACTACCTTTAAAATCGATCACACAAGCTCTCAACATATCCTCTAAGGTCTAAATGGTACGCTCTGCCTGCCCATCCATCTATGGATGAAATGTTATACTAAGGTTAACTTTAGTACCAAGTCCTTTTTAAAATGACTTCCATAAATGAGAGGTAAACTGAGCACCTCTATCTGAGATGATAGACAAAGGAACCCCATGCAACCTCACAATTTCAGTAAGGTAAAACTTGGCATTGTCCTCTGCCGAATATGTTGTCTTGACCGCCAAAAAGCGAGAAGGCTTAGTCATCCTGTCAACAATCACCCAAATTGAGTCATGCTATTTGCGAGTACGAGGTAACCCTCTGATGAAATCCATATTGATAACATCCCACTTCCAAGTAGGAATATTGATCTCTTGAGTCATACAACATGGTTTCTGATGTTCTACCTTGACTTGCTGGCAATTGGGCCCCTTACTCACAAAGTGTGCTATAACCCTCTTCATGCCATTCCACCAATAGACTTCCCGCATATTGCGGCACATCTTAGTGTCACTTGCATGAATAGAATACCTGGAGTTATGAGATTCTTCAAGAATATGCTGCCTAAACTCTCCACATCGGAAACACACAATCTACCTTGGTAGCGAAGTACACTATCTCCCCCTTGGAAGAAAACCTCTACTCTTTGATTGTTGACTGCACCCTTTAGTTAAATCAAGATCGGATAACTCTCTTACTTTTCCTTAACCTCCACTACCAAAGACGATTCTGCCCCATTTTAAACTATTACACCGCTGTCTGATATGCTCATAAGGCGAACTCCCAAGCGAGCAAGCCTGTGAACATCCTTCACTATTCCTTTTATTTATTCCACCACATTGGCTACATTACCCATATATAATCTACTAAGAGCATCGGCCACTACATTCTCCTTTCCTGGATGATAATGCACACTCATATCATAATCCATAAGGAACTCAAGCCATCTCCTCTTGCGAAGATTGAACTCTTTTTGGGTGAACACATACCGAAGGCTCTTATGATCGGTTAACACATCTACATGAACACAATACAAGTAGTGTTTTCATATCTTTAGTGCAAACATCACTGCTGCAAGCTCGAGGTCATGAGTAAGATAGTTCTTCTCATGCACCTTAAGCTTTCTAGAGGCATAAGATATAACCTTATCTGTTTGCATCAACAAACAACCAAGGCCAACTATGGATGCATCACAATAGATCACATAACCATCTGAACCCTCTGGTAGGGTCAAGACTGGAGCTACAGTCAAACTAGTTTTTAATTCCGCGAAACTTTTCTAACAATCATCTGACCGTTGGAACTTGACCATCTTCTAAGTCAACCTAGTCAATGGTGAGGCTATGGATGAAAATTCTTCCATGAACCTTCTGTAATAACCTTCTAGACCTAAGAAACTTCTAATATATGTAGCAGAGGTAGGTCTGGGCCATTGTTTCATTGCTTTTATCTTTTGTGAATCTACGTGGATCCTTTCGCTAGGTACAATGTGACTAATGAAAGCAACGAATTTCAACCAAAACTCACATATACTAAACTTAGCGAATATTTGGCGATTTTTGAGAGTCTACAGAACAACTCTCAAATGACTTGCATGTTCTTCCTCTCTCTCCTTGAGTAAATGAGGATATCATCAATGAAGACGATAACGAATAAGTCTAAGTGTTGTTTGAACACTCTGTTCATCAAATCCATGAAAGATACAGGAGCATTGGTTAGTCCAAACAACATAACGAAAAATTCATAATGACCATACCGAGTTCTGAATGCTGTTTTTGGAATGTCACATAATGACCATACCGAGTTCTGAATGCTGTTTTTGGAATGTCACTATCTCTGACTCTAAGGTGATGATAACCCGATCATAGGTCTATCTTTGAGAAATGACAAGCACCCATAAGTCGGTCAAACAAGTCATCAATCCTGGGGATGGGCTACTTATTCATGATTGTGACCTTGTTCAATTGTCTATAGTCAATACACATTCTGAGAGAACCATCTTTCTTCTTTACGAACAATACTGGTGCACCCCATGGTGAAATACTAGGTGTGATGAAACCCTTAACTAGAAGGTCTTTTAACTGGTCTTTCAATTACTTAAGCTCTGTTGGAGCCATTCTATAAGAAGAAATAAAAATAGGCTGGGTCTGGAAGGAGATCAATTCCAAATTCGATTTTCCTTTCAGGAGGAACCCCGGAAAGATCTTTTGGAAATACTTTTGGAAATTCACAGACTACTGGAACTGACTCAAGAGATAGGGTTTCAAGTCTAGAATCCTTACCCCAAACTAGATGATAGAGATAACCCTTAGATATCAACTTTCTAGACTTAAGGTAAGAAATAAATTGTCCCATAGGCTCTACACTACTACCCTTCCATTATAAGATTGGTTAGTCTGGAAACTGAAAACGAACAATCCTAGTTCTACAATCGACTGAGGCATAACATGAGTGTAATCAATCCATGCCTAGAATGACATCGACGTCTACCATTTCTAACTCTACTAGATCTGCTGAGGTGACTTTCTGAGAGACTATGACAGGGCAATTTCTTTATACCCGTCTAGCTACTACTGGGTCACCGACTGGAGTAGAGACTTAGAAGGGTTCAGAGAGAGTTTCTGGACTAATAATGATTTGGACCTCTATACGGAGTTACAAAAGACAAAGTCATGTCTGTTGTCTTTCCACTAAGTGAACCACATGTGAGTCACATTCTTGAGTTTGTAAGATGCCAATTTCAACTATTACTACAAGTTACTGACATCACACCAAATATTTTATTGACCTCATCATTGAACTTCTATGGGTCCTTACGAACTTACGATCCTAAAAACTTAGGCGGATTTATCCTAGCAAAATCAAAAACTCTGGCTGCCACTAATCGGTCATTTCTTTTAGTAGGAACTAGAACCTTCTGATTGTTCTTGTTGGTCATGCCCTGAGCCAAAAACTGAATTGGCATTCTGAAACTCTTCATTAGATCTTCCGTATCTGGTACTAGATGAACTGCGTTAGCATTACGCGCATTAGAAGTCCATGCCTAAGCTCTAAGAGGAGGCCTGATCTGAAACGTAGAACGTCAAGCTAGAATGGATTAAGATCATACCTCACGCACGATAAGAGTAATAAGAAAGTGAAGTCTTTCCTAAAATACTTAATAGCCTCCCTAAAATTAGATGTGGTGCACTTCACACCCATGAAAAGGACTCTACACAGTGCAGCTTTTTTCAGACATCTTAGTAATCTTGAACCTAGTGCTCTGATAAAAAGTTTTTTCACACCCCGAACTACCCCCGAAAAGCGGACACGGAACCCTGGACCACAAGTGATCCCAAGCTAAACATGTTGGCATGATCATGAGCATACTAAAGATAATAAATTGTTGCGGAAGATAAATCATTCTTAAAATGAAAATAGGGGGAATACCCATATTTTTTAAATGAGATATATGAAAACAATGAGTTTAATACAAAAGAAATATTTACTCAATACTAAGATGAATCTAACTATGTCTGAAAATAGCCTCTAAACTAGACTAGAAATATTGGGACAAGCCCCAGCTAAATCTAGCAAAAACTGTTGTCCTCGGAGAATGAGGACTCACCACTGTATATGCTGAAGTGGAGATCAGGAAATCGATCTATGCGTGATCTGGATGCTGAGAACCTGAACCTACATCACGAGAAGATGTAGCACACGTATGCGTCAGTACTTCAAAGGTATTGAGAATGTATGATAGAGTAAAGCTGAAATAAAACATAACTGAACAAGCACAAAAACAAGTATAATAATTTGAACGTGATGTGCTGATTTCTGAGCTAACTAGATTCAATGACCAATTTATAACATGCTAAAACTGAATACTGAATATACTGATAAATGTTCAATGAAGATATTCTTACTGAACTGTGGGAGCTACTAATAATCGATAATAAAACCACAGAAGCTAAACGTGGGAACCGATGTATACGCCCCATCGAGAGGACCCAATATACCATGCCAAAGGTATAAAGGCATGCTGTCGTGATCACATAACTGATTGCCCATAGAGGGTACTCACAACCTACATGACTAGTAGTTCTTGGACTATTTGGTAAGCAAAACCCTAGTCCTACTCGATATTATGCTACTCCCAATGAATTCTTTTAATTACTTATATCTGAATTTTTGTAAACACTAGATAGCTCGAAACTGAACATTCAAACAGAGAATGCAACAATTAATCTGGTAATTATGCATTTATAACTAAGGCATGTATATATGAAGTGTCTGAAATATATGACCTAGCATGTGTAATTCAAGAACTAAAGAAATACAAAGCAAGGGTTCTGAAATTCATACGATAAACTGAGTAATAACATTATAATCTGATTTGGAACGTATATTTAATAAATTTATGAAGTTATATCAAAGTTCTAGAAACAGTAGGTTTAATCATGATAAGAGAATCATGAACTGACTGAAACTAACGACCCAATGGGTGAAAGGAACCCACTAGTGAAATCCCACATACCTGATGAAAAATCCACGAAATAAAACTTAATTTTCTGGGCTGGAACTGCTGGAGCTTGTGGCGTTCTTGAACTAGGGATCTTGAGCTTTTTTCTCCTCTGTTGTTTTAATTTTCTAAGTTTTGATTTAATGATTTGATTTAGATATTTTTTAATTATGTTTTTAGGCTTAAACTGACTAAAATCTGCTAATTTAGGGTCAAAACGATGTAACTTATGGTTTAAACGAAGTGGGAAAGTTCAAAAAGAAACTACGGAAGGTTGCTGTCGAGCGTTACGATGGACAGGACTGACGGTCTGTCATGCGCCCGACACCCCGTCATTGGGTCCATCGTAAGGGCCTGTTGGACAGGCCTTTACTAAAATGGGCACAACTTTTTATTCGTAGGTATGGTTATTGCAAGGTAGGTTGATATCAAAAGATAATTCAATTATCTATCTGTGGGTAGGTCACAGATGACCTAATTCATTTTGTGCTAAGAGTTATGATCATTTAAAGTTGACCCAACTGCATTTCCCTTTAACTAGCTTTTAATTTTCGACCTACGGACCGTAGGTCCAACTACGAACCATGCTGGTAACCCATAGCTCATGTCAGAGAGTGGTTGAACGGAGTCTTGATCGACGGTCATTGAGTATGTACCACCACTTGACCTACGGACCGTAAGTCCGTCCGTCGTCCAAGACTTATCCAATTTTTCTAGGCTGAAAATTTTGGGAGTTTCTGATCCCATCGACGGTTGTGCAAGACATACTGTGGTTCAGGATATGGTCCGTCGATGCCACTATTGGTAGAACCTGAAGATTTTTCTAAAAAACTAATTTTTGAACAGTTTTGGCTACGGGGTGTTACAAATTCAATGAATGAAGAAATAATTCCTGGTCCAAGTGAGAATTATCAATCCCAAAATCTTATAGATGAATCTGAATTTCAAATACGTAAGAGTACAAGTAAAGGGATACATAAACGATATGATGAGTTTGAGGATTATATTTTCTTCGTATCTCCTACCGAATGGGATGAAACTAATTCTATGACAGAGGCCTTATCAAAAGGGATGAAAGGTAAAAACAATTAAAAAAAAGATTCCATGAGATACAACAAAGTTTGAATCTAGTTGACCTATCCCAGGAACATAAAGGTATAGGGAATAAATGGATTCTCAAAGTTAAACTTAAATTGGATTGGTTAATAGAGAGACACAAAGTAAGATTGATGGCAAAATATTCAACTCAAGAAGTTTAAATAGACTACGAGGAATCTTTTTCACCAGTTGTGATGTTTACCTTTATACAATTACTTTTAGCTATTGTTGCATGTTTAGATATAGAATTACAGTAAAATGATTGTAAAAAACATTTTTTCTTAATGGAGAATCGAATAAGGAAATCTACATGGAACAACCAGTAGGTTTTGTTGTTAAAGGTCAATAAAAGAAACCTTGTAAATTGAAAAGATCAATTTATGGCCTAAAGCAATCTTCAAGGTAATGGTATCTGAGATTTTATAAGGAGTTGATGTCTTGATTTAACTATGATCAATGAAGACCATTTCATATATGTGAAAGTTCATTGGAAATATTTTAATACTTTTTCTTTACATTGATGATTTTTTATTAGCTCGAAATAATTTGGAGTATTTGAAAACTGTCAAGTCATAAATTTCAAAATCTGTTAATATGAAAGATATGAAGGAGACATACTTTATATTGGGTGCATTGGAAGTCAAACGTCAAGGGACGACACAGACTTTTGACGACAAAGTGACCTACGTGCCTCATATGTGGTTTTATTTGTTAATATATTATTGAAGAGGTTATAAGGTCCTTAAATGTGGTATTATATTGTAATAGGTAGTGTGTCAAGTTTTTTGAAGTTTGAAGGTCAAACGTCCAAGAATGTCCATGACATTCCAAAGATTTGCTTTGAAATGACCTAGTGTATCTATGCATGTTTCGTCAATTTTAACGTTTTAGTTTTGGGTGAAAGGCATGTGGTAGGTACTAAACTCGTATGTGAACATATTTAGATTGGAAACGTCCGGGTACGACTCTACATATTATCCACAAGGGGCCCTAAAGAACCCCAACTTGGAGCTCAACACTTCTAGGCAGTGGCAATTGACTAACCCAAACGACGGCCATTCGACTAGGCGACGACCTGTCGATAGGTCTCATAGATGGATACACTTGACCTTCAGGTTGAGTAGTTTTATATGCAACCCACAAGATCCCATCGACGGGGCTTGGGTGAGACCATGGACCGTCGATGGTGCTGCTTGTTTCTTGCCAGCTTTCTGTTAAGTTGATGGGTGAAGTTGTAAATTCACCCCAAGTCTTATAAAGTGTGAGGACGGTTGTTTTGAGTGTTTATGGGTATTTTTAGGGTATATAAGTCATTAAACTCTCATTATACCCCGAACACCTAAATGAAAACTTATTCTCTCCAAAAGTTCCTCCAAAACCTCCATGAGAGTTCAAGGTGAAGATGGAGCTTGAAGATGGTTCTTCAATGGAGTTTCTTCTTAAAATTTCATTGGTTTATTAAAATAAGGTATGGGAGTTCTTAATATTTGGCTTGATATGAAATTAGGACCCATTTCAAAGTTGATTTCAAAGATTTCAAAAAGATGAAAAGTCCAATGTCTACTCTAAGTCTTGGGTTCTTGCATATATGGTTTTCAAAAACTAAGATATTATGTTATTGATGTTTAATTCATGTTTTCCAATGAAATTATCCATTAAACCTTGACATTCAAAAATCTCTCAATTTGACTAAAAAATGGGTTATGTGATCTTGCTTTGATATTGATGAATTCATGTGTAGATTGTTATGGTATTTTAAATCATGTATACATTTTGTTTCATTGGTTTATAGTATATTTCAATTTTATTAATTGAATATTTTACACTCTTAGATCTTTTAACTATTAAGCCTATTGAATTGATATTGACTTAATGCTTATGAATTCTTATTTAGCTTTCTATGGGCTATTGAATAAAGTAAGGATTGTATCAATTGATGTCAAATTCGACTTATATTGATAAATCTATGTTGAATTGATTTAGATTCATTGAGTGTTATGCTTTATGTATTGAATTGATGTTCATGGACATGAGTACGGGCCTTATGGTATCAAATTGGATTAATTGGCTTTGGATTTGAAGTGGTAAGATGGTGTTGGGGGTATGCTGCCCTATTTCCTTTTAATTTATGTTAATTATACTTCAGTTATGTTATTATTTGTATGGTTCACTTATGGTGGCGGTGCTATGTGAATTTATATGGCCTCGTTGGCAATACTTTATGCAATATGATGATCATGGCCTTGTCGGCACTACTTGAAGTATTATAATGATTTTTGTAGTTGATTTATGTGAAGTATGAGCATATCTATCTACATGTAAAGTAATGTGAAAGTTTGTGTGCTTTCTATGAATATTATGAAATCATGTATACCATGACTATGTGCTTATATGTGAAGTCTTAGTGTTGATGCATTGTTGTTTCTTACATGACTATATGAGTCTATAATGGCTATATTGATGATGATATAGTAGTATATAGGATGAATTAAAGATGATAATAGTTATTCCTAAGTGACTTAATAATGACATGTTAAAAGTGTTAAAGTGAAGTATATGGTGTCTTGTCTTGGTTGACTTGTGTCCCTTGCTTGATGTATGTGTGAAAGTGAATATGTGATGTCTTGACTTAGGATGCTAAAGTGTCTTAGTATTGAATGTATGAATGACATGTGACCTTGAATGATGTTAAGAGGGTATTTTTTATGTGAAGCCTTGAACATAGCGGTAAGGTGATGAATGTTGAAGTCAAAAGAGTGATGGTATCCTTCAAGTAAAGGAATGATGGACATAAGGTTAATTGGCTGTAATGACATCATATTAATCCTTAGGAAAGTCATCATTTGCTTCTTGTCGCCATCATAACTCTAGATTCCATGTTTTGCTATCATGGTCTATGTCGTTTATTGCCTATTCTTATCATGTTGGATGCCTTCTAGCATTAGAGAAGTTCTATGAATTTTAGGTGGTGGTATGAGACGCTATCTAGATATTGCACAATAGGTCTTGTCCAATACCGTTACTTGAATGTCCTTTATGTGATGAATGAGTCTTAAATGAACTAATGAATGTGATGACTTCAATTACGAAATTATGTTAATATGAATAAGTACTTATCTAGAATAGTTGAGGTCACTATTTATCTTATCTAGATAAAACTTAGGAATAACTCTAGTTAGGGAAGATGATTGTTTATGTGGACATGATCCAAACTGAGGAAGTCTTAAGGATTATTTAGGTAGTCTTGAATAGGTCAATCATGGACGATATCTTTTTGATCTATTTAAGACTTTTGATAGCCTTTAATGAGGAAATGTCATATTATCTATATGTTGATATGTTTGATGTCTTGAAGTGTGTATGCGACTCATTATAAGTAGTCTTGAGTATCATTTAGGCATGTTTAGGGAGGTTGTATGGGTGGTATCTCTGTGTGTTTCTTAAGTGAGTCTAAGGATAGTTTTAAGTGGGATGATTACATGCTAGAAGATGTCTAAGGTGAAGAATAAGCAACTTCACTGTACAGTGAAGGAATTAACTGTAACAGTGAGTTGAGGTTACTGTAAGGTGACTTCAAAAATTATGATATTTGGTTTATTGTTATAGTATGTGTTTCTAAGTTATTAAATGTTGTTCTTATAATTATAATGTGATGTTTTAATCGAATTCATGAAAAACATGTTATTTACTTAATGTCCCTTTTTCATGGTTTTTGCATGACTTCCACACTTAGTACATTTAAAGTGCTAACCCCTTCTTTTTCCTTTTTGACTAAACTATAGGGAATTAGAAGTCTTGATAAGCCATGGAGGATGGATAGGTTTCTAAGGTTTGAAAATGCAGTATTGGTGAGTCATTCTCAATTCGAGGACAATATCCACATGTCCCTTATGTCATACTCTTTATTTTGTTGTCTTGTATGGGATTAGTCCCAAGTGTTGCATACTCTAAAGTTTAGATTGTTGAAGTAGATGTTGTAAAGATTTAATGTTTTAAATAAAAGTCTTTGTCTTGTGTAATGTTTATGAAAGAGTTCTTCGTGTGTGAAGAATTTTTTAAATTCTTACCTATTTTAGTAGGTTTATTATGCAATGAATGATACGAGAGGCTTAGATGAGAATTCTTGAATTCTCATTTGCCGTGTGACGACACAAAGATGCTCTATCTTCTAGGGTGTTCTCGCAGGTCATGACACCAGGTGAATGGAATGATAGAAAATGAACATCTGATTATACTTTCTTACTAAATGATGTTACTGTTTCATAGAAAACTAATAAGAATACTTGCACCACAAAGGAGTTTGAATTTATGGATTGTGCGTGTGCAGTATAAGAAACAATTTGATTAATGAAATTCTTTGAGCATTTGAGTATTGCGAAGGATTTTAAGGGTCCCTTGATTTTATATTGTGATAGTCAGGCGGCTATCACATATGCAAAATAGCCTAAATATAACGGTAAAACCAAACAAATTGACATAAAGTAGAACTTTGTGACAGATGTAGTGGCAAGTGGAGAAATAGTTTGCAATAAATTCTACAAATGAAATCATAGTTGAACCTTACATGAAGGACATCTCTAAAGACCTGTTTGAAAAACATGTTAAGGCTCAAGATTTACGTAGAGTGTGATGATATTTCAATATTTTAAAATGGCTTAATTCTTATAATATTCTGTTATATATAAAACTATTTACTTTATATTCGAATTTAGTAAGAATGTGATAATTTATAAGAAATAAAGTGTGTTGAACAAGTCGCAAGATTGACTCTCTCAAATGAACAATTGCCTCTTACATCGGGGGACATGAAAAGATCAGTTTCACCACCATTCTATTACTATTTTTGTAATCTAGACAAAAAGTTTCTCCATGAAAATAAGTTTAAGCATAACTCAAGAAAGAAACTACGGTTAAATATTTATAGGTGTTTAGACCAAGGTCAATAAAAAATGTTGAACAATCAAAATAATGACACACGTACACAAATCTAAGGTGTAAACATCGTAGCATGTGTTTCATACCATATATGTTAAGCGATCAATTGATCAATGAGAAAATATTTGCTGTTTCTTCATTGTGTGAGATCCGGAAAAGTTAAGATGACTTTTCATGAAATACCCTTTGACCTTTCGTTTCTTGAAATTTCAAATATGTGTTGCTACTTTAGCATGTTACTAATAACCATGAACAATTAGACAACGCAGTACATGTCTACAAAAGCAAATAGAATATATTGATTCGAGTAGAAAGGGAAGACGAATAAAATAAACTATTTAACTTGTATAAATAATCAGACATTGACACTCTAGTGTATTTATGTTTACAAAGTTAAACATGAACTCGAGTTCATCTCTTTAAGAGGCTGAGGAATCGAATAAGTAACTACTAAGGCAGTGAATGACGTCTGGGTATTGTGAGTATTAGTGTCCTTAAAATAGTGTGAATTGTTTCCACATGTGATTGAATTCCTATGCCGGTCTTGTAAAACCTTAAAGGTATGCTCTTTATGCTCATTGAACACACGAACTATTTGTCGTATGAAATGTGAGTTTGATTTATATTATGTTGACTTGGGTCTTTTCACCATGTGCAAAGTGGAATATGTAATTTTTGGGTTTTGAGTCATCTATATTGATCAACTTGGCCCAACCTCTTTTATGCCCTATTCAGTTAATTAATTTAAATAATTCAATTTAAAAGGATAAGGCAGAACAATTATATAGTAACTGTTTAAACTCTCCTTAAGAGATTCCAAGTAGAAGTAACTTTGAATGAGAGTGTAACGTGAAAAAGGTTGAGAGGAAGTCAGAAACGAAAAGGAAAAAGAAAATCTAGCGATCCTAGACAAATTAATCAACACACAAAGAAGATTTCTAGTTTGTGAAGAAAGATCTTTGTTTCCTAGTTATTCTAAGATGGACTTGGGTGCAGTCCTGTCAAAACTACAAAATCAACGACTTCCACTGCAAATTACAAGGTACACATCTCGTTGTTGATTTGCCCTTAAATTCGTCCATACATTAATTAAAATACATTAATCCAAAAACGACTAGACATAAATCCAACTCAAAAATAGTAGTTTCACAACATAATAAAATAAAAAAACATCGATAGGCTACTACTTGATCATGACAATTTCACTAATATCCATTTTTGAGTGTGTCATTTGATGCTTCAATATGTGTATCTTCTTATGCTTCGTGATCGATGACACAACTTACGATATGAGTGTCTATGTATCAAAGTTAGTAATGTAATCAAACTAAGGGTTGGGGTCGTGTCCCAATAGAATGGAAGTAAAAGTTATATCTACTTAGAATTTTGTTCTAAATAGTGATAGCTCAAGACAATTTTGAATTCAACAAAATGAAATTAGATTTGCGACACCAAAGTGTCAAATATCAAGAAGGGCATTTTGTCACAAGTAGTAAAATTAGAAAAAACAAAGGAGAAAATAAGTATGGGGGAATGTTATTGGGATGTGACCGCAATGCATGTTGACACAAACTAATGGGTACATGATTTTGATAGGAAAATTCACAAGAAAATGGTGAATAGGCTAAGCTTTAGGTGAAAGTAAATTTCCTCTAGGGACACTTACCCCATATCAAATGGGTTCCTATTGGACACCCACTCTTCTAAACTAACAAGCCTACGCCTTACCCACACCTTGATTATTCGATATAGGGTGCTTAAATATGTCACTAGGGCTCACCTTCTCGGTCTCACCCTCTCGGGCTCAACCTCATGTCGACCCACTCCTTGGGCTATTAGTCTATTTGTATTGTTTCACGACCTAAATGTTAGACAAGATGAGAACACATGGGTAGCTTTGTATTTGCAATTGCAGACCCATTAAGTTAAACCACAACCACTCGGTGAAATCACCATTAAAATGCATCTAATCCAATAAGCAAGCAAGACCCAACAATAATATGAACATATATTTGCTAAATCGCAACCCAAGAATGGGGTCTTAGCCACACATCAAGTAATAATGAAATATAATTAAAATGATAAAGAAATTAAGTGAGTATAAGAGATTAAACATTAAAAGTATAAAAGGAAGGTAAATAGGAAGTCCCACATCCAAGATTGGAAGAAGAACTTCTTTGTTCAAGCTTTCCCAAAAACCCTCCCCAAACTTGAAAGAAAAATACTCCAAACTTAAAAACTAAAACTGGATATATATAATAATGTTTAGTTTCTCAATATATATCTCTAAATAATAAAAGAGTTTGGTAATTGTAGACTTTAGATAATATTGCTGCAGGATCCATCCGGCGTCTTTAGTTGTGAATCACCGAGTGACTCGACGATTTTCCCTATCTCGGTAAAGCGCCGACTTCTCCTTTTCATCTCCTTTTTATTCACTTCATTTATGACTCACTTTCCGTAACAGAAGGTTGAAGTTTGCTATACCTGCGTATCGCCAAGTGTGCTGCTCTTTTCTTCAGTTTTATGCCTACTTGTCCATGATCCTACCAAATCCTCAAATACCTCAAACTTAGAAGTTTTTATAAGATACTGAGATAAAATAAACAATCTGTGACACTATTATATTAAAACAAAGCCCTAGATTAGTCCAATTTGAGGACTCATAAGCACCCCCAGCATAACCCTTTTTTTCCCTCAAGTAAATCTCACGTTCAATAGTTGAAATAGGATGTCTGAAATAGTGCTACACAAGACTCAATATTGAATGTACACAACAAGACTCAAACTACACATGCGTAGATTAAATATACAATAAAATATTCAAGTTGTAATAGACAATTATCAAAGATTCCTGAGCTCAAAATACTTGTTACTAATGCAAGTTTAAGATCAACAAAAGTATCTGCATGCACTCACACAGAGAATGATTCAATTTTCACACAGGTAGATTTATCAACATAGAAGTAGGATTCTAATGCAAAGCTTACATGAGAAATAGGAACACAATACATGTTTTAATTCATAGTTTTGTCCTTATTTTATAATTAACATTCGGTTCGGTTCACCCAAGAAAAAAAAATGTCTATCTAACGCTTGTAACAGGGCTGAATGCAAAGGTAAGGTCATTTGGGCTATGTGATTTTTTCTCCAGTGAGATGTCCTCTCCTTAATGTATCCCCTATATTCTTACCAAGATCCTTAGTCAAGTGCTTCTAAGTCATCTTTTATTTCTCTTCATGGATTGCTTATGAAACCCGATTTATTTACATTTTTTGCTTTTATGACAAGACTTTTCTTTTCTTTTTATTTTTGTTTCCTTCTCTTTTTCTTGTTCTTTTGTTTTGTATTTCCTTTTTTTTATTTTTTTTTTGTAAAAAGGGTTTCCATTTCTCTACAATACCATGGATTTTCGAGACTTTTCTTGAACTACTTGACTTCTCTTTTTCCTTATTACCACACTCCCAACTTAGGCTTTTAGCCGATATTGGCTATTCACTTATATCACATCTCAAAATAAATTATAGGTGATGGATAATGGAAGGTTTAGGTTTCATCAAGGTTTTTCCAAAGAAGAGGTAAGGCTCAAAGGGTGTTCAAAAGAATTTCACACGCTCACTGGTAGGCCACAAAAGAGGTATATGTTGAAGTTGGATTGCAATGACCTTTCTAAATCATTCAGACTAATTGGGCCAATTCTATGTTTATATATGCAAGGCTCAAAGTAAGCTCATCACACAAGGCAACGACACTTAAATTAAACAAGACAACACACTTTCGCTAGTGTGCAATGGTCAATGCAAAATAATCAATTTGATAATTGCCTAATGACAACAAGTTGCAAAGAGTTCACGTATTGCCTATGTAAATTTATCCATTATCTTTGTTGCCGCACATTCATATTTGTTCGATTGAGTCAACTTTTCAAGTCATTCATATAGATTGAAAATGAGACATAAATTTATAAAAGCACAACCACTTTAAACTAGAGAGGTTAAAAAATTTTAAAAAGTGTTTTGGAAGGGTATTATGAAATTATGACCCAAAAAGAGAGACATATGCTCAAATATTCGACAAAGTAATTTAAAAAGCAATTTAAACAGACAACCCATACATATATCAAAACACATAAATCTTCAGCATAACAAAACAAGGTGGGCCTCATCTCACTCCACCATAAATAACATCATTTGTTCTCAAATGTAAATAATGACAATATCTAAAATTGTAAGCAAGATAAATAAAAAAGGACAAGTGAAAAAGAGATCATGTTTATATAACTTCTTCATTTGTCAAGGTATGAGCACCCGAAATGCCTTTGAGAAATAAGACAATTGCTTTTGAAGTTCTACTTCTCTGAGTTTCACCATTGTTTTCAGCTGCCTTTGCCTAGGAAGCAATGTTGGCTGCTATAATTTTATCCATCTTATGAGCTTCCCTGAAGTCATGTATAGCATTAACAAAACATCAAGCCTATGGAGGCACATTAGGGTTGATCAGGAATTCGTCTTTTGGCTCTGGCTTCCTTGGTATATTTCCTTTGTCTGGATAGCTCCTATCTCGTTTCGTCATCCTTCAACTCTCATTCCCTTATATCCCTAGGTGGATCATTTCACCCAGCACATTTTAGTCTGCACGTTTCTGCAAAAACATCAATGACAAGTTAGGAACTAATTTATAAAGGGTTCTAGGGAGGTTTTGAATGTAGAGTCACTTTGCCAAGATAATTTGTATTGTGTTGATTCTGTACGGTCTTAAGAAAATGTACAAATTACATAAGGGTGTAGACAAAAAAGAGACAAGAATTATTTTGGCGAATTGGTAAGTACAACATGTAACGCGATCTGATCACTGAAAGTTACAATTCAGACAATACATAAAGCATTCAGTAAAAGTCTAAATGGTATTGTTAGGCCAACAGCCAAGCGGTTTGGAGAGATGCACTCAACTGTCCAAACATCCCAACATGCCTATTTTAATTTTTTTGTTTCAAATTTTACCCCACAACCCCGAATAATGTGACTCAAGCCTTTTCAATATCAATTTTTAATGAAGACCAATAGTATATCCTCCATCCCAACACATAATATTTCAGCTCAAAGTACAGTGGAATGGGATTTTACCAACTACTCATAAAAAATAAGGTAATAATTAACAATAAATGTTATCCCATCAACTCATACATGGCAAAGATTTGGCACTATTAATCATTATCTAAATGAGTACAACTTTCGATAAGATAACTGCATGGTCTGATTACTAACCTTGGTGCTAAATTAGAATGTGATGGTGTGCTAGAAGCAATGCAATTCACATCCGCGCAAAATTTGACACATAAAATACAATAGAATGCAAGAGATATAGCAACTAGAGTGCAACTATGAGTTTGTGAAAGGGACAATGTAAAAGAAAAGGTTTGAAGTAGGATTTTGAGCCTAATGCCTGTGACCATCCGTCTTTTGCTCATTTTGTGATGTTATCTTATCTCGCTTACTAACTCAGTAAAGTGCCACGGAACTATTTTTTCACCAAATATAAAAGGATTCTAGTACTTTGCAAAAGTTGCATCGACGGTCTTTATCTATATCGCCCACTAGGTTGGCAAACCGCCAACAAAAATTATCATTCCACCAAGTTTTTCTAACTCAACCTTTTAGGTGCAAAGAGTCAAATGATTAGTTACGTCAAACCTGTCGCCGTACCACGAAAACAACCTCTTCACCGTCAATTTGCATATTTTCAAGATGTTTTTCTTCCTAAACCTAAACAAACAACACACACATATTTTATCGAGATATCAAAAAAACAAAAAGAAATCAAGTAAATGGTTTTGGGTTGCCTCCCAAACAGTGCCTTAGTTAACATCGTGGAACGATTCAAGTCAATCTTTAGGTATCACTTTGGGGTTAGCCATAGTGTCACTAGGAAAAACCCTCTTAATGTCTCGGGTTGAGATGAGAAGATATGTGGTCCATCTGGGTCTCTGACTGATTGATTGAGATCGATTAGAAGGTGACGGTCTGACTGAGGGTGGACACATATTCTTTCATACCTTTTAGCATTTTTTTTACCATCAAACTTTATTGAGGCTCAAATCTACCACCTTCTTGATCCTTAAGATTTTGTCACTCATAGGGAGGCACATACCGATACTTTTCCCTATTTTTTGAAGTCGTATTTTTATCTCTCCATTCTTGGTCTTTATCCTTCTATCCTTCCTCTCATGGACATTCTTATTTACCACCCTGACATGGGTAGTTCGATCGATAACCACCACTTTGGTTTGCTAAGAAGTTTTCCTTTTCACTGTACAAAGCTTCAAACTTCATGTCATCAAGATTTTACACATAACTCCTACACAATTGATGCTACGGGTGCGTCCTCCCATTACTTTCTTTACAAGAATATCAACTTTTGTCATGATCTTGGCAATTTTTATCTCCCTTTCATTGTCTTTTTTGATCTTCTCTTTAAAAAATGCAAAGTTGACTGGAGAAACTTGGTCCCCGCAGTGTACCATGCCCTGTTGATAGTTGTCATGCAATCCAAAAGTTGGATTGCCACCGCATATGGATGCTGCATTAGTCCTCCCAGTGAGAGTTGGTCATCCACCTCTTTGTTAACTGAGTCTAAGCTACAATAAAAGTAGTGGAGGAGAACATTATTGAGAAGATCATGTGTTAGTCATTGAATCGCCAAATATATGAATCGGAGACAAGTTTCATGCAAAGGTTCTTCATTTAAATGATTAAATCATTGGATACTATGCCGAATGGTCATCAAATTTGAAGGGGAAAAAATTGTATGTTGAAAGTTGTAACCAGTTACTCCCATGAAGTGATTGAATTGCGTGGCGACTAAGGTAATCACTTACAATCTATACCCTTCAATGAGAAAGGGAATGGTCTTAGTCGAACTAATTCATGAGAGATGTTTATGAACGATAATGGTTAACATACATCTACAAAATTTTGTAGGTTCTCATGCGGGTCGTCATGAGCTAATACAGTAAAAATCCCTTTAGTTGCAAAAGTTGCAATATAACGCTAGTTATGTGGAATACTATGTTTCCCTCTGTTGGAGGTAAGTGGATGGCCTCGACAACTTCCATGATATATGGGTCATTGATGTTGGGCTCCTGGACATTGTTTAGATTGCCAATGTCATCTTAATAGCTTACCTGACATCCATTACTACTATTGACACACATGCCTCCTGGGAATTTTAAACAACAAATAAAAGAAAAGTAAATGTTAAATTAGTGGAACTACATAAAACTCTAAATAACTACATCTTCACGTGACACCACTCCAGGCAGCGGCGCCATTTTTATACTTCAATATGTGTATGTTTTCACATTTTGTCATCAACAACACTAATCTATATTTTGAGTATCGACGAATGAAGATAGTAAAGTAACCCAACTAAGGGTTCGGGTAATGTCCCAAGGGAGCGGTAGTTAAAGTTGTAGCTTCTTAGAATTTCGTTCTAAGGAGTGATAGCTCAAGATGTTTTCGAGTTAAAAAAAATTAAATTTTATTTGTGACTTCAAAGTGTAAAATATCAATAAGGGTTTTTTGTCACAAGTAGTAAAATTAGCAGAAACAAAGGAGAAAACAAGTGGGGGAAAAGTTATTGGGGTATGACCATGTCACGCCCTGTGCCTAAACCCTGGACGTGGCCGGCACTCGTAGACCATTAATGGCTCCAAGGGAACCCTTGGCCTGATATTCTTAACTCAGCGAAAGACTTAAACATAAGAGAAATAAACCAAAGGAAATAATTTTGAAGTATTAACCTAGCCAAAACGGGAACTTATGTCTTAAATATACACAATTGAAATGAATAAGACAAAAGACAAATGTCATCTTTCTATGGAGCATCCAATGTAATGATTGATATTGGGACACGAACACCAATCATCCTAACAACTGAAAACTAAAACAAATGACTAACTGATAAAGATGTTCTTCAGATTGAATGAAGGCTCATCAACTAACTCTAAGCTGGTCGCTGGATCAAATGTGTGCCAAATGCCGATCCAAGTTACTTGCGTCCGTATCATAATGCAATGTAGTCGAAGTAGTATTAGTACATTGAATGTACGAGTATGTGAGTTGCAATTATGAACAACAACAACTTAAGCTTTAAAAGGAGCAAGAAGGAACACTTTCCTTGTTAACTCATTAATAATTAACTCATTTTAAAATAATGCAATTAAACAACAAGTGCTATATAAAGAAAAGTTTTTTTAAAAATGTTGTAAAGTCTGTATGTATACAAAAATACAATTGACTCTGAGATATATGTAAAAATACAAAAAAACTGATTTATATAAGAATACAAAAAAACCAATGGTAGTTTCTCTAATTGACATCACGTTGCCAGTGCATAGAATACCCGTCCAAGGGTATAAGACCTGAACTGCCTAATGGATCCACTAGTCTAATATGAACAAGGTTCAACTAAAAAGTATGACCCTTTTTCTACCGATGGTGACTACATTGTTTTATGGAGATGTGTGTTATCTCAACTCATTATTGTCCCCAATTTGGTGGTTAATATTACTTCTAAAATATATTGGCTCTTACATTTTTAAAACATACTTCTTCTGTCCTTTGAGATAAAAGCTGAAAACATAGATCAAAGTATATCTAGGAAATTTGAGTTTCCCTGTTTGCTTCATGTTATAAAGTTATTACTCTTTTATGAAAACTAGGCCGAAGGCTCTTTGGAAATCAATGTTTTCTTTCTTGTTAAATGTAAAAAACATTTTAAATCTCTTTGGGGATACTTAGTCCCCATATACTTTTGAATTAAGAAATTTCAATTTTACTCTTTACTCTTTAGCCTTTACTTAGCTTGAAACTTGAGTCTCAAATCAAAGTTAAAATGTTTACTAAAGATCGTTGAAAACATTAAGAACTTACTTTGACTTACTTCTTAATTTTAGGATTGACTCTTAACTCTTTATTAAAGGTGGATGATCTCATGTTTATGGATAATTTCATGATATTTAATTGTACCTTAGAGTGTTGAAATTAACGAGGAAACATGAGAACATCACTTAGGAACTAATACTAAAAGTTGGGGAATGAATGGGGTGGAATGGCGTCTTTGGCGCTTGGAGAGGCATGGGGCTCCAGGCCCAAAATTTACGAGGTCAACTTGGGGTGCTATGGATGGTATGCCTCCGCAAGGCCCTATGGACAGAGACTGTCATGTGGGGCTACTGGAGGCGCAGCGCCCTAAGGGAAACTCATCCTACTCCTATATTCCTTAAACATCTCCGAAGCATAACGAGATAGTTCAGTGCAATACAACCTATACTCATTCACACTTAGAGAATTGTCACGACCGGGGGGCACCCCTTAGAAGTAACACGGCGTACTTGACCTCTGAGTGGTCTTGTACAATCCCTTAGACATCTTTCATTTCATAGACAGAGAAATTTAGTGGAAAATCTAAACTTCATATAACATCATATGCTAGAAAATCACTTTATATATATATATATATATATATATATATACATATATATATATATAGTTAGTTAGTTAGTTAGTTAGTTAGTTAGTCTCTAAGTCTCCTTTTGCCATCTTAAGACCAACTCAATAGAATAGAATAAAAACATGACCCTTAACAACATAAAATAATAATCTAAGCTATTACATAAAAACTTAAAGAGCCTCTTTAACATGGTCAATCCTTGAATCTTAAGGATCCATTTTTGGAGCTTGGGAAACTTCTATCAAGCTCTTCATTATAAGAGACATCCTCTAGCCATCGCCACCTACACTTTGTGTAAAAAATGAAGAAGAAATGTCTGTACAAGAATGAAGTAAGTATGAAAACCATGAAAAAAGTGCATTTAAAGATGACATTTCATTAGAAATCATTCAATATGTCTTTTTTGTAAACTTCATGAATATTGATATAATAAATAAAATATAGTTCACATACATCATATAGACATACACACAATTCATAATAGCACTTAAATCCACTTAAAATATTTTGAGTCACATTCATTACATACAACTCATTACCTCTCTTAAACATTGTCTTCTTTCCCTAGTATAATGTATCATCTTAATGTCACCCAAGATAGTCTTTCATATGTATGTTTAATCAACACAACCACATATATTCATAAAGTCACAAACACATCATAGGACATAAGCTTTATATAATAACCATTCACCTAAGACAACCCCCAAGTCACACTAGTGCAATGTGTAGGTAGGATCCCATAATACTACTTATACCATGTGTTCCTAAGAAGTTACCCTAGACATAGGCACAACTCATTCTGTAACATACGACACATTGACTAATTTTAGACATAAGACCAAATATCTCATTAATGGTCACATAAAAACTCTTTGAATCATTACATCTTAGTCATAAATCATTTAGTTCATATCGTAGGAAAACTACCCTCACAACCCCTTCACAAGCTTAGTTTTGAATTGTACACATGGAGTACCATACCCCCACATATACTAAGTAAAGTCATTTAGAATCCATAAGTGTAATTCACATGCATAATCATAATGCATGTCCTGAAATAGTTAAGTCACTTTAACATGCATTCATACAAATCATACATAACATAAGTCTTTATTTCATAAAAATCTCCAATCATTTTCTTTCTTAAAGTCCACTAGTGCATTGAATTGGTAGAGTCCATAGTCCTACCTATACTAAGTAAACTTCTCAAGGAGTTATTATTAGAGTTCATTTTCTTATCTTAATTTATTTATTACCTTTGGGGATACATAGTCAAAACCAATATAGATCATGTATTAGACTTGTTCTGCTTCGATAGAGGCACTGTAACCGTAAGTGGAATAACAATCATTCGGCCGATTGCTCTTATCATGAGGAACATAGAATCCGGTGTTCTCCCACACCTAAAAAAGAGGGTACTATTTGCCAAGGTAGGACCTTCATACATAATAGTTATTTTAATGGATTCACTAAGCTAAAATCTATGAGGGAACGTAGTTATGGAACAAGAAAAATGTTACTATAAACCTTGACTTTCTAAACATGGAGGTCCATCTCATAAGACAATATCTATGATGGGAACCCAGACTTGGTAAATGTGAAGGTTCTGCTATTAGAAGTCGGACTTAATAAACATAAAGCCCCCATTCTCATCTTTCCTGTTTTTTCGGTGCTAAGCTCAAACTCCCTTTTTAAAACATATTTAAGCCTTTAAATAACATTATTTCATAAAGTAGGATTTAGGGACTTAATTCCTCATAAATAATATAGCTCAAAGGTTTCTAAGATGAGAATGTCCTTTCATCATAGAACCTATTTTATGTGAAAATGTCCTTTCACAAAAATTCACCATCAATACGATCATGTGTGTTTGCATACATATGTGAGACCTCCCTTCACATAAACACCTCAATCCAACACATGCTCATAATTCATTAATCATATAATTCACATTCATAGTAATAGGTAATGATACATAGTAGAACTATCATTTCCTTAGTCACCATGAATCTATCCCACTGATAGATATGCATGAGGCATGTGTGTACTTTCGTCAACATGATCTTTTAATGACAATAACATGGTATTGATGAAGCCACCCTCTAAAGATCACAACACATTTACAATGTCCCTTAAGTCTCAAGTCAAACACATATATAGTATTCAGGACTATACACTACACACACTCACATTTATCATAGGAGGAAAGTACATATTCAACATTAGCATTGAATATTGGTAGAATATTATGACCACACATTCATATAGGGATTTCATAGAAAGGGGTTATGCTACAAGAGTATTTATCATCATTAACCATATAGACCATACCTTACCCTACCCTCAACATACACATTCGATTTCACATCATCAATACACTTAGAACTTGTTACTAGAAACAAAGGCTACACCCATCAACTTCATAAACATCAAATCATCATATAAATTTATCTTGCATCTAATGACTTCAACTCCATTATCACAAAATATAAAGATAGACAAGAATGTACATACCGCCACAATGTGGATCATACCACACAATGTCAAATCGAATACTAAATACTTGGAAATTAGGTCAATCTTACCAAGTCTCCAATATATTAAAATCATTGATAAATTCTCCACAATTCAAAATCAATTGACATAGACATAACTGGGATTAAACAATATACTACAATCTATAACAATTGAATCCTCATTTAATCACGATCACAAGACCCATATTATATCATAAATTGAGAGGTTAAAGGAGATCATGGGTTTTTCATGTAATTGGATTGAAAATTATGTTAAAACTAGTGATTAACCATATGTTCATTACAATGACTTTGAAAACAATTTAACAATGAACCCATGGCTAGATTGAAAGATGGGATTTTTTACCTTAGAATCATGTTGGAAAATATTTGAAAGAAATCCTTAGATAAAAGGTTTACTAATAATAAGGGCTATCATACCTTTATTGAAGAAAAACCCACAAAATTTCAGAAGAAAAACTTGAAAAACCTTCAACTCTAGCTTCAATGGCTCCATCTTCCTCCTTGGGTTAGATAGAAGAACTTGGGGCTTTGATTTGCGATTTTGGAATAAGGGATTAATAACTTCTTATAAGACCTTAAAATATATATATCTAATGTGTTAACTATATAATATTAACCCCAATTAATAAACATAAAATTAGTAATTATTTGAATTTTCAAATTTCGAGCAGCAGCCCAAGGACCATACCTACTTCTATGGTCTATGAAGGTGGTTCACGACCCCTTTGACAGCCCGTGATCCTTGGATATGTGCCTTTACAAGACCCAGTAGTCCAAGGCATGTACAAGACCTCCTTAATGCACTGTGGTAAAGTCCACTGACCGTGAAGTTGTCCGTAAACTTTGAGGCAGTGAGCTGCCAACTTGGTACAACCTTGGCTCTTTGGCTAAGGCATGTCCCTTTCGGCTTGTCTCCTTTAAAGAACCTTCAACCACATCCACTAGGTTCCCTTAGCCTCAATTCTTACACGTGCCTTCACGTTGACTCACAAAAATTGTTCAACCAAAGCATAAAGCTACAGCATACCACATAGACACATACAAGAACATATATGACTAGTCAAACGTCTTGGTCGTTCCTTGACGTTCAACTTCAAAACTCTTTAAACCAATTATTAAAAGGTGTTACCAACTTTATAAACAAGTTATAAACTCCTACCACTCATGTGAGGCTCTAGTTTATTGTAGTTCATTTATCACTTCATGCCCTTAAACACCAATGTCTAATCAAGTCAAAACAAAACCTATATACTCCTATCATAAGAAGATTTGAAATCATTGAACGTTTCCACTCCTAATCTCATCTCAAGCATCTTACTAACTGAACCATCAAGAGGTACTCCTTAAGAACCATTACTCCAAGTCTATGACCTAAAGGAAACTCATAAGGATAAAGTTATGTTATACTACCCAACCACGTGAGGCCTTAGCTACTCCATGACTATTAAGGGTAATTCCATATTTCCTCACTTTCTACCTCAAATTCATAACAAGGTATGTATTCCCGTACTTAAGCCTAATAGGGTCAACATCTTAGGTAATTCATCTATATCTTTTAGACAATCAACCCCTAACTTAGAATTAAAAAATCCCGATGCTAACAAAACATATCACACATGTTTGGACTTAAGGTCCACTATGATATCTCTAAAGATTTAGGGTAATCATCCTCTCTAGTTCAAATATTAAGGAAACATAGAGGAGGTTTGGCTATAAAGGCCTCTTTTTTTTTCTTCCATGACAAGGGCAAGGTAGCTTCTAGGTATTTTAAACACACATCATTACCTTAGGTGGAACCCTCATTTTTTTCTTTCATGACAAGGGCAAGGTAGCTTCTAGGTATATTTAACCTACATCATTAACATTGGTGGAACCTCCTAACAAACCATACCTATGTACAAACTAAGTACTTTCTTTAGACTAAAATACTTAAGATTAAACTTAAAAGAAAACGAACCACTTCAAAGTAGGTCAACAACAATTCTCTCCTTCTCTTTAAGAGTTAAGGGATACATACATCACACCAATTCAATCCAAGGGCAAAACATAATTCCAAATTATGGAATAAGACTCTTTATTCCCTTTCTAACCATTCTTAGAATAGGTTCATATAGGGACTCATCAACTAATCATAAGAGTTCTCGTATTTACTAGAATACTCCACCATTTCCTTACTAGGTTCAACACCCATCTTCCCTCCTTAGGAGCAAGACTATACAAAAGACATCAATCCACACTAGGAAAAATATGAAGAAATACACATATACTGGGGCAACTTTCATCATACTATATTTACCACATTTGTTAAAAGAATTTAAAGCCTATACTTTTACATTATACTATCATCATTCATAACGATAAAACAACCTATCATTCCAAAGGGAACTCCATTAAACTATAAATACTCTTAGCACGTTATAACCATATCGTAACATAATTTCTCAACATAGTCTCTCATTTATCATAAATCACATATTTGTATAAATGGCATCATATCAAAACATTTCTAATTCACCTCCACAAAAACTCATCTAGACAAAATACAATAACAAGCATGCAAATTTACCTTTTCTACTTCAAGCCTTGACACATCATCCCACCCAAGTGAACACACCTTAAATAGCGACATACACGGAAAAATAAGAGATAAATCATATAGAGTTATATTCTATGGCACGACAAAAGAGTAGTGAATAAGGTAAAACTCTAAAGTCCTATAGCCTCTTGCTCATAGATGTGTCGCGACTCTTCACTGATGAAAAATACTCTACTAGACGTGGCAAATATGACACTTTGGACACCTTCATGTTATTATTCAAGTTAGTCACGACCAGGGAGCACCCCTAAAGGTAATACGACGTACTTGACCTCTTTGAGGTCCTGTACAAGCCCTTAGACATCTTTCATTGCATAGACATAGAAATTTAGCAAAAAATTTGAAAGTTTTCATGGCATATCATATGCTAGAATATCACTTTATAGGCATATATATATATATATATATATATATATATATATATATATATATATATATATATATAATAAGTATATAGTTAGACTATAAGTCTTTTTTGCCATCTTAAGACAAACTCCATAGAATAGAATAGGGTAAATCCTTAACAACATAAAATAATAATCTAAGCTATCACATAAAAACATGAATATTATCTTTTACATAGAAAATCCTTGAATCTTAAAGGTCCTTTTCGGAGATTTGGAAATATCTATCAACATCTTCACTTTAGGAGACATCCTCTAGCCATCACCACCTGCACTTTTTTAAGAAGATGAAGGAGAATTGTATTAATATAAAAATTCAATAAGTATGGAAACCATGCAAAAACATGCATTTAAAAAGGACATTTCATTACAAATCATGCAACTTGTACTTTTAGTAAACTTCATGAACATTGATACAATAAGTACAATATAGTTCACATGCATCATATAGACACATACATCATTTATAATACCACGTATAGAAAGTTAACACATTTTGAGTCACATTCATTACATACAACTCATTATCTCTCTTTTACCTTAACTTCTTTCCTTAAAAAAACGTCAAGTCGTACTAATTACGATGTATCACCTTAAGTTTACCTACGATGGTCTTTCATAAATATTTTTCATCAACACAACCACATATTTTCACAAAGTAATGAGCACATCATAGGACAGAATTTTTACGTAATAACCATCACCTATGACAACCCTCAAGTCACACTAGTACAATGAGTAGGTAGCATCCCATAATACTACTTACACCAAGTGTTCCTAAGAAGTGATTTTAGACTTAGGCATAACTCATTCCATAACATACTATACATGCACTTAACTTTAGACATAAGACCAACATACTTAAGTAATGTCACATAAGAGGTCCTTCATTCATTAAATCTTAGTCATAACTCATTTAGTTCGTATCATATGTAAGACACCCTCACAAACCTTTCAAAAGTTTACTTGTGCAATGTACACATGAAATCACATACCCCCACATATACTAAGTATACTCATTTAGAAACCATTAGTGTAAATCACATTCATAATCATAATTCATATCTTGATATAGCAAAGGAACTTTAACATGCATTCATACAAATCATAAGTATTTATTCCATAAGAGGCACCAATCATATCCTTTCTTGAAGTCTACTAGTCCAATGCATTGGTAGGGTCCATAGCCCTACCTATACTGAGTAAACTTCTGAAGGAGTTATGATTACAGTTCATATTCTTATCTTAATTCATTTCTTTACTTTCGGGAGACATAACCATAACCGACATACACCATGTGAGCTACATGGAAACCAGTGTTCTACTCCAACACTGAAAAAGGGTACTACTTGCCAAGGTAGACCTTCATACATAATAACTATTCTAGTGGATCCACTATTCTAAGACCTAAAGGGGCACATAGTTATTGAACAATGAGATTGTTACTAGAAACCTTGAATTGCCATACATGGAGGTTTTCATCTCATTAGACAACATTTATGTTAGGAACCCTAACTTTTTAAAAATAAATGGGAAGTCATACTTACTATACATGAATCTTTCATTCTCATTTATCATGTTCACTTGGTGATAAGGTCAAACTCCCTTTTAAAAACATTTTAAGCTTTTAAATAACATTAGTTCATAAAGTAGTCGTTAGGGAGTTACTCCCTCATAAATCATATAGCTCAAAGGTTTCTAAGATGAGAATGTCCTTTAATCATATAATCCACTTTCAGTGAGAATGTCCTTTCACATAAATCTACCATTAATACAATCATGTGTATGCATACATATATGAGACCTACCTTCATCATAGGTGTGTGTGTACATTGGTAAACATAATTAAATAATGGCAATAACGTAGTATTGAGAAAGCCACATTCTAAAGATAACAACACATGTACCATATCCCTTAAGTGTCAAGTCAAACACATATAGACTATTGAGGACTATAGATTACACACACTGACATTGCATCATAGGACACAAGAAAATAATAATAATTATAATAGAAGACTCATACCATACTATGATCACACTTTCATATTGGGATTTCATAGGTAGGGGAAAAGATACAACATTATTCATCATCATTAGCCATATAGACCATACCGTACCCAACCCTCAATATACAGATTCTTATTCACATCATCAATACACTTCAAACATGATAATAGAATCCAAGGCTACACCCATCAATTACATAAATATGAAATCATCATATCAATTGATCTTGCATCTAATGCTTTCATGGCCATTATCATAACATATAAAGATAAACAAGAATGTAAATTCGCCCCCTAAGTGGACCATAGCACATGATGTCAAATCCAATACTAAAGACTAGGAAATTAGGTTAATCTTACCAAGTCTCCAAGATATGATAATTATTGATCAATTCTCCAAAATTTATAACCAATTGACATAGATAGGACTAGGATTAAACAATATAGTTCAATCTAATAATAATTCAATCCTTATAAGAAGATCATGGGTTATTCATAGAATTGGATTTAAAATCATTTTAAAATCATTGATTAATCATATATTCATCATCAGAATGACTTTGAAAACAATTTAACGATAAACCAATGGCTAGATTGACAGATAGGATTTTTTACCTTAGAATCATGTTGGAAAACCTTTGAAAGAACTCCTTAGAAGAGACGTAAACTAAGGATCAAGGGTATACATACCTTTAAGGAATAAATTCCCACAAATTTGCAGAAGAAAACCTTGTAAAACCATCAACTCTTTCTTGAATGATTTCCATCTTCTTCCTTGGGTTAGACAGAAGAACTTGGGATTTTGATTTTGGCTTTTGGAAATAAGGGGTTAATGACTTTTTAAAAGACCTTAAACTATTTATGTTTAATGTATAAAACATATAAAATCATCCTCAAATAATAAACATAAAATTAGAAATTATTTGAATTTATAAATTTGGGACAGCCTGCCCAGGGACCATGCCTACCTTCACAATCCGTGAAGTTGGTTCACAACCCCTTTGATGGCTCGTGGTCCTTTGAGAAGTGGCAAAATTTTCCTTTCCAAACCCTAGAATCCAACTCATCTCCAAGACCTCCTCCATGGACCGTGGTCAAGTCCACTTGTCGTAAAGTGCTCTGTGAACTTTGAGGCAGTGAGCTGCAACTTGGGAAAACATTGGCTCTTTGGCTATGCCTTGTCTCCAGTCAAGCACCTTCAACTACATACAAAACAGTCCCTTATCCTCTATTCTAAGATGTACCTTGACTTTGACTCACTAAAATCATTCAACCACAGAATAAAACCACAACATACCACATAGACACATACATGAACATAGATGACTCTAGTCGTCAAACTTCTTGGTCGTTCCTTGACGTTCTACCTCAAAACTCTTTAAACCAATTATCTAATTTTGTTTCCAACCTTATAACAAAGTTATCAAATCATACCACTCATGTGAGACTCTAGTTTATCTTAGTTTATTTTGAGGGTCTTGAAAAGAATGTTGCTTAAGTGTGAGGAGCTCTCTTACCTTTGCCTCTCTTAGTTCTCAAGGAAAGAAACGCCCCAAAAAGGCCTCCATAAAACAAGCCCAACTCGTAGGTGGTGCATCTTCATCTCTACCATCTTTCCACTAATCAAACTAAGTCCAGCAATGCCTTTGAGTTGATAAGAAACTAGCTCAGCTCTCTAAGTGTCAGCAACATGCATCATCTCGAACTAAAACTAATTACCAATGACTAACTTATAAAGATGTCCTTCGGAATGAAGGGAGACTCACCAACTGACTCTTAGTTTCTCATTAAATCAACGGTGCGCCAAATACCAATCCTACTTATGTGTGTCTACATCATGATACGATGCAGGCCAACTGGCATCAATACATCGAATGTATAAGTATGCGAGTTGGAATTCTAAACAACAACAACTTAAGCTTTAAAAGGAGTAAAAGGGAACACTTACCTTTGCTCTTCTCAACTCATAAATAACTAACTCATTTCAATGTAAAGCAATTTAAAAACAAGTGTAAAATAAATAAACGTTGTTTGAAAACATGTTGTAATCTCTTAATGTATACAAGGATATAATTAACTGTGAGATGTATGTAAAAATATAAATAAACTGATGTATATAAAAATACAATAACTTTTGTGGGAGTTTTTCTAATCGACAACAATCACTTAAGAGGTACAATGATGATACAATGATCTACCTCATACTGCCAGCGCACCCTTTACCCAGCCAAGAGTATAAGACCTTGACTGCCTAATTGATCCACTAGTCTATTGTGAAAATGGTTCATCTAAAAAGTATGACCCTTTTCTACCCTTGGTGGCTACATGGTTTTATGGAAATATGAGTTATTTGAACTCATTATTGTCCCCAATTTGGTGGTTAATAATACTCCTAAGGTATATTGTCCCTTATGTTTTTAAAACATAATTTTTCTATAGTTTTAGACTAGTGCTCAAAACATAGCTCAAAGTCCCTCTTGGAAATCTTAGTTTCCTTGCTTTCTTCATATTATAAAACTATTACTCCTTTATGAAAACTAGCCTGAAGTCTCTTTGCAAATAGAAGTTTCCTTGATTGTTCAATTTGAAAACATTTTAAATATCTTTGGGGACACTTAGTCCCCATATACTTTTGAAGAAATGAACATGAACTTTACTCTTTACTCCTTACTTAGCTTAAAACATGAGTCTTGAATCAAAGTTAAAACATTTATTAAAAACTCTTGAAAATGTTAAGAACTTAATTTTACATGATTCTTATCTTTTAGGCTTAACTCTTAACTTCATTTGACTTTGAACTTAAGTTTCCTTGAATTATATTATGGATTTAAGGTTCATTATTTCATGTTTATATATGATTTCATGATGTTTACATGTAGCCTGTAGTGTTGTAATCAACTAGGAAATATGGATACATCAGTTAGGAACCAATACAAAAATATAGGGAATGAATAAGGTCAAATGGCGTCATTGGCCCTATAAGAGGTATGGGGAGACAAGCCCTAAACATCAGAGTCCATGTTGGGGTGCTTTGGCTTGCACGCCTCCCCAATGCCCTACGAACAAAGATTGTCCAGTGGGGCTATAGGAGGCGCGGCACCCCAAGGCCATACGAGTGTGCATTTTGAATTTTCTTCTATATTTTTCATCTCTAAAACCTCTAAGCTTCCATGGTTCTTTACCAAAACACTCAATATCACTAACACCTCAATACCTAAGAGATTAGACTCGAAAAACAACCCAGAACATGAATCAAATAAATTTTAGGCATGTATTATCTCAACCAAAAAGAAATCAACATTATCCTTCAAGAACTTCATCTTTTAATCATTAAATCTACTCAAAATTCGCTGAATTAGACAAGTTGTGTGCGGGTAAACTAACCCAACACAAAAAGATCTCACATACCTAGATAGGGATCACCACGATCCACTCGCAAAACCTTACCGTTCTTGACAAATTCATTAACTTTTCACCTTTTTTGTTTTTCTGTTCTCTTTTGTCCGCAAAATAACTTCTCTAATTTGAACTAAAAATTAATTTTACACTAAAGAAATCCCTAAAATGAAATAAAATAAATGGGTGAAAAAACTAGTTTGTCCTTCCTTAAAACTTAAATCGGGGTTTCCTCACTTCCGCAGCTCAACTTTCAATAGACATATATCCCTCATATGATGTCAATAATGAGAAAACTTGGTGGCTTCGAACAGATTCTCCTATGTATTTTCAACCATATAAAGAACTCACTCTAGCTCATACTAAGCTAGAACTTATGGCAGTTTGAAAATGATCAAAAACTCCTTTTCTTAACTGAGGAAATTTTCCACATTTCTCCTTCTCTTTCCAAAAATGTTAAAATTTTAATTTTTACCGTATACTTATCTATTACGAGTTATGAGATATTACAATCAAGTATATGTTGACACAAACTAATGGGTATATGCTTTTGATAGGAAAATTCGCAAGACAATAGTGACTTGGCTAAGCTGTAGGTAAAATTAAATTCCCTCTCGGGCAAATTACAACATATCAAATGGGTTCCTCTCGGACACTCACTCGTCTAAACTAACCAACCTACGCCTTTACCATACCCTAAATATTTAATAGAGGGTGTTTGAATATAGGACAAGGGCTCACCCTCTCAGGCTAAACCTGATGTCAACCCACTCCTTAGGTCATCAATCTAGTTGTCTTGGTTACGCGACATCTCTCTCTGGCAAGCTGAAAACACACGGGTGGTTTTGGATATGAAACTCCAAAACCATTAAATTAAACGAAAACCACAAGGTGAAATCACCATAAAATGCATCTAATCTAATCAATTAGCAAGACCCAGCAATAATATAAACATATATTTGCTAAATCACACCAAAAGAATGGGGGTTTTACCCACACATCAATCAATAATCAAATGTACTTAAAATGATAAGGAATAAAGGTTGTATAAGGGATTAAAACTTAAAAGTAGCAAAAGAAGGTAAATGTAGAAGACCCACGTCCAAGATTCGAAGAAGATCTTTTTTCTTCATACTTTCCTGAAAACCCTCTCCAAACTCGAGAGTAAAATACTCCAACTTAAAAACTAAAACTAGAAAAATATAATACTTTTTACTCTCTCAGTTTCTATCTCTAAATAATTAAAGAGTTTAGTATTTATAGACTTTGGATTTAGTGTTGATGGATCCATTCACCGTCTTCAATCGTGATTCGGCAAGTGATTCGGTGATTCACTGTTTCTCTGGTTTATTTTCGTTGGTGCTTTTCCTTTATATCCATGCATGCCATAATGTTTGGTGGAATAACTCTGCTTCGTGAAACTATTCGGTGAAGCCCCAATTGCTCCTTTCGTCTCCTTTTGATCCACTTCCTTCAAGGCTCACTTGAGGTAACAGAAGGTGAAACTTGATATACGGTGTATTGCCAAGTGTTTTTGGTGATGAGTACTTTGCATATTAAGCTCTTTTCATTCTTTTTACTTCCGTTTTGCAACTAAGTGCCTATTCTCCTATGAAATTCTCAAATAAGTGATAGTTAGAAGTTTTTATCAGATATCGAGAGAAAATGCACAATCGAGGATATTATTTTATTTAAAACAAGGCCCTAGATTGAGTCCAATTTGAGGACTCATCATAATCCTATTCACATAGGCAGTGTCTCATTGTCGCTGACATAATCCATGTTAAATCATCTTTACAGTGTACTCTGAAAAAGGTTCCATGTATCTAATACGAACTGACCTCAACATCAATGGTTTCAACAATATTGCCTTGTACATCACTTAAGTAAAGGCGAGAAAATAGAATCCACAATCTTATGTGTATACATATGTGTGTGTGTGTATATATATATATATATATATATATATATATATATATATATTGCCAAATAATATATTTCATTGAGCTATATTAATGTATAGAATGATGAAACAATTTTGTAAACATACATTGCACCATATCGTTGATGAAGAATATCTTGCATTTAAGATACATCGAATGAAATGTTCAGTCTTTCATATCGTCCATGTTATTGTCATAATACATGGACAAATACATTTGCGCAATTTAGGAAAGCTTTTGAATTTCCACTCTAACAAAACAATCATGTGAAGTTGTTGTCTATGAGTCATATAGATCAATGTGTTGTTCAACCAGTACCTAATGGTTCATCTTTTTCACATTAATTTGTATGAGTACTTTGTCGACCGTATTCCATGGAATAGCATCCATAAACATGTAGTCAACTATGTCGTTTTAAATGTTTGCCACACAAGTTTTGCTTTCAACATTAGCATACGCGCCATAAATGTCAGCAATCTTTGTCTTGAACAGGCAATCAACAATATAATTGTGTGTCTGTGTTGGTTGTTAACGATGTACTTGTTTTTTATGCTGGTAATAGAGAAGCACATTTATAATTTGTGATAAATATATCCTACAAATTAAAAATATATTACTTGTACGCTTAGCATATAAAACTCAAAATATTAATATATTCAGGATTCAAGTATTGATTAAAACATAATGTATCGATATATGAGACAATGTAAGTATATAAATTTAGAATAAAATAACAATAATCTAAAAAAGGAATGCACTAGTTGTTAAACAAAAATGAATATAGCAATGTAGAATAAAATAGTACAATGTTGTTAAACACTAAAATGAGTACATTGGACAAACAAATATATAAACAAAGTCTAGGTATCAAAATGAATAAGTATTGGTGTCAATTTTTTCCTGTAATACTTGAGGTTTGGTGGTAACTCAAGAATTTATTATAAAAATGCAATATTATTTTATTCAACTATACTTGTATTCCGTAATAAACTATTCTATTAGATGGAATCCTTAAGTATCCAGATTTAATTGTATTCGCAAAACAACATTTTACTTGTGTTCAATATAACAATATAAGTATCTATATATATAAACATGGATACATGTTAACACGTTGTTAAGCAAGAAAAATGAATATATTTCAACAATGTTCTTAAACATAAAGATGAATACATTAGACAAACAATAAATAAGATATTATTTATGGGTATCAAATTGTATAAGTATGCTTCTATATACAAATTTGAAAATGCCAACAAACCTCAATCTTTTTTTGGTCATTATTTTCTATAGTACTTGAGGTTTTGTGTCAACTCGAGCCTTTTATTATAAAAAAAAAACGTAGTATAAATGTATCCAACTATAGTTGAATTCCCTAATCAACCTTTTAAATTTGATAGAGTACTTATTTATTCAGATATAATTGTATTCACATATCAACATTTCAACTTGAGCTTATTTAATAATACAAATGTCAATGTATATAGGTATTCTATTATATTCAAAATTAACAATCGCATAACCCTCAATTCCTTTTTGTTCATGGTCTTCTTGTACTCATGTTTTAACAATTATATTCACGCGAAATAAATTTGTTTAACAAAATCAATACAAGGAAACAATCCATAATGATAATGTCATAGAATACATGTGTTGATATATATAAGTAAATTACATTAAATTAAAAAAAGAACATACAAACTTGAATATAATTTTCCTCTTATTCATGCTCGGGTACTTTTTTGGGCATCCGCTTGAATCAAGATCGTTGACTTTTCTGTTTTTTCCAAGATTAGTTTTCATTTCTAATGGTCCTGAACCTTCTTTCCTTTTTACTAATTTTGTATGTTCGATTTCTAAAAGAAAATTTAAGGGTACAGTGTCATTTACATTTTTTCTTCTACTTCTCTTCTTCATATCAACAATGGACACTGCAATTTTAGATGCTTGTTGATTAATACACAAATCAACAGAAGGTAGTTCATCAACAATTTGTCAAATAAATGTATACTTTTAGTAACAGTCTTCATATCAATATCACCCATTGAAATTGATAAATAAATTCTTGAATCAAAATTCTACAAAAATATAGATGATTAAATATATAATCTTCATAATAATGAGATAAAGAAGCAATTAGAAGAAACTTGATGGACACAAATCACAATATTCACTTCAAATATAGGTGGAATCCACTAGATATAATCTACGGGGACACGTAGATGGAACATGGGGATTGCTACTATAAACCTTGACTTACTAGCGTGGAGGATTCCATCTTATGAGACAACATCTATGTTGGGAACCTAGACTTGCTAAACATGAAGGTTCTCTTGTGGGAAGCCAGACTTAGTAAACGTGAAGCCCCTATTGTCATTTTCACAATCACTTGGTGCTAGGCTCAAACTCTCCTTTTAAATATATTGATGTCTTTAATGGATAACTCCATAAAGAAGACTGTAGGAGCTTGGTCCTTCATACATCATATAGCTCAAAGGTTTCTAAGATGAGAATGTCCTTTAATCATAGACCCTTCTTAATGTGAGTATGTCCTTTCACATATTCATACAATCATACATCATGCGTGTGCACATACAATCTGAGATCTACTTTTACATAACACCATTAATCATATACTTACATGCATAGAAAAAGGTAATTATGCATTGGAGAACTACCCTTTTCTTAGTCATCATGGATCTATCCTACTCATATTGATGCATGAAATGTGTGTGGGTAGATTGGTCAAAATGATCACATAATGGCTATAACCTAACATTGAGGGAGCCACCCTCTAAAGATCATAACACATGTACAAAATTCCTCAAGTTTAAAGCCATACACATATATAGAGAATTAAGGACTATATACTACACACACCCACATTACATCATTGGAGAAAGAACATATTCTTCATTAGAATAGAAGACTGCTAAGATACTTTGATCACATATTCATATAGGGTTCATATAGGTATGGTCCATGCTACAAGGATATTCATCACCATTAGCCATACAAAACCTAACCCTAACATGATCATCACATAGACACAACCTCATCTACACACCTAAATAATGCAACTAGTGAGGTATAGTATGCACATAACTTCACATAACATGAATTCATTTAGACATGATACTAATTTTAATGTTAAATCGTTAACTTCCTAAAAATGGAATCATCATATAAATTCATATTGAATCTAATTCCTTCAAGGCCATCATCATAACACATAAACATGTACAAGAATGTAAACACCTCAACCATAAGTAGACCATACCAATAATCACAATTTAATATACATTCTAAGCTAATAGGAGGAAAAAGGTCAACATACCGAATCTCCAAGCTAATGATAATCCTGAAAAATTCCCAAAAATTAATAATAAATTGACATAAAGGAACATAGAACTAGGCAATTCATCATAATTTAAACATAATCTAATCATCATCTTATCAAGATTACAAGACTCATAACATATCATAATTTGAGAGGATAAAGAGATCATGGGTTTTTCATGGAATTGGATTGAAAATCATTTTTAAAAAATAGATTAATCACATATTAAATATTAGAATGCTTTTGAAATCACTTTAACAATGAAACCATGTCTTGATTGAAAGAAAAGATTTTTGATTTAGAATCATGTTTGAAAAAGCATTGAAATGAATCTTTAGATGGATGATAAAATAAGGATGAAGGAAATAGCGATGAACGATTACCATAACTTCTAAATTATAAATCCCATGAAATTCTTAGAAGAAAGCTCTTAGGATCCAACTCCATAGCTTGTTCTTGAGATTGGTCTTCAATGGGGGGGTTTGGGGATAGTTTGGTATAAGAATGAAAGATTAGATGTGATAATGAATCCCCAATTAGAGTTAGGGCCTATAAACTAACTTGAAATACCTAAAAACACTGAAAAACCGTCTATAGTTTAATTAGGACATCGTTAATGGACAGAGTGCAGGCAGTGATGTTGCATGTCCAATCTATGGTGAAGTCGACGGACAATCGTTGGAACGATGGTGTCGTGATGCACAACCGTTTTTTGGTGGAAGAGACTTGAATTATGGGGGATGATCCTTCACATCTAAGTGATGAGCAATGCCCCCATCGACGGGACGTCATTTCACCCACAAGGCATGGAATGCAGTCGTCGATTGGGCCTACCTTAGCGTATTTGGGCATAGTTTAGGTCCTCCTCAAGGACAATTTTGGTTGTCCTTGTGGAGTGATTTCAAGATGTTTCGATTTTAAATTTGATCAAACATATGTTAAGGTCTTTACCTATCAATTTGAGCATCAAAAAACATGTAAAACATACCAAGGCGCATTAGGACACACTTGTACACTAAGGTCTAAATTTCAAACGTCTCAAACTTTCTTGGACGTTTGTCCTCCAAACAATTTCAAGTCAATCATACATGCTCTAACACTTAATTAATATGTTAATAACCTCTTTGGTCACATGTGAGGCTTTAGAAACGTTAGTTCATTTTTAGGGTGCTTACAGTGTTTGGTCGTGGTGACGACGAGGCCTAGAGGCCCCAAAGAGTATTCCTTAACTTTTGGTTTATTTTATTTATGATATAAGAACAGTGCTTTTCATTAAAATGTGCGGGCAATATTCTCTATTGTAAATAGTTGTTTCTTCTCAATCGAGTCTAGTGTAGTTTTTTTATTTATGGGTTCCTCAAAGTTTGTTTTCGATAATTGTACTAAGGATTGTCCATTTGAACCTAATAAAATTAGTTTATTAGTTTATTGAGTCTTAGAATCATCTTCGGAGTGACAATTCCCTATGATGGATGGATGATGACCGTTTTAAGGGAAAATAAGTCACATAGAAGAGCAAGATTGAGAAACTCTATGAATCCATGTCCAAATAAGTTATTCAAAATGTCATGTGTAGTCATATTTTGAAAAATGCAATATAGTGTGACCTTGTAACTAGCATGTGTTCTGAAGAGTGACAAGAAATAAAATAAAAATGGGCTTAATTGTGTAGTAATATTGTAATGTAACTTGTATGAGAATGTTAGTTCATATATATTTATATGTGTCATGATGCCATGTGACGAGAATTGATTGGGTCCTGGTTAACATTACATCTAGAACTTGCTTTGTGTGTGTTAAATTAGTAACTTGTATGAGTTAGCAATGTGATTGAGGAGGTTATTTGAATAAGACAATTCATAACTCTACTTGTATGTATACCAATTATATTATCCCTAGTGAAGCCATATTAAGGCTTTAGCCTTATTTATTCATAAGCTACATGACAAGTTGAAACCGGTTGTTTAATACAAGTATTTTGATCCCATGAAAATCCTTACTGCACAATATTAAGAAGAACGGTTGGAAAATATTTGTTGATATATTTAAGGGTAAATTTCTACGTTGTTTGGAAAAGAAAGTTCTTATTTTGCCCTAGTTTTTAGAGACAATGTTCACCTCAACTAAAATAGAGGGTGGCTAATTAAGAATTATGCTCGAAACAGTGGCCCAGATCCTAACAACGATAGTATGCACCTTACTTGGAGGCTAAAATATAGATTTTTGATGTCTAGTGCAAAAGCATTTAAAAAAACAAAATAAAACAAATGATGATAAAGAAAGAAAGGGAAAATATAGAGCAATAAATAAGGGTATATAGTCATGAAGTCTGCACTAGGAGGGAAGAAAAGCTATGAAAGAGGTTGTTGAATAAATAATAACATGGGCATTAGGGAGCTGTAGTCACTAAAATGATTCCCAAATATTCCCTCTCTTACCAAAAGTATGCATTAAAAAAACAAATGAAAGTCCTCTTGACTCCTTGAGAAGCATAATGCAAAAGTAAGAATACACTGTGGGAAAGCTTATGATACATATGTTGAGGAAAGTAACAACTTCTTTTGTGAGAGGGAGTCTTGTATAAAAAATAAGTCTTGTTAGTATTGAAATTGCTTGGGTGAAAGTCTGTAATAACTATAAACAAGTTAGGCCATTCATGGCATGTGTAGGATTATCTAATTCATGTGTTGTTTGAGTTTGCATTAGCTCGGGAAAAATAATAAAAGAGTCATTGTACATGTTGGAAATTGATGCATTCAAGGTGAACTACAATGACATGATTAAAATGTCTCGGTTATATTAAGGTAGGTTGATAAGTCCAAAGGTTATAAAAAAGAGTTGATAATTTAAAGATTGTTTGAGGACAAACAAAAGTCTAGGTGTGGGGTGGTAATCTTAGGCTTATTTATATGTCTAAGTTATCACTATTTTCCCATGAATCAATTATGTTAAAGGACGATCTTTAGTTATTAGCTTGAATTTTGATGTAATTTGCAATGCTGATCGGACTAGAGCATATTCTAGGAGCGATGGTAGGCGCGACACGCCGCAAAAGTTCCAAAATTTTCAAGTTAAAAGGCATAAAATAGGATTCGTTAGTGGAGTAGGTTATAACTTCAATTTTCTAAAACATATCAATCATTAGGCCTCCATTATTACGGTTTGACTTTTTTTTAGTGTGCAAGAGAAATAATTCATGTTTCTAATGGGTTTTTATCCTTTAACTCGTATATTTTCCAAAATCACATGAACTATCATATTTTGTTTTTTTTGAATAGCATGAGGTCAACACCACTGAAATACTAGACCAAGATTCGTATTTTGATATGTCATTGCTTGATTACTATAGTATGTTTTATCTCATTTTGGGGATTTGAAATTTTACGATACTTACTGTTGTGCTTAACTTAAGTATTATCGTAATTTAAGATATTGTATGGGAGTATTTGCGTAATTTACTAATTAGGTTTTTATATAAATTGAACGTATTGGTACAAGTTTATACATATAGGTGTATATGTATGCATTTTTTGCAGCACACAATAATTTGGGCAGCACCCTTTAAAGGACACTTGTACATGTGACTAGCCTCACTTTTGAGAATATATTTTGACACCTCTTCTAGTAAGTTTCATCTCATCTGAAGTATTGGAACCTTAGGACATAAGCTAAAGAGTTGTTCTTCAAAATATGGAGAAAAACTAGGTCGTTTTTGCTTAAATCCGACACACACACGCCTCCTCTTTTAATCATATGCCATTCCATAGAACTTTTTTACAATGAATAAATATGATTTATAAATCTAATTCGCAGACAAACAACTCTTATGCTTATGTAAAACACTAATTATTCTTTTATTGATTAGAAATATTGGACGCAACATAGAACAAGTTGTGTCCCTTCTGGAATTAGAAATCTTGTATGTTCAACTGCTAGTGTTTTGATTAGATCTTTTTGTACAAAAATGGAATTTTGCGGTGATTCTTCATTATTTGAATGATTAAGCGATGTACCAACATCTTTCATGAAGGTTATAAAGTCCAGTTTTGCCATTTTTCTTTTCAAATATAAGTTGCGACATGAGATATTTGGCTTGCCAGAATCACTATTCCGGGAGCATAGTGACTTGTGATTATTATCCTATTTTACTTCGACATTGTTGATATATTAGGAATTAAATAATTTATTAAATTGTATTTTGAAGGTTGTTTATACTTGTGAACAAGTTTCGGACCATTATACGTAGGTTGGTCTACGGTTTGAACTCTTGAAGTGGTATTGGACTTTTTATTTTCTAAAGAATTGATGTTTGTGTATAAATTTGTACTTATACTATTTTAACCTGCTGGAATATCTGAAAGTTTATCTTCGTACCTTGGTTACCTCTTGTCGCTTTGCATTGTCGTGTTGTTGTCATTCAAAACGTTAAAGGCTCTTATGTAGCCCTCCCACTTGTACAAATTGTTTGTTAACCTAGCACTCTTGTTGTGACCTTTTTCTTGTTGTGTCTACAACTTTGTCACTACTGGCATGCCTCTTGATTCAAATTATTTGCATTCTTGACCCTTGATTTTTAGTTCGTCTTAATAATGGGAGTTGTCCATTTTAACAATGAACTAGAAAACCATTTTTTATATGGTTCTTCGTTCTTTTGATTACTGAATTTAACCCTTCTTGATACAGGGCTTCGATCCTTCTTGATACGTGCTTCTGCTTGGTATGAAGGCATGATGTATATATTGGGCAAGTCATGTAATTGAACTCTATGAAAATGGTGCTATGAGCATTATTTACATTTTCAAATTTAAATATCCAACTTGATATTCTTTGTCTACTGTTACGTGATATACTTATTATGTTTATGTGTTGCCCTTAACTTGGGAATGATAACTTGGTGAATCTGAGGTCTTCAGATCTATAGTTTTTACTCCACTAAGCTATATGCTTAACGATAGTTGTTTTTATCACTGGAAATGTTTGAGTGGATGCTTGAGTTGGCCATTGAAGATGGAAATTTTGAAGCCTTAACGAAGACCACACTTGTATAGGCATATTTATTTTGTATAAACCTTGGGACTTGTACATAATCTATGAATTGTGTATTACATGAATTTTAGAGGGTTGATTTGGTCATGTCACCGTGAATTTTAATAGAAGTATGACTATATGTATTTATCTTTTTGGGGTGTGTAAAACAAAGTCTTGGAATATACTAAGTTTACTATATATTTTGAAAGTTTGTGTGAAGTATGAAACGACTGATTTCATTACACTGAAGTTGGTAATATTCTTGTTATTTCGTCCGTAAGTGTGAGGTAATATATGCATCAAAAGATCGTCAATTATTCGTTTAACTAATTTTGGGAGGGTCTTTCATCTTAAGATAAAATTCTGTTTCATATAACTTTTGACCTCAAATAAATGTTTAAATGGGCAAGATGCACATCCTTAACTATATTATTCTTTATAAACATAATCCTCAACTAGATTAAAAACAGTATGCCCTTTGTTAATCTCTTTTAAATGTCACAAGTATTAAATTAGGTTTGTGGTGAAATTGTAGTGTCTCTCGATAAAGGTCTCTAAAAGTGTTGGTATTAGAGCCTATGTTTGTGGTTTTGGGAATTTTGTTGTAAATTACTTGTATAATTATTTACTTTTGAAAAGGTTCTATTCAGAGTACATGTTCATTACATGGTTTTCCATATTCTTATTGGATATAGAGTGCACATGCATCACGTACATGCCCCTAATGCAATCTGATCTTCCTTTATGAAGGAATTAAGTTATGGCATCTTCCTCTGACTTACCTATGAAGTTGCTCGTGAAGGTTCGGGCACCTCTGTTTCCCAAACTCATGTACTGGAAGGGATGGAGAAAATGTCTCGAATGACTATGTTCCCTACACTACTGGGTTTGAAGTGGGAAACCATCAGCGTGTAAAAGCTTGTTCAAATCCTCACATGAGTCATAGTACTCAAGCCATGAATCCTCCTTTTTAACAAATGGTTGAATTATTCAACCACATGGCTGAATTGGTTCATGATCCCAATATGATTCACTTTGAGAAAATGAGGAAAATTTGTGGAGTAGAGTTTTAAAGCACTATTGATTCCACTGATGCTTAATAATAGCTAGATTGATTGGAGAGGGTGTTTGACCATTTGGGGTGTATATATGTTGAGAAATTTAAGTATGCTCTTTCACTATTACAAAAGGATGCTTATGATTAGTGGCTAAATTTTCTGAATGCCAAGGTAAAACCTCATGTTCTTAATTGGGATTATTTTGTTTACGGTTTTTGTATGAAGTATGCACCACTTGCTTATTGTGATACAAAGATAAAGGAGTTTTTTAATCTAAGGCAATGAGGCATGTCTATTGCTAAATATTAACAAAAGATTCTAAGGCTCTCTCGTTTGCTGGAGGTATTATTAAAGAGGAAAAAGATGAGTACAAAAAAATAGAAGATGGTTAAAATTATTCCATAAGGAATAATGTGGAGATCCTACAACATGAGAACTTTTGTAAGTTATTATCTGTTAACTTTACATGGGAACGACTTGATAAAGAAGAAGCTAGTGGAAATGAAAACAAATTCCGAAAGCCTTGAACAGATTTTGGGGGTCCATTAAAAAGGGGAAGGTTTAATAATTCTAAGGCTGATACTGATAACCATCCACCGCAAAAAAAGAAAAATAAATCAGACTTTTCTAAAACTAGTACTTTAAATTATTGCCAAGATAAAGTATTCTTAAAGTTGGAGATAAATTTTTCTTAAAGGTGTCTCTATTGAAAAAGATTATGAGATTTGGCCGAAAAGGAAAACATAGTCCCCGATTCATTGGACCTTATGAGATACTTGAAAGTGTTAGACAAGTTGCATATAAATTTGATTTACCACCTGATTTAGACAAGATCCATAATGTCTTCCACGTTTCTATTCTTAGAAGATACTGTTTTGATCCATCTCTTGTTTTTTCAGTTGAATCTATAGAGGTTAATCAAGACTTGACATATAATGATGAACCTATCCAAATTCAAGCTCGGGAAGTAAAGTAGCTTAGGAAAAAGAGAATCCCCTTAGTAAAGGTACTTTGGTGGAACCGTTATGGAAAAGAGGCTACCTGGGAGAGAGAAGAAGACATGATGACCCAATATACACACTTTTTTGGGGACTAATTTAATGTAAATTTCGAGATGATATTTCATTATGGGGGATATATTTGTAATACCCTAAAATACTATACCACGATTCGCATGTCGATACATCATTGCTTAATTACTATAATATGTTTTATTCTTATTTTGGGGACTTGAAATTTTGCGATACTTACAACCTTTCATTACGTATGTGTTACCGTTATTTAAGGTATTATATGGGGTATTTTCGTAATTTTAATAATTAAAATTCCATATGAATTGAAAGTGTCGGTATCAAGTATAAGTGGACAAAGGGATACTTCACGCGCTTATGTTATAAGGCAGAGGTATGATTAAGATGAACATGAAGTGGTTGTCGATAAATTTCACTTATTTGGATTGTGAGTGTTTACATTGTTTGATCTTGGTTCTACACATTCCTATATTTGTTCATCACTTGTTCTTCCTTAAAATGTTAAATCAATGAGACTTAATTATAATGTGTTGGTCGAAACTCCATTGGGTTATCGGGTTGTGTGTAATGAATTTAACGTGATTGTCCCTTCGTAATTCAAAACCTAGTCTTCCTTTCTCATTTTATTGAAATACGCTCCAATGATTTTGATGTTATTACCCGAATGGATTGGTTTTATAAATATCATGCAGTCGTAGATTGTAGGTCAAAGCACGTGACTTTTAAATATCATACATGTTTACACATTATTGTACAAGGTGAAACATCATTGACATTTAGTATTAGTTCTCCGGCCTTGGAAAGAAAATCGATGTGTCAAGGATGTAGGGCATACCTCGATCACATAGTTGATATAGAGTTGAAGAGTCCTTGTATCAAGTACATAGCTATTGTATGTGATTTTCCAAAGGTCTTGCCATAAAACCTTCTTATATTGCCCTCAGAAAGAGAGGTTGAATTTACAATAGAGCTTATTCCTGGATCTACCCCTATTTCCATTACTCTTTCAGAATGCTCCTGCAGAATTAAGAGATTTGAAATCTCAATTGCAAGAACTTCTTGAGAAAGATTTATTCGACCTAGTGTTTCTCCTTGGAGAGCCCCTATTTTATTTGTGAAGAAGAAAGATGACACTCTTAGGCTTTGTATTGACTATAGACAACTTAACAGAATAACAATAAAGAATAGATATCCATACCTAGGATTGATGATTTGTTTGACCAATTGAAGGGTGCTAAAGTATTCTCAAATATTAATTGAAGGTCTGGATATCACAAACTGCATGTTAGAGAGAATGATATTCCTAAAACTACTTTTAGAACACAGTATGGTCATTATGAACTTTGGTGATGCCATTCGTATTGTCAAATGCTCATGCAGTATTTATGATCTAATGAATCGAGTATCAAGCATTATATTGATCAGTTTGTGGTTGTTTTTATTGATCATATTTTAATACTTTCCAGAAGCAGTGAAGACCATGATAAAAACCTCTGGATTACTTTGCAGATTTTAAAGGAGAAAAAACTTTTGCTAAACTTTCTAAGTGTGAATTTTGGCTTGATGAAGTGTCTTTTCTTGGACGTGTTGTATCAAGTGAAGGCGTGAAGGTGGATACTACTAAGATACAAGCATTTGTTGAATGGAGACCTTTCAAAAGTACAACTGAGGTAAGAAGTTTCTTGGGTTTAGTAAGATACTATAGAAGATTTGTGAAAGGATTCTCCATCATCACCTCCCCTTTGAATAAGCTCTTGTAGAAGGAAGTAAAGTTTATATGGGACGGAAAATGTCAAGAGAGCTTTGAAACTCTCAAATCCTGGCTGACTCAAGCGCCTATACTTACTCTACCATTTGAAGGGAAAAAATATGTATTGTACAGTGATATTTCTCATAATTCTCTAGAATGCGTTTTGATTCAAGAAAGGAAGGTAATATCTTATGTTTCTCAGAAATTTAAAACTGCATGAATAGAATTATCATACTCATGATCTTGAACTTCTTTTTATAGTGTTTGCTTTAGAAATATGATAGATTATTTGTATGGACAGAAATGTCATATATTAACTCATCACGATAGCATAAAGTACTTGGGTACTCAAAAGGAGCTAAACCTAAGACAACCTGGATGGCTTGACATCATCAAGGATTATGACCGCACGATTGATATTCATCCAGGTAAAGCTAATTTTGTTGTCGATTCCTTAAACCGAAAATCCTTCGCAAACATTTCTTTGAGTCATTTGACATTGCTACTTGAGTTCATATCAATAAATATTTCTTTTACACATGATTCAAATGGTTTAGTTATTGCTAATTTGCAAGTAAAGACAACATTACTTGAACGAGTGAATGAAGCAAAAAAGTTAGATGATGAGAAACTTGGAAAATTGAAGCATGCACCTCAATCACCCTGCCTGTGTGAATTGAACGAACTTCAAAGTACAACCAGCTTAAGCTGGTTTTCCACCGATTTTTTAGTGTTCGGCCATTTCTAGCAAAGTCTAAAGGACATATTCGTTGCCGATTTTGGTGACTAGAGAAGTCCAAAATGGGGAAAAGCTTGACTTTACATTAACAAAGGATGGTGTCTTACTTTATCAAATAAAGTTATAAGTCCATAATGATGACAAATTAAGGAGAGAAATATTGAAAGAAGTACATACTTCACCATATTTAATGCATCTTAGAGGTACAAAGATGTACCAAATCATCAACGAGAATCATTGGTGGAATGGTATGAACAGACACAACACGGAGTTCATTTTAAATTTTTTAGTTTTTCTACAAGTAAAGGAAGAACATCAAGTATTAGTTGGTTTACTACACAGCCTTTGCCGATGCCAGAATAGAAATGGGAGAGAATAACTATGTACTTTGTCTCTGGACTTCCTCACAGCCTGAGAAATCATGGTGCAGTATGGGTGATTGTTCACAGGCTAACCAAGAGTGCTTACTTATTAGCAATCAGAATAGATTACTCACTTGAGTGTTTAGCCGAGTTGTATATTAATGAGATTTTAAGACTACATGGAATCCATATCTCTATTGTATCTTATCAAGACCCAAGGTTTACATCTATTTTTGGGGCAACTTTCATGAATTATTGGGTACTAAGTTGAAATTTAGCACTTCTTTCCATCCTCCGACAGATGGTCAGTAGGAAAGAGTGATACAAATTTCGGAGGATATGTTTTCAGTTTGCATTATGGAGTTTGAGGGTAGTTGAGAAAAACACTTGGATTGGATAGAATTTTCTTATAATAATAGCTACCAATCATTTATTGGGGTGCCTCCCAATGAAGACTTATACGGAAGTAAATGTTGGACACCTCTTTGTTTGAATGAAATTGGTGAAAGAAAGCTTATTGGTCCTGAAATGGTGCATCAAACAGAGGAAAAAATAAAAATTCAAAGGATTGTTTAAAGATTTCTTCAGGAAAAAAAATAATACGCTGATCTAAGAAGGCATGACATTTAATATCAAGTTGGAGATAAAATTTTCTTAAAGGTGTCTCCATTGAAAAAGATTATGAGATTTGGCCAAAAAGGAAAACATAGTCCTCAATTCATTGGACCTTATGAGATACTTGAAAGTGTTAGACACGTTGCATATAAATTTGATTTACCACCTGATTTAGACAAGATCCATAATGTCTTCCATGGTTCTAGTCTTAGAAGATATTGTTTTGATCCATCTCATGTTCTTTTAGTTGAATCTAGAGAGGTTAATCCTGACTTGACATATAATGAGGAACCTATCCTAATTCAAGCTCGGGAAGTAAAGTAGCTTAGGAAAAAGAGAATCCCCTTAGTAAAGGTACTTTGGAGGAACCGCTATGGAAGAGAGGCTACCTGGGAGAGAGAAGAGGACATGATGACCCAATATACTGTAACGACCTGTTTAGTCGTTTTGAGCAGCAGATTTTATTTCTGGAAAAACAGGCTGAGGTGACGGACCCCACGACGGACCGTCATGGGCACGACGGACCGTCGCAGGGTCTTGTTTCAAAACACTTAGGAAATCTGAAATTGGGTACTGAAAATCGACTCTCTGAACTTCGTAACGGAATGGCAGGACGGACCGTCACAAGTGTGACGGACCGTCACAGAGTTTTAGTGGAAATCCAGTCTCTGAGCCTTGCGACGACCTGCAGGACGGACCGTCGCAGGCACGACGGGCCGTCGCAGGCACGACGGGTCGTCGCAGGTTGCGCAATCCCAGTCTGTGTCGGATTTCCTTATATGTTTTAAGGGACGTTTTGACTATTCCTGCTTTAATTATAATGTTATTGGGTTAATTCTAATGAGTCTAATTACTTGGGGGTTAAAAGAGGTAACCTTAAGTTAATTAATGGGTTATTATTGCCATCTTTTATTCTTAATTACATACTAATTAGGGTAAAAGAAAGAGGGTTTGAATAAATAAAATAGAAAGAACAAGAGCGAGAGAGAGGATCGATCGAACGAGGAAGAGAGAAAACACAAGCTTTGGGGAATTTGCTTGCTTGATCACTAATCTTCGGTGGAGGTAGGTTATGGTTATTTTTATGCTATTCGTAGTAAACTCTTAATAGCGAATGATATGTATTGGTAGTATTGTAAACCCTTCTATATGCTTAATTGTATGCTTGCATGAATGTGATTATGAAATTGTGATATAATAAGCATGATGAAGCTATTGAATCCTAAATCTTGAAAAGAAACCCTAATCTACTTTGTTAATGATGATGCCTTGGTATAAAAGGAGGCTTGAGGAACGAAAGTAGTGAGATTAGGGGATCGGGTGCCACGTTCCGGTACCAGGATAGTATATGAGGATCGGGTGCCACGTTCCGGTACCAGGATAGAATATGAAGATCGGGTGCCACGTTCCGGTACCAGGATAGTATATGAGGATCGGGTGCCACGTTCCGGTACCAGGATAGAATATGAGGATCGGGTGCCACGTTCCGGTACCAGGATAGAATATGAGGATCGGGTGCCACGTTCCGGTACAAGGATAGAATATGAGGATCGGAGTGTCACGTTCCGACACCAGGATAGAATATGGATCGGGTGCCACGTTTCGGTACCAGGATAGAATATGGATCGGGTGCCACGTTCCGGTACCAGGATAGTATATGAGGAGCGGGGTGTCACGTACCGACACGAGGGGAATAAAGATAATGAATCTTGAAAGATGATAATATATTCAAATCTAATGAACCTAATTCCCAAATGAGTATGATGAGAAGGCGTGAGTCCTCATCGATGTGCTTGGTGTTGTAACCAAGGGTTATGATAACTGTAAATGCTGCATGCTAAGGATATTAGTTGAGTTTATGATATTGCTTAACATATATTGTTTTCTATTTTGAGTTGGCCGATGATATCTACTCAGTACCCGTGTTTTGTACTGACCCCTACTTTTATGTCTTCTTCTTGTTTATTTGTGGAGTGCAGCAAACGTGCCGTCATCTTCGACTCAACAGTAACTCTAGCCAGTCTTCATTACTCCGGATATCAGGGTGAGCTAATGCTTCTAGCTTGGACTGGATCTTCCTCTTCATGTCTTGATGCCTTGAAGTTCCGGCATGGACTAGCTTTTATGTATTTTTAGCTTCTTAGATACTCTTAGCTTTAGTAATTTGAGGATAGATGTTCTTGTGATGATGACTTCCAGATTTTGGGGATAATAATAGTTATTGATTTTACTAATGAGTTTAAGTCTTCCGCATTACTTTCTGTTGATATTATATTGAAATGTTAAGGTTTAGATTGGTTGGTTCGCTCACATAGGAGGGTAAGTGTGGGTGCCAGTCGCGGCCCGATTTGGGTCGTGACAAACTTGGTATCAGAGCATTAGGTTCGTTGGTCTCATCACAAAAGAACGAGTCTAGTAGAGTCTTAAGGAACGGTAGGGGGACGCCTTTACTTTTCTTTGAGAAGCTATAAGACTTTAGGAAAATTCCATTCTTTCATTCTTTCTTTCGTGCTATTACTTGGGTCCAATTGGTATCTAGGTGATACAAATTGGTATCTGACCATCTTCACTCTATTTCGCAGATGGTTAGAACTAGAGCAACAACCGCGCCAGCACCAGCACCGGCGGGACAGGGTGCGTCTGAACCAGCCACTGGGGCTGTAGCCAGAGGAAGAATAGCGGCAAGAGGCCGTGGGAGAGGTCGTGGGAGGACGTCCTCTAGAGGTAGAGGACGAGCACCTAGCCCATCTGATACTAGGGCAGTGACTCCTCCACCGACTGAAGAGGTAGTGAGAGAGGGTGAGGAAGGGGAAACTGAACAAGTACAGAATGAGGGATTGCCTCCCCAACCTACCCCAGACATGATCAATCAGGTTCTTGCTTATCTTAGCGGGTTATCTGATCAGGGTCAGGCACCTCCAGTGTTTTCTGCACCAGCACCTCAGGCTCCGGAGGTACAACGTGCGGCTACTATGGCTCCCCGCATGGATGTTCCATTGGAAATAGGCACATTTCCACGTCTGACTACTGGGCCTATAATGACAAATGATCAGCATGAACTTTTCAGTAAGTTCTTGAAATTGAAACCTCCAGTCTTCAAGGGTGCTGAATCGGAGGATGCTTACGATTTTCTGGTTGACTGTCATGAGCTACTACACAAGATGGGTATAGTGGAACGGTTTGGTGTTGAGTTCGTGAGTTATCAGTTTCAAGGGAACGCCAAAATGTGGTGGCGGTCACATGTTGAGTGTCAACCAACAGAGGCACCACCTATGACTTGGGCTTCATTCTCTAGTTTGTTTATGGAGAAGTATATCCCGCGGACTTTGAGGGATAGGAAAAGAGATGAATTCTTAAGTCTAGAGCAAGGTAGGATGTCGGTTACTGCATACGAGGCTAAGTTTCGTGCATTATCCCGGTATGCCACCCAACTATGTTTCAGTCCACAAGAGCGGATTTGCCGTTTTGTGAAGGGGTTGAGATCAGAGTTGCGGATTTCAGCTTTACAGGTAGCGGCTACAGCGAAATCTTTTCAAGAAGTGGTGGACTTCGTGGTAGAGGTGGAAGGAGTGAAGCCAGATGAATTCACCATGGCATCGACATCAAAGAGGTTTCGAAAGGGAGGTGAGTTTAATGTTTCTTACTCTAGAGGAAAGGGTTCCGGAGGTTACTCAGTTCAACCCATTCAGTCTTCACTACAGACTGTAGTTGGGGGTCCACCTCCGACCGGTCAACACTTCTCTGAGAGACCTATGCAAGAACCCAGAGAGTGCTATGGATGTGGGGAGATTGGACATATTAAGAGATATTGTCCAAAACAGAGTTACAGACCTCCAAATGTTAGAGGTAGAGGTGGTCATGGTAGAGGCCGTCATTCTGGAGGACGCGGTGGTCGAGGTAATGGTGGTCACCAAAACGGCCAGGGTGATGGGCAAACTGGAGCCACTACATCACAACATGGTAGGGGCAACGGACAGACAAGTAATGGGGTCCATTGCTACGCTTTTCCTGGGAGATCTGAAGCGGAGACATCAGATGCTGTCATCACAGGTAATCTTTTTATTTGTGATTGCATGGCTTCTGTATTGTTTGATCCTGGATCCACATTTTCTTATGTATCTTCCTCATTTGCTAATGGTCTAAATTTACATTGTGAATTACTAGATATGCCTATTCGTGTTTCTACTCCGGTGGGTGAGTCTGTGGTAGTTGAAAAGGTATATAGGTCTTGTTTGGTGAACTTTGTGGGGAGCAACACTTATGTAGATTTTGTTATCTTAGAAATGGTTGATTTTGATGTAATTCTGGGTATGACTTGGCTTTCTCCGCAATTTGCGATCTTGGATTGTAATGCTAAAACGGTGACGTTAGCCAAGCCTGGAACAGATCCGTTAGTGTGGGAGGGTGACTACACTTCCAGTCCGGTGCGTATCATCTCCTTTCTTCGTGCTAAGAAAATGGTTAGTAAAGGGTGTATAGCTTTCTTGGCACATCTCAAGGATGACACTACCCAAGTGCCTTCGATTGAGTCGGTTTCGGTGGTCCGTGAGTTTCTGGATGTGTTCCCTGCAGATCTTCCTGGTATGCCACCAGATAGGGACATTGACTTCTGTATTGATCTTGAACCGGGTACTCGCCCCATTTCTATACCCCCTTATAGAATGGCTCCCGCGGAGTTAAGAGAGTTAAAAGCCCAACTTCAAGAGTTGTTGAGCAAAGGCTTCATTAGACCAAGTGCATCTCCTTGGGGTGCTCCGGTTTTGTTTGTAAAGAAGAAGGATTGGAGTTTTCGGATGTGCATAGACTACCGGCAGTTGAACAAGGTAACTATTAAGAACAAGTATCCTCTTCCTCGCATTGATGACTTGTTCGATCAGTTACAAGGTGCTTGTGTCTTCTCTAAGATTGACTTGAGATCCGATTATCATCAATTGAAAATACGGGCAACGGATGTGCCAAAGACTGCTTTTCGAATTAGGTATGGGCATTACAAATTTGTAGTGATGTCTTTTGGTCTTATGAATGCCCCTGCTGCGTTCATGAGCTTGATGAACGGGATTTTTAAGCCATATCTGGATCTATTTGTGATCGTATTTATTGATGATATATTGGTATACTCAAAGAGTAAGAAGGAACATGAAGAGCATTTGAGAATGGTATTGGAAATGTTAAGGGAGAAAAAGCTTTATGCCAAGTTCTCTAAGTGTGAGTTTTGGCTAGATGCAGTGTCCTTCTTGGGGCACGTGGTTTCTAAGGATGGAGTGATGGTGGATCCTTCTAAGATTGAGACAGTGAAGAATTGGGTAAGACCTACTAATGTGTCAGAAATAAGGAGCTTTGTTGGGTTAGCTAGCTACTACCGCCGATTTGTCAAGGGATTCTCTTCTATTGCTTCCCAATTGACGAACTTGACTAAGCAGAATGTTCCATTTGTATGGTCAGATGAGTGTGAGGAAAGCTTTCAGAAGCTCAAGACTCTGTTGACTACCGCACCAATTCTCACCTTGCCAGTGGAAAGTAAAAATTTCATTGTCTATTGTGATGCATCCTATTCGGGTTTTGGTGCAGTGCTAATGCAAGAGAAGAATGTGATTGCTTATTCTTCAAGACAATTAAAAGTGCATGAACGTAACTATCCAACTCATGATTTGGAATTGGCCGCGGTAGTGTTTGCATTAAAGCAATGGAGACACTATCTATATGGGGTTAAGTGTGAGGTCTACACGGATCATCGTAGCCTTCAGTATGTCTTTACTCAGAAAGATTTGAACTTAAGACAGAGGAGATGGATGGAGTTACTAAAGGACTACGATATCACTATCTTGTATCATCCGGGAAAAGCGAACGTTGTGGCAGATGCTTTAAGTAGAAAAGCGGGAAGCATGGGAAGTCTAGCTCACTTGCAAGTTTCTAGACGTCCATTGGCTAGAGAGGTTCAGACTCTGGCTAACGACTTGATGAGGTTAGAAGTAAATGAGAAGGGAGGATTGTTGGCTAGTGTGGAGTCAAGATCCTCTTTTCTTGACAAGATTAAGGGAAAACAGTTTAATGATGAAAAAATGATCCGGATCCGAGATAAAGTGTTGAAAGGAGAGGCTAAATAAGCGACAATCGATGAGGAAGGTGTTATGAGAATCAAGGGAAGGGTATGTGTACCCCGAGTTGATGATTTGATCAACACTATTTTGACAGAGGCTCATAGTTCAAGGTATTCTATACATCCGGGTGCAACCAAGATGTACCGCAACCTAAAGCAACACTTTTGGTGGAGTAGAATGAAGCGGGATATTGTGGATTTTATTGCCAAATGTCCAAACTGTCAACAAGTAAAATATGAACACCAAAGGCCCGGAGGAACACTTCAGAGAATGCCCATTCCGGAATGGAAGTGGGAGAGAATTGCAATGGATTTGTGGTTGGTCTTCCAAACACATTGGGAAAGTTTGATTCTATTTGGGTAATTGTTGATAGGTTAACAAAGTCTGCTCACTTCATTCCGGTCAAGGTGACTTACAATGCAGAGAAGTTAGCCAAACTTTACATCTCGGAAGTGGTGCGATTGCATGGGGTTCCACTCTCCATTATATCAGATAGAGGTACGCAGTTTACTTCTAAGTTTTGGAAAACATTGCATGCGGAATTGGGTACTAGGTTGGACCTTAGTACTGCGTTCCATCCTCAGACCGATGGTCAGTCTGAGCGAACGATTCAAGTGTTGGAGGATATGCTTCGTGCATGTGTGATAGGGTTTGGTGGCCATTGGGATAGCTTCTTACCCTTAGCAGAGTTCTCCTACAATAATAGCTATCACTCAAGCATTGATATGGCTCCATTTGAAGCATTGTATGGTAGGAGATGTAGGTCCCCCATTGGTTGGTTTGATGCATTTGAGGTTAGACCTTGGGGTACGGACCTTTTGAGGGATTCATTAGAGAAAGTGAAATCTATTCAAGAAAAGTTGTTAGCGGCGCAAAGTAGGCAAAAGGAATATGCAGATCGAAAGGTTAGAGACTTGGAGTTCATGGAGGGTGAACAAGTCTTGTTGAAGGTTTCGCCAATGAAAGGGGTGATGCGGTTTGGTAAGCGAGGTAAACTTAGCCCAAGGTATATTGGTCCATTTGAAGTACTTAAGCGAGTAGGGGAGGTGGCTTATGAGTTAGACTTGCCTCCAGGGCTGTCCGGAGTGCATCCGGTATTCCATGTGTCGATGTTGAAAAGATACCATGGGGACGGAAACTACATTATCCGTTGGGATTCAGTTTTGCTTGATGAGAATTTGTCTTATGAGGAGGAACCTGTTGCCATTCTAGATAGAGAAATTCGCAAGTTGAGATCAAGGGAGATTGCATCCATCAAAGTTCAATGGAAGAATCGACCCGTTGAAGAAGCCACTTGGGAGAAGGAGGCAGATATGCGAGAAAGATACCCACATCTGTTACAGATTCAGGTACTCCTTTTCGCCCTTGTTTTCCTTCTTGTGATCGTTCGGGGACGAACGATGGGTAAATTGGTATCTATTGTAACGACCTATTTAGTCGTTTTGAGCAGCAGATTTTATTTCTGGAAAAACAGGCTGAGGCGACGGACCCCACGACGGACCGTCATAGGCACGACGGACCGTCGCAGGGTCTCGTTTCAAAACACTTAGAAAATCTGAAATTGGGTACTGAAAATCGACTCTCTGAACTTCGTAACGGAATGGAAGGACGGACCGTCACAAGTGTGACGGACCGTCACAGAGTTTTAGTGGAAATCCAGTCTCTGAGCCTTGCGACGACCTGCAGGAAGGACCGTCGCAGGCACGACGGGCCGTGGCAGGCACGACGGGTCGTCGCAGGTTGCCCAATCCTAGTCTGGGTCGGATTTCCTTATACGTTTTAAGGGACGTTTTGACTATTCCTGCTTTAATTATAAAGTTATTGGGTTAATTCTAATAAGTCTAATTACTTGGGGGTTAAAAGAGGTAACCTTAAGTTAATTAATGGGTTATTATTGCCATCTTTTATTCTTAATTACATACTAATTAGGGTAAAAGAAAGAGGGTTTGAATAAAGAAAATAAAAAGAACAAGAGCGAGAGAGAGGATCGATCTAACGAGGAAGAGAGAAAACACAAGCTTTGGGGAATTTGCTTGCTTGATCACTAATCTTCGGTGGAGGTAGGTTATGGTTATTTTTATGCTATTCGTAGTAAACTCTTAATAGCGAATGATATGTATTGGTAGTATTGTAAACCCTTCTATATGCTTAATTGTATGCTTGCATGAATGTGATTATGAAATTGTGATATAATAAGCATGATGAAGCTATTGAATCCTAAATCTTGAAAAGAAACCCTAATCTACTTTGTTAATGATGATGCCTTGGTATAAAAGAAGGCTTGAGGAACGAAAGTAGTGAGATTAGGGGATCGGGTGCCACGTTCCGGTACCAGGATAGTATATGACGATCGGGTGCCACGTTCCGGTACCAGGATAGAATATGAGGATCGGGTGCCACGTTCCGGTACCAGGATAGTATATGAGGATCGGGTGCCACGTTCCGGTACCAGGATAGAATATGAGGATCGGGTGCCACGTTCTGGTACCAGGATAGAATATGAGGATCGGGTGCCACGTTCCGGTACCAGGATAGAATATGAGGATCGGAGTGTCACGTTCCGACACCAGGATAGAATATGGATCGGGTGCCACGTTCCGGTACCAGGATAGAATATGGATCGGGTGCCACGTTCCGGTACCATGATAGTATATGAGGAGCGGGGTGTCACGTACCGACACGAGGGGAGTAAAGATAATGAATCTTGAAAGATGATAATATATTCAAATCTAATGAACCTAATTCCCAAACGAGTATGATGAGGAGGCGTGAGTCCTCATCGATGTGCTTGGTGTTGTAACCAAGGGTTATGGTAACTGTAAATGCTGCATGCTAAGGATATTAGTTGAGTTTATGATATTGCTTAACATATACTGTTTTCTATTTTGAGTTGGCCGATGATATCTACTCAGTACCCGTGTTTTGTACTGACCCCTACTTTTATGTTTTCTTCTTGTTTATTTGTGGAGTGCAGCAAACGTGCCGTCATCTTCGACTCAACAGTAACTCTAGCCAGTCTTCATTACTCCGGATATCAGGGTGAGCTAATGCTTCTAGCTTGGACTGGATCTTCCTCTTCATGTCTTGATGCCTTGAAGTTCCGGCATGGACTAGCTTTTATGAATTTTTAGCTTCTTAGATACTCTTAGCTTTAGTAATTGAGGATAGATGTTCTTGTGATGATGACTTCCAGATTTGGGGATAATAATAGTTATTGATTTATTAATGAGTTTAAGTCTTCCGCATTACTTTCTGTTGATATTATATTGAAATGTTAAGGTTTAGATTGGTTGGTTCGCTCACATAGGAGGGTAAGTGTGGGTTCCAGTCGCGGCCCGATTTGGGTCGTGACATATACGCACTTGTTTGGGGACTAGTTTAATGTAAATTTCGAGATGATATTTAATTAAGGAGGATATATTTCTAATACCCTAAAATACTATACCAAGATTCGCATGTCGATACATCATTGCTTAATTACTATAATATGTTTTATTCTCATTTTAGGGAATTGAAATTTTGCGATACTTACAACCTTTCCTAACGTAAGTGTTACCGTAATTTAAGGTATTGTATGGGGCATTTGCGTAATTTGAATAATTAAAATTCCATATGAATTGATAGTTTTCGTATCAAGTATATACATATAGGTGTATATGTATGCATTTTGGGCAGCACAAAATAATTTGTTGCAGCATCCTTTTAGTGATAGTTTTAGATATGACTAGACTCACTTTTGAGACTATATTTTGACTACTCTTCTAGTTAATTTTGCCTCACCTAATGTGTATCAACCTTAGAGCATTAGCTAAAGATTTTTTCTTCAAAATTAAGAAAACCACTAGGTCCTTTTGGCTTGAATCCGATACACACACTTCTTCTTTGTAAGTGATGAAATCTGCTTTTGTGTTGGGTAGTGTTTGTTATTTTAAGCATTTCTCTTTCTATGGAATTTAGTTTCCAGTGAATAAATATGATTTATAAATCTAATTCATAGACCAAAAATTATTATGTTTATGTAAAACACTAATTTTGTTGTTATGAATTAAAAATATTGGACGCAACAAATAACAAGTTTTATCCAGCTTCTGGAATTAGGAATTGTGTATGTCCAAATGTTAGTGTGTTGATTAGATATTTTTGTACAAAAAGGATTTCGCGTTAATTCTTCATTATTTGCAAGCTTAAGAGATGTACATACATCTTTCATGAAGGTTGTAATGTCCAGTTTTGTCCTTTTCCTCTTGAAATCTATGTTCCGACTTGAGATATTAGGCTTGGCAGAATCACTGTTCTGGGAACTTAGTCATATCTATAAAGGCAAAGCATACTTGGGATGATTATCCTATTTTACTTAAAAATTATTTTGATACTACGAATTAAAGAAGTTATTTAATTTTATATTTTAGTTTGTATATACTCGTTAACAAGTTGAGGATCTTCATAGGTTGGTTGGTCTACAGTTTGAACTCTTGAAGTGTTGTTGTACTATTTCTTTTCTAAATAACTGATGTTTGTGTATAAACTGTACTCATACTATTTTTACCTATTGGTGTATCTTATATATTATCTTGGTACCTTTGTTATGTTGTCACTTTTCATTGTCATGTTGTTGTCATTTAAGACGTTAGAGACTCTTGTGTAACTCGCGCACTTGTACGGATTGTTTGAACACCTGGCACTCTTGCTGGGACCTTGTCCTTCTTGTGGCTGTGAATTTTACTATTGACATGCCTCTTGATTCAGATTATTTGTCATCTTGACTCTGGACTTTTAGTTCGTCTTAGGTATGAGATTTCCCCATTTTAAGTATGAATTAGAAATCCATTTTTAATATCGTTCCTTGTTCTCTTTATTATTGGGCTTTGACCCTTCATAATAGAGGGCGCCAACCCTTCTTGATACCTTCTCATGCTTTGTGTGGCGACATGATGTATGTATTGCATGATTGTTCTTATTGAACCTCTTGGAAAATGGTGCTATGAGAGTGATTGACATTTAATATTTAAATATCCAACTTGATACTCTTTGTATATTGTTTACTTGATTTAGTGATTCTGTTTCAATTGTGTTGTCCTTGACTTGAGAATGATAACTTTGTGAATCTCAAGGCTCCGGATCTACAATTTTTACACAACTAAGTTATATGTTTTACGATAGTTTTTTCTATCATAGGTAATGTTCGAGAGGACACTTGAAGTTGGCCATTGAAGAAGGAGATTTTTCAAGCATTAAGGAAGATCATACTTGCATATAGGCATATATATTTTGTATAATCCTTAGGAATTGAACATGATCTATGTGTTGTATATTTACATGAAATTTTGAGGGTTGATTTGGTAATGTCACCATTGGTTGTAATATAAGTATGGCTATACAGTTTTATCTTTTTCGGTTGCGTAAACCAAAGTCTTGTAATATATATTTACTATATGTTTTGGAAGTTTGTGTGAATCATGAACCAAATGATTTCTCTACATTAATGTATGTAATATTCATGTTATTTCGTCCTTAAGTGTGAGGATTATATATTCATAAAAAAACTCATCGGTTATTTGCTTAAAAAAATTTGGGAGGGTTTTTCATCATTAGTTAATATTCCATGTCATTTCAATTTTGACCTCAAATAAATGTTTAAATGGACAAGATGCACATCCTTAACTAAATTATTTGTAATGAACCTAAACCATTAATTAGATTCAAATCAGTATGCCCTTCTTTAATATCATGTTGCTATGATTAAATTAGTTTTCTTGTGAAGTTGTATTCTCTCTCCGAAGTCACAACGTTGAGTAGCTAAACTCCCTAGTTTTGGGGCTGTAGCTACGAATAGAATGTTGAATATTTGATCATTTATGAATTAATTCTTGGTTGTCAATACAAGTTACTTCTATATGATACTTTTAGTATTTAATGCTTGCGCACCATAAGATAAATCTACTGCCTTATCTAAAATTAGGAGAGGAGAGGTTAGCTAGATCACAAAATATAAAGAGCTCAATCGACCCATTGATTGAGGTTATTGTTTTTAGGAATGACACTTGGATGAACAACTTGCTTGGTTACGAAACAGGACGAAATATAAATGGTAGACAATTATTCTATGTATCTCTGCTCAATGACCAATGACCCTGTCCCAGTTGTTTGTATCCTCTTTGATAATAGTCTCTTCTCTGCGACCATGTTCCTTGCTGCGTTCTTTTATGCTTGAGTTCTTGAAGAAGACTTGCTAGCTTCTCTCTTCTTGAATAAATAATGTAGTTTCTTTATTGTTATGTATATATATATCAGTAACAAACAAGGGTTTTGACTACTTACTAAATTAACTCTGTCCTCTCGTCATATTGGTGAAGTACGCTGCACATCTCACCGACCAGCCTTCCAAGACAACTGTAACAATAACTTTACAGCTCTAAACAACTTTGAATCTAAACGGAAGTACTCTTCCAAGGACCAGGTCCCTGCATTAATATTTTTGAGGATCATGAAAACACTAGAATATAAAATTTCCACCTTTTTTGATTAAGAAACACATATTATCCCCATGCTGAGTTTATACATTCATTGTCCATTTCATACGTCATAATACCAAAAGACCCTTTTTTTAGGTCTGATCCCTTGTTAGTTCCCTAAGTTTTTTAAATTATTAAAACTTAACGCTAGCTCCAAAGTAACATTTTGCCCCTTTTTTATGATAACAGACTTAATCACTTTCTTCCCCTTTTCAGTTGTTACCTATCGTAGTATTGACCATCAAACAGAGGTGGCTTCGTTCGAGACCGACCTTCTTGGAAGCTTAATAGAGCAGCCATTCTTTGCAGGATTGGCTCTCTTGGTCTTTGCTAGATAAAGAGGCCAAGCTCTGATACCAATTGTTAAAATGTATGCATCCACTAACAGTCAATTGACCAGGTCCCTTGTTGCGGTAAGAACCGTAAAGCTAGCACAAGTCGTAGTACAAGTCCAATACACGTCAATGAACCAAGACCCCGGACTCAGCAAGAATAGTAACCGAATAATTTAAGAATGTAAATGGCTGAAAGTAAAATCAACACAAGGATTTTTCGTGGAACCCCAACGACCTATCCTCACAGGATTGTCAATTCTAACTCCATTTCACTCAAATGGAGCAACAATTAAGATAAAAAACTATTGCAATTTAGGAATTCAACACTAAATTCCTTCCACCTCAAAGTAGCACATCTACTACGAAGAAAGCAACTACACAATAATATTATTGTCCACTAAGCTACCTACCGGTTTGATATCTTAGACTTCAGCAAAGAAACACATAGGTTTCCAACTATACGACCACCCTCTGGATGATTTGGACTTTCACTAAGCAACAACAATGTTTTCCACTAAACCACCTAACTGTTAGATGATTTAGAATTCAACTAAGCAACAACAGTGTTACCCACTAAACCAATCAAACTAATTGAATTAGAATTTTTGTATAACTGAACAAATATCCATTTCCTCTATAACACAGGTATATATTTACAATGTAAGCACAAAAGACACAGAGCATAAGTAAAACAATGACTCTTCAGCATTGTATCAGGTGCCTTTGTTGAGCATGAGTAGGGTTCTTCCTTGTAGATGACTTTTCCTTTTGTATTATCTAAAATGCAAAACTTTGTTTGCCAAAATATGGATTTGTGTTTGGAGAAGAGACTATTATCAAAGTGCACACAAACTATTGGGACAAGGCCATTGGAAAGCCTATTGTCATGAAAGGATGTGCATTAACCATATTAGAGTTACGTAAGAAGCATTTTGACACTTGTAATTTTAACATTTTCTCATTCGTACACTTCCCACGACCAAGTCCCTTGCTGCATTCTTTCATGCTTGATTTCTTGAAAAAGACTTGCTAGCTTTCTCTTTTCTTGAATGATAAGTTTTTTGTTTATTGTTCTGTATATATACCCGTTACCAATAAGGGTTTTGACCACTTTAACAAACAACTTCGTCCGTCTTTCCTATTGGTGAAGTACGTTGCACGTCTCACAAACCAACTTGACAAGATATCTGTAAAGATAAATTTCAATTTGCACCACTTTGAATCTGGACGAATGTACTCAGTTAAGAACCAGGTCCCTACAATTGTGAGGATCGTCAAAACACTAGAATATAACAAGTAGAATCTGACAATAGTGCAACATATAAACAATTAGCTTAGGTTTCATCCTTAGACTCTTTTATCTTTCATTTGTGAGGGATGAACATAGATACTAGTAAGATGATTTTGTGGTTGTTTTTATTCAAAAGAGTCGAGCACAGTTAAAAATACATACTAAATGTGATAGATATAGAATAATATTTGTTAGGACTTAAATAATTGTGTTTCATGCACAAGTGTAAAAACCCAAACGTTAATGAAGGGTTGATTCGTACTCCCTCCATTTCAAATTAATTGAATTATTGAGACATTTTTTATTTTTCAAATTAACTTAATTTTTCAAATTTTAGGACTATTTTCAGAATTTTCTTCCAATTTTTTACCCTTCATTAGTTACCATTGGAATTAGTAATTAGTTAATATTTAGTTATCTTAATCATTAATTTGATTATAATAAATAGTGGTAAAATGGAAAATAATGTCTAATTTATGTCTTAATCTTCTTTTCATTGAGAGTGTGAAACAACTCAATAATTCAATTAATTTGAAATAGAGGGAGTAACTTTTATCACACAAAAAAATAATAATAAAGAGAATTATAAAAAAAAAAGTGGGCCCAAGACCATTTCCTATTTTATTATTGTCACAATTTAGTGCTAAAGGGGAACAGAAAATTAGGGCAATTCAATTCCTGATTTTAGAAGAAAGCACCTAACTTCACAAGAAGAAGTTTGGCACTCAGAGATAACATGCTAGCATGACAAACAATTTATAGTAATCAAGTATTGTGGGGCTAACTCTTTAGTCATATATAATCGATCTATGTATGTCGTTTTGTGCTTGTGTCAAAGAAGTAATAATTAATGGCTCAATAATAGGATGATGATATGGAAAATATAATACTAATGCATTGGTGAATTAGTGGAATTTCATTGAAAATATCTGAGGTAAAAGATGATATGAAACCCATAATGATTGGCTAATAACTAGTTAGAGGGCCATATTATTATAGTAATGATCAATTTTTTTTAAGCTATTAATGGTTTGACTGGTATGTAAAACTACCAGATTGACAATACAAAATCTCATTAATTTTTGGGCAATATTTGAAACCTTTGCTTTGATATATTTGTCTATTACTAAATGTACCATTATTGGACAGCAATTTAGCATAAGCTTACCATTAATTTTGGTTAAAGGTGTACGATATTGTGATATTGTGACCCCGACAAGCATAATTAATATGGTTAATCAATATTTTTGCTTAAATGGAAGACATTGGAGGCTTTTTCGTTAGAGCTCTATCAATTACAAGGTTGAATAACTTGTCATTAATGAGGTTAGTGAGACTTTTAAGCTTTAGTTTTACTTTTCAAACTTACTTTGAGAATCTTTCCTATTTGTGCTTGGCAGAATTAATAGTCCTTGATCAGCCATATATATGTCATATTGCATTGAATACTGAAAATAATTTAATAAGTGATATATAGAGTGCTTTTTTATTGTTGTGATATAATACTACAGACAAGCATCGTTGGCATAATATTATAGGGGCATATCTTTATATGCTGCCTTAATATGTTAGGGACTTGTATAATTAAAAAAAATTCTTAATTAAGGTTTAGTTGGCTATTTTCGAAGCCAAAACGCAGCAACTATGTTGAATGGTCTCTTGATATTTTGTTCTCATAAGGAGAGGTAATCAAAGATAGGAACATTCAAACTAATTACGATCTATTTGGTGGAGTTTCAATTGATCTTTTAAGGAAAAGAAATTGAGCCAATTTTTAAAAAAACACTATATTTTATACGGTTATTTAAATTCAATAGCTAGGAGTATGTTATTTACAATAAATGACTATATTTTATTTCTTTCTTTCGCTGTATTTTTGAATATATTTTTTTAAAATTTATACACTAACATATGTTTAAGTACAATAAACTAAATATAAAATTTACTCTAAATATAACCACTATCCTTATATACTTCCATACAATGAGCAACTTCCCATTATTAACATTAGAACTAATAATCATTTATTCAAAAACATCGGATTATATTCTTATCAGTTTAAAGATTTCATTCTTTTGTTGTCTCAAAAGATGTGATATTGATATAACCTAATAATGACCGAATAAAACTTAGAAAAAATATTAACTAAAAAATCAATAAAGATAAAAACTAAAAAAACATTTAATGAAAATACAGAGGAATACATACCCATATATTTAGAATATACATTTTGAGTAAATATATAATTATTGAGTAAAAGTGATTTTATTTGCATAAAATTGTTTTTTATTGAATTTTAACTTTAAACGTAAACATATTATACAATGTGATACTTTAGGACTCACAGTTAATCCTATTATAAATTCATCATGAACAGTTATGATACCGATGTTCCTTGATAAAATGGCTAAACAAGATTAAACCATGTAAGCAATTACTATTTAGCACAATGTAATTAAATACTAATAATATACATAAATATAATTAAATAAGATATATAGATTATGCATTCAAAAATGAAGCATGTCAACGATTCTTAATTTCCCAGAAAGAAATTCACTTATTCGTCGTAAGTTTTGAATCGTGGGTCGCCCATGTGGACCGATTCGATCCAATCTGTTTTATACTCTACCCAATTAATTAATTAATTAATTAATTTATATAATTCTTTTTAAAAGAATAAGGCAAGTAATTATTCTACCTCTTCTTAAAGACTCCAAGTAGGTGTAACTTTGAATCAACGTGCAACGTGAAAAATGTGGACAAGAAATGTGAGAAACAAAGAAAAAAACTAGTGATACTAGACAAATTCATCAACACACAAAGAAGACTTCTCATTTGTGAACAGAGATATTTGTTTCCTAGTAATCCAAAGAGGGACTTGAGTGCAATCTTGTCAAAGTAGAAAAATCAACGATTTCCACTGCAAATTACATGGTCTACATCTCATTGTTGATTTGCCTTTAAATTTCTTCGTTAGTATAAGAGTCAGTTAATCGATCCAATTAGGCGTTACTTCCTTGTACATTCACTTTCTGTGTTGAAATTATTTTTAAAACAATGAATAGGGAAAATTGAAAGATATTGATTGTTTTTTTTTGAGAAAAAGGATGGAGTTATCCAACCCACCCACCCACCCACCCCTACTCCGCGAACTTAGATAAATGATACGTATATGCCCTCCGTTATACTTTGTGTCCATCTAAGCTCCTATCGTTTAATTGAAAGTACACACATGCCCCTTTCGTTAACGTCTCCCTCATTGTGTACACGTGTTTTAATCCTAATGAACGACCCGTTTGACCATTTTTTCCCCATAACCAACAACCCGCCCCATAAACCCAATACCCATTAAATCTCTCTAAAACATATTATAGTTAAAAGACCCAAATCTAACAGGTCCATTCTTATCACACAAAACTCTTGCATTCATGAAATTCATCGTTTCTGCTATGTTTTGCTTTTGGATTAAGGGTAAATTTCAGATTTTTAGTGTTCAAAAACATCTTTTTATTGTTCATTATTTGCGGGAAGTTGCCGGAGTTCCACCAAAATCAGCACGAGTACACCACCCAAAACCCCGCTTATTTTTCTCTATTTTTAGACAGGCATGAACTAGCCACCACCTTGTTGAATAAACAATCAAGAACCGACAAACCCACCACCAAATCTTTACCACTAAAAACAGCCAAACAACCTCCAAATGCCTAATTTTTTCCAATCAAATAAGTTTACCACCACTGCTCTAATAAGCTCTGACCAGCAGCTTACACAAAACCACCAGAAGCCACTTGTTCTTCTCCAAAACAACAACCAGAAAACCATCCAGCAAACAACTTGTAACCAACTTTATTCACCATTTCCTCCGGCTACACCCAACCACCATTGTTGCCCTCCCCATCGCACAATCAGAATATTAAAACCCTTTTTTTCCTGTGACCATTACCAACGGCGTGTTAGATTCGGATCTTTTAATCAGAATCTAATTGAGAGGGATTTGACTAGATATTTGCTTTATGGGGTGGGTTGTTTGTTTATGGGTTAAAAAAAGGTCAAACAAATAGTTTATTAAGATTAAGACACATGTACAGTATGAGGGGGCGGTTAGTGAGAAGGGAATGTGTGTACACATAATTGGACGGCAGAGGCTTAGATGAACGATAAGTATAACGGAGGGCATATACGTACTATTTATCAATGTTCGGGGGTATATTCATCCTTTTTCCCTTATTTTTTTTTTAATGTGGATTAATTATATGGTAAATAGGATTCAAACTCCTATTTGATTCTTGCCCATAACGTAGATAGGATTCCTTGACCTATTAATAAAGAAATTATGTATTTGTTTTATGAAAAAAAAATTGTTTTTGCTTTAGCAATCTGAAAATTGGTAGTACAATTATTTTGTTTAAATACTTATTTTATAAAGATGTGCTTCTTTGTTTCTCTCCAAAAACATATTATAATGAAAAACGAATTTAAAACGAGTACGGTAATGAATTGTTGAAAATTGACTGATTTCTTACTTTTTTTTTGTAAAAACTGCTCCTATCTATAGTGATATGTAAATTGTGTAAAATGTTTTGGTTGGAAACTTATTTTTTACTATCTTCTCATTTATAGATTTCCGAAAATATATTATAATAGTGAAACAAACTTAAAACGAGTGAGATATGAATTTTTTAAGTTGGGCAGGAAAAAAGAACTTTTTTTTAAGAATGTTTTTTAAAAAAAATAAAATTTGTGTCTTATTTAGGATTATATTATTCGGAAAAAGAATATGTATCCACTTTAGGATCTTATTAGTCTTGTTTATTTGTTTAGACCTTATGCTACTTAAACAATCGCTTGCCTTTTAAGAGAAATTTGTGACGTACATTGTCACATTAAATGGTATTAACCATATTTCTATTTTTGTTCCCATTTCAGATATGTCTGCGGGAACATGGTCAAATTACTCCAATTGGACTTTATCAAAGTCGAGCAAAATATGAGGTAGAAGAGCAACCCTTAGTAAGACATTTTTTCGAGAGTGAGAAATCGTATAAATTGGTGTCCCAAAGAATACAAAATTTGTTAAGGAGTGAAAGGACCATTCGAAGAAAAAGAGAGAAAGATCTAAGAAAGTTTAGGTCTTTAAAGATGGATCCCCTTGATTGTTTAATAGGCTTCCTCAAAATTTTTGTCATAAAATTTGAAAGCTTAATGAAAGAGACATTCATGTTACAGATAGGGAACGATACGATGGATTCTATCATTCCTTGTCAGAATACTAGAAAAATAAACGGAATGAAATTAGTATTGCAGATAATGAAGAGTTATGGGCGTACATGGTAAAAATACGAGCAACGTAGATGAAACTACAACACATACTTCCATTTTAGTATTGTTGTTATTTTTTTAAATTATAAAAGTGAACATCTTAGATTTTGTTTTAATATTAATATTTGATTTTTATTCTCTTTTGCTTTGGATATGTGAATTATTATCCTATTACACAATGTCATATGATGTTTGATTATTAAACATGTAAATCTGTGTGGTTATAGTCTAAAATAAATAATATACACATCAAGAAGTTAGTTTCAAATATTTTATAAATATTAAATTCGTAGATGATGAATGGATTTTTATATGTCTTTTGATTTCACATTTAAATATGAAACCGTTATGAGAATGATTTTATTAAATGTGTGTATCACGTGCATAATTGGTTAAAAAATTCTTGCCTAATTATATCTCATAACATTCATGGCATCAACATGTACCATTAGTGCCTTAAACAAAGTTGAAAAACTTAACAGTAATAATTACAACATCTAAGATCGTAAAATATTTTATCTGTAGGAAGAGAAAAATGCTCTAAGAGGTATATAAACCATGTTTTGAATCAACCAGAAGAGGATAATATTGAACAACACCTTAGGGTGATGTCGAAAATAATAGCTCAACTCAAAAGTGTTGGTCATGTTTTTTCAGATTAGAAACAAGTTCATTATGTAATTTCTTATACTCCTAATAATCGAGAACATTAGAAGGTTAACTTGAACCATAACGATAACATCAAAAAAATTCTTGATGGTGCACACCATGTTGAACAGGAAGATGAGGGTCTTGGTGCTACTAAAATTGCTTTTAATGACTTTGTGGCAGAGTCAAGTATTAAAAAATTTTCAGGCTTCAAGCGTAAGAAAATTGAAATAGGAATGAAAAAAGACACGGAGCTGGAGAAGGACCCGCTAAGAAAAATGAATAGACAAATTCCAAGAAAGGAAAATGGTTTTTTTCAAGAAGAGAGACAAGACAAAAAAGAAGTGCTACGATTGCCAAATGTTGAGGCATATCGGTCGTGAATGCAATGAGCTGAAAAATGTAGCATTTCTAAACACATCTCAAAGTGAAACAATGTTTCAAGAATTTCTTTATTAACTAAATCTTATCCTATGTGTATTATAGACTCCGGGTCCGCGACCACATGAGTCGAGATCGAGAAGCGTTTGTAGAGTTCATCGAATCTATCTTAATAAAGGTGTATATACGGGGGAGATAAAGTGAAATTAGAAGTCAAAGGAATAGGAACTTGCAAAGTAGACTTGTGTATTGGTCTTTCTTTGATGTTGCATGACATTCTTTATACACCAAGATTCGACGAAACATTGTATTTGTGTCAATTCCTTTAAACATTTGTTTTGATTTGCTTTTTAGTCGTAATAGTGCTAGAATTACTCTAGACAATGTTTTATATGGTTTTGGACTACATTATGATAGTTTTACCATTTTAGATTGTGATCCTTCAACTGGAAAGATTGCACGAAAACCATTTGGGAAGGCTAAAAGATTTGAGTTCCCCCATCAATTAATTCATTTTGATATTTGTGGTCCAAAAAATGTGAAGGCAAAGTCTTGAACTACATACTACATTACATTTATTGATGATTTCACGCTTTTTTGTTATGTAAATTTGATTTTTCATAAATCTTAAAAACTTGAGTTTTTTATTTATATATATGAATGAAGTTAAAAATCAATTGTATAAAAGCATAAAGGCTTTAAGAACTGGTCGGGGACGTGAATATTTGTCAAAACAATTTAAAAAATAATCTGTTGAAAAGGAAGGGTATCATCAAACAATTAGCTAATCCTCATACACCTCAACAAAATTATGTAGCTGAAAGAAGGAATATAACATTATTGGACATGACAAGATCTACGATGGCGAAGCCAAATTTGTCTATCTCTTTCTCAGGAGATGCATTATTGACTGCGGCTTACATATTAAAAAAAGTTTCTTCTAAATTAGTTTCTCTACTCTTTATGAACTTTTGACTGGTAACCAAATAAACCGGAATGATCTAGTATCGTGGGTTTATGCAATATATATTAAAGATTTCATTGGTGAGACTGGTAAACTAAGTCCAAAAGGAAAGAAATGTATCTTTAAAAACTACTATGAACAGTTCAAAGGTTATGTGTTCGTTGAGGAAGTAGAGTATATAAGTATTATTGAAATTGTACAACGAGATGTTCAATATTTTTGTAAAATTATGTTCCCCAAAAGGGTAAAATATATGAAGTTGAGTCTCTCCACGAATGTTGAATTGACAAGAACAGGTAATTTTGTCAGATATACTTAATAATTCAATGAATCAAGAAATGATTCCTGGTCCAAGTGAGAGTTATAATGCCAAAATCTATAGATGAATCTGAACTTTAAATACGTAAGAGTACAAAAAAGGGTACATATACGATATTATGAGATTGAGGATTATATTTTCTTGGTATCTCCTGTCAAATGGGATTAAACTAATTCTGTTACAGAGGTCTGATCAAAAGGGATGAAAGGTATAAACGATGAAAAAAGAATAAGATTCCATGAGATAAAACAAAGTCTTGATCTAGTTGACCTTTCCAAGGAAGATAAAGCTATTGGGAATAAATGGATTCTCAAAGTTAAGCACAAATTGGATTGGTCAATAGAAAGACACAAAGTAAGATTGGTGGCAAAATATTTTACTCATGAAGTTGGAAGAGACTACGAGGAAAATTTTCCACCAGTTGTAAAGTTTATCTTCACAAAATTACTTTTAACTTCTATTGAACGTTTAGACCTAGAATTACACTAAAGTGAATGTAAAGACTATTTTTCTCAATGGAGAATTAAATAAGGAATTCTACATGGAACAATAAGTAGGTCTCGTTTTTAGAGGTCAAGAAAAGAAAACTTGTAAATTGAAAATATCAATTTATGGCCTAAAGAAATCTTCAAGGTAGTGGTATCTGAGATTTCATAAGGAGGTTATGTCTTGATTTCATCATGATCGATAATGAACATTTCATCTATGTAAAAAAATTCAATGGAAATTTTGTGATTATTTTTCTTTACGTAGATGATTTTTTATTAGCTTGAAAAATTTGGAGTATTTGAAAAATGTCAAGTCATGACTTTCCAAATCTTTTGATATGAAAGATATGAGCGCGCCATACTATATATTGGGTGTTAAAATACCACGAAATCCTTCCAAGAAATTTTTGAGTTTATCTCAAAAAACTTATGTAAAGAAAATATTCTAACATTTTCAAATTAATAGTTGCAATTTCATGAATACTCCTGTAACTAGTGATGAAACATTAAGCCTTGAAATGTGTCCTAATACTGAAATGGAAAATTAAGATTTTCCTCGAATTCTTTATGCTAGACCCTATCAGGAGTTCTATGTATGTTATGATGTGTACTCACCCTGACATTTATTATGTTGTTACTCTATTTAGAGTGTATTAATTCAATCCTGAAAGATATCATTGGAGAAAAGTAAAAAGAATATTCCAGTACTTGAAAGGAACAACATATCATACACTTTGATACAGTGGATCTGATTTTCATTGGAGGTTATACAAATGTTGATTGGGCAGGTGACTGGAATGATAGAAAATGAACAACCAATTATCTTTTCTTACTAAATGATGTTACTATTTCATACAAAAGTAATAAGAATACTTCCACAACCATGGAATTTGAATTTATGGCTTGTGCGTATGCAATAAAAGAAGCTATTTGATTAAAGAAACTCATTGAGCATTTGAGTATTGCGAAGGATTTTAGGGGTCCCTTGATTTTACATTGTGATAGTCAGGCGGCTATCGCATATGAGAAAGGGCCTAAATTTCACAATAAAACCAAAAAAATTGAACAAGTCGCGAGATTGATTCTCTCACACGAGAAATCGCCTCTTACGTCGAGGGACGTGAAAATATGAGTCTCACCACCATTTTGTTACTTGTTTTGTGATCTAGACAAAAAGTTTGTCCATTAAAATAAGTTTAATGATCATTGAAGAGAGAAACTAGGGTTAAGTATCTGTAGGTGTTTAGACCAAGGTCAATAAAATGTTGAATAATCAAAATACTGAGAAAGATACATCAATCTAAGGTGTAAACATTATAGCATGTGTTTCATACAACATATGTCAAGCGATTAATGGGTCAATGAAATAATATTCCTATTTCTTAATTGTGTGAGATCCAAAAAAGTTTAGATGACTTTTCAATGAAATTCCCTTTGACCTTTTGTTTTTTCTTGAAGTTTCAAATTGGTGTTGCTACTTTAGCATGTCACTAATAGCCATGAACAATTAGAGAATGTAGTACATGTCTCAAAAGCAATTAATATGGAGTAAATATATTCGAGTAGAAAGGGATAATAATTAAAATAAACAATTCAACGTGTATATATAAGCCGACTATTGCACTTGAGTGTAATTGTGTTTATAAAATTAAACATGAACTCGTGTTCATCTTTTTAAGAGGATGAAGAATCGAATAAGTAACTACTGAGGCAGTGACTCACCTAAGGGTATTGTGAATAATAGTGTCCTTAAAATAGTAGAGAATTGTTTCCACATGTGATTGAATTCCTATGTAGGGATTGTAAAACCTTCAAGGTAAGCTTTACATGCTCATAGGTCACACGAACTATTTGTCGTATGAATTGTGTGTTTGATTGATATTATTTTGTCTTGAGTCTTTTCCATCATGTGCAAAGTGAGATATGAAAGTTTTGGGTAGTGAATCATTTGTATGGATCGACTTGGCCGAATCTCTTTTATGCCCTATACTATTAAATTTAAATGATTCTTTTTAAAAGTATAAGGCAAAAAAGTTTCATAGTAATTGTTCAACCTCTCCTTAAAAGACTCCAAGTAGAATTAACTTTGCATGAGCGTGTAACGTGAAAAAGGTTGAGAGAAAGTGAGAAACAAAAAAGAAAAAGAAAATCTAGTTATTCTTGACAAATAATCAATACACAAAGAAGACCTCTAGTTTATGAACACAGATTTTTGTTTCCTAGGGATTCAAAAATGGACTTGAGTGCAATCTTTTCAAAACAGTAAAATCAACGACTTCCACTGCGATTACAAGGTACACATCTCGTTGTTGATTTACCCTAAAATTACATTATACATTAATTAAAATACTTCAAGCCAAAAAAATTAGACATATATCCAACACACTATAGTAGTTTCACAATATCTTAAACTAAAAAACATAGATAAGCTACTAGTCGATCATGAAATTTCACAAATATCCATTTTTGAGTATGTCATTTGATGCTTCAATATGTGTATCTTTTTATATTTCGTGATCAACGATACTAACCTACCATTTTAGTGTCTATGAATCGAAGATAGTAAAGCAATTCAACCAAGGGTAGGGGTCGGGGTCGTGTCCCAATTGAATGGGAGTGAAAGTTGTAGCTACTTAGAATTTGTTCTAAATAGTGATTCCTCAAGATATTTTCGAGTTAAACATAATTAAATTCAATTTGCTACACCAAAGTGTCAAATATCAAAAAGGGGGTTTTGTCACAAGTAGTAAAATTAGCAAAAGCAAACGAGAAAACAAGTGTGGGGGAAATTTCTTAGGATGTGACTGCAATATATGTTGACACAAACTAATGGGTACATTCTTTTGATAGGAAAATTTGCAAGACGATGGTCAATAGGATAATCTTTAGGTGAACGTAAATTCCCTCTAGGGAAACTTACCCCACATCACATGGGTTCCTCTCGGACACCCACTCTTCTAAACTAATCAGCCTAAACCTTACCCACACCATGCCAATTTCATAGAGGATGCTTAGATATTTGAATAGGGCTCACCCTCTCGGGATGAACCTCATGTCGACCCACTCCTTGGGAAATTGGTCTATTGGTCTTGTTTCGCGACCTACGTGTTGGACAAGATGAAAACACATGGGTAGTTTTGTATGGGCCAAGAATGGTGTTTTTAGCCACACATCAAGGAATAATCAAATATATTTAAAACGATAAAGGAATCAAGTGTGTATAAGAGTTTAAACCTTAAAAGTAGCAAAGGAATGTAAATGGGAAGTTTCACACCGAAGATTGGAAGAACTTCTTTGTTCAAGCTTCCCCAAAAAGACTCTCTAAACATGAGAGAGAAATACTCCAAACTTAAAAACTAAAACTGGAAATATATAATAATGTTTACCCTCTCAATTTCTGTCTCTAAATAATAAGAGAATTCAGTAATTATAGACTTTATATTAAGTGCTGCTGGATCCATTCAGCATTTTTATTCGTGAATCACCGAGTGACTCAGCGATTCGCCCTTTCTCTAGATCATCGTCGTTTGTGCATTGCCTATATATCCATGCATGTTGTAACGTTGGGCAGAACAACTCTGCTTCACAGAACTATTCCGTGAAGCGCCGACTTCTCCTTTTCGTTGCCTTTTAATTCACTTCATTTATGACTCATTTGCTGTAGTAGAAGGCACAAGTTTTCTATACTTGCGTATTGCCAAGTGTGCTGCTCTTTTCTTCAGTTTTATGCCTAAGTGTTCATGCTTCTACAATATCCTCAAATACCTGAAACTTAGAAGTTTTTATCAGATATTGAGAAAAAAATACACAATCGGTGACACTATTTACGTTAAAACAAGTCCCTACATGTGTCCAATTTGAGGACTCATCAACACCCCCAACATAGGCTTTTGCTTGTCGTAAAACTCAAGTTCATTACTTCAAATACGATGTCTTATATATTGCTACACAAGACTCAATATTGAATATACACAACATACTCAAACTACTTATGAGTAGCTGAATTGTATGATCAAAGATTCAATTGTGACTGACCATTTCCAAAGATTCTTGAGCTCACAATACTTGTTACTAATGCAAGTTCAAGTTCAACAAAAGTATTTACATGCCTTCACACAAAGAATGATTCCATTTTCACACATATAGATTTATCAACTTAATATTAGGAATCTAATGCAACACTCACATGACAAAGAGGAACACAATGAATGTTTTAACCCTTAGGTTTGCCTTATTTTCTAATTGACCTTCAGTTCATCACTCAAGAAAAAAAATGTCTTCCTAACACTTGTAACGGGGCTGAGTGCAAAGGTAAGGTCATTTGATCTCTGTGACTTTTTCTCCAATGAGAGGTCATTTCCTTAATATATCGCCTATCTTCCTTTTTACGATCCTTAGTCAAGTGCTTCTAAGTCATCTTTTATTTCTCTTCATGTATTTCTTTAGAAACGTGATTAATTTTCATTTTGTGCTTTTATTACAAGACTTTTCTTCTCTCTTTCTTTTCTTTCCTTCTATTTTTCTGTGCATTTGTTTTGTCTTTCTTTTTCTTTTTTTTTTGTATAGAGGCTTTCCATTTCTCTACAATACCATGGATTTGCAAGACTTTTCTTGAATTTCTTGACGTCTCTTTTTCCTTATTAACATACTCCCAACTTAGGCTTTTGGCCTATATTGGCTATTCACTTGTATCACTTCTCAAAATTTTTTTTATAGGTGATGGATAAAGGAAGGTTTAGGTTTTTATCAAGGTTTTCTCAAGGATGAGGTAAGTGTCAAAGGGTGTTCAAAAGAGTTTCACACACTCACGGGTATGCCACATAAGAGGTACATGTGAATGTTGTCTTGCAATTACCTTTCTAAATCAATCTAGGCAAATTCTAGGTTTATTCATGCAAGGCTCAAAGTAATCTCATCACATAAGGCCATGACACTTAAGTTAAACAAGACAACACACATTCGCTAGTGTGCAATGGTTATTGCAAAATAATCAATTTGATAATTGGCTGATCACAACAAGATGAAAAGAGTTCACATATTACCTATGTAACTTCATTCGTTATCTTTGATGCTGCACATTCATTTTTGTTTGATTGAGAGAACATTTCAAGTCATTGATATTGATTGAAAACAAGACTTAAATTTATACAAGTACAACCACTTTAAACTCAAGAGGTGACAAAATTTTCAAAAGTGTTTTGGAAGGGTAAAAATTATTATAAAATTATGACCCAAAAGAGAGACATAAGCTCAAACATTTGAGAAAGTAATTTAAAAAGTGATTTAAACAGACAGCCTTGAACATATATCAAAAAACATAAATATTCAGCACAACATAACAAAGTGGGACTCACCCCACAATAAATAACATTTATTTTTCTAAAATAAAAATAATGACAATATCCAAAATTTTAAGCAAGATAAACAAAAAAGATAAGTGAAAAGGAAATCCTATTTATGCAACTTCTTCATTTGTCAGTGTATGAGCGCCAGAAATGTCTTTGCGAAATAAGACAACTGCTCCTAAAATGCTACTTCTCGAGTTTTACCATTGTTTTCATCTGCCTTTGCCAAGGAATCAATTCTGGCTACTATCATTTGATTCATCTCATGAGCTTCATTGAAGTCATGTAGAACATTAACAAAGCTTCTAGCCCATGGAGGCACACTAGGTTCGATCTGGAATTCATCTTTTGTCATTGATTTCCTTGGTATATTTCCTTTGTCTGGATAACTCCTCTCTCTTTTCGTCATCCTTGAACTCTCATGCCTTTATTTCCCGGGGTGGATCATTTCCCCAGCGACTTTTTCTCTTGCCATTTCTGCAAAAACTTCGATGACAAGTTAGCACTAATTTTGAAAGGGTGCTAGGGAGGTTCTGAATATGGAGTCATTTTGCAAAGATAATTTGTATTGTGTTGGTTCTGCTAGGGCCTTAAAAATGTATAAATTACATAAGGGTGCAGACAAAACGCGGACAAGAAGTCTTTTGGTGAATTGTTAAGTGAAATTTGTAACGCGATCTGATCGCCGAAAGTTACAATTCATACAGTACATAAAGCATTCTGTTAAAGCCGAAACAGTAATGTAAGGAAAACTGACAAGAGGTTCGGGGAGCCGCATTGAACTGTCCAAAAATATGAACATCTCTATTTTCATTCTATTATTTCGAATTTGACCGCGTAACCCCTGATTATGTGTCTCAAGCCTTTCCAATATAAATTTTTAATGAAGACCCGTATCACTTCCTCCATCCAAAAACATAACAACATCAGCTCAAAGTACAACAGAATGGGATTTTACCAACTACTCAAAAAATATAAATTAATAATTTACAATAAATGTTAGCCCATCAACTAAGATTTAGAAATATTTGGCACTATTAATCATTATCTAAATGAGTACAACTGTTGATAAGATAACTGTAGGGTTTGATTACAAACCTTTGGTGCTGAATTAGAATGTGCTTGTGTGCTAGGCCGCAATGAATCCACAACCCTGCACAATTTGACACTTAAAATACTATAGAGTGAAGGAGATATAGTAACTGGAGTGCAAATGTGAGTTTGTGAAAGGGAGAAAGTGGAAGGAAAGGTTTGAACTAGGAATTTTAAGCCTGGTGCTTGTGACCATCCATCTTCTACTCATTCTGTGATATTAATTTATCTCGTTTACTAACTCAGCAAACAGCCGAGTATCTGTTTTGTCACCAAATATAAAAGGATTCCAGACCCGTGCAAAAGTTATATCTGCGGTCTTTGTTGAGATCGCTGACTGGGTTGGTGAATAACGAGAAAAATTATCGTTCCACTGAGTTTTACTAACTCAACCTTTTAGGTGCAGAGAGTCGAATGATTAGTTATGTCGAATATGTCGGCGTACAACCAATTCACTGTCACTTTGCATATTTTCAAGCACTTTTCCTTGCTAATCCTGACAAACAACAGACCACTTATTTTATCAAGATATAAAAAAAAACAAGTAAATGGTTTTAGGTTTCCTCCCAAAGAGAGCCTTAGTAACATCATGGAAATATGCAAGTTAATCTTTAGGTCTCACTCTTCAGGTTAGCCATAATGTCACTAGGCAAACCCCCTTGATGTCTTGGCTTGACGTGCGATGAGATGTGGTCCATCTGGTTCTCTAACTGCTTGCTTGAGATCGAATAGGATATGAAGGTCTTACACAGGGTGGACACATCTTCTTTCATACCTTTAGCCTTTTTTTACCCTTGAACTTTGTTGAGGCTCAAATCTACCACCTTCTGGATCCTTGGGATTTTGTCGCTCATGGGGAGACACATACCTATCCCTCTCCCCATTTTTCCAAGTCGTATTTCGATCTCTCCATTCTCGGTCTTTATCCTTCCATCCATCCTCTCTAGGCTAACCATATTTACCACCCTGCCTTCGGTAGTTCTATCGATAACCACTACCTTAGTTTGCTAAGAATTTACCTCTCCACTATATAAAGCATCAAACTTCATGTCATCAGGATTTTTACTCACAACTCCCACACAGTGAAACATGTGCCTTCTCCGATTACATTCTTTAACAGAATATCATGTTGCATCATGATCTTGGCTATCTTTTTGTTCCTTTCATTGTCTTTTTCGATCTACTGTTTACATAAGTGAAAGGTGACTAGAGTTACTTTTTCCACACGAGTGTACCGTGACTTATTGTTATACCATCCAAAAGTTTTATTGCCACCAGATATGGCGGCTGCATTAGTCTTCCTAGTGATAGTTGGTCATCCACCTCTTTGTTAACTGTGTCTAGGCTTCAATAAAAGTAGTGGAGGAGTACATTATCTCGAAGACCATGCGTTGGTCATTGAAATACCATGTTTATAAATTGGATCTATGTTTCATGCAAGGGTTCTCCATTCAAATGATTATAGCATTGACATTATCCGAATGGTCATCAAATTTGAAAGGGAGAGAATTGTAAGCTGAAAGTTGTAATGAGTTCCTCCCATGAAGTGATTGAGTTGCGTGGCAACTCAAGTAAACACTTACAAACTTCACCCATCAATGAGAAAGGGAATAGTCTCACTTGAACTAATTTCTCAGAGATTTTTTTGAACAAGAATGGTCAACACACATCCACAAAATTTTGTAAGTGCTCATGCGGGTCTTCATGAGCTAATCCAGTAAAAATACCTTTAGTTGCAAAAGTTGCAATATAGTACTAGTTATTTGGAATGCTATGTTTCCCTCTGATGGAGGTAAGCGGTTTACCCCAACACCTTCCATTAATGTCGGTCGTTGTTGTTGGGCTCCTGGACATCTCTTAGATTGCTAATGTCGTCCTAATGGCCTACATGGCATCCATTAGTACTGTTACACTCATGATTCCTGGGAATTTAAAAAACATTAGTAAAAGTTAAATTAGTGGAAACTACACTACAAAAAACTAAATCCTCTAATTAAATATATCTTCATGTGATACCACTCCCGACAACGACACCATTTTGATACTTTAATATGTGTATGTTTTTACATTTCGTGAGCAAAGACACTAACCTACATTTTGAGTGTATAGGAATCAAAGATAGTAAAGTAAGCCAACCAAGGGTTGGGGTCATATTCCAAGGGAGTGGTACTGAAAGTTATAGCTACTTAGAATTTCATTCTAAATAGTGATAACCCAAGACTTTTTCGAGTTAAACAAAATTAAATTGAATTTGTGACACCAAAGTGTAAAATATCAACAATTTTTTTTCACATGTACTATAATTAGCAGAAACAAAGGAGAAAACAAGTTGGGGGGGGGGGAATTATTGGGGTGTGATTGTGTCACGCCCCGAGCCTACACGTTGGACGTGGCCGGCACTCGAAGACCATTACTAGCCCCAAGCGTTCCCTTGTCCTAACATTCTTAACTCTTCTAAAGACATAAACATAAGATAAATGACTCAACGGGAATAACTTTAAAGTATTAACTTAGCCAAAACGGGAACTGATGTCTTAATTTTACAAAATTGAAATGAATATGACAAAAGATTAATGTTATCTTTCTACGAAGCCTCTAATGTAATGATGGATGTTTGGAGAGGACCCCCAATAATCGTTACACCTTAAAACTAAAACAAATGACTTACTGATAAAGATGTTCTTCGGAATGAAAGGAGGATCATCAACTGACTCTATGCTGCTCACTTGATCAAAGGTGCGCCAAATACCAATCCAAGTTACTTGTGTCTACATCATAATGCAATGAAGTCGAAATAGAATCAGTACATTGGAGGTACGAGTATGTGAGTTTGAAGTATGAACAACAACAACTTAAGCTTGAAAAGGAATAAGAAGGAACACTTGCCTTCTTAACTCATGAGTAAGTAAATCATTTCAAAATAATGCAATTTAACAAGTGCAATATATAAAAATATTTGTTTGGAAACATGTTGTAAACTATGAATGTATACAAAGATACAATTGACTATGGCATATATGTAAAAATACAAATAAACTTATTTATATAAAATTAATACAATAACATCAATGGGAGTTTCTCTAACCGACAACAATCACTTAAAAGATATAGTGATGATGCATCTATCTATTTCATGCTTCTAGGCATAGTATACACGACCAAGGGTATAAGACCTGAACTGCCTAATGGATCCACTAGTCTACTATGTAAAGAATTCATCTAAAAAGTGTGACCCTTTTCTACCCATGGTGGCTACATGGTTTTATTGAGATATGACTTATCTCAACTCATTCTTGTCCGTAATTCGGTGCTCAATGCTACTCCTGAAATATACTTGCTCTTATGTTTTTAAAACACACTTCTTCTATCGTTTGAGATTAGTGCTCAAAACATAGCTCAAATTATATCTTGGAAATTTTATTTTCCATGTTTGCTTAATTTTATAAAGCTATTACTCCTTTATGAAAACTAGCCCGAACAATCTTTGGAAATCAAAGTTTCCTTACTTGTTAAATGTGAAAACATTTCAAATGTCTTTAGGGATACTTAGTCCCCATATAATTTTGAATAAAGAAATTTCAACTTTACTCTTTACTCTTTCGTCTACATAGCTTGAAACTTGAGTACTATATTAAAGTTAAAATATTTACTAAAGACCATTGAAAACTTAAAGAACTTACTTTGACTTACTTATTAACATTTAGGATTGGCTCTTAGTTCCTTATTCGAGGTTCATGATCTCATGTTTATGGATGATCTAATGATGTTTATATGTACCTTAGTATGTTGAAATCAACTAGGAAACATGAGTATATCACTTAGAAATTAGTACGAAAATGGGTAGGAATGAATGGGGTGGAATGGTGTCTTTGGCTCTCTGTGAGGCGTGGAGCGCCAGGCCTCAAAATTCATAGGCCAACTTGGGGTACTCTAACTGCCGCGCCTACGCAAGGCCTTATGGACAAAACGTGTCATTTTTGGCTATGGGAGGTGCGGCTCCGCAGGGGAAACTTATCCTACTCATCCTAATCCTATTTTCCTTAACCATCTCCGAATAATAACGAGATAGCTGGGTGAGATTCAACCTGTACTCATTCACACATAGAAAATTCTCACGACCGGGGAGCACCCCTTAGAAGTAACACGGCGTACTTGACCTCTCGGGGGTCTTGTAAAAACCATTAGACATCTTTCATTTCATAGACATCGAAATTTAGCGGAAAATTTTAAAACATTTCGTTGAACATCATATATGCTAGGACATCACTTTATATATATATATATATATATATATATATATATAATATTATAAATACATAGTTAGACTCTAAGTCCACTTTTTCATGTTAAGACCAACTCAATACAATAGAATACAGACATTGACCTTAACAACATAAAATAATAATCTAATCTATTACATAAAAACTTAAAGAGCATCTTTGACATCCGAAATCCTTTAATCTTAAGTATCCCTTTTTGGAGCTTGGAAAACATCTGTCAAGCTCTTCACTTTAGGAGACATCCTCTAGCCATCACCACCTACACTTTGTGTCAAAAAATGAAGAAGAATGGTATCAGTACAAGAAGTCACTAAGTATGAAAACCATGAAAAAATGCATTTAAAGATGATATTTCATTAGAAACATGCAACATGTCTTTTTAGTAAACTTCATGAATATTGATATAATCAGTACAATATAGTTCACATACATCATATAGACATAGATACAATTCATAATAGCACTTAAAGCCACTTAACACATTTTGAGGTACATTCATAACATACAACTCATTAACGCTCTTAAACCTTGACTTGTTTCCTTAAGCAACCCTCAAGTGGTACTTAGTATAATGTATCACCTTAAGGTCACCCAAGTTGGTATTTCATATGTATGTTTCATCAACACAACCACATATATTCATAAATTCATGAGCACATCATAGGACATAAGCTTTACATAATAACCATCACCTAAGACAACCCCTGAGTCACACTAGTGCAATGTTTATGTAGGATCACATAATACTACTTACACCAAGTGTTCCAAAGAAGTTACCCTAGACGGAGGCACAACTCATTCTATAATATACTATACATTCACTTAATTTTACACTTAAGACCAACACACTTCATTAATGGTCATATAACAATTCTTTGATTCATTACATCTTAGTTATAACTCATTTAGTTCATATTATAGGTAAACCACGCTCACAACCCCTTCACAAGCTTACTTGTGAATTGTACACATGGAGTACCATGCCCCCACATATAATGAGTAAAGTCATTTAGAATCCATAAGTGTAATTCACATGCATAATCCTAATGCATGTCTTGACATAGCAAAGTCACTTTAACATGCATTCATACAAATCATAGATAACATAACTATTTATTTCATAAAAGGCTGCAATCCTAGCCGTTCTTAAAATCCACTAGTGCAGTCAATAGGTAGGGTCGATAGTCCTACCTATACTAACTAAACATCTCAAGGAGTTATGATTAGAGTTCATAGTTCATTTTCTTATCTTAATTCATTTTCATAACTTTTGGGAGGCATAGGTTATAACTTATATAGACCATGTGAGCACTATGGAATCCGGTGTTCTCCGAGACCTAAAAGAGAGGGTACTACTTTCCAAGGTAGGACCTTCATACATAATAGTCATTCGAGTGGATCCACAAAGCTAAGACCTACGGGGGCACGTAGTTATAGAACAAACAGAATTTTACTATAAACGCTGACTTTATAAACATGGAGTGTTCCATCTAATCTGACAATATCTATTTTGGGAACCCGGACATGCTAAATGTGAAGGTTCTCTTTTTGGAAGCCGGACTTACTAAATGTAAAGCCCCCACTCTCATCTTTCATGTTTACTCGGTGCTAAGCTAAAACTCCATTTTGAAGACATATTTAAGCTTTCAAATAACATTAGTTCATAAAGTAGGCTTTAGGTACATACTTTCCCACACATCATATAGTTCAAAGGTTTCTAAGATGACAATGGCCTTTCATCATAAAACCTACTTTATGTGAGAATGTTCTCACACATAATTCTACCATTCATACAATCATGTATATGTGCATACATATGTGATACCTACCTTCACATAAACACCTCGAGGCAACACATGCTTATAATCAATTGATCATAAAATTTACATGCATAGTAATAGGTAATGGTACATAGGAGAACTATCCTTTCCTTAGTCACTATGAATCTATCCTACTAATAGATATGCATGAGGTGTGTGGTTACTTTGGTCAACATGATCATATAATGACAATAACATGGTATTAAGAAGCCACTTTCATAAGATCAAAACACATGTACAACGTCCGTTAAGTCTCAAGTCAAACACATGGTATTGCTACAAGAGTATTCATCATCATTAGCCATATAGACCATACCTTACCCTACATTCAACGTACACACTCTAATTCACATCATCAATACACTTAGAACCTGATACTAGAATCAAAGACTACACCCATCAACTTCATAAAAATGAAATCATCATATCAATTAATCTTGCATCTAATTCCTCCAAGGCCATGATCACAACAATAAAGATAGACAAGAATGTAAACACCGCCACAATAAGCGGACCATACCACACAATGTGAAATCCAATACTAATGAGAGGGAAATTAGGTCAATCTTACCAAGTCACCAAGATATGATCATCATTGATAAATTCTCCACAATTCAAAATCAATTCACATAGATAGAACTAGGTTTAAACAATATAATCAAGATCACAAGACCCATCTTATATCATAAATTGAGAGGTTAAAGGAGATCATGGGTTCTTCATGGAATTGGATTGAAAATCATGTTAAAACCAGTGATTAATCATTTATTAATTAGAATGACTTTGAAAACAATTTAACAATGAACACGTGGCTAGATGGAAAGATGGATTTTTGACCTTAGAATCATGTTGGAAAATCTTTGAAAGAACACCTTAAATAAAAGGTTAACTAATATCAACGACTAACATACCTTAATGGAAGATAAACCCACGAAATTTCTGAAGAAAACATAAAATTAGGAATTATTTCAATTTACAAATAAGGGGCAGCCCGCCCAGGGACCACACCCTCCTTCATGGTCCGTGAAGGTGGTTCACGACCCCTTTGACGGCTCATCATCCATGGGGTTGTGACTTTACTAACCCAAGGAGTTTAAGGCATGTACAAGACCTCTTTAACGAACCTTGGTCAAGTCCACTGGCCGTGACGTGGTCCGTGAACTTTGAGGCAGTGAGCTGCCAACTTGGGATAACCTTGGCTCTTTGGCTAAGGTTTGTCCCTTTTGGATTGGCTCCTTCAATAATATTCAATAACATCCACTATGTTACCTTACCCTCGATTCTAAAACGTGCCTTGAAATTGAATCACTAAAATGGTTCAACCAAAGCATTAAACCACAACATACCATATACACACATACAAGCACATATACGACTAGTCGAATTTCTTGGTCGTTCCTTGACGTTCAACCGCAAAACTCTTTAAACCAATCATTAAAATGTGTTCCCAATCTTATAAACATGTTATCAACTAATATCACTCATGTTAGGCTCTATTTTATCCTAGTTCATTTATCACTTCATCCCATTATGCACCAAGATTCTAAGCAAGTTAAAACCAAACCTACATACTCCTCTTATAAGAAGATTTTAAATCATTGATGGTTTCAACTCCTAATCTAATCTCAAGGAGATTACTAACTCAACCATCAAGAGGTACTCCTAAATAACCATTATTCCAAGTCTTTCACTTAAAGGAAACTCATAAGGATCAAGTTAGGTCATACTACCCAACAACACGAGCCCTTATTTACTCCATTACTATTAAGGGTAATTCCATATTTCATTATATTCTACCTCCAAGTCATAAAAAGGTAAGTAGTTACGGATTTAAGCATACAAGGGTGAACATCTTAGGTAGTTCATCTATAGTCTTTAGAGAATCTCCCCCTAACTTAGGACTACACAAATCAACGATGCTAACAAAGCATATCACACATGTTGGGGGTTTTCAGATCCACAAACACAATTCTAGAAATTTAAGGTAATCATCCTCTCTAGTTCAAAACTTAGGGAAACTTATAGAAGGATTGGCTATAAAGGCCTCTCTTTTTTCTTCCATCACTAGGTCAAGGTAGTTTCCATGTCATTTCAACCCACATCATCACCTTAGGTGGAACCTTCCAACCAACCATGACTAGGTAAAAACTAAGTACTTTATTTAGATGACCATAAGATTAACTTCCAACCAACCATGACTAGGTAAAAACTAAGTACTTTCTTTAGATGACCATAAGATTAACTTAAAAAAAAAACTAACCACTTCAAAGTAGGTCAACAACAATTCTCTCCTTCTCTTTAAGAGTTAAGGGATACATACATCCCTAGAATAGGTTCATATACAGACTCATCAACTAAACAAAAAGTTCTCCCATTTAGTAGCATATTCCACAATTTCCTTACTAGGCTCAACACCCATATTCCCTCCTTAGGAACAAGACTATACAAAAGATTTCAATCCACACAAGGAAAACTATGAAGCAATACACATATAAAGGGACAACTTTCATCATATTAAATTTACCACATTTGTCCAAAGCACTTCAAGCCTATACCATACTATTATACTATCATCATACATAACAATAAAATAACCTATCATTCCAAAGGGAACTCTGTTCAACTATAAAAACTCTTAATAAGCTATAACCATATCATAACATAATTTCGCAACATAATCTCTCTTTTATCATAAATCACATACTGTCACAAATGTCATCAGATCAAAACATTCCCAATTCATCTTCACAAATACTCATCTAGACACAATACCATAATAAGCATGAAAACTCACCTTTTCTACCTCAAGCCTTGAGAAATCATATAGAGTTATGTTTTACGGCATGAAAAAAGAGTAGTGAATAAGGTGAAACTCTAACGTCCTTAGCTTCTTGATCATAGATGTGTTGCGACTCACAACCAATAAAAAATACTCTACGTGACGTGGAAAATATGAGACTTTTGACGGTAAAACCACTTTCTATAACTTCATGCTATGATACCAAGTTAGTCACGATCTGGGAGCACCCCTAGAAGTAAAACGGTGTACTTGACCTCTCGGAGGTGTTGTCAAGCCCTTAGACATCTTTCATTGCATAGACATATAAATTTAGCAAAAAATTTAAAAATTTTCATGGCAAAAATCATATGATAGAACATCACTTTATGCATATATAATATATCATAAGTACATAGTTAGACACTAAGTCTCCTTTGCCATCTTAAGACAAACTCAATCGAATACAATAAGCATACGACCCTTAACAACATAAAATAATAATTTAAGCTATAACATAAAAGCTTAAAGAGAAAATTTGACATATGAAATCCTTGAATCTTAAAGATCCCTTTTTGGAGCTAAGCTCTTCACATTAGGAGACATCTTCTAGCCATCACCACCTACACTTTTATAAGAAGATGAAGGATAATTGTATTAATACAACAATTCATTACAATAAAACCATGCAAAAACATTCATTTAAAAAGGACATTTCATTACAAATCATGCAATATGTATTTTTAGTAAACATCATGAACATTGATACAATAAGTACAATATCGTTCACATGCATCATATACACATAGACATTATTCATAACACAGCATAAAGCCACTTACCACATTTTGAGGCACATTTATTACATAAAACTCATTATCTCTCTTTTACCTTGACTTCTTTCCTTAAGCAACCCTCAATTGGTACTAACTACAATATATAACCTTAATGTCACCCAAAATGGTCTTTAATAAATATGTTTCATCAATAAAACCACATTTATTCACAAATTCATGAGCACATCATAAGATATAAGTTTTACATAATAAACATCACCTAAGCCAACCCTCAAGTCACACTAGTACAATGTGTACGTAGCATCACATAATACTACTTATACCAAGTGTTCCTAAGAAGTGATCCTAGACATAGGCACAAGTCATTCCGTAGCATGCCACACATTCACTTAACATTATACATAAGACCAACATAATTCATTAATGGTCACATAAGAGGTATTTCTTTCATTGAACTTTAATCATAACTCATTTAATTCTTATCATATGTAAAATTCCCTCACAACCCCTTCACAAGCTTACTTGGTCAATGTACACATGAAGTCCCATACCCCCACATATACTAAGTAAAATCATTTAGAAACCATAAGTGTAATTCACATATTCATAATCATGATTCATGTATTGATATAGAAAAGTAACTTTAAAATGCATTCATACAAATCATACACAATATAAGTCTTTATTTCATAAGAGGCACCAATCTTTTCCTTTCTTGAAGTCCACTAGTGCATTGCATAGGTAAGGTCCATAGTCCTACCTATACTAAGTAAACTTCTCAAGGAGTTATGATTAGAGTCATGTTCTTATGTTAATTCATTTCTTAACTTTCTGGAGACATAGCCATAACCGACATTCACCATGTGAGCTACATGGAATCCAGTGTTCTACTCCCACACTGAAAAAAGAGGGCACTACTTGCCAAGGTAGACCTTCATACATAATAGCTATTTTTAGATGATCCACTATTCTAAGACCTAAAAGGTCACGTAGTTATGGAACAAGGATATTTTTCAAGAAAACTTAACTTACTAAACATGGAGGTTTTCATCAAATGAGACAACATCTATGTTGGGAACCCGGAGTTGTTAAACTTGAATGTTCTCTTGTTGGAAGCCGGACTTACTAAACGTGAAGCCCATACACTCATTTATCATGTTCACTCGGTGCTAATCTCAAAACTCCCTTTTTGAAACATTTTAAGCCTTTAAATACTAGTAGTTCGTAAAGTAGGCTTTAGGGACTTACTCCCTCATACATCATACTGATCAAAAGTTTCTAAGATGAGAATGTCCTTTCACCATATAACCTACTTTCTATGAGAATGTCCTTTCGAATAAATCTACCATTTATACAATCATGTATGTGCATACATATGTGAGACCTACTTTCACATAAACACCTCTAGGAAACACATGCTCATAATTCATTAATTATATAATTTACACGCATAGTAATATGTAATGGAACATAGGAGAACTATCCTTTCCTTAGTCACCATGAATCTATCCTACAGATAGATATGCATGAGGTGTGTCTATACATTGGTCAACATATTCACATAATGTTAATAACATGGTATTGAGGAAGCCACCCTCTAAAGATCACATCACATGTACAACATACCTTAAGTCTCAAGTCAAATACATATAGACTATTAAGGACTGTTGATCATACACGCTCACATTACATCATAGGACACAAGAAAATATTAAAAAATAGAATAGAAGATTCCTAGAATACTTGATCACACATTTATATAGGGATTTCATAGGTTTGGGCCATGTACAAGAGTATTCATCATCATTATCCATATAGGTCATACCTTACCCTACCCTCAGCATACACATTTTACTTCACATCATCAATACACTTCAATCATGATACTAGAAGCAAAGGTTACACCCATAAATTTCATAAATATGAAATAATCATATCAATTCAGCTTGTATCTAATGCCTTCAAGGCCATGATCACAACATATAAACATAAACCAAAATTTAAACACTGCCACCTAAGTGGACCATACCACACAATGTTAAATCAAATAGTAAAGACTAGGAAATTACGTCAATATTACCAAGTCTTTAAGATGTGATCATCATTGATCAATTATACAAAATTCATAATCAATTTACATATATAGAACTAGAATTAAATAGTATACTACAATCTAATAATAATTGAATTCTTATCTAATTAAGATCATAAAACCCATCTTATATCATAAATTCAGAGATTAAGAATATCATGGGTTATTCATAGAATTGTATTTAAAATCATGTTAAAACCATTTATTAATCATATATTCATCATTAAAATGACTTTGAAAACAATTTAACAATGAACCCATGGCTAGATTAACAGATATGATTTTTGACCTTAGAATCATGTTGGAAATCCTTGAAAGAACTCCTTAGATGAAAAGTTAACTAAGGATCAAGGGTTACCATACCTTAATGAAATAAAAGACCACAAAATCGCATAAGAAAACCTTGAAAAACCTTCAACTCTTGCTTGAATGACTTCCCTCTTCTTCCTTGGGTTAGAGAGAAGAACATGGGGTTTTTATTTAGGGTTTTGGAAATAAGGGGTTAATGACTTGTTAAAAGACCTTAAACTATTTATATTTAATGTAAAAAACATATAACATCAACCCCAATTAATAAATATAAAGATAAGAATTATTTGAATTTACAAATTTGGGGCACCCCGCCTAGGGACCACGCCCACCTTCATGGTCTGTGAAGGTGGTTCACGACCCCTTTGATGGCCCGTCGTCCTTGGGGAAGTGTTCAAATTTGTCTTGACAAGCCCTTAAAGACAAGTCATGTGCAAGACCTCCTACATGGACCGTCGTCAAGTCTACTGGCCATAAAGTGCTCCGTAAACTTTGAGGCAGTAAGCTGCAACTTGGGACATCATTGGCTCTTTGGCTATGGCTTGTTACTTTTGGATTGTGTTCAGTCAAGCACCTTCAACCACATACACAGCGGTCCCTTATCCTCAATTCTGACATATACATGAACTTTAATTTAGTAAAATCATTAAAGCACAAAATAAAACCACCCATACAAATACATACACGACTAGCCGTCGAACGTCTTGGTCGTTCCTTAACGTTCAACCTCAAAACTCTTTAAACCAGTTATTAAAAGTTGTTTACAACCTTATAAAAAACTCATACAACTCATGTGAGGCTCTAGCTTATTCTAGTTTATTTTTAGGGTCTTGACAAGAATTCTTCATAAGTGTAGGGAACACATGAACCTTTGCCTCTCTTAGTTCTCAGGGAAAGAAACACCTCAAAAAGGCATCCTAATAAAATCTAACAAGAAGGTAGTGCATCTTCATCTCTACGATCTTTCCACTAGTAATACCAAGTCCAAACAATTCCCTTGAGTTGATAAGAAGGTAGGTCAGCTCTCTCAGTGTCAGCAACATGCATCACCTCGAACTAAAACATAGAACCAATGACGTACTGATAAACATGTCCTCCGGAATGAAGAAAGACTCACCAACTGACTCTGATTTTCTCACTAGATCAACGGTGCGCCAAATGCCAATCCTTCTTACGTGTGTCTACATCATTGTATGTTCAAGTATGCAGTTGGAATTCTAAACAACAACAACTTATGCTTCAAAAGGAGTAAAAAGGAATACTTACCTTCGCTCTGCTCAACTCATAAACAAATTACTCATTTCAATATAAGCAACTTAATAAGCAGTGCAATATAAATAAATGTTTTTTTAAAACATATTGTAATCTCTGAATGTATACAAGGATACAATTAACTCTGAGATGTATGTAAAAATACAAATAAAATAGTGTATATAAAAATACAATAACTTCTATAGGAGTTTCTCTAATCAACAACCATCGCTTAAGAGCTACAATGATGATACAACTATCTACCTTACGGTGCCAGTGCATCCTATACCCGACCAAGGGTATAAGATCTGAACTGCCCAATTGATCCACTAGTATATTGTGAAAAAGTTTCATATAAAAAGTATTACCATTTTCTACCATAGTGGCTACATGGTCTTATGAAGATATGAGTTATTTTAACTCATGCTCATCCTCAGTTTGGTGCCCAATACTACTCCCAAAATATACTGGCTGTTATGTTTTTAAAACATAATTCTTCTGTTGTTTGAGACTAGTGCTCAAAACATAGCTCAAAGGCCCTCTTGGGAATGTTAGTTTCCCTGCTTGCATCATTTTATAAAGCTAACTCCTTTCTGAAAACTTTCCTGAAGGCTCTTTGGAAATCAAAGTTTCCTTAGTTGTTAAATGTGAAACATTTAAAATATCTTCGGGGATACTTAGTCCCCATATAGTTTTGAAGAAATGAACTTCAACTTTACTTTTTACTCTTTACTTAGCTTGAAACTTGAGTATTGAATCAAAGTTTAAACATTTATTAAAAAATCTTGAAAACATTAATAACTTGATTTTACTTGCTTCTTAACTTTTAGGATTGACTCTTAACTTCTTTGACTTTGAGCTTAACTTTCCTTAAATTAGATTATGGATTAAAGTTCCATGATCTCATGTTTATGGATGACATCATTAAGTTTAGATGTACCTTAGAGTGTTGGAATCAACTAGGAAACATGGATAAATAAATTAGGAACTAGCACGAAAATATAGGAAATGAATGGGGCCACATGGAGTCCTTGGCGCTCTAAGAGGCGTGGGGTGCAAGGCCCCAAACTTTAGAGGCCATGTTTGGGTACTCTTGTTGGCACGCCTCCTGAAGGCAGTGCGATTACAGATTATCTTGTGTGGCTATGGGATGTGCGGCGCCCCAAGGCCCTACGAATGTGCATTTTGACTTTTCTTCTATGTTTTTTATCTCTAAACCCTCTAAGCTTCCATTGTTCTTTCCCAAAATACTTAGGATCAATAACACCTCAATACCAAATAAATTAGACTTGAAAAACAATCTGGAAACATGAATTAGATAAACTCTAGGCATGCATCACCTCAACCAACAAGAAATCAACAATATCCTTCAATGTATCAATGCTGAGCAAACTAGGCGACTTTGGATATATTTCTCCAAGGTATTTCCAACCATATCAAACACTAACTCTATCTCATCATGAGCTAGAAGTTATGTCCATTTGAAAATTATCAAAAACTCACTTTCTTAACTTAGGAAATTTTCTACATTTCTCCTTCTCTTTCCAAAAGAGATAAAATTTTGTTTCTTATCTTATTCTTGGCTATTACGAGTTATGAGATTTTACAATGAAAAATATGTTGACACAAACTAATAGGTACATGCTTTCGATAGGAAAATTCGCAAGACAATGGTGACTTTGCTAAGCTTTTGGTCAAATTAAATTCCCTCTCAGGAAAATTAACCAATATCAAATGGGTTCTTCTCGGACACCTACTCGTCTAAACTAATCAGCCTATGCGTTACCCACACCCTGACCATTCAATAGAGGGTGCTTGGATATGGGACTAGGGCTCACCCTCTCAGGATAAACCTTATGTCGACCCACTCCTTAGGCCATCAATCTAGTGGACTTGGTTTCACGACCTACCTCTAGGGAAAGCCGAAAATACATTGGTGGTTTTGTATTTGAAACTACAAACCCATTAAATTGAACAACAACCACTAGGTGAAATATCCATTAAAATGCATCTAATCTAATTAACAAGCAAGACCCAGCAATAATATAAACATGTATTTGCTAAATCATACCCCAAGATGGGAGGGGGGGGGTTTATCCATACATCAAACAATAAAACAATGTAATTAAAATTATAGGGAATCAAGTGGTTACAAGAAATTAAACCATAAAAGTATCAAAGGAAGGTAAATGGGGAAGACCCACTTCCAAGATTGGAAGAAGATCTTGTTTCTTCATACTTACTCCAAAAACCCTCTCCAAACATCAGCAATGAGCACTTTGTATATTCATCCCTTTTATTTCATTTTACTTCCATTTTGCGCAGAAGTGCCTCTGCTCCTACGAAATCCTCAAATACCTGAAAGTTAGAAGTTTTTATCAGATATCGAGATAAAATAAACAATCGAGGACACTATTTGCATTAAAACAAGCCCCTAGATTAGTCTAATTAGAGATCATGTTCAACTTAGGCACTGTCACGACCGGAGTATACACCCAAACAAGACCAGCGTCGTTGACCTCTCAGAGGTCAAAGACAAGCCCTCTTACGTCATTCTTATTTCGTCTAGGTTAGTTTGAGCGGAAAATTTGAAACTTTTTATATATTAACATGACTACTAAACGTTCAACTACATACGTAATGGTTCACCATCAACTATCTAACATTAAGATCATCAAATGAAAGAAACAATTTATTATAACGATAAAAATGTACTTGCAAAAATGGCACCATTAGAATGTTTAAACAAAAACGGGAAAGAAACTCTAGTGGAACATACTTCAATGGCTTAATCCTACAACTAGGCTAGAATATAAATGGACATGCATCCTCGAAAACATGAGGGCCTACAAAGTACGGATAAATGCTAGACTTTGGATAACTGCAGCGTTGATCCTGTAGGCTCTAGCGTCCACCTTTTCCTGCACCTAAAAGTTAAGAGTTGTATAGGGTTAGTACACACTTGTACTATGTATGGTACATGCAAGAACACACCAAGGACGTGCTGATTAAGAATAGCTCTTTCCTAGCAACATAATTATAGCAGGTCAAGTTAGTGGACTTGACAAATTGAGATGAGGAAAGTGAGTGAACTTTCCAAATTTTGAATAGGAAAGTTTATGAGCTTTCAAAATTTGGAGTATGATGCCATGAGAGTAACATGAATCATCATACTTATAATTTTGCACACAACACACAACAACGTACACATAGCACATATAATAATTCCGATAACACATAACATTGTTCATAACATTCATTTGTATTCCATGAGACCTTTGAATCATGGACTTGACTTTAAGACTTCCCAAAAATGAGGTCTCAACATATGGGACCCCAACTAGGGAGTCTGTTTAGCAAAAACAGAGTCTGCTTTGTTCATTCGTACGTACTTCATTTCATTTCATTCATGGGCCAGTGTAAACACCAGCTATACCTAGGATGTAGTTTAAGACCTTAATGTGGTTCGTTGTGCAATGACAAAGAATGACCTAATGTCATTACTTGAATCTAACTCACCTCTTGATTATCCTATCCTAACATCTTTGGAATCATTCATTTCATTATGTGAATCATTTGAGGTTGGCCTCATTAATTCATTGGGAACTTTAACTTTAACATACATAGATTATCTGAGCATCATGAAATCTAGTGTCATGAAACCCCACATCGAAAAGAGGTTGAATCAGTGGCCAATGTGACCGAAAACATGCTAGCATACATGGTAGTTGAACCCTGCCGGATCCCTATATTGGCGGTATAGGTACAAAGTCTAGGAGCTATAAGTAGACATATACCTTGCATGCCGGATAGTATTATCTCATGAGAGTTACGTGAACCTCTGCCCTTCCCAAAAGAAGGCATCACCGCTCATAAATAGTCTATCGGTGATCAATAGAAAGTTCCATTACATTTAACTCATACAGCATGGAATCTGGCTTCTAGTATGAGGGAATCATAGCTCAATAGATGATTTATCATCTTATCATTAGTATTAAGTGTGTTAATATCAAAACTTTCAGTAGAGTGTTCATAGAGACCAGTCTCTTCATTAACTTTACACTCTCATAGCTGAGTATGTTTTGGTAACATTTACTTCAGCTCATTTGAGATTGCTCTCATATTTTACATTAGCCTCATATAATGTTGTCACCACATTCACTAACATAACCACATTTTATCTTCATAATTACACACCCCATTTTACGATAATGTTCATTTTATCATATGCCAATGCACTTGGCCAATAAGTGTGTTTCACACTCTTACTTAACCCCTCTAGGCTTTCATCATTTCATTGTTCATTTCATCATTTCATTGTTCATTTAATCATTTATTTGTTCATTTCATCATTTCATTGTTGATTTCATTATGTGCCTATGCACTTGGCCATTTAGTGTGTCTTACCCTTTTACGTAACCCTTCTAGGGTTACATCATTTCATTACATACATCTTAGGTTCACTTATTTTTAAACATATGCTAGACTTACGTGTCTATACATACAAGGCATGAAGCTTCATTCATCATTTGTTTAAGTGATTCATATCTTACTAAGATTATGTAGTACAAGACTTATGCATCTTGTATGTATGCTAAGATCTCGATATCAATCTAAGTAGGTAGCATTATTTTTGAATATTTAATTTACGTATCACTTATGTATCAACACGGAATTTGGGAAAGGGAACCTGGTTTAAAATCCCTTGGACGACACTTTACATTTTTCTTTTTTTTTAATTCCAGTGCATGTGACATTGGGACCCTAGATCAAGCCCCAACATTCACCATATCTTTTTTAGTTATATCCTCTGAAATTTCTCTTTCTTAGCTGAGGGGTTGTGGGATCAAACTCCCACATCCCCTTTTTTTCTATTTCTCCTTGTCTTTTTTGAGTTGACTATGAGGTTTTGGGATCAAACCCCCACAACCTCCCTTTATATTTCTTTATTTTCCTCCTTAAATTAACCTAAGAGGTCGTGGGTTCGATTTCTACACGCCTCCCCCTTTATTTTTCTTTTATTCTCCTTCTTAAAATTTGCCTAATAGGTCGTGGGTTCGATTCACACAAGACTCCCCCTTTATTTTTCTTTTATATACATCCTGAATCTGCCAAGAGGTTGTGGGTTCGATTCCCACAGTCCTCCCCCTTTAGTTTTTTTATTCTCCTCCTTAATCTGCCTAAGAGGTCATGGGTGCAATTCCCACACGCCTCCCCCTTTATTATTCTTTTATTCTCCTCCTTAAATCTGATTGAGAGGTGGTGGGTTCAAATCCCACTCCTCTCATTTTTTTATTTTTTTTAAGTTACATTCTCCATCTAATACCATGGTTCGAATCCCCTTCACCACATTTCTTTTTACTTTTTAATTCCATGGTTTTTAACATGGTGAGGTCACAGGTTCAATCCTCCATGACCTCACTTGTTTTAATACATTTTTTTTCAACATTTTGAACCCTCAAATTCATCACTAGAAGCTGGAAATTTTCTTTTAATTTTTCAGCATCCTTTCATCAAGTTACACCTTACTTCTTAGGGCAATTTTGAGTGCATTTAGAAAGTTTTAGTTGCGTTTTCATGGATTCGTTTAGACAAGAGATTATCCCTCAAATCAGTCACATTCAACTCATATGAACATCACATTTACATCAACATGTGTACATGATATATAAAGCACTAGCATTCCATTTCAAGTCTTAAACCATGAACAATAGCCATAGCAACACACACATACCCACGTAATTATATTTTTGGGAACATCAACATAAGTCAGATAATTCCAAACATACATACAAACACATAATCATCACAAAAACATATTTCATACCTAGTATTCTACCATCAAACATAACCAACATATGATTCAATGGGAGCTGGTTAAAGGGACATGAAACGGGGAACAATCCTTATTATTGGATTAAATTCGTTTGTACCTTAGGGGGTCTCTTGGGAAAGGGTCCAAGATGGAAGATAACCCATACGTGTTTTACGTTAAAATCTTTACTTTCGATCCAAAAACTTTACCCAGGATCACATCTAAGCCTCCTCAATATCAACTCCACTCGAATGACAACCTCCCTTAGACTAGTGTGCGATTAAAGTTTGTTTTCTTGTGATTTTGTGTGAATACTTCAAGAGTGAAGAACTTGGTTTATTTTCCTGATTTTGTATATTATTTTTGAAGAGAAAAAACTTGAGAAAGAATAAGAGAGATTGAGCGTGAGAGTGGAGTAAAAAAAAAGAGAGAGTGGGAGTTGTAGGACGCTTAGGAGTCTAGTTTTAAGACTTAGTCAATAAGGTTTTGTTTATTGAATAAAAATCTAATTTTTATTTTATTTGAAATCAGATAATTAATAATAGTTATTAATTAATTACATTAATTCAATAGCTTAAATAAAATTACTTGAATTCATTGCTTCCACCGAGGTTTGAACCTGGGTGGAGCAAGACTTCACTTCAAGAGCCCAATTTCGGCCCTCTCTCCCCAATATACCCCTACACCTTATTAATTAAATAACTAATTGTATATTTAGGGTTATTACGATACTACCCTTAGCCTAGAAAAAGACTTTTTTACCCCTAGACCCTCCAAACCTAAGATTTTCCCTTTTTAAGTCTTGTAAAGGCTCCTACAAGTAAATCTTTGTGTTCGAGAGCCCTACATTGTTGGACCCAACCTTTCCAAGCTCAACTAACTTCAAAAGTTAATTGTCCTGGATGTAGAAAGGGTTCCGAGGTCAGGTTCAATGCGCATCAATCCAGGTGAACCCTGGTCTAATCATAGGCTTTCTTGACAAATTAAGCATTTCATATCTTATCCATTTTTAGGGTTGTTACATTATTACCCCCCCCCCCCCCCATTAGGAACATTCATCAAAGAATGACACTACTGTTTATTATCAATAAGTAAGTCATCTATAGAACGTACACATGCATAGGTAATCCTATACTCCCCATTAGTGATTATCTGCTTCACATATTAACATGATGGTGCACATCCCTGTAACCTAGTAGTAGTTTTACATTAATAGACTAAGGAACTCTATCCTAAAATAGTCTCATCAAATCATACAACATAAGTTAACATATAAATCACACAAATAAGAACTCTTAATGATGTGTCAATCATACTAACCTCATACTAGTGCAGACACACCATACATAGTCAAAAACTTTAAGGACTAATTAAGCCTACTAACCCGAGACTTCACCAGAGGTGCCTTCCCCTGCACCCCTAGACTTGAGTGCAAAGAATCGTTTCCTCCTTGGTGCCTCTTTACTTGGACCATTAGACTGAACTCTCTCCTTCCGTTGTTCTAGACTTTTCATAATTGGACAATCCTTCACCATGTGACCCGGTTTTCCACAACTATGACAAGAGTTAGTGCCCATCATACACTTTTCTACATGTAGTTTGCAGCACTTTTTGCAAGGTGGTCTCTCCTGAGTTGTAAGGTTTTACGAACTTGAGGGAGTAATCCTTAACTAACATCGAGCCCTACATAAGGCTGATGAATTCCTCAACCTTAGCCTCCTTCATCTATATGGGAAATAACTGCTCTAGAAAAGCCATCTTGAAAAGATCAAAAGTAATAGGACCTTCTTCTAAAGCCCTGCTATCTTGCAACACTTTATACTAGGATTGAGCTACATCCCTTAGCTGGTAGGATGCCAACTAAGATTTCTCCACATCAATCAAACACAATAGCCTAAGATTGTAAAATTCTAGCTTGGTTCATCTGTACATACGTTGTCCTTACTTCTCCATCTGTCAACCAAGCAGGGTTAACATGCATCTCTATTCCAGCAACGGGTGCCTAGGAAGAAACCTGAATTACCCCAGCACCTTCTCCTCCAAACTCTCTGCCTGATTTTCTTCTTATATTCATCTTTTGGTAACTTCAAGATTTGATGTTAGACATGCTCTTAACACCAAGAAATCCGACATTAGATAAGGCACGATAATATTAGAAGAAGGGAAATTTTCCTACGCATCATGCAATCTCTAATCCATGATAGTGGTGCACTTCACTACCATGACTTAAACTACTCAATGTGGTTGATGTGAACTTATTATCCTCAAAATTTAACCTAGCGCTCAGATACAAACTTTGTCAAGATTGGAGTCTAGACCCTAAACGAGATCGGCGCCGTTGACCTCTCAAAGGTTGCTGACAAGCCTACTTACATCATTCTTACTTCGTCTAGGTTAATTTTAGCGGAAAATTTGAAACTTTTTGTTTCTTAACATGCCTACTAAACATTCTACTGTATACATAATTTTCACCATCAACTATCTAACATTAAGATCATCAAATGAAAGAAACAGTTTATTATAACGATAAAGATATACTTTAAAAAATAGCACCAATACAATGTCTGAACAAAACGGGAAAGAAACTCTAGTGGAACATAATCCAATAGCTCAATCCTGCAACTAAGCTAGAATGTAAATGGGCAAGCATCCTTGAAAGCATGAGGGCCTACCAAGTCCGGATGAATGCTTGACGTTCGAATAGATGCACTGTTGATCCTGTAGCTCTTACGTCCACCTGTGCCTGCACCTAAAAGTTTAGAGTTGTATAGGGTTATTACACACTTGTACTAAGTATGGGTATATGCAAGCACACACCAAGTGTGGCATAAGTAAGAATATCTCGTTCCTAGCAACATGATTATAGTGGGTCAAGTCAGTGACGTGCCAAATTGACATTAGGAAAGTGAGTGAACTTTCCAAATTTTTATTAGGAAAGCTTATGAGCTTTCAAAATTTTGATTAGCAAAGTGATGCCATGAGAGTAACATGCATCATTATACTTAACATTTTACACACAGCACACAAGAGCGTACACATAGCACATATCATAATTCCTATAACACATAATGTTGTTCATATAATTCATTCGTATGCCATGAGACCTTGGAATCGTGGACTTGACATTAAGACTTTCCAAAAATGAGGGCTGAACATATGGGACCTCAACTAGGGAGTCTACTTTAGAAAACACAAAGTCTGCTTCGTTCATTCATGCGTACTTCATTTCATTTCATTCATGGGCCAGTGTAAACAACAACTATACCTAGGATGTAGTTTAACACATTCATAGGGTTCGTTAAGCAATGAAAAAGAATGACCTAATGTCATTACTTGAATCTAACTTACCTCTTGATTATACTATCCCAACACCTTTGGTATCATATGTTTTATTATGTGCATCATTTAAGGCTGGCATCATTCATTCATTGGGTATTTTAATTTTAATCGACATAGACCATGTGAGCATCGTGAAATTCAATGTCATGAAACCCCACACCAAAAAGAGGTGTAATCACAGGCCAAAGTGACCCAAAACATGCTAGGGTACATGGGAATTGAACCACGCCAGATCCCTATATTGGCAGTGTAGGTTTGAAGAATAGGATATATAAGGAGACCCATACCCGTCTTGTCGGACAGTCTCATCTAATGAGAGTTACGTGAACCTCCGCCCTTCTCAAAAAAATGCATCACCGCTCATAGCTTGTCTTTCGGTGCTCAGTATAAAGTTTCATTACATTGAACTCATACTTCGTGGAAGTTGGCTTCTAGTATGAGCACATCATAGCTCAAAAGGTGATTTCTCATCTCATTATTAGTATTAAGTGTGTTAATCTCAATATTTTTATTAGAGTGTTCATAGAGACTAGTATCTTCATTAACTTTACACTCTCATAGCTGAGTACTTTTTTGTAACATTTACTTAGGCTCATTTGAGATTGCTCTCATATTTTACATTAGCCTCATATAATGTTGTCACCACATTCATTGATATTAGCACATTTTCTCTTCATAACTACTCACCCCATTTTACGTGAATGTTGATTTCATCATATGCCAATGCACTTGGCCATTTAGTGTGTTTCACACTCTTACTTAACCCTTCTAGGTTTTCATAATTTCATTGTTCATTTAATCATCTCTTTGTTCATTTCATCATTTCATTGTTCATTTCATCAGTTTATTGTTCATTTCATTAATGTGCCAATGCACTTGGCCATATAGTGTGTTTTACCCTCTTACTTAACCCTTCCAGGGTTACATAATTTAATAACATGCATCTTAGGTTCACTTATTTTAAAACGTATGATAGACTTATGGGTCAATATATACAAGTCATGAGGTGTCATTCAACGTTCATTGAAGTGATTCATATCTTCCTAATATTAAGTAGTACAAGACTTATGCATCTTGTATGAATGCTAAGATGTCGATTTCGATCTATGTAGGTAACATTATTCTTGAATATTCAATTCACGTATGACTTATGTATCACTACAAAATTTGGGCAAGGGAACGTGGTTTAAAGTACCTTGGACAACATTTTACATTTTTCTTTACACATTTGACATTGGGACCCTAGATCGAGCCCCAATATTCACCATTTCCTTTCTAGTTATATCCTTCGAAAATTCTCTTTCATGGCTGTGGGGTTGTGGGATCAAACCCCCACAAACCCTTTTATTTTTGCTTTCTATTTCTCCTTGTGTTTTTCGGGTTATGGGATCCCCCTTTAGTTTTCTTTTATTCTCCTCCTTAATATGCCTAAGATGTCCTGTGTTCGATTCCCACATGCCTCCCCATTTATTTTTCTTTTATTCTCCTCCTTAAATATAATTGAGAGGTAGTGGGTTCAAATCCTACTCCTCTCATTTCTTATTTCTCTTTTAAGTTACATTTTCCTGCCAATACAATGGTTTGAATCCCCTTCACCACATTACTTTTTACTTCTTTATTTTCATGGTTTTTAACATGGTGAGGTCACTGGTTGAATCCTCCATGACCTCACTTGTTTTAATTCATTTTTTTCAACATTTTCAACCCGCTTTGTTGATCGAAAATCCTCACTAGAAGCTGGAAATTTTGTTTTAATTTTTCCACACCCTTTCATGAAGTTACACCTTAGTTCTTAGGGGAATTTTGTAGTGCATTTAGAACGTTTTAGGTGCGTTTTCATGGATTCGTTTAGACAAGAGATTACCCTCAAATCAGCCACATTCAACTCATATTAACATCACATTTACATCAACATGTGTACATGAAATATAAAGAACTAGCATACCATTTAGACTCCTAAACCATGAACAACACTCAGGGCAACACACACATACACACATAATTACATTTTCGCAAACATCAACATAAGTCACATTACTCCAAAAATACATATAAACACATAATCATCACAAAAACACGTTTCATCCCTAGTTTTCTACCAGTAAACATAACAAACCAATGTTTTAAAGGGAGCTAGTGACAGGGACATGCAACGGGGAACAATCCTAGTTTTTGGAATAGATTTGTTTGAACCTTAGGGGGTCTCTTGGGAAAGGGACCAAGAGGGAAGAGAAATCATACCTTTTTGACGTTAATCTTGAATTTCTGCCCAAAAACTTCATCCAAGAAAACATATAAGCCTCCTTAATATTAACTCCACTCGAATGACAACCTCCCTTAGCCTAGTGTGCGAATAAAGTTTGTTTTCTTGTGATTTCGTGTGAGTACTTCAAGGGTGAAGAACTTGGTTTATTTTTATGCTTTTGTATATTATTTTGGCAGAGAAAAAACGTGAGATAGAATAAGAGATATTGAGCGTTAGAGTGGAGAGATAAAAGTGAGAGAGTGGGAGTTGTAGGAGGCTTAGGAGTCTAGTTTTAGGACTTAGTCAATAAGGTTTTGTTTGGTGAATAAAAATCTGATTTTTATTTTATTTTAAATCAATATAATGAATAATAATTATTAATTTATTACATTAATTTAATATCTTAAATAAAAAATAACGTTAATTCATTGCTTCCACCTAGGTTCGAACCCGGGTGAAGCAAGACTTCACTTCAAGAGCCCATTTTCGGCCCTCGCTATAAAAAATAACCCTCCAACTTATTAATTAAATAAGTAATTGTATATTTAGGGTTTTTAAGATACTTCCCTTAGGTTGAAAAAAATATCATTTTACCCCTAGACCCTCCAAACATAAGATTTTGCCTTTTTAAGTCCGGTAAAGACTCCTTCAAGTAAATCTTCGTATTCTAGAGCCCTACATGGCTGGAACCAACCTTTCGAAGATCAAATAACTCCCGAAGTTAGTTGTCTTGAATTTAACAAGGGTTTTGATGTCTGGTTCTACGCGCATCAATTTGAGTGTACCCTGGTCTAATCATAGGCATTCTTGACACATTAAGCATTTCTTATCTTATCAAATTTTAGGATTGTTACAGACAGTGCCTCATTGTCTCTAACATGCTCCATGTTAAATATTCTTTACAGTGTATTCTGAAAGAGGTGCAACGTATATAATACGAACTAACCTCAGCATCAATGGTTTTAACATTGTCCATCACTTAAGTCCATCAACGTATATAAAGAATGATGAAACAATTTTGTAAACATACATCGCACCATATCGTTGTTCAGGTATATCTTGCATGTACTTCACATCGAATGAAATGTTCAATCTTTCAAATCATCCATGTTATTGTCATAATACATGGACAAATACATTGGCATATGTTGAGCAAACTTTTGAATTTCCACTCTAACGAAACAATCATGTCAAGTTGTTGTGTATGAGCCATGTACATCAATGTGCCGTTCAACCAGTACCTAATTGTTCATCTTTTTCATATTAACTTGTATGAGTACTTTGTTGATTATATTCCATGGAATAGCATTCATCAAACATGTAGTCATTAATGTCATTTTCAATGTTTGCAACACAAGTTTTGCTTTCAACATTAGCATACGCGCCATAAATGTCAGCAATCATTGTGTTGAACAGGTAATCGACAATATAATTGTGTGTCCGTGTTGGTTGTTAATGGTGTACTTGTTTTTTTACGCTAGTAATACATAACCACATTGATAAGTTGTTATAAATTGATATCCTACAAATCGAAAATATATTACTTGTACGGTTAGCATTCAAAACTCAAAGTATTATTATATTCAGGATTCAAGCATTTATTAAAAATAATATATCAATATATCAAACAATGTAAGTATATAAATTTAGCATATGATAACGATAATCAAAAAAAGGAATGAACTAGTTATTAAAAAAATGAATATAGCAATGTAGAATACAATACTACATTGTTGACAAACACAAAAATGAATACATTGGACAAACTAGATGTATAAACAAAGTCTAGGTATCAAATTGTATACGTATTCATGTCAATTTTTTCCTGTAATACTTGAGGTTTAGTATTAACTCAAGAATTTTATTATAGAAATGCAATATTATTGTATTCAACTATACTTGTATTCCCTAATCAACTTTTATATTAGATGGAGTACTTATGTATCAAGATTTAACTGTATTCGCAAATCAACATTTTGACTTGTGCTCATGTAACAATATAAGTATTTATGTTTATCAAGACGGATACATGTTAACAGCGTTTTTAAGAAAAAAAATGAATACATTTCAATACTGTTGTTAAACAAAAAGATGGATACATTAGGCAAACAATAAACAAGATATAATTTATGGGTATCAAACGGTATATGTATTCTTCTATATAAAAATTTGAAAATGCCAAAAAACGTCAATCTTTTTTTGGTCATTATTTTCTGTAATACTTGAAATTTTTGTTAAATCAAGCCTTTTATTAAAAAAATATAGTATTAATTTGTCGAAGTATGCTTGAATTCCCTAATCAACCTTTTTAATTTGATAAAGTACTTATATATTCTGATTTAATTGTATTCACAGATCAGCATTTAAACTTGTGCTTATTTAATAATACAAATGTCAATGTCTATAGGTATTCTATTATATACAAAATAACAATCACATAACCCTCAATTCCCTTTTTGTTCATGCTCTTCTTGTACTCATTTTTAACAACTATATTCACGAGAAATCATTTTGTTTAACAATTCCAATACAAAAGGACAATCCATAATGATAATATTCATAGAATACATGTGTTGACATATAAAAGTAAATTACACTAAACTAAAAAAACATACAAATTTCAATCTCATTTTCCTCTTGTTCCTACCCGGGTACTTTTTGGCCATCCACTTGAATCAAGATTGTTGACTTTTCTCCTTTTTCCAAGATTAGTTTTCATTTATAATGGTTTTGAACCTTCTTTCCTCTTTACTAATTTTGTATGTTCGATTTCTAAAAGCAGATTTAAGGGTATGGTGTCATTTACCTTCTTTGTTCATCTTCTGTTCTCCATATCAACAATGGATCCTGCAATTTTAGCTTGTTGTTGAGTAATAAACAAATAAAAAGAAGGTAGTTCATCAACAATTTGTCAAAGAAATGTATAATTTTAGTACCGGTCCTCGTACCAATTTCAATCATTGAAACGGATAAAAAAATTCTTGAATCAAAATTCAACAAAAATATAGATGATTAAATATATAATATTTATAATAATGAGATAAAGAAGCAATTAGAAGAAACCTGATGGACACAAATCACAAAAATCACTTTAAATATTGGTGGAATCTACTAGCTATAACCTATGGGGCACGTAGTTATGGAACATGGATTTTGCTACTAGAAACCTTGACTTACTAGCGTGGAGGTTCCATATCATTAAACAACATCTATGTTGGGAACCATGACTTGCTAAACTTTAAGTTTCTCTTGTGGGAAGCCGGACATACTAAACGTGAAGCCCCCATTGTCATTTGTCATGCTCACTCAGTCCTAGGGTCAAACTCCCCTTTTAATTATATTAAAGCTTTTAATGCATTACTTTATAAAGAATAATTTAGGAGCTTGGTCCTTCACACATCATATAGCTCAAAGGTTTCTAAGTTGAGAATGTTCTTTTATCACATACCCTACTTAACATGAGAATGTCCTCCCACATATTCGTAAAATCATACATCATGTGTGTGTGCGTACGATGTGATATCTACCTTCACATAACACCTTTAATCACAAATGTTCATAACTTCATTAATCATATACTTACATGTATAGAAAAAGGTAATGATGCATAGGAGAACAACCCTTTCCTTAGTCATCATAAATCTACCCTACTAAATGTCATGCATGAAGTGTGTGTGTACATTGGTCAACATGATCACATAATGTCTATAACCTAACATTAAGGAAGCCACCCTCTAAAGATCATAACACATGTACAGCATTCCTCAAGTTTCAAGCCATACATACATATAAAGCATTAAGGACAATAGACTACACACACCCACATTGCATCATAGGAGACAAGAACATATTCATCATTAGAATAGAAGACTCCTAAGATACTTTGATTGCACATTCACATCGGGTTCACATATGTAAGGGTCATGATACAAGGGTATTCATCATCATCAGCAGTATATACCACACCTAACCCTAACATGATCATCACATAGACACAACATAAACTACACACCTAAATAATGCAACTAGTGTGGAAGAATATGCACATAACTTCACGTAACATCAATTCACTTAGACATGATACTAGTTTCAAGGCTAAATCCTTAAACATCATAAACATGAAATAATAATATCAATTCATATTGAATCTAATGTCTTCAAGCTCATGATCATAACACATAAACATGTACAAGAATGTAAACACCTCAATCATAAGTGGACTATACCAATCATGACAATTTAATATACATTCGAAGCTAATAAGACAAAATAGATCATGTTACCAAATATACAAGATAATGATCATATTTATAAATTCCCAACAATTAATAATCAATTTACATATTGGAAAATAGAACTAGGCAATTCATCATAATCTAAACATAATCTAATCATCATTTTATCAAGATCACAAGACTCACAACATATCATTATTTGAGAGAACAAAGAGAACATGGGTTCTTCATGGAATTGGATTGAAAATCATGTTTAAAAATAGATTAATCACATATTAAATATTAGAATGCTTTTGAAATCACTTTAACAATGAAACCATGGCTAGATTGAAAGATAAGATTTTGACTTAGAATCATGTTTGAAAAAGAATTGAAAGGATTCCTTAGATGGATAGTTAAGAAAGGATTAAGGATTAACATAATTTCTATATTAGAAATACCAAGAAATTCTGAGAAGAAAGCTCCTAGAATCCAACTCCATAACTTGTTATTAAGCTTGGTCTTCAATCAGGGTTTTGGGAGAGTTTGGTTCAAGAAGGAATGATTAGATGTGAATAATGAATCCTCAATTAGAGTTAAGACTTCTATACTAACTTAAAATACTTAAAAACACTTAAATTGAGTTAAGACTTCTATACTAACTTAAAATACTTAAAAACACTTAAATAAACCGTCTATATTTTAATTAGGACATGGGGTGAATTTTCTATTCACCCCTTTAATGGACAGCGTGCAGGCAGTGATGTTCCATGTCCAATAGATGGTGCTGTTTACTGACCATCATTTGAATGATGGTGTCGTGATGCACAACCATTGTTTGGGACAAAGACTTGAGTTATGGGGTCTGAGATCACACGTATAACTGATGAGCAATGTCCCCATTGACAGGGCATCACATCATTTCACCCACGAGGCGTCGACTGCAGTCGTCGATTGCACACTGCCTCGGCGTCTTTGGCCATATTTTTTATCATCCTCAAGGACCCTTTGGGTTTTACTTGTGGATTTATTCCCAAACTTTTTGAACGTAAATATGATCATACACAATTAAGGTACTTGCCTATCAATTTGAGCATCAAACAATATGTATAACATACCAAGGCACACTAGGACACACTAGCACACTAAGGTCTAACTTTTGAATGTCTCTAACATTCCTGGACGTTTAACCTCCGAAACACATCAAGTCAGTCATATAAGCTCTAAAACACTTACTTAACATGTAATTAACCTCTTTAGTCACATGTGAGGACCTAGACACTTTAGTTCATTTTGAGTGTCCTTACAGTGTTTGGTCGAGGTGACGACAAGTCTTAGAGGCCCCAGAGAGTATTCCTTACCTTTTGGTTTGTTTTAGTTATGAAATGAGGACAGTGCTTTTCTTTGAATTGTAGGTGGGGCAATATTCTCTATTGTAACTATTTTTTACTTCTTTATCGAGTCTAGTGTAGTTTTTTTATGGGTTCCTCAGAGTTTGCTTTTGGTAATTTTGATGAGGATTGTCCCTTTGAATCGAATAGGATTAGTTCATTGGTTTATGAAGTCTTAGAGTCATGTTAGTAGTGACAATTCCCTATGACGGATGTATGACGACTGTCTTAAGGGAAAATAAGTCACATAGAAGTGCAAGATTGAGAAACCTTATGAAGCCATGTCCAAATAAGTTTTTCATATGTAGTTATATTTTGAAAAATACAATATAGTGTGACCTTGTAACTAGCATGTTTTCTAAAGATTGACTAGAAATAAAATACAAACGGGCTTAATTGTGTAGTAATATTGTAATGTAACTTGTATGAGCATGTTAGTTCATATATCCTTATATGTATCATGATGCCATGTGACAAAGAATTGATTGGGTCCTTGTTAACTTTACATCTAGAACTTGCCTTGGTATTTTAATCATATGACTTTCTATAGAACTTAATTTACATTGAATAAATATAACTTATAAATCTAATTCACAGACCAACAACTCTTATGTTTGTGTAAAACACTGATTATGTTGTTATGGATTAGAAATATTGTACGCAACATAGAACATGTTCTGTCCATCTTCTTGAATTAGAAATCTTGTATGTGCAACTGCTAGTGTTTTGATTAGATCTTTTTATATAGAAAGGATTTTGTGGTGATTCTTATTATTTGAAAGATTAAGAAATGTACCTACATTTTTCGTGAAGGTTATAAAGTCCAGCTTCGCCATTTTTATTTCAAATCTAAGTTACGACATGAAATATTAGGCTTTCAAGAATCATTGTTCTAGGTGGATTGTTGTATTTGTAAAGGCTAAGCATACTTGTGATGATTATCCTATTTTACTTCCACATTGTTGAGATACTATGAATTAAATAAGTTATTAAATTGTATTTTTAAGGTTGTATATACTCGTGAACAGGTTAGGGACATTCATATGTAGGTTGGTCTACCGTTTGAACTCTTGAACTGGTGTTAGACTATTTCTTGTGTAAAGAATTGATGTTTGTTTATAAACTTGTATATCTAAAAGTTTATCTTCGTACGTTGGTTACCTCTTGTCACTTTGCATTGTCGTGTTTTTTTCATTTAAGACGTTAAAGACTCTTATGTAACTTGTCCACTTGTACGAATTGTTTGATGATCTGTCACTCTTGTTGGGACCTTGTCGTTCTTGTGTCTGCGACTTTGTAACTATTGGCATGCCTCTTGATTCAGATTATTTCCAATCTTTATCTAGAATTTTTAGTTCACCTTAATATGGGATTTTTCAATCTTAACTATGAATAAAAAAGCCATTATTATAGGTTCTTTGTTATTTTGATTACTGGCATTGATCCTTCTTGATACAGGGCGTCAACCCTCTTGATTCGTGCTCGTGCTTGGTATGACGACATGATATATATATTGGGTGAGTCTTGTAATTGAACCTTTTGGAAAATGGTGCTATGAGCATTATTTACATTTGGATCTTAAAATATCCAACTTTATACTGTTTGTGTATTGTTTAATTGATTTACTGATTATGTTTATGTGTTGTCCTTCACTTGGGAATGATTACTTGGTGAATTTTAGGGCTTTAGATCTATTGTTTTACACCACTAAGCTATAAGCTTAGAGATAGTTATTTTTATCATAGGAAATGTTCGAGTGGATGCTTGAGTTGGCCATTGAATATGGAAATTTTGAAATCCTTAAGGAAGACCACACTTGCATATAGGTTTATTTATTTTGTATAAACCTTGGGACTCATAAAATTTTGAGGGTTGATTTTGTCATGTCACCATAGGTTGTAATATAAGTATGGCGATACATTTTTATCTTTTTGGAATATATAAACCAAAGTCATGGAATATACTTCTTTACTATGTCATTTGACAGCTTGTGTGAAGAATGAAACGACTGATTTCTCTACACAAAATTGGTGATATTCTTGTTATTTCGTCCTTAAGTGTGAGAGTATATATGCATGAAAAGCTTGTCGATTATTTGTTTAACTGGTTTTGGGAGGGTTTTTCATCATAAATTAAAATTCTGTGTCATATCAACTTTGACCTCAAATAAATGTTTAAATGGGCATGATTCACATCCTTAACTAAATTATTCGTTATAACCCTAATCCCTCAACTAGATGAAAATCAATATGCCCTTTGTCAATCTCTTTTAAATGTAGCAAGTATTAAATAGGTTTCTTGTCAAGTTGTAGTATCTCTCGAAAAGGGTCGCTACAAGACTTGGTATGAGAGCCTAGGTTTGTGGTTCTAGGACTTTTGTTGTATATTACTTGTATAGTTATTTGCTTTAGAAAAGGTTCTATTTAGAGTATATGTGCACTTACATGGTTTGCCATATTCTTGTTGCATTTAGACTGCACATGCATTATTTACATGTCTCTAATGCAATGTGATATTCCCTTTTGAAGGAATCAAGTTATGGAATCTTCTTTTAACTGACCTATGGAAGCTACTTGTAAAGGTTTGGGTATCTCTGTTTCCGAACCTCATGCACTGGACATAGTTTGAGAACATGTCTCGAATGACTATGTTCCCCATATTAGTGAGTTTGAAGTGGGAGACAATCAGTGTGTAAGAGCTTGTTCAAATCCTCACATGAGTCATGGTACTCAAGCTATAAATCTGTCCTTTTTATCAAATGGTTGAATTCTAAATATAGAAGAAGTTAGTACAAATGAAAATAGATTTCGAAAGTCTTGACCAGATTTTGGTGGTCCATAAAAAAGGGGAGTGTTTGAAAATTCTAAGGCTTATAGTGATAACCCTTCATCGCAACAAAAGAAAAACACATAGAATTTTCTACATCTATTACTCCAAATTATGGCCAAGGCAAGCCTCACTTTCCCAATTGTCCTCAATGTGGAAACAAACATGTTGGTACTTGCAAGAGAGCCTATGGTGCATGTTTTAATTATGGGAGCTTTGATCATAAAGTGAAGGACTATCCTAAGCCTAATAATTTTCCTTCCTTGAAAATTGAAGGCTCGGTTCATAAGACTTTTGTTAATCCTCCTCAAACTAAAAAGGGTGCGAGACCTAAAAACACTCAAGCAACAAGTAAAAGTTGATCTAATGAAGCTAGTGGACAAAGGGGTACTTCACGCGCTTATGTTATGAGGCAGAGGGATGATCAAGATGAACATGAAGTGGTTGTCGGTAAATTTAACTTTTTTGGCTTGTGTGTGTTTACATTGTTTGACATTTGGTCTACACATTCCTATATTTGTTCATCACTTGTTCTTCCTGAAAATGTGAAATCTATAAGACTAAATGATAATGTGTTTTTCGAAAGTCCAGTGGGTTATCAAGTTGTGTGTAATCAATTTATCGTGATTGGCCCTTTATGATTCAAACCTAGTCTACCTTGCTGATTTGATTGAAATCCCTTCAAAGATTTTGATGTTGTTATTGGGATTGATTGGGTTTATAAATGTCATATAGTCGTAGATTATATGTCAAAGCATGTGACTTTTAAAGATCATACATGTTCACACATTATCGTACAAGGTGCAACATCATTGACATATAGTATTATTTCTACGGACTTGGCAAGAAAATTGATGCGTCAAGGCTGTAGGGCATACCTTGATCCCATAGTTGATACACAGTTAAAGAATCCTTTTATCAAGTACATAGTTATTGCATGTGATTTCAAGAAGTCTTCCTAGAAAACCTTCTTGCATTGCCCCCGAAAAGAGAGGTTGAATTTCTAATCGAGCTTATTCCTCGATCTACCCCTATTTTCATCACTTCTTATAGAATGGCTCAAGCAGAATTAAGAGATTAGAAATCTCAATTGCAATAACTTCTTGAGAATGATTTATTTGACCTAGTGTTTCTCCTTGGGGAGCACCTACTTTTTATTGTAAGGAAGAATGATGGCACTCTTAGGGTTTGTATTGACTATAGACAACTGAACAAAATAACAATAAACAATATATATCAACTACCAAGGATTAATGATTTGTTTGACAAATTGAAGGGTGCTAAAGTATTCTCAAATATTGATTTAAGGTCTAGATATCACAAACTACGTGTTAGAGAGAATGATATTCCTAAAACTGCTTTTAGAACTCGGTATGGTCAATATGAATTTTTGGTGATGCCATTCGAATTGACAAATGCTCATGTAGTATTCATGATCTAATGAATCGATTATTAAAATCTTATGTTGATATGTTTGTGGTTGTTTTTACTGATGATATTTTAATAATTTTCCAGAAGCAGTGAAGATCATGATAAAAACCTTCGAATTATTTTTCATATTTTGAAAAAGAAAAAACTTTTGTTTAACTTTCTCAGTGTGAATTTTTTATTGATAAACTGTATTTTCTGGGACATGTTGTATCAAGTGAAGGCGTGAAGGTGTATCCTTCTAAGATGCAAGCATTTGTTGAATAGAGACCTTCCAAAAGTACAGTTGAGGTAAGAAGTTTCTATGGCTTAGCAGGATATTATAGAAGATTAGTGAAAGGCTTCTCCATTATCGCCTCCCCTTTGACAATGCTCTTGTATAAGGAAGTAAAGTTTATATGGGATGGAAAATGTCAAGAGAGCTTTGAAACACTCAAATCCTGATGACTCAAGCGCCTATACTTTTTCTACCAATTAAAGGGAAAGAATATGTAGTGTATATTGATGCTTTTAACAATGCTCTAGGATGCATATAGATGCAAGAAGGAAAGGTAATATCTTATGCCTCTCGGAAATTAAAACCGTATCAATTGAATTATCCTATTATGATCTTGAACTTATATATATAGTGTTTGCTTTTGAAATATTATGACATTATTTGTATGAAGAGAAATATCATATATTAACTCATCACAAGAGCTTAAAGTACGTGGGTACTCAAAAGGAGCTAAACCCAAGACAACATACATGGCTTGAACTAAATAAGGGTTATGACTGCACGATTAATTATCATCCAGAAAAAGCTAATGCGGTTGTTGATTCCTTAAGTGAAAAATCCTTCGCAAGCATTTCTTTGATTTATTTGGCATTGCTGCTTGAGTTAAGATCCATGAATATTTGTTTTATACCTGATTCAAATGGTTAAATTTTTGCTAATTTCCAAGTAAAGCCAATTTACTTGAACGGGTGAAAAAACCACAAAAATTAGATTAGGAACTTCTAAAATTAACTAGAGAAGTCCAAAATAGGTAAAATCTTGATTTTACACTAACAAAGGATGGTGTCTTACTTTATCAAAGAAATTTATGTGTCCTTGATGATGACAAATTAAGGAGAGAAATATTGAAAGTAGCACATACTTCACCATATTTAATGCATATTAGAGGTACAAAGATGTACCAGACCATCAAAGAAAATCATTGGTGGAATGGTATGAAGAGAGACAATACGGAGTTCATTTCAAAAAAATTGTTTTCAAAAAGTAAAGTCAGAACATCAAGTCAGAGTTGGTTTACTACAACCATTGTCGATGCTGGAATGGAAATGGGAGAGAATTACTATGTATATTGTTTCTGGACTTCCTCGCACTCAGAGAAATCATGATGCAACATGGGTGATTGTTTATAGTCTAACCAAGAGCGTTCATTTGTTAGCAATCAAAATAGATTACTCACTTGAGAGTTTAGTCGAGTTGGACATTAATGATATTGTAAGACTACATGGGATCCTTGTGTCTATTATATATTATCGAGAACCAAGGTTTACATATAGATTTAGGGGAACCATTAAAGAAGCTTTGGGTACTAAGTTGAAATTTAGCACTTTGTTCCATCCCCAGAAAGACGGTCAGTCGAAAAGAATGATACAAATTATGGAGGATGTATTTCGAGCTTGCATTATTGAGTTTGAGTGTAGTTGGGAAAAATACTTGGCTTTGATAGAATTTTCTTACTATGATATCTACCAATCATGTATTGGAATGCCTTCCTATGAAGCCTTATATGGAGAAAATGATGGGCCCTTCTTTGTTTGAGTGAAATTGGTGAAAGAAAGCTTATTGGTCCTAAAATGATGGAGCAAATAGAGGACAAGATAAAAAAAATTATCAAGGATTGTTTAAAGATTTCTTCAGAAAGAAACAAGTTGTATGCTGATCTAAAAAGGCATGACATTGAATATCAAATTGGAGATAAATTATTCTTAAAGGTTTCTCCATTGAAAAAGATTATGAGATTTGGCCAAAAAGAAAAAATTAGTCCCCGATTCATTAGACCTAATGATATAACTGAAAGTGTTGGACCAGTTGCATATAAATTGGCTTTACCACCTGATTTAGACAAGATCCACAATGTCTTCAATGTTTCGATTTGTAGAAGATATTGTTCTAATCCATCTCATGTTCTTCCAGTTGAATCCATTGAGGTTAATCTTGACTTGACATATAATGTGGAACCTATTGTAATTCAAGCTCAGGAAATAAAGCAACTTAGGAACAAGAGAATCCCCTTAGTAAAAGTACTTTGGAGGAACTGTTCTGGGAAAAAACCTACCTGTGAGAGAGAAGAAGACATGATGACCCAACATCCGCACTTTTTTTGGGACTAGTTTAATGTAAATTTCGAGATGATATTTTTGTAAGGGGGGAGTTTTGTAACACCCCAAAATACTAGACAAAGATTCGCATGTTGATACATTATTGCTTAATTACTATAATATGTTTTGCGATACTTACAACCTTTCTTAACATAAATGATATCTTAATTTAAGGTATTGTATGGGGTATTTGCATAATTTTACTAATTAAAATTCCATTTAAATTGAAAGTATTTGTGTCAAGTATATACATATAGGTGCATATATATGCATTTTGGGAAGCACACAATAATTTCCTGCAGCACCCTTTTAGTGATAGTTGTACTTATGAATAGCCTCACTTTTGAGACTATATTTTGACACCTCTTCTAGTGAATTTCGTCTCACCTAAAGTATAAGAACCTTAGAGAATTAATTAAAGAGTTGTTCTTCAAAATCCAGAGAAACACTAAATCCTTTTGTCTTGAATCAGACACACACATACACTTCCGCATTGTAAGTGATGAAATCTTCTTTTGAGTTGGGTAGTGTTTGGTATTTTAAGCATATCTCTTTCTATAAAAGTTAGTCTACAGTAAATAAATATGAGTTATAAATCTAATTCATTGACTAGCAACTCTTATGTTTATGTAAAACACTAATTTTGTTGTTATGAGTTTGAAATATTGGACGCAACATATAACAAGGTTTATCCAGCTTATGGAATTAGCAATCTTGTATATTCAACTATTAGTGTTTTGTTAGATCTTTTTTTACGAAAAGGATTTCACGGTAATTCTGCATTATTTGGAATCTTAAAAGATGTACCTACATATTTCATAAAGGTTATAAAGTCCAGTTTTGTCGTTTCCTATTCAAATTGATATTCTGACTTGAGATATTAGGCTGGCCAGAATAACTGTTCTAGGAAATAGTCTTATTTGAAAAGGCTAAGGATACTTGTGTTGATTATCTTTTTTTACTTCTAAATTATTTAGATACTAGGTATTAAATAAGTTATTTAATTGTATTTTTAAGGTTGTATATACTCGTAAACAAGTTGAGGATCTTCATAGGTTAGTTGGTCTACAGTTGAACTCTTGAAGTGGTGTTGGACAGTTTCTTTTCTAAAGAACTGAGGTTTGTATATAAACTTGTACTTGTAAAATTTTTATTTGCTGGAATATCTTGAAATTTTATCTTGGTACCTTGGTTACCTTTTTACCTTTTGTCACTTTGCATCATCATGTTGTTCTCATTTACGACGTTAAAGACTCTTGTGTAACTTGCACACTTGTACAGATTGTTTGAGCACCTGGCACTATTGTTGGGACCTTGTCCTTCTTGTGGCTGTGAATTATTCACTATTGGTATGCTTCTTGATTTGGATTATTTGCCATCTTGACTCTACAATTTTAGTTCGTCTTACTTATTGGAGTTCCCATTTTAAGTATGTACCAGAAAGTCATTTTTAATATGGTTCTTGGTTCTCTTGATTATTGGTCTTTGAGCTTTCATGATACGGTGCGTCGACCCTTCTTAGTACCCGCTCATGCTTGGTGTGAGATATGATGTATATATTGGACGAGTCTTGTTATTGAACCTCTTGGAAAATGATGGTATGAGCATTATTGACATTTGGATATTTAAGTATGTAACTTGATACTCTTTGTGTATTGTTTGCTTGATTTACTGATTTTGATTCAATTATGCTGGCCTTGACTTGAGAATGATAACTTTGTGAATCTCAGGGCTCCGGATCTATTTTTCTTACACAACTAAGTTATATGCTTAGCGATAGTTGTTCTATCATAGGGAATGTTCGAGAGGACACTTGTAGTTGGCCATTGAAGATGGAGATTTTGCAAGCGTCAAGGAAGATCACACATGCATATAGGCATATATATTTTGTATAAACTTGGGACTTGTACATGATCTGTGTGTTGTATATTTACATGAAATTTTGAGAGCTGATTTGATCATGTCACCATTGTTATAATTTATGTATGGATATACGTTTTTATCTTTTTGGGGTGTATAAACCAAAGTCTTGTAATATATTAATTTACTATATGTTTTGAATGTTTGTGTCAAGCATGAACCGTATGATTTTTCTACATGAAAGTTGGTAATAATGATGTTATTTTGTCCTTAAGTGTAGGGATAATATATGCATCAAAAGCTCATCGGATATTTCCTTATCAGATTTTGGGAGTATTTTTCATCATTAGTTAAAATTCCATGTCATATCAATTTTGACCTCAAACAAATGTTTGAATGGGAAAGATGCATATCATTAACTAAATTATTCGTTATGAACCTAAACCATTAATTAGATTAAAATTAGTATGCCTTTCGTTAATCTCATATTGCAAGTATTAAATTAGGTTTCTTGTCAAGTTGTAGTATCTCTCAGAAGTCACTACAATGAGTAGCTAAACTCCCTAGTTATGCGGCTATAGCTAAGAATGGAATGATGAATATTTGATCATTTATGAATTAATTCTTCGTTTTCAATACAAGATACTTCTATATTCTAATTTTATTATTTTATGCTTGCGCACCATAAGATAAATCTATTGCCTTATCTAAAATTAGGAGAGGAAAGGTTCTCTAGACCACAGAATATAGAGAGCTCGATCGACCTATTGATTGAGGTTATTTTTGTTTAGGAATTACACTTGGATTAACAACATTCTTGGTTACGAAATAGAAAGAAATATAAATACTCGCCACTTAGTCTATTTATCCCCGCTTAGCGATGTAGTTAGGTAGCTAACTAGAGTAGGTGACTCGAGGTGTATAACCCGACTCATATAATTAACCATGTAAACCAATAACTTGACAACTGAAATTACTTCTAAGACAATAATATGATACATTATATTCATTATATGTTGCAACCCTTGAAGTTCTTGTAAACTTGCTAGAAATAGTATATCAAAATCATTCATTATTGTTTAATTTTATTAATTAGTTATTAGTAGTTAACAATATACCACCAAATCTTCAAAGGTTAAAATTTACTTTTAGTGTAAGATTAAGTGAATATAAATTGGTCATATGTCCCTTGGGAATGATAACTCATATCTAAACAAATATATACCACTTGAGCAACCACATACACTTTTGTGTATTTCGGAAGCAACAAAGTTTGACAGAGAAAAAGGCAGTGATGACTAAGAAATTTGTTCCCATACCTAGACCTCCATTTCTCTACCCACAAAGATTGTTGAAGGAAACCGAAGAAGGAAAATACCGCAGGTTTACCACTATGTTGAAATAGCTTTCCATAAATGTTCCAATGATAGAAGCTTTGGATAAAAATATTGTGCATGCTATGTTTATGAATGACATGGTTAAAATAAGATATTTGTGAGTTTTGAAGATGATGATAAGTTTCAACATTGTAGTGATATTGCTACAAGGTATCTTGTGTAGAAAAAGAAAGATTCTGGTGCTTTCACTATCCCATGTACCATGAGGTTATTGCACTTTGCTAAGGAATTTTGTGATCTTGGTGCTACAGTTAATATCATGCCATTATGCATTTATAAGAAGTCGAGATTTGAAGATCCAAAACCAACTGGTGCAGTTTCATTTCAAATAGAACTGTGAAAAGGCCTATTGGTGTACTCCATGATGTTCTAGTAAAAGTGTAGTCATTTATTTTTCGGGTTGATTTAATTATTCTTGATTGTAAGGTTGACTTTGAGGTTCCCATTATTCTAAGGATAACCATTTCTTTCCATGGGGCATGCTTTCGTTCATATGGAGAAAGGACATATGATGTTTAGACTTAGCAATGAAGAAGCAATTTTTAAAATTGTAGTTCCATAAAGCATAGTGGTTAGCTTCAATTGGTATCTTCTATAACATACGGAGTTGAGAGTGGTTCTAAAGTGCAAATTAAGGAGAGTTAGGGTTTTGAGGCGTTGGCAGCATTCATGATAAACATTAAGTGTGATTGCATTAAAGAGTATGATTAGCTAGTGGCCTCAATTGGTAAGTTCAATTATCGTTCGAAGCTAAGAAATCTGAGTTGGATATGAAAAATCATGAGTCTCCATCCGCCAGAGAAAATGTTGACAAGGCACGTAAATTAGAGCTCAAGGATCTATCCCCACATTTGAGGTATGCATTCTTGGGTAAAGATGACAGTCTCGTATTCATTAGTGTGGTGGATCTTAATGGGCGTCAAGTAGAGTGTTTGGTATAAGTGTTAAAGTGGTTCAAGCAAGCTATTGGGTGGACTATGATTGTCATTATTGGGATCCCCCCTCGGTATTTGTTCTCGAAAAATCTAGCTCATGTTTTATCATAAGCCTAGTATTGACCAATTGAGGAAATTAAATTTTCCCATGCAATAGGTCATTAAAAAAGAGATCATGAAATGGTTGGACGCAAGAGTTATATATCCCAGAGCAGATAGTAGTTAGGTAACCCTTGTTTGGTGTGTGCCTAACAAGGGTGGTATTATCATTGTCCCTAATGAGAGAAACGAGTTTGTCCCGCTGCGGCCAATTACAAGATGAAGAGTTTGCATGGACTAACACAGCTTCAATGCTTGGATACAGAAGAAAAACTTTTCTATGCTCTTCATGGAACAAATGTTGGATAGACTTGCAAGAATGGTTTGGTATTGATTTCTTGATGATTATTCAGGCTACAAACGAATCTTTATAGGTCCAAAATAACACGAGAAAACCACCTTCACTTGTCCCTACGGGACCTTCGCCTTTAAATGCAATCCATTTGGGTTGTGCAATTCTCCAACAACTTTTCAGCATTGTATAAGTCAAATTTCTCCGACACAGTTGAGGACACTATTGAGGTGTTCATGGATGATTTCTCGATAGTTGGAAACTCTTTTGATAGATGTTTAGATAATTTGGCCGAGAAACTGAAAAGGTGTGAAGATAGTAACATAGTGGTGAATTGGGAGAAGTATCACGTTATGGTCAAAGAAGGTATGGTGTTAGGGCTTCAGATTTCTCTGACAGGTATTGAGGTGGATAGAGCAAACGTTGAGGTAATATAAAAGATACCCCAAACTATCTCCATTAATGGTGTGAGATGTTTTCTTGGGCATACGAGAGTCTATATGAAGTTCATAAAAGATTTTTTGAAAATTGCTCATCCATTGTGCAAACTTCTTTAATAAGAGCGTAAGTTTAATTTTTATGATGTTTTTCTAATATTATTCGGAGAGTTAAAGAATAAGTTTGTCTAGCCCCAATTATTATTTCTTGAGATTGAGGAAAGACTTTGAGGTAATGTGTGATGCAAGTGGGGTAGCGCTTAGCGTGTTATTGGAACAATGGAATGAAAAGATACTTCATCATATTTACAATGTAAGTAAAGCTCTAAAGACAACCCAAAAGAATTAAGATATGGCTAAGCAAGATCTTCTAACAATGGTATTTGCATTCGAGAAATTTTGATCTTATTGTATTGGTACTGAGGTCATTGTGAAATCTAACTATTCGACATTGAGGTTTTTGATGGACAAGAAAGATTCAAAATTGTGACTGATTAGGTGGTTTTAGTTGTTATAAGAAATTGATTTTTTGATGAAAGACTGCAAGGGACAAAGAACCAAGTAGACAATCACTTGTATAGGTTTTAAGGTGAAGCTTTGCTCAAGCTGGGTGATAAGGCTGAGATTAATTATGGGTGCCCACATGAAAAATCATTGGTTGCTTCTCCTGATCTTATTCCTTGGTTTTCTGACTTTGCTAATTATTTGACAAGCGATTTGTCCCCCTGGATTTTTCTTTCAATCAAAGGAAGAAGATTATGGATGATGTGAAAAAGTTCTTTTAGGATGAGTCGTATTTGTTTGCTGATGGGATTATTTAGTGTTGTGTGCCTTAGGTTGAGATATTGAGTGTTCTTGAGGTGTTTCATTCATGGACCGTTAGTGGGAAGCATTGTGGTGTGTGGATTGTGCAGAAGATTCTGCAGTGTGTATACTATAGGCCTACCATCCACAAAGATTCTAATGACTTTGCCAAGTCCTGTGACAGTTGCCAAAGAGAAGGTGGGATTTCTAAGCGGCAAGAGTTTCCTATGAATCCAATTATGATAATTGAGTTATTTTATGTATGGCGCATTGATTTTATGGGGACATTCTTGAGTTCATATTGGGTTAAGTATATTCTTTTTGCGGTTGATTATGTATCAAAATGGGTGGAGGCAATCTCACTCCCACACAATGAAGGAAAGAGTGTCACCGCATTCTTGAAAAAATGTCTTATCCATATTTGGCACCCCAAGGGCTATCATCAATGATGGAGATCACCACTTTTGCAATAAGTTGTTTAAAGCATTGCTTGAGAAATATGGTGTCTACCACAATGTAGTCATTCTGTACAATCAATAGACTAGTGGAAAAGTTAAGGTGTCCATCAAAGGGATAAAGAAAATCTTGGCGAAGATTGTGAATGCAATTATAACGGATTAGTCAAGGAATATTAATGATTCTTTATGGGCCTATCCAATGCATACACGACTCCCATAGGTATATCTCCATACCAACTCATATATTGGAAGTCTTGCCATTTGCCGATAGAGCTAGAGCATAAGGCTATGTTGGTAATGAAGAAGATAAACTTAGATTGGGTGCCACATCAACTTAAAGAGTGAATGACTTGAATTTGCTTGATGAGTTTCGTCTAAAAGCCTATGAAAGTGCAGCCTTGTATAAAAGAAGATGAAGAAGTACCATGATCAAAGGATTGAAAAGAATGAGCTTGCTTCTATTCAACTCTAGGTTTGCGCTTATTTTTGGGCAAGCTTAAGTCCAAATGGTTAGAGCCATTTTTACTCAAGCAAGTGTTCCCACATGGAGCTGTGGAGTCTAAAACTGTGAGGGAACAAGGTTCAAGGTGAATGGGCAGAGGATCAAGTTGTATCTGGGGAATGCAGAAAGTGTGCAAGAAATGATTGACACCGACCATATTGATGAAGTATGAGTAACAAGAGGCTTGAATCATGTCATGACGTTTAATCAAGAGCTTATTGGGAGGCATCCCAAGGTGTAAATTCTAGCCAACAATATGTTTAACACTTAAGTTGAGTAGTTTTCTTTTTTTATTTTATTGTTTGTACAAAATTAATGAGCCATCATGTGTTTTAATGTTGAATAGATATAGCATAAGCTACTTGTCTATAAAGTATCAAGAAAGTACAAAAAAGAATGGCCTAATGGTTGATACATGTGCAGGTGCGCAAGGCAAAATATTTTTTTAAAAAAGGTTTGGTGCAGAGGTCTATGAATACCATAGACGGTCGGTAAATCAGTCTATAGACCATAAATGATGCTCACAGATCCAAGACAAACTCCTAATATTTTATATGTGTGGAGGTGATCTACGGTCCCGACCTATGGACCCTAAGCAGGGTCTTGTAGGTGTAAACCCTAGAGTGATTGAACCGCAGATTTCTTCTAATTGAAAAACCCCCGAATTTCAAATCATTTCTCACTTCTTCTAAAATCTCTAACAAATCCTCAAAAATCCCTAAATTCACTCATTTCCACCATCAATGCATAATCAATCACAATTAAAACACCCCCCATGTTACACTGTCTCACCCTTTCCCTAAATTCAATTAAACTCCCATTATCAATGAATTCTGGCGTCCTAGTGCTGTTTAACTAGGTGATTTGTGTTCTTGAATTTTTATTTGTTGTGTCAACATACAATCACATTACTCCTCTTTGCTTGAAAGGTAATAGAATTTCCCCTTACTCTGAATTTTGATTAATAGATTAAACAGTGAAAGTCAAAAGTTGAATCTTGACCTTTGTTAGATGATCGTCCATAAATGTATATTTAAAATTGTAGTATAAAAACCCTTGGTAAGATGGTGAGTGATTGTGTGTAAACTCTAACATTAAATCAGTAAAACGAATGGTCTGTATGTAAGTATTGACATAGGGTTCCGTATTGTGTTATGAAATCATTTTTGTGGAACCCTTGGAATGAAAAACTAGCATGCATTTTGTTGAAATGTATGATAAGACTCGGATAGTATCGAAATTGGCCTAAAAAAGGTTTTGAAATATGGCACAATCTGACACCTAACACTGATCTCGTCTAGTGACCCCATCTACGGATCGGAATTCAAGTTTAATTCTATAGATCAGGTCCTTAAAGAGAGGAACTTGTAAGAATTCATTATGTATGAGACTACTAAGGTGGACCGTGGTCTGCAAATCGATGTACGGACCACTTTGCATCACGTAGTTTTCATAAAAGATTGTCTTGTGGTACCTCAAACCTACGGAGGAAATATATGGACCGTAAGTCTACCTATGAACCGTAGGTCCCCCACCATAGGAGGGCAGTGTAGCAAGTTGTATAAAAGTTTTACATTTTTGCTTTTAGTTCTAAAATTATTTCAGTTGTGTCTTGGGCTTATTTGGGTACTAACAATTCCTTTATAGGTAGGATGACACCCAAGAAGGCAAAAATTCGTATAGGTGGTCCAAATCAACTCGACCTTCTTGAAAATTGGTTTTGAATGATCCGTAGGGTGAAGATGACCTTAAATATGCCCTACCATTGGAAAGACTCCTACTAGAGTAGCCCGGGAAAATCGAATCGAGCCAAAGAAGGTGAACTCTAAAGTAATTACTTCCTCCCAGTCTGATAAGGAGGATACAATGATCGGGTAACCAAAAAGGTCTACTTCGGTTCCTACAAAATTTTTGTTATTGGGTCTATTTTATAATATACTACCGGTTACAGCGCCCGAAATTAAGATTCCTCCACTGATGAGGTCACTAGCTCAGTAGCAGTCCAATCCCTCTGAACGATCAATTGGATCCTATGGTTGGGGAGCTGAACCAATGGTGCATCAGCTGGCAATAGCAAATCTACCGAGGTGCAAAAATGATGAATGCAAAGGAGAAAATAGTGTGAACCATCAAGAAGGATCATAGAGTTCTCTCCGGGAGTCTATATACATTTCTAGACATTCATTGTTTATTTCAATGGCACAAATATGATTGGATGGGTCGTGATGGAACATAAAATGATGAGATTGTGCAAAAGTTCTATGCTTCCTACGTGGCCATAATTTAAGGGTCGATACACAAAAAGGTCAAGCCCACAACCCAGTACTCCCACACTTCCACCATGGTCCGAGGTTTTTCGATGGACATCTCTGATAACACCATCACCAGATTCCTCTACCGGCCCAACCCTCATCATAGTTGGGAAAGCAATACTTTTGATTTTGACAATAGGTGGGACATTGTGCAGAATTGGGCCTTTACACTAAATGTGGAAAAGTAGGAGGCTACTCTACTATGGCTGGCGAGGCATATAGTGAGACAGTTGAGTGGGTTGCTTCACCACTGGTGGGAAGAATGAAAGCAGCCCTCACTTTGGTGGATAAGTTCTTTTGGATATTGTTCTGCAATAGTATATCACCAACTATGAAGGACAATTTCGTCATCTGGGGTAAAGTAATCATGGTTGCTCAACTGGTTGCCAGAATTGAGATCGACTTCCCTCCATTGCTATTGGCGGAGATACATGAAAAGGAAATAAGAACATCAACCACTTACCAATTCCCACATATGATTTTTTAGCTATGCAGATATGTTGGAGTGCCCGTTTAACACTCTGACAAACTGGTGCATTGCTGGATATTGTGCTAATACTGGATGAGGCTAATCTTGTTTCACCACGCAGAAGGCCTCGAGCTTATGTGCCTTTGGGAAATAATCTAGTAGATATTGTAGAGTAAATGCAAGGATATTGATCGACATCCAACACTGATGATGTACTCACTTTCTCTTCACATGCACCTATTCAGGCTTCAATCTCATCTAGAGCCACTGTGATTCCACTAGGGTGACCGTAAAAATTGAAGGATCATATGGCTTCCCTACTGCACCACATTAAGCCCATGATGCAAAAGTTGATTTCCGAGTCTGAAGAGATAGTTGAGAAAAGGATGGAGGCGGTAACGTACCAAAAGGTCCAAGCATTTCATAAGTGGCTCGATGCATTTGAGTTGAGAGATTTAGAGAAGCCAGCACCCACCATTGATATGTCCTTTTTAACGATCGAGCTTCCCGGTCTCAAAGATGATGTTGGCTCCATCCTTGACACCTAGTTTTTAAGCAACTAGATACTCCCTCTGCACTGCGTGATGACTCACTCATTGGTGCTCTATTTTGTGGAGATGATCCGGAGGATAAATCTGATCCCGCACGTTCTCGAGGTAAGAGGTACTGATCTAGTAAAAAATTTGAGCGCACAGAGGAAAAAAAGTCCAGTGAAAAGAAACGTTGGATGGCGAAAAAGGCAAAGAAAGACTCCACTCTTGATGAGCAGTTGAGTAATAGAGAGTCCGAGAGATGGTTGTTTTGGCATCAAGTTCCATGCCCGTTACTACTATGGTGGAAGATGTGATAACTACAGATGGTACGGTGATACTAGGAGATATAACTACTGAGGGTGTTGTGACTAAAAAAGTGGGCACTACTAAGAATGGCCTCACCGTTGTAGCGGAGTCCGAGAAACCGGACCAATGTACTTGTAACGGATGGTTTGGCATTATGCGTCCCATGTTTTTTTCACCCAAATCCATGACCTTTTATCGCTTTTGTGTGCATTGGGTACAATTGCACCTATTTTTATTTGGGTGGGGTAAATGGATTATTATTGATAGTGCGAATTATGAGTAAACCAACTCAAAGTCTAGTCTTGGGGGTTTTTCGCATGTGTTCTTTTCCCCTAGAGAGACTGCTTTGTTTATGTTGAATCGGCATGTGTTAGGATTGTCTGTGTAGGAGCTTGAGAAAGAATAGAGAATGATGGGATAGTGATTTGATTATAAAAATCATGTCCAAATATTTTGAAATATGGGCTAAAATCTGTTGGCTAGAAAAAGTTGAATGTGTTGGCTCTGAGTATGACATGATAATGAATGAAATTTATATCTCATTACATAAGCTCTAAGTTGAATCAGGAAATCTAAAAACCTGAAAATGAAACAATGTAGCAAGAGTGTGTGACATAAATCGAATGTTCAAACAGTGTTGTGACAATCTAGAACTTATACGGTTAGTCATGCAAAGATAAGCCACTATAGAGTTTTGAAAGCGATCATAGGCCCTTGTTCTAAAAAGTCCACTAAATGCTTAAATGAATCCAACCAAATGACATAAATATTCCCGTAGATCCAAATGCTTTGAGCCTTAATCTGACTACTTCATTCAAACGCCCCTAACTAACCTTCCCACAATCTATTGTGTTAGTCCCAGTCCCTCATTGGACATGTGCACTTTGACTTAGGCTAAACGACTAGGTTAAGGGTGAATAATGTAAAAGTGAGATCAATCTTGGCCCTGAGCCTACATCAGGTACTTTACACCTCAACTAATGGAAAATCAATAAGTCGAGGGTGGCTAAGAAAGAGGGAATCAAAAGAAAAATGGGTATGAAAATATTTTGGTGTTGAAAAAGAAAAATAATAATACCGAAGAGGTCAAAAAGTCACTAAAAGTACCCAAAAGTACCACACCTAAACCATAAGCCTATGTAACAAGCCGAGAAAGTCCTATAGTGATCATAGAACCTAGTTGGAGAGTCTAGGCAGTGAAAATAGGGGCAAGCCTATGGTATTGAGCACTAACTATGACTTGAAATTACTTCTGAGCATGAGTGTTAAAAGGACCTTTGTACTAAAAATTAATATTGATGTTGTAAAAAAGAGGTTTCGTTCGGAGTAAGGGCACTGATGAAATTCTCGAAGAGTTGGTACCTTGGTGATAGAAAAAAGTGCATGTTGTGTGTTGAGTGGTGAATCTTTGTCATACTTGGATCCGCACAAATTATTTTGTTGAGTCCATAAGAAACAATTTACACACATAAAGAGTGTCGGGATATATATCCATATGATTTCTTGTGTTTGAATTTCTTGCTTCTATACATGTGTTGTTTAGAGTCTTAGTGTGTAGCTTAAGGACAAACAATGATTTTAAGTTGAGAGTGTTGATGTACAATGAGTTTACGACATTTGTAATATATTTCACTTTAAAGTTATGTGTCTCTAGAGCCATTTTGCATGGGTTTTTATGTTTTTTCTTGTAATTACATGAAATAAGTTCAGATGTGGAGAAATGAAGACACATGAGATAGAAGTGCAGAAAAAAAAGACCTACAAAGGCAACATACAGACCGTAGGTCGAGTTCTACCCCGTAGATGATGATCTTACAAGGGCAGGGCAGGCATTGCTGTAGATTGGGGAAAACATGACAAAGTGTTGAACCACGATAGTGATTGAACGGACCGTACTGCTGCTGCATCGAAGTTACTAGAGAAGGGGTTCCAATACCTGATGCTGAAAATCCTAAATGTGGGAAGATGGAAGGGAGTTAGCAACCGTTATTTGACTTACGGTTCATACGCTGGATCGTAGAAACTAGTAGAAATTTTAAAGACTTTGGAGACTAAAATTTTGCCTATGTCTTAAGCCACGGAAAGGACCTATGGACCGGATGTGAGTCTCATAGATACGCGTCTAAAATAATTAGTTCCTTATTTTGTTTCCTTATTAATTTAGGATTTGTTTTTCTATATATAGGGTATGTAAACCTCATTTTTGGGGTTAGAAACTATTGTTATTGTTTTTTTATTGCTCTTGGGGATTAATCTTGAAAACTTTTGGTAATTGTTCATTTCAAAAGAACGCTTTGAGGATTTTGGCAATGCAATCAAAGTTCAGATTCTAGGTTTATTCCTATTATGAGTAAGTTCGTGGTTCTTTCATCTAAAACTATGAATTGTGTTCTTGCAAATATGGATAACTAAATCCACAACAAGGGTTGTGAGAACCATGAGTGATAAACAAAGTATGATTAGTGAATAAGCAATCCATTAATAGTGTTGTTGCATGCATTGATAATTCTTTTGTTTAGAAATCTTCTTAAAATGGTGGGCAATGTTAGAACTCGCCTTGTTGCTACTTACCGGACCAAATATATAGTTAATAAGAAAGGAATTATAAACATAGGTTTAGTGTGATATTGTCTAATAGTCTAGTGTCGATTAATGTAGGTGTAAAAACTATGTCATGCATCGATGTAACGTCTAATATAAGGTAAACGTAAGGGTTGGTAAATTTACACACGTAGTCGAACAATGGTGCGGTGTGAAATTCTTTAGATGTCCGACCAAGGATTTAAAGATACATAACTTACCACTTTGCATGTTATACACTAGGAAGGGATTGATATTTCTAGGAATACCGAGTTATGAGCTTATAGGGAACACTTATGCCGTAGTTTCTTTCTCATCTTGATAACAACAAAAGTTTGAATCTTGGTCACTAATTACTTACTTAATTTTCCATATTTGTTTCAGAAATTCCCTCTTTAATTACTAGTTTCTGGAAATACATTGGCTAAATGAATAAATATGTTATTTAAAGTTAACTCTAAACCATTTTCCTCGTGGGATCGACCCCGACCTACAAGTTTGATTCTTTAATTGATAAAGATATATTATACTTCCTAAGGGAGGCGCAGTTTGAAAATCATGTCAAACAACAATTACAGGCAGAATATTAACACGTCAGAGTCAAAGTAGCAATTTAGAGCTCACTAGCACAATAATTAGATCTCTAGACCATTTTCAGTTGTATTCTTCATTACCTTTTCTTCTCCAAATTAGAACACCAAATTAACGACATAGCGTACATTTCTGAATCAACTATTAACAAGTGGAGTCCTATGCAATAGTCAATAACAACAAAATAAAGTATGCATGCTCAGCATAAAACCCAGAGATTCACTACACCAATCTTTTCAAACCCCAAATAACCTCAACCAAATCCCAACCAAATGTATTAAAACTATTAAATACATAAAAAAAAATATATGTAATACAGTCTTATGTTTGTTCAATATAAGTATAATAACTTTAACTCACTGCTTCCAATCATCATCCTATACGTTCATCCAATAATTACATTTAGCGTCATGTTTTCACTTGATAAGTAATAAGAGGTTAAAATTTAAAACCTTAACTAAAACTTGGTGGAGCTTGCAGTACTTTATCATGTATTGTCAATGACAAACAGTCTCCTTAAACACAATACGTTGAACCAAAAAGAAACAATTTGAAATTTGTTATGCAATAATTGAACCAACGTTACACTTATTTATCTAACAGTTAATTACCTATCTGGACTTCTTATTCTTTTACAGATTCATATGCATAATAAACACCCACAAACAAATCATTTCTAAGATTCCAGAAAAAAAAAACATAAGAAAATACTTCAAAAACAGCCCAACATTGCATAACTACCAAAGTACAATTTTCCAGTCGTTTATTCGTGTTCTTGATTCTATAATGTGGCTATAAATTGGAATCACTCAGTAAAATGAAGGTGAGAATTATTACCTACAAACAGAAGAAACCCCATGTAAAAAAGAGACCCCCTCACCTCCATGAATCCTTCAAATCACAATGAACAAGGAATAAAGAAGTAACACAATCTCTATGAACGTTCCGAGGAAGAAACTAAGTTGAAATCTTGTCCATATTTTCTTGGATGATTGGGTAACTCTAGAAAGGATTTAGGAAAGTTTTTTTTCCTATATTGGTCGAGAAAAATGAGATTAAACGAAGGAGAATCAGATCATATACGGCTAAAAAGACATAGGATCTAGGGTCCCACCTTCACATGCCTGCTTGTGCAGTCTCACTAAAATGTGGATGTCTCTAAATTTTGAAGTTGTATGGACAAATGGTTTTCTACACTCGAACGTAGACTCGTAGAACTTAGATTCCATATATTGGGGTTCTTCTAAATCTTTATATATTGGGAGAAAAGCTCCGAGAAATTTAACCAAAATTTCAGTAGGTGTATCAAAGAAACTTATTCTAACCTTTGCAACTTTTATTTCCAAACTTGCTTTACTATAAAACTTAACTAACGATCATTGGTCGAATATATCACCTCATAAAAAATACTTATTGGCATATAAGACACTCTTTGTCTTATCCCCAAAGGTACCGGTTAACTTAAATGTTCCAAGCGGGCGGGGTGTTAGAGTAGACATTCATTAATTTAGACTTGTTTATGAAAAGAAAACCCTTGACCCATAACATTAGTGTTATTCTTTCATTTTTACCTCCCCTTTGCAAAATAATTTTCCTTACGTGATACACCAATTTGTATAAGTTTCATATACTCATGCAATACTATGTCTTATATGCGAAAGAATCGTGGGGTCTCACATTCTCCCCTCCTTAAGAAAATTCATCATCGAATGGATTCAAATAATCTGTTGTTCATATTATGCTACTATGCGATTTGAAAATTTATAATTGATACGCCCGCAAATCTGAAACTTAGTTTTGAAAACCCTCTTAGAAGGATGTGCTTATCTAGATCGTGACAAACCATATAAACTGCATTTTTGAGGTACTTAAAATCCAATTAAGTTAATATAGATGAATAGTTGTAAAATATTGAAGCACAACTCAACTTAAGTCATCAATAGTTTGGGGTACTTATTCCTTATATACTCATAGGCTTCTCAAGTAATTTCCTCAAAATTATTATTCCACCGTAACACTTTCACATAAACCACTTCTTTAATGAAAAACTTTCTTACATGCCAATCAAACCTAGACACTTACACCTCAGCAAATTACATGTCCTTAGTTACATGAATGTACTCAGCCCGCATAATCCGTGAAGTGTTCCCAATGAACTTCTACCCAAACATAGACGGAACACTAGATGGATCGCTTCAGATTCAAAAGGCATATCAAGCTCGTATGCAACCCTGTCAATCCTCCAAGTAATCTTATATGGCCCTAAATACCTTAGAATCAAGTTATCCCGACTTCTAGTTCTTGAAGTATCACATGATACCCTTCCTAGGCAATATTTTCCAGAAAACACAATCTTCTAGTTCAAACTCTAAGTCTCATAATGAAAATTGGGAACGGAAATCAAATTATCTTTTCTCGGTAGTCGAGACTTGTATAACAAGGCTTCAAAAAATACATGCCCATATAGATAACAAAGTCAAGCATCTCTCTATATACCATCTACAAATTCTGATGACCAGTAATCTTTACTATAAAGCCTCGATAATTCCTCTTGAATATAAAGGAAAAATCAAAGAACGATTTAGATTTCATACATACTTATAACTCAGCTTTGTAGAACGAACTCTAAATTGAATGAAATGTAACCAATTCTAAATGTCCTATAGGGACTCCTTTGGACACAGTCTGCTCTAATACCAAGTTTATTACACCCCAAACTAGGGTAGGCATGGCTGGCACTTGATACCTTATGCAATCGAGTTAACCACTGAAACAAATATGCTCAACTATAAACCTAAATGGTTGGGTAGCATGACATGTAAAATACTACAACTTGATCAACTCATATACACAAAGGTAGGAAAGACAAGAAAACAAAGTAATAGCTAGCAGACGAGGCCAGAATTTAGGACATAAACACATACAGACATATCGTTATATGCCAAGCCTATATGGCTAGAAACTGAAAGTTGCAAAAATAAACCATAATACTATGTCCATAATAGAATCTATGAGATACATAAGAAGAATCGGGATAAGTCCTCGATTATAGCCAAACAATACGACAAAAGTAAACATCCTCTAAAACCCCTAGGATAAGATGGAACTTACCAACTCACAATTGAACTTAATCCTAACAGGTGGGTTGTTAGAGTTCATTCTTGTACCTGCTCACACAAACAAAAAGCAATCTTCACAAGCAAAGAGACATTATTACGGATAAAAATGTACTGGTAAGTTGATATACCGTGGTTTCACGGTATTATTAATGTTTTTTCCTTAAGTTTAGTGTGTGTCCAAAAGCCTTTTTGTATTAATTTTTAGGTAAGTTTCTCTTCATTTGCAGGAAATCTTTCTAAAGATGAACGCGAATGTTTTTTAGCAAGAAATGCAGAAAAGTACCTTCTACGGAGCTTATGACGATACGTCGTGCCTATGACAGTTCGTAGGTGTCATCGTAGAGAAGTTGTTGAAGGAAGATGGGGAAGTTTGACCAAGTGTGGAGCTATTAAGTGCGTGACGGACCAATGTAGCCATGACGGTCCGTTTTGCTGGTTCGTCATGAAGATCAGATAAGTAGTCCCAGTACCCCAATTCCAAGAGTTTAAGTGTTATGGAACGGAGACCCTCGACGAACCGTTGTGCCTACGACAATCCGTCATACCTGCCATCGAGGGTAATGAAAAGAGCAGCAAAAGAATTTGCAAATTAAGGAACGACGGAGTCCATGACGTCCCGTCGGGACCACGACGACCCATCGCGGGATTCGTTGACCCTGCCGTGTTTTGACAGAATTTCAGAAAATAGAGTCGTTCTTTGATTAGGATTTTGTTTCTTATAAATAGTTCGAAAAACCTCGTTTTTGGGGTTATACTCTTGGTTATTAGACACTTTTATGATATATTCTTTGTGAGTAGATTATTTTGATTATAACACTTTGGATTGTTACACTTTTCTCCGGAGTTGATTGTTGGTGATTTTGTCGATTAATCAAGTAAATTTTTGGATTTTATTCTTTCTCGTTGAGGTAAGTGCATGAATTCTTATAGCATATATATGAATATTGTGATTATTACTATGGGTAACTAAACTTCATAACTAGGGTTGTGGGAAACATAGGCTAATAATGAGGTAAAACCTAACTAAAATAACAATTCTAGAATAGTGTCTTGCATGTATTGATAATTCTTTCGCTTAGAAGTATGTTTTACGGATGACCAACGTTAGAACTCGCCTAAATGCTAGTTGCCGGACCAAGGAGGTAGATAATAGGAAATGAATTATCAACATAGATATAGTGTATATTATCTAATAGGCTAGTATTGATTGGTACAAGGTAATAACTTAGTCAAATATCGAATACGATGATTAATATGAGGTAAAGGTAAGGGTTGGTATAGCAACACACGTAGCCAGCCCAAGGTGCGGAGTGAAATTTTCTAGATGCTGGACCAAGGATTTAGAAATACATAACTTATCACTTTGCATGCAAGATACTAGGAAAGAATTGCTATAGTTAGAATTATCAAGTGAGGAACCTATGGGGAACACGTAAACCCTAGTTACTTTTATTAATTGATTAAACTCCAACATTTGAATCTGTTAGTTTTCTCCTTTAGTTAGCTAGTTATTTTCATTCATTTAGAAATAAAAACCCCCTCTTTTATTGTGTATGATTTCCAAGGAAATAATTGACTAAATAGTAGTCATAATAGATTGAAGTTTAAGTCTTAACTATTTTCCTCGTGGGAACGATCCTAACCTCATTATTTAGGTTCTTTACTTGATACGACCGATTTACTTCTTATTTGAGAAGTAAGTTTGAGCGTATCAAATGTTGGTGCCGTTGTCGGGGAAAGTAGATTTTAGATTAAATTAAACTTATTACTAAAATTAAGTCAATATTTTCTTAATTTACTTGTTTATTGTTTTTTATTTTTGTTGAACTATCTTCCTTATATGCCAAATACACGGAGAGGAAGAGAACCCTTATTTCCCTACGATCACGAATTAGAGAGTACACTATGCAATATGAAACAAAACTTGGGTATTAATGATGATGATCCAAACCAAAACATCCCAGCTCCGGTTGATGTTCATGGTCAGTTGTTACCCGATGCTCTAGGTGAAAAAAAATAGAGGGGGAAAAATCCCGCTCCATGGCCCCAAGAATACTACAGACGCTATGACAATATAGCAGACACTGATTGGCCACTTGTCTTGCCCCCTCTACCACCAGGTCACACCTTTCTTCTAACTAGTAGCCTGATGCAAATGCTCACTGCTAGAGGTTTGTTATTAGGGCTACCGTCTGAGGTCCACGTGCTCATATAGCTAAGGTAAGGGCAGTGTGTAAAAGTTGTGTAGGGAGGCCTGACTTGGACTTGGATGTAATTGGTCTAAGAGTGTTTCCTCTCTCACTGACGGGAGAGGCTGCTATTTGGTTCACTAAGCTCCCTTATAACTCAATTTTCACTTGGAAGCAACTAAGGGACGTTTTCTTAGCACGCTACTACCCGGTCTCCAACAAACTAAACCACATAGACAGAGTGAACAACTTTGTGGCACTACCAGGAGAATAAGTTAGTAGTTCTTGGGATAGATTCACCTCGTTTTTGAGAAGCTTCCCCAATCACCGCATAGTTGATGAGTCACTGAAGGAATACTTCTATCGGGGACAGGATGATAATAATAAAGCGGTGTTGGATACTATAGCGGGTGGTTCTTATGGGGAGTGACCTTATGTTGAGATTGCTGAAAACTTAGAGAAAATATCCTGGAACAATAAAGCTTGGAGTACTAGGAAGTCAAATACTGGGAGAAACACCTTTGTAGTACAATCCACTCACAACCCAGCCACAGATGAGATTCGTGAAGAGATGGCTTAGATGAGAACTGTTCTTGGGTTGGTATCAAAAAAATCACTGGGGTGCAGAAAAGATAAATGTAGTCAACAACTTGTCTAAACAACCACCACAAAATGACGAATGTTATTATGTGGAGGATTCCTATGCAGTAAACGAGCAGGCGGGGGGTTTTTGATCGAGTGCCCAAGGGTCAAATAAGGATAATTGGCGCCAAGGTCAAGGGAACCAAGGTCGAATCTATGGTAACTATAAGTGTAAGGGTCATTATGTTCGAGATGGAAACTACGACCGCGACAACAACTTCAACAGGGGTAACTATGGTAACAGAAATGATAGGAATGGGCCCTATGTCCCTCCTAAAAATCGTGAAGTTACTCCTAGGGATGGTGGAGATAGTATGGCGCAAGTTGAAGATAAGTTACATGAGGAGGTTTGATGCTAATGATGAGCACATTAAAGAGATAAAAAGTTATTTAGCGGGTATTGGGCAGAAATTCGATACACATGCAATTTGATTAAGTAGATCGAGTTGCAAATGTCCCAATTATTTGCGACTGTGAACACACAGCAACTGGGCACTCTTCCTGGCAACACTGTCCAAAATGCGAAAAATGATGCACACTTTATGGCAATAACTACTCGGGGTGATAAGAATACCATTGACCCACCTATGCCGTCTAATGAGGAAAAGGTGAGAAAGGATAATGATAAGGTGGTAGAGGGTAGTGGTGAAGCAGAAGATAGCACTGGACAAGATGCAAAAGTACCTATAAAGGTAATTCCCATGCCTAGACCCCCTCCCCTTTAATCAAAGATTAGTGAAAAAGACCGCGGATTGTAAATATCGGCGTTTTATAACAATGTTGAAGCAGCTTTCTATCAATATCCCTTTGGTAGAAGCTCTAGAACAAATGTTCGGTTATGCCAAGTTTATGAAGGATCTAATTACAAAGAAAAGATCGGTCACTTTCAAGGATGATGGTAGAATGCAGCGTTGCAGTGCTATTACAATAAGATCTCTCGTACAAAATAAAGAAGACCCGAGTGCATTCACTATTCCTTGTACAGTCGGGTTATTACATTTTGTGAAAGCATTATGTGATCTTGGGGCAAGCATAAATCTCATGCCCCTCTCGATTTACAAGAAGTTGGGTTTGGGTGACCCTAATCCCACTGCAATGCGGCTACTAATGGTCGATCGAACAGTGAAAAGGCATATACGGATACTCCACGATCTGCTGGTAAAAGTGGAGTTGTTCATATTTCCGGCATGTTGAATAGGCGAATGGACAACGCATAAAAACCTATTTCGGGAATGCTGAAATAGGCGAATGAAGTGATTGAGGCATACCATATTGATGAAGTTTGAGTAATCAAGTGTCCTCTGTCATGCCGCGACGTTAAATCAGGTGCTTGTTGGGCGGCAACCCAATACTTATAGTTTTTCTTTCTAGTAATGGTAGCATTTTCTACTAATGGGTTTTAAATTTGCAGGCATACCACCAGTAAATTCTACAGAAAATCACTCTGCAACAGCACTGACGGATCCATCGGCGGCCCGTCACGAACGCGATGGACCATCACATGATTCTGTCGTGCTAGGTACGTCTTTAAATTATTTTCAAAGCTAGGGCATATGCGACGGAACCAACGAAGGACCTTCACGACTATGATGGACCGTCGTCAGGGACTCATCGCGTCATTAATGAAGCGTACCCGACCCGACTCGGCTAGGGTTTTGTAAAAATTCTTAACATTTAAAAAACCCACCCCTTCATTTCACCAATTTCCTTCCCTCTTCCTCCCATTTCCCTCCCTTTTCAACTTCCAATTTCCTACCTCTCTTTCAACCGATCATTTTCCCAAATTTCTAAAATCCACTCTCTACTAGTCGGAGTCTGATGTTGTGGTTTTCTACTTGATCACAAAGTATTTTCCTCGCTTGTTTTTCTCAAATTCTCAGGTATGTATCTCTTATTTCTACCCATTTATATTGCATTTTTGTTTATCAATTAGTATTAACCTATTTCTTATTGATGGGTTCTTTATTTAATACATATTATGTCTTACCTAGGTTAAGAATCCTAAAAATTGCCTTGTTAAAAGTCTAGAAATAGGTGCTTTAGCATTGCTAGTTTACTAGGTATTTGGGTTAGACACATGTAGGTTTAAACACCAAAAATTCAATTTGAGTCATAGGGGATGATTGTGGCATCCCAAGTTCTGTCACTGAATGACAGAACGAGACCCAGATGACGGACCGTCGTTCCCATGACGGATCATCATAGGGTCCGTCCCAACATCCCTAATACCCCACTGTCCAATTTTCTCCAAGTGTCCACCAACAGACACATGCGACGGATCGTCGTTCCCACGATGGTCCGTCCTGCACAACCGTTCTGGTTGTCAGAGACCCTATTCCTAAGGGTCTCTCACTTTTTCTAAGTGTCCTCCAATGGACACATGCGATGGACCGTCATTCCCACGACGGTCCGTCATGCACAACCGTTCTTGTTGTCACAGACCCTATTCCTAAGGGTCTCTCACTTTTTCTACGTGTCCTCTTACGGATATTTATGATGGACCATCATACCCTCGATGGTCCGTCCTGCATAACCGTCATGACGGTCCGAGACCCCTTTCCTAAGGGTCTCCAACTTTTACCAAGTGTCTTTTTACGGACATTTACGATGGACCATCACACACTCGATGGTGCGTCCTGCATAACCATCATGACGGTCAGAGACCCCTCTCCTAAAGGTCTCCATACTTTTTTGAAGTGTCCCACGACGTACATCGACGATGTATCGTCATCATCACAACGATCCATCCTGGTTATCCGTCACAACTGTTAGAGACTTTCCTTCAGGGGAGTCCATATAAAAATAGTTTAAGTAATACATGACGGACCCCATGACGGTTTGTTGTACTCAGATGAGCCATCACCTGGTCCGTCGTGTTTCACTATTACTATAGAAATGTCATTACATCTTGACTCTTTTATTTATTTTGTGTCGTTTTGGTTGTCTTGTTTGCTCCTTCTAGTACTAAAATTGATTCTTTACAGGTACTATCTATTATGGAACAAAAACAAGATCAAGTCTACGCACATGGGCGATCAAAGTCTGTCGCCCCGTCTACCCGCTTGGTCATTAGCTATGATGATGAGCGTGACAGCGAGTACGTGCCCCCAATCACTTCCACCCTATCCCGAGCTGCACGTGCTGCAAGAGCCACACCCAAAAGGTGGCGTCCGGCGTAGTCACTGCCTCCCAGTCTGATGAGGAGTGCACACTGACCGGCACACCTTCTGGGTCAGCTACTCATGAAGAAGGAGATTCTGGTTCCTTAGGAGTTTCGTGGTTGGAGGAAGCCTCCGGATCTGCTGAGGTCCCTGCAGCCACCACAGCTACACAGTCTGCCTTGTCTGATGAGGTTAACAGTTCAAAATCCACATCCGACTCACCGACTCGTGCTCTCACCCAGGTGGCCGACCAGCCCAATCGGTGATGTGTGGACGAACAGTATCAAGTTTATTCAGACGCAAAGTTTCTAAATGATAAAGGATTCATGACACGGACCCTTACATTGGAGAGGCGGGTCCTTACAAGAAGTCTCCTGACTATGCCAGAGATCCACAATCTCTTCACTAGACACCTACTGGAGTGGATAGCGCATTTGTTTGGCTGTTATAGTAAAGAGTTGGTCCGAGAGTTCTATGTCTCCTACGTGGCTACTCTCAGATCACAGATTGATAGGAGGGTTGCCCCCACAAAACAGGCCTTACTGGAGCATGTCCGAGTACGTGGCATTCAGGTTGATATCTCTCTGCCTGCTATCCGCTGGTATCTATCCGGCAAGGATGTTGATTCCAAACGGATCCCTCTTACTACGGAGTTTGACTACCATAACAAATTATCAAAGATGGCCAATTCTTGCGTGAGCCATCCCTGAGAGAGACCACCAAGAGGTGGATGGCCCTACACTTGTCTATTAATGAAGAGGGTGTAGAATGGGTAATCGAGTCGAAGGGATCCATCAAGAAGGCTAACCTGACCTTCACGGCAAAGTTCTTATGGTTGATTGTCCGCCACAACCTTTCCCCCACAGCCGCTGATAATGTAGTCACATAGGATCGTGCAGTACTGATGGAGGCGATGATAGCCAGGTTTGAGGTGGACTTTGCTTTGCTTTTACAGGCGGTCATGCACGAGAAGGCTTTTAAGGTCACAACTACTTACCCTTTCCCTTGCATGATATTTTCTTTATGTAGGTCCGTAGGTCTGCCCATCTAGAACATTGATCAGCTCATGATCCCGCTGGGCACTTTTAATATCGGCCTCATCAGGGATGAGGCTAATGAGTTGGCTCCACGCAAAGTGCCACGTCCAGAGTTGCCTCCACTTGGTGACAATCTGGCTGATACGGTAGCACAGAATCGCACGGCTACGCAGGCTGCTTCAAGTGACACTACCTCGGTGAAGTCCATCCCAGGTAGTAGCACTGCCCTAAGCTCCTCTCGCTCATCCCCTTTCCCCGCTCTGGTCCCGCTTGCTAGGTTCTAGAAACTAGAAGCACAAATGGCTACACTTCTGCATCACATACAGCCTTGGATGCAGAGGTCTATTGCTAAGGCAGAAGAGCGCTTGGAGTGGAGAATGGTCCAGCATACAGAGCGGAAGATCGTTGAGGTTCATCAGCTCTTGGATGCTTTTGAGTTGCAGGTGCTAGACCTGCCAGCCCCTCAGGTTAATGTGTCGAACCTTCAGGCTGCGGTCGAGAGTCTTTGCACAGACATTGATATAATCCTAGAGGCTAGATTGCCTGAGTCAAAGGCCCCTTCTTTAGAGCCTGCTGAGGATACAGTGATGGCGGCCTTATTCGCCACTTCTGAGATTCCACCACCTCCCCCTCAAGAGAATGCCAAAAGGCGTAGGGTTCGCGAGGAGGATGACGCTAGAGCACGGAAGAAGAAGCACCGTGAGATGGAGGATGTGAGGAGAGCCTCGCTTGCTGATGAGAACGCGCGTCGGATGAGGGTTGTATAGTTAGCTGTTGGGGCATCTAGCTCCAGAAATGTTGAGATAGCGGGAGGCACTGCTAATAGTAATGTTTTTGATGAGGACACTACTGAGGGTGTCCAAATTACAGAGGTAGTGGGTTCCGGGGAACCGGACCCACCAGCTTACTGATCATTGGCACTTTGCGCCCGAGCTTTTCTTCACCTACCACTCTCGTATTTCAATTTTGTTATGCAGTAGGGACAATTACATATCTTTTTGTTGGGGGTGGGGTAAATGGAAAGTGATTTCTAGGGTGAAGTCTGAGTAGCCCAATTCACTATCCTCTTTTAGGGTTTTCTTGCATGTGTTATTTTTTCCCAAGAGACTGATTATTTTTACTGTTGAACCGGCATGTCTATATATTGTGTACATAGTTTAACTCTGAAGCATGATGGCTAAAATGATATCCTGATGAAATGAAAATGATGTATGACTAGGCATAGTAGTTAATAAATGTGTGTCTCTAAGCATGGCATAAAATATACACCACTGCATGACCCCAAGTCCAAAATTCGGACTAGGTGTCTGATAATCTGGTAGAGTAATGAGATGTCAAGTGAGTGTGAGGAAGATTTGAATAGTCCACTATTTGTACTGAGCTAGAACTTGCCTGGTTACTCCTGCTAAAAGTAATCTATAATATACAATTAGGAAAGGATCATAGGCCCTTGTTCAATATAGCCCATTTTTAGCCTAAATAAAAAAGTAAATGAAATTAATCCTTCTTTGATCCAATTGATTTGAGCTTAAACTATACCTTTCTTTTTCACCCTAACTGATCTTTTCTGGGAATAAAGTGTTGTCCCTGGTCCCTCCATGGACATGTGCACCTCATCTTATGCCAAAAGCATAAGTTGAGGGTGGGTAATGCAGTAAACAAACATTTTATGTCCCTGATTCAACTTTGGGTATTGTGTACTTTGACTCATGGCAAAGTCATTAGTTGAGGGTGGCTATTATGATGAATGCTCTGGAAAGTGGGGTTGAAAGAACAAAGAGAGAGAAAGAACAAAAGTAAAGTGACTCAAGAATCAGTTGAAAGAAAAGTGAAATAAAAAAAATACAAGCAAGAAAAGAAGAGAGTCACTTACATAAACGAAGAAAGAAGGGAAAATAGAAAGGTGAAAGAATATGAGAAACTATGAGAAATAAAATGATAAAAAGTGGTGTGTTTAGCCTATATGTCAAGAAGGGACAAAAGTCACTAAAGTATACCTAAATATACCCTACCTGACCCTGAGCCTATGTTAAAAGCTAAAAAAAGTCCTGTCGTGATCCTAAAAGTTGTATAATGAGTTTAAAGTAGTGAAAACAAGGGCAAGATTATCGCAATATGCATGAATGAGTTGTGAATCTATTCTGAGAGTGAGTGTTGAAAAGTAATCCTTATACTCAAACTAAAATTATTATGTTAAAAATGAGGATATTGTTTTGTGGTGAGGACACTAATTGCAATACCAGAAATATTAGCACATCGGTGAGAAATTGAAGAGGATAGGTGTTAGTGCGTGGTGAGTCTGTGTCATGGTCTGATTCCACATAATTCAAGCCTAATAGTGATAGCATACATAAATATGATGAGACTGATCGGGATTAATAGCCAAATGATTTTGAAAGATAAAACATGGATACTATTGTACAAAGATTTTATAGTGAGTCATAGTGCGTCGCTTGAGGACAAACAACGAATTTAAGTTGAGGGTGTTGACATACCGTGGTTTCACGGTATTTTTAATGCTTTTTCCTTAAGTTTAGTGTGTGTCCAAAAGCCTTTTTTTATTAATTTTTATGTAAGTTTCTTTTTATTTGCAGGAAATCTATCTAAAGATGAACGCGGATGTTTTTGAGCAAGAAATGCTGAAAAAGTACCACCTACGGAGCTTGTGACGGTCCGTCGTGCCTGTGACGGTCTGTAGGTGGCATTGTAGTGAAGCTGCTGAAGGATGATTGAGAAGTCTGACCAAGTGTGGGGCTACGAAGTGCGTGACGAACCATAATATCTGTGACGGTCCGTCCTGCTAGTTCGTCATGAAGATAAGAGAAGTAGTCCAACACCCAAATTCTAAGAGTTCAAGTGTTATGGAACGGAGACCCTTGACGGGCTGTTGTGCCTGTGACGATCCGTCAATCCTGCCATCGAGGTAAATGAAGAGAGCAGCAGAAGAATTTACAAAGTATGGGATGACGGAGTCCATGACGGCCCATCGTGACCACGGTGACCCGTCGCAAGATCCATCGACCCAGCCGCATTTTGACAGATTTTCAGAAAATAGAGTCCTTCTTTGATTAGATTTTTGTTTTTTATAAATAGTTCAAAAAACCTCATTTTTGGGGTTAGACTCTTGGTTATTAGACACTTTTATGTTATATTCTTTGTGCGGAGATTATTTTGATTATTACACTTTGGATTGTTACACTTTTCTGTGGAGTTGATTGTTGGTGATTTTGTCGATTAATCAAGTAAATTTCTGGATTTTATTCTTTCTCATTGAAGTAAGTGCATGAATTCTTATATAATATATATGAATATCGTGATTATGACTATGGGTAACTAAATTCCATAACTAGGGTTGTGGGAACCATAGGCGAATAATGAGGTAAAACCTAACTAATATAACAATTCTAGAATAGTGTCTTTCATGTATTGATAATTCTTTCACTTAGAAGTCTTTTTAACGGATGGCCAAAATTAGAACTCACCTTAATGCTAATTTTCGGACCAAGGATGTAGATAATAGGAAAGAATTATCAACATAGATTTAGTGTATATTATCTAATAGGCTAGTATTTATTGCCCCCATAGGAATACTAGCTAGTAGATCGACATAGTTTCCATGTTTTATGTTTTGGTACTACCTTGGCAAGTAGTCCGCCTTCTTTCGGTGTAGGGTTTTATGACACAGGATTCCACACTAACTCATGTGATCTATGTTGTTTAGGAGAAAACCTTTCCAAAAGTAAAAACGAATTAAAGGACTTGAACTCCAACTTGGATAACCTAAGGGGTCTAGCTTAGTCCAGGTAGGGGTATGGGATTCTACTTAGACATTGCACTAGTTAGTCTTGAGGGTAGTCTTAGGAGGAGGTTCATATATGTTTATGTTAAGAGAATGTATGATTTATATATGTGATGACCATGTCATATTGTTGATATTATATCTTTATTAGTTCATTTATGAATATTCCTTGGTTTATAATGATAATATAAGATGCAATGTAAGCCCAAATACCATGATATCTAAAGTTGGACATTAGTCATATTTTCTTGTTGAGGATACTTCATTGAGTAAGGTTATGGGTCTTTGCTTGGTCATTGCACTTCTTGACTCAATAAGAACTTGTGAGTAGTTGTCTTGCTTGTTATGATATGTTTAACTCTTATTCATTCTTGTGATATTATTTCTTGATGTTAAGGTTGTAATAAACCATGATCCTAAGCGTGTTGGGATAAATATTACTTGTTGAGATAGTAAGCGTGTTTGGATGATCAATATGATTTACTTGACTTTGCATTCAGCCCAAAAAGAGGTAAAATAGCATGTTTTGATAAAAAAAATCCCTTTTAGCATGTTTTGCTTGTGTATGTGCATAAGATCTCATACTAAGTAAATGTGGAGTACTAACCCCATTTTCTTCCCTTGTCCCAAATATTTTAGGTTCCGGTCGTTGAATAGTTTGAAATGATATATCATTGAAGGCTTGGATTCTTCGTTTCATCCAAGTAGAGTAGGTCCTCAACTTTCGAGAGCAATTCCATCTTCTAGCATTGGACTTTGTTATGATCTTATTGACTCTATCATTCCTTTTCTTGTTATTTGAATATTGTACTTTCGTATGACCTATACATGGTCTTGTTAAATGGATGTAAGGGTTATGCCCATATTATGACATTCGTTTAGATGGTATGAGATGAGACAATTATTGAGGCTATTTCTATATATTAATATATATGCAATAAAAGTAGAAGGCTATGTAACCTTCCTATATGAAGGGTCTATGTATACACGATATGAATATATATTATGTGTATGTAGAGTCCTATGTAAACCTTCGAGTAGAGGAAGTAAAAGTTTTAATTTTTCCACATTTTTCAACCTATGAATGTAATGACATCAAACTAAGAGGCTAGTCTTAGTCCTTTAAAAGGATGACGACGCCAGTTACGTCTAGGGGGTAAACCCAGATATGACTACCCAAAACCTCCATCGAAGTCCAACTTGAAGAGGCATCTTGATGAGGGGTTTTGTGTCGAAAATTCTTCATCAAAGTGAAGAATTATCATCCTTGAGGTATGTCTTTTGATCCTTGAAACTCTTTTCATCAAGGAGCCCAACTCTCAACATGTTTTGTAAAGTTTTCTAAAGTGAATTGTCCGATTAAATTATTCTACCATGGGTTCTTGCATAAATGATTTATAAACATTGAATTATGATATAATTGATATTTTATTGATTATTTTAAGATAAATTACCTATGAACCCATAAATTTGGATGAACCCTAGTTTTTGACTATAACGTGGGTTACTTGGTATTAATCTAATATTGATGAACTGTTATGTAGTTTCTTATGGGATTTCTAATAATATAAGAATTATATTCATTTGTTATATAATGGATCAAAGATTGTTAAACCTAGATTGAATGTATAGAGATTTCAGTGGACTTTATGATAATTGCTTAAATTGTTGGTTATGGCCTTAGGTAACGGACTTGTAATGTTGAATTGGACAATTTAGCAGTGATTTGAAGTGTGAATAAGGTAATAAAGGTATGCTTTTTGGATTTATTTAATTTTATATTAATTATATTTTTATTCTATTGTGATTTGTATGGGCCACTTATGGTGGCGGTATTATCTGTTTTACTTGCAATTGATGTGGCCCTGTCGGCGTTACTTTATGCAACATTATAAGCATGGACTTATTGGCAACTACTTGAAGTCATGTGGCTAATTGTGTAGTTTGATTATGTGAATCATGAAATTATCTATCTACATGTGAATTTATATAGTAATATATGTATTCTTCTAGATATGTTGCCTTAAGTGATCATGTTAAACTTTGACTTGACATTATAAGTATAGTGTTAGGTTAAGCCTTGGTTATACCTAATTGACATTATGAGTCTATGTGGAGTATATTAATAATGTTATTATGATATATAAGATGACTTGAAGATGTTAGTTTGTTTTAGAGGTGTTTCTACACTGACTTATATTATGTGTTAAAAGTGAAGTATGTGATGTCTTGTCTTGATTGAGTTGTACATCTTGCTTGATGTATATATGATTATGAATATGTAATATATCGATTTAGTGTATTAGAACTCTTAGTCTTAAATGTAAAAATGATATGTTACCTTAAATGATGATATGAGAGTCTATTATGAGAAAACCTTGACTTAAGGGTAAGGTTAAGATTGATTGAAGTGTAAGCCATAATGGTATCCTTCAAAGTAAAGGAATGATGGAATTAAGGATAGTTGGGTGGAACCGCATCATATTAATCCTTACTAAAGTCATCCTGAGATTCTTGTCGCCATTGTGAGGTAGCCCTAGTGGACCTCAATTGGTAGGTTAAATGTGATTGGGTTCTGAACTAGTTATGGAACCCTTTTATGTGAACCTAATGTATGAATAACTCTATGAGAACGAAGGCTAGCACTAAGTTAGTATAGTAAGGGAAATAGTTCTAGTTAAGTATGAGACAAGAATACAAAGAAGTCCTTTATATTCCTTAATCATGTGCCTACATGGAATGTGTATATGTTCTACCATTGGCAAGTAGAACAACTCATCGGAGTAGGATATAACTCCGGAATCCATGTCTTGCTATCATGGTCTATGTCGGTTACTTCCTGTTATCATCATATGGAATACCTATTAGAATTTGAGGGGTTTATGGAGTTTAGGTGATGGTATGGGATGTTATCTTGACATTGTACAATATATTTTGAAGGTGTTATGTGGAGTTCCTAGGTCTTCTCCAAGACCATTACTTGAATGTCCTTTATTTATTGTATGAGTCTTAATGAACTAATGACTTATGTTAAGGAGTATGTAAATAAAAGAGTACCTAACATAAAGTGACTTAAGGATTCCTTAGCAAAAGTGTGAAGAGGGCATAAGGGATGACCTCTTCATGTTTTATCTTTGGAAGTTTTGAGATGACTCTATCTAGGGAAGTTGGTTGATTTTTTGGACATGATCTAAGTCTTGGGTAGTCTTAAGGACTATCTAGGTAATCTGGAAGAGGTCACTATGGACGTTATCTTCTTGATTTACTTAAGTAGGTCTTTTGATAGCCTGTGGAAAGAGAATGTCATATCATCTGACTTAGTGAGCATGATTCAATGTTAGGGAGTCTATCGGATCTCTTAAGTGTGTGTGTGTAAGGGATTGTATGGTCGGTCGCTTCACAACTTACTCAAGTGAGAATTATAGTTCAGATTTGGTAGAAGAATATTACCTTGATGTTTATGATTGCTTTGTAAGTATGTATGTGACTCACTATAGGTAATCTTAAGGGTCGTTTAGGCACATCTAGAGAGGGTGTATGGGCGGTCTCTCTTTGTGTGACTTAAGTAAATCTTAGGATGACTTTAAGTGAGGAAATTTTATACTAGAAGTACCTTATGTCTTTCTAAATTGATTTATGATATTATTCTAATTAAAATATGTTTAGAATAATGAAAAGATGCATATTTCCAATAAAGTCCATTTTCATGATTTTTATGCATAGAGACATACTTAGTACATGTGGTTGTACTAACTCCATGCTTTTATATATCTAGATAGTTCTTGGTAGGTAAGGAGCTTTGAGAAGTGAAGACTTGGACATAGAAGATCGTTCCAGAGAAGTTGAAGTATGTCCTCACTTGACTCGAGGGAATATATGTCTTTTATGTTTCTTATTGAAGTATTGTAATAGACTAAGTATTTCTATATTCGTATTTTGAAGTATGGGCCGTGTCCCAAGTATTCTTGTGTCTTAAGATGATGATATTGAGACGTAGTATTTCTTATTACTTTTATATAAAAGATATTTTAAAGATTATATTATGTTTTGTGAAAAGTTTTAATTCCGCACTACTTTTCACTATGTATATGCAATGAATGACATGAAAGAGCTTGTCTTATACCTCTAAGAGGTCGACAATGCCGGTTACAATCCAAGATATTACCTAACTTCTAGGGTGTGGTTCCAGGTTGTGAAAAGCTTTATATGAAAGCATAGGATGGTGAAAGTAGTATTAGGAATCAATATGTCTCATCAAGTCACGTCTAGTAGAGTCTTGACGATTAGTGTGATTCACGACTCATCTATGGGTGAGAAGCTATAGGACGATAGAGTTTCCCTTCTTTTCTACTCCTATGTCGTGCAGTAGAGTAAATGTTATGATTATCCTTCTTATGAGTTTCCTTGTGTTTTCTAGAAGATGAATACTAGAAGGATGGTCGCTAGAAGGTTGGAAGAGGAGAGGGTGAATGACGAGGTTCCTCTCAAGTTGAGTAAGTTCCTCTAGGTGGGCAAGGAGTTCAAGTTACTCAACATGCCCAAGTGCCTCCCCAAGGTGATCCTATTCCTAATGTGGAAGGAGGTATTGAGATTCCGGAGATGTCTAATAGGGATATTAGAGAGGCTTTGACTGATATAGCCTGAGCCGTGACTATGTAAGCATATTTCAATATGATGCCTAGGGTTGTGGAGAGCGCTATCACATCTAGGTTGAGAGATTTTGTGAGGATGAATCCTCCTGTCTTTCTTGGGTCTAAGGTAAATTAGCATCCCCAATAGTTTCTTGATGGATTGTACAAAGTCTTGTGTGCTATGGGGGTTACATCAAGGGAGAAGGCGGAGTTGGCTTAGTACCAATTGAGAAATGTTTCTCAAATTTGGTACACTCAATGGAAGGATAATAGGACGGATGGATCGGGTCCTATTGAATGGGAAGAAATTATGAAGACTTTCTTGGTATGTATTTTCCCCGAGAGAGGAGAGAAATTAAGGTGGAGAAGTTTATAAATCTCAAGCAAGGCAATATGAGTGTTGCGGAGTATTTTTTAAAATTCTCAACTTTCTCTATGCATGCCCTTTCTCTTGTGTCTAATCCAAGAGGTGAAATGAGTCGTTTTGTGACGGGAGTAGCCGAATTAGTTGTGGAATAAAGTATTACCGCTATGTTGCATGATGATATGACCCTAGCTAGACTCATGGTGTATGCACAATCAATAGAAGAGTCTAATCTTAGGAGGATGGCTAGAAGTTTGAAAAGGAGCGGTGCTAGTGATCAAGAGAAAACTAGGTTTAAGAAGAAGGTTCAATCTCAAGGAGAATCTAGGAGTGCTAAGTTCAAGGTTAAGAAATGAGGTGGTTCCATGGATGGCAAGACTACTTGTGCAAATTGTGGCAAGAAACATTATGGTGAGTGTCTATTTGGTACCGGGAGTTTCTTTTGTTGTGGTAAAGATTGGCACAAAATGGAAGATTGTCCTATGGTTGGTTCTAGAGGAAGAAAGGGTAAGCAAGTTGCTCCTAGTGTTCCAAAAGATGATGCTTCAACAAAGAGGTGTTTCTATACACTCTGTTCTAGAATGGAGAAGCCGGATGAGAAGGAAAGTGATGATGATGTTGGTAATTTCTCTTTCTTTTGATAGGATATGAGTTCCTTGAAAAGTGGGGGAGTATGGTTTGAAGATAGGATAGAAGTTCTTGAATTTGTTGCTTGTGCATGATGTTTAGGAGTTTGGTTGAAATTGAATTTAATTTGCTTCTTGCAATGTGTGCTTTATGAAGCCATGATTATGTTGTAAGATGTGTTTATATGGTGTTACTTTGCATATTAGCATGTTTATATCATGAATTGTCTAAAATTAGAACTTTTGAAAAATTGCTTAAAAAGTCATTATTTCCTAAAAACTGCATGCTGCCATATTTTTGGGAAAATGGCTAATTGATTCGTTTGCCTAAAAATATTGTAATGTTGTTAGAACTAATGTATATGAGTAGAATATTGAGCATAAAATGAGTTTTACCTATTTGGATTGAAGAATGTGAGATTTTAGTATAATGAGTTATAGAATTGTTTTCTAGTTTGTTATTGCGAAATTGATGTTTTCTTGTGATTATGTGTTCTATGGAATGATTATTAGCTGCTAGTTGAGTCTCTATCTATGAAGTGTTCGGAGAGTGGCAAGTATCATTCGAGGACAAATGTTGTCCAAGTGGGGGAGATTGTAAGACCCCGAAGAGGACTTAGGTTAACTAGATCCTAACATGATGGTATTGATGTTCTAAGATCCTAAATATGTCTAATATATGGTATAGAGGCAGCATCTAAAGTATTAGAGGTGTTGGAAGTCAAACGTCAAGGGAAGGCTAAGACGTTTGACGACTAAGTCACCTAAATGTCTAAAATGTGGTTCTATGTTTTTATGTGTGTTTCATGATGTTTTAAGGTTCTTAAATGAGTTAACATAGCATATTTAGGCAGTGTTCAAAGTTTCGTGAAGTTTGGGGGTTAAACGACAAAGAACGTCCAAGGCGTTCGAATGATATTCCTTGAGTGGACCTTGTACATCTAGGCGAGTTTCGTTGAGTTTTACATGTTCGTTTTTGATGAAAATAATGTGATAGGTGTTAAAATTACACGAATATTTGGGTTGGAAACATCCGTGAAATTATCCCCAAGGACGATCTAAGGTCCCTTGAGGAAGGACCCAAAACTATTGGCATGGCAGTCCCAGGCAGACCCAAAATGACGGAGCAGTCGATGGCTCGTAGGACTGTTGACACCCCTTAAAAGGGTATCATCGATGGGGACTTAACCCTGGGAGGGAAAGAAAGCTTGTCCAGCCACTGCAGCCAACGACGGTGGGATGTGACGCCCCTTCGTCCTGTTCCTGCGCAGCTGCTTCTGCAAAGATAGGGGTGAATTTGTAAATTCACCCCACTTCTAAATTAAGACATTCAAGGTTTATTAAGGGTATTTTTTGTATTTTAATTAAGTATATAAAGGGTAATCACATGGAAGACCTCATTCTTCAAAATCATAATCCCAAAACTCTTACAAAATATCCCAAAACCTCCATTGAAGTCCAACTTGAAGAGGCATCTTGGTGAGTGGTTTTTGTGTCTAATTTCTTTATCAAAGTGAAGAATTATCATCCTTGAGGTATGGATTTTGATCCCTGAAACTCGTTTCATCAAGGAGCCCAACTCTAAACATGTTTTGCAAAGTTTTCTAAAGTGAATTGTCCAATTTCATGATTCTACCATGGGTTCTTGCATAAATGATTTCTAAACATTTAATCATGATATAATTGATATTGTATTGATGATTTTAACATAAATTACCAATTAACCCGTGAATTTGGATGAACCCTAGTTTTTAACTATAATGTGGGTTAGTTGATATTAAGCTAATATTGATGACTTGTTATGTAGTTTCTTATGGGTTTTCTAATTATATAAGAATTATATTCAATATTTATCTAATTTATCCTCAATTTGTTAAACCTAGATTGAATTCATAGAGATTTCATTGGATTTTATGATGATTGCTTGAATTGTTGGTTATGGACTTGGGTAAGGGCCTTGTGATGTTGAATTGGACGATTTAGCATTGAATTGAAGTGTGAATAAGGGAATTAAGGTATGCTGCCCAGATTTCTTTAATTTGATATTAATTATACTTCGATTCTATTGTGATTTGTATGGTCCACTTATGGTGGCGGTATTATCTGTTTTACTTGCAATTGGCGTGGCCTTGTCGGCGTTACTTTATGACACATTATGAGCATGGACTTATTGGAAACTACTTGAAGTCATGTGGCTAATTGTGTAGTTTTATTATGTGAAGCGTGAAATTATCTATCTACATGTCAATTTATATAGTCATATATGTATACTTCTAGTTATGTGGCCTTAAGTGATCATGTTAAACTTTGACTTGACATTATGAGCATAGTGTTAGGTTAATCCTTGGTTATTCCTAATTGACATTATGAGTCTATGTGGAGTATATTAATGATGTTATTATGATATATAATATGACTTGAATATGTTAGGTTGTTTTAGAGGTGTTTCTAGAATGACTTGTATTTCGTGTTAAAAGTGAAGTTTGTGATGTCTTGTGTTGATTGACTTGTATATCTTACTTGATGTATATATGATTATGAATATGTGATATCTCTATTAAGGGTGTTAGAACTCTTAGTATTGAATGTAAAATTGATATGTGACCTTAAATGATGATATGAGAGTCTATTATGTGAAAACCTTGACTTAAGGGTAAGGTTAAGATTGATTGAAGTGTAAGCCGTAATGTTATCCTTCAAAGTAAAGGAATGATGGAATTAAGTTTAGTTGGGTGGAACCGCATCATATTAATCCTTAGTAAAGTCATCATGAACTTCGTGTCGTTATTGTGAGGTTGCCCTAGTGGACCTTCCTTGGTATGGTAAATGTGATTGGGTTATGAACTAGTTATGGAACCCTTTTTTTGTGAACCTAATGTATGAATTACTCTATGAGAACGAAGGCTAGCACCGAGTTAGTATGGTAAGGGAAATAGTTCTAGTTAAGCATGAGACTAGAATACAAAGAAGTCCTTCATATTCCTTAATCATTTGCCTACATGGAATGAGTCTAAGTTCTACCATTGGCAAGTAGAACAACCTTATCGGAGTAGGATAGAACTCCTGAATCCATGTCTTGCTATCATAGTTTATGTCGGTTATTTCATGTTCTCATCGTATGGAATACCTATTAGCATTTGAGGTGGTAAGGGACGATATCTAGACATTGCACAATATATTTTGACGGTGTTATGTGGAGTTCCTAGGTCTTCTCCAAGACCATTATTTGAATGTCCTTTATTTGATGTATGAGTCTTAATGAACTAATGACTAATGTTAAGTAGTATGTAAATAAATGAGCACCTAACATAAAGTGACTTAAGGATTCCTTCACAAAAGTGTGAGGAGGGCATAAAGGATGATCTCTTCTTGTTTTATCTTTGGATGTTTTGTGGATGACTCTAGCTAGGGAAGTTGGTTGATTTTTTGGACATGATCTAAGCCTTAGGTAGTCTTAAGGACTATCTAGGAAATCTCGAAGAGGTCACTATGGACGTTATCTTCTTGATTTACTTAAGTAGGTCTTTTGATAGCCTGTGGAAAGAGAATGTCATATCATCTAAGTGTTGGTGACTTAGTGAGCATGATTCTATCTTAGGGAGTCTATAGGATCTCTTAAGTGTGTGTGTAAGGTATTGTACGGGCGGTCACTTCATAACTTACTCAAGTGAGACTTAGAGCTCACCTTTGGTAGAAGAATCTTACCTTGATGTTTATGATTGCTTTGTAAGTATGTATGTGACTCACTATAGGTAATCTTAAGGGTCGTTTAGGCACATCTAGAGAGGGTGTGTGGGCGGTCTCTCTTTGTGTGACTTAAGTAAATCTTAGGATGACTTTAAGTGAGGAAATTACACGCTAGAAATATCTTATGTGTTTCTAAATTGATTTATGATGTCATTATGATTAAAGAAATGTTTTGAAAAATTAAAAGATGCATGTTTTCAATATAGTCCTTTTTCATGATTTTTATGCATAAAGTCATACTTAGTACATTTGGTTGTACTAACTCCATGCTTTTATCTATCTATATAGTTATTGGTAGGTAAGGAGATCTGAGAAGCGAAGGCTTGGACTTAGAAGATTTTTCAAGAGAAGTTGAAGTATGTCTTTTGTAATGAATGATATGGAAGATATTGTCTTAGACCTGCGAGAGGTCGACGACGCTGGTTACAATCCAATATTGTACCCTAATTTTTAGGGTGTGGTTTCGGTTTGTGACAAAGAGTGGCAAAGATTTGTGATTTTTCTCAACTTCCCTTTTGTCAATTTCATTGTATTGTTTTCTGGTTTTGAGAAAAACCCTTGTGACGTCCTCATCTTTACTTTTATAGTTGTCCCATAAGGAACCTGACAAGTAAAATTCAGCAACTCATAATCGTCAACCATTATATAGTCAAACATGCACTTTTCCCTCCACCAGTATTATTGACCATCAAATAGAGGTGGCCTCGTTGGAGACTGACTTTCTTGCAAACTTAATAGAGCAACCATTCTTTGCAAGAATAGTTGTCTTGGTCTTAGCTAGATAGAGAGGCCAAGTTGTGATACCAATTGTTGGAATTTGTGCATCCACTAACGGTAAATTGACCAGGTCCCTTGTTGCGGTAAGAAAGTAACGCTAGCACAAGTCGTACTGCACGTCCACTACACGTCAACGAACCAAGTCCCCGGACTTAACAAAAATTGTAACTGAAATAAATTCAGAAAGTAAATGGTTGAAAGTAAAATCTGCACAAGGATTTTACGGGAAAACCGAACGACCTATCCTCACAGGATTGTCAATCCAAACTCCATTTCACATCAATGGAGCAACAATTTAGATAAAAAAAAACTCTTGCAGTTTAGGAATTCAACACTAAATTCCTTCCACCTCAATGTAGCATGTCTACTACAAAGAAAGTAACTAAGCAATAACATTATTTTCCACTAAGCTACCTAACTGTTTGATAACTTAGACTTCAGCTAAGCAACACATAGGTTGCCAACTAAACCACCACTTTCTGGACGATTTAGACTTTCACTAAGCAACAACAATGTTTCCTGCTAAACCATCTAACTCTTAGATGATTTAGAATTCAACTAAGCAACAACAATGGTTCCCACTAAACCAACAAACCTAATTGAATTAGAATTTATGTATAACTGAACAAAGATCCATTTCCTCTATAACACAGGAAATATTTACTATCTAAGCACATAAGACACAAAGCTTAAAGTAAAACAATGACTCTTCAGCATTGTATCAGGTCCCTTTGTTGAGCATGAGTAGGGTTCTTCCTTGTAGATAAATTTTTCTTCTAAGCTTTTGTATATTCTGAAATCCAAAACTTTGTGTGCCAAAAATTGGGTTTTTATTTGGAGAAGAGACTATTATCAAAGTGGACACAAACTATTGGGACAAGGTCATTGGAAAGCCTCTTGTCATGAAAGGATGTGCACTAATCACATTAGAGTTACGTAGGAAGTCTTTTGACAACTATAATTTTAACCTTTTCTCGTTTGTACACTTTCCGCGACCAGGTCCCTTGTTGCATTCTTTCATGCTTGAGTTCTTGAAAAAGACCTGCTAGCTTTCTCTTTTCTTGAATGACAAGTTGTTTTGTTTATTGTTGTGTATATATACATGTTACCAACAAGGGTTTTGACCACTTAAACAAACAACTTCGTCCGCCCTTCCTATTGGTGAAATACGTTGCAGGTCTCACAAACTGCCACGACCCAAAACGAACCGCGAGTGGCACCCACACTTACCCTCCTATGTGAGTGAACCAACCAATCTAAACCCCAACATTTCAACCATAATAAACAGAAAATAACGCGGAAGACTTAAAACTCATTACTATAACCAATAAATAACTTCTAAAATTTATTACTTATTATTCCCAAAATCTGGAAGTCATCACCACAAGAACATCTATCCTCAAATTTCTAAGTTTAAGAGTATTTAAGAAACTAAAATGGGTAAAGAGATGGTCCGTGTCTGAACTTCAAGACATCAAGATGTGAAGGAAAGAATCCAGTCCAAGCTAGGAACAATAGCTCACCCTGAAATCTGACGTGATGAAGACTGGCTAGAGTTGCGATTGAGTCGAAGTCCATGGCACATTAGCTGCACTCCACAAATAACAAAGAAGAAAATTACAAGTAGGGGTCAGTACAAGGCACAAGTACTGAGTAGGTATCATCGACCAACTCAAAATAGAGAGCAATATATATCAGATAATAACATAAAATCAGCCATAGTACTTAACAGGTGACAACAACAAGTACCATAACCATTGGCCACAACACCAAGCACATCTATGAGGACTCAAGCCTCCACACCATTCTCATTTGGGAAACAGGTTCTTTAAGTCTGAGTATATTAGCACAATTCAAGATTCACTCACTTTACTATCCTGGTGTCGGAACGTGACACTCCGATCCCCTCAACATTCATTCATCTTACTATCCTGGTGTCGAAACGTGACACTCCGATCCCCTACTATCCTGATGTCGAAACGTGACACTCTGATCCCCTACTACTACGTGTCGGTTCGTTACACCCGATCCTCTACTATCCTGGTGTCGGAACGTGACACTCCGATCCCCTAATTCTACGTGTCGATTCGTGACACCCGGTCCTTTACTATCCTAGTGTCGGAACGTGACACTCCGATCCCCTAATTCTACGTGTCGGTTCGTGACACCCGATCCTCTAATCTCATTCTTTCAGTTCATAAAGCCTTCTTTTATACCAAGGCATCATCATTAAGAAAGAGGTTTTAAGGTTTAAGATTCAACAGCCTCATCATGCTAATTCATCACAATTACATAATCACATCATGCAAGCACACAATTAAGCATATAGAAGACTTTACAAAATTACCCAATACATAACAATCGCTATTTCAAGTTTACTACGGAATAGCATAAACCATAACCTACCTCCACCGAAGAATCGTGAATCAAGCAATCTACTTCTCCAATGCTTTGCTTTCCTCTTCGTTTCTCCCTCTCTCGTTCGTTCTCCCCTCTTCTCTCTGTTCTTTCTATTTTTCCTTATTCAAACTCTTTTTCTTTTACCCTAATTACCATATAATTAAGTATAAAAGATGGTAAAATTAACCCACTATTTATTTCAAGGTTATCTCCTTTAACCCCCAAGTAATTGAATTATTAACATTAAACCACTAACTTTATAATCATAAGCAGGTTTAGTCTAAAACACCCCTTAAAAACTTTTAACAGAAATCCGACCCAGTCAGGTTTACGCAGCATCTGACGGCCCGTCGTGCCTGCGACGGTCCGTCCTGCTGCTTCCGTCACAAAGTTCAGAGACTCAATTACATTAAAGAATCTGTGACGGTCCGTCGTACCTACGATGGTCCGTGCTGCTCTTCCGTTGCGAAGTTCAAAGAGTTGTTCTCAGTACCCAAATTTCCCGAGTCTAAGTGTTTTGGAACGAGACCCCCACGACGTTCCGTCGTGCCCATGACGGTCCGTCACGGGATCCGTCGACCCAGACAGTTATTACCAGAAATAAACTCTACTGCTCAAAATGACTAAACAGGTCGTTACAATAGATACCAATTTACCCATCGTTCGTCCTCAAATGATCACAAGAAGAAATACCTGAATCTGTGAACAGGTGTGGATATCTTTCTTGCATATCAGCCTCCTTCTCCCAAGTGGACTCTTCAACTGACCGATTCTTCCATTGAACCTTGATGGATGCAATCTCCCTTGATCTCAACTTGCGGACCTCTCTATCTAAAATGGCAACAGGCTCCTCCTCATAAGACAAATTTTCATCAAGAAGAACTGAATCCCAACGAATGATGTAGTTTCCATCCCCATGGTATCTTTTCAACATAGACACATGAAATACCGGGTGCACTCCTGAAAGCCCTGGGGGCAAGGCTAATTCATAAGCTACCTCCCCCACGCGCTTCAGAACTTCAAATGGACCAATATACCTCGGACTAAGCTTACCTCGCTTACCAAACCGCATCACCCCTTTCATGGGCGAAACCTTTAGCAAAACTTGCTCACCCTCCATAAACTCCAAGTCTCTAACCTTTCGATCTGCATATTCCTTCTGTCTACTTTGAGCCGCTAAAAGCTTTTCTTGAATGCATTTCACTTTATCCAACGATTCCCTCAGAAGGTCAGTACCCCAAGGTCTAACCTCAAATGCATCAAACCACCCAATGGGAGACCTGCATCTTCTTCCATATAGTGCCTCAAATGGGGCAATATCAATACTTGAGTGATAGCTATTATTGTATGAGAACTCTGCTAAGGGCAGCGTGAATTAAATCATCGACGCGGGGTACACATACCCTTCCCATGATTCTCAAAGCGCCTTCCTCATCGATTTTTGCTTCTTTCGCCTCTCCTCGCAATACCTTATCTCGAATCCGGATCAGTTTCTCATCAGTAAACTGCTTTTCCTTAATCTTGTCAAGAAAGGAAGATCTTGCCTCTACACAGGCCAAAAATCCTCCCTTCTCATTTAATTCTAGCCTCATAAAGTCATTAGCCAGAGAATGAACCTCTCTAGCCAATGGGCGTCTGGAAACCTGTAAGTGAGCTAGGCTTCCCATGCTCCCTGCTTTTCTACTTAACGCATCTGCCACAACGTTAGCTTTTCCCGGATGATACAAGATAGTGATGTCATAGTCCTTCAGTAGTTCCATCCACCACCTCTGTCTCAAATTCAAATCTCTCTAAGTAAAGACATACTGTAGACTACGATGATCCGTATAGACTTCAAACTTAACCCCATATTGATAATGTCTCCATTGCTTTAATGCAAACACTACCGTAGCCAACTCCAAATCGTGGGTCGGATAATTACGTTCATGCACCTTTAATTGCCTCGAAGCATAAGCAATTTGATTCTTCTCTTGCATTAGCACTGACCCCAAACCAGAATAGGATGCATCACAATAAACAATGAAATTCTTACCTTCCACTGGCAGGGTAAGAATTGGTGCAGTAGTCAACAAGGTCTTGAGCTTCTGAAAGGTTTCTTCACACTCGTCCGACCATACAAATGGAACACTCTGCTTAGTCAAGTTTTTCAATTGGGAAGCAACAGAAGAAAATCCCTTGACAAATCAACGGTAGTATCTAGCTAAACCAACAAAGCTTCTTACATCCGTAACATTAGTAGGTCTTACCCAACTCCTCACTGCTTCAATCTTACAAGGATCCACCATCACTCCATCCTTAGAAACCACATGCCCCAAGAAGGAAACTGAATCTAGCCAAAACTCACACATGGAGAATTTGGCATAAAGCTTTTTCTCCCTCAAAATTTCCAATACATTTCTTAAGTGCTCCTTATGTTCTTTCCTGCTCTTTGAGTATACCAGTATATCATCGATGAATACAATGACAAAGAGATCCATATATGGCTTAAAAATCCCGTTCATTAAGCTCATGAAAGTAGCAGGGGCATTCGTAAGTCCAAAAGACATTACTAAGAACTCATAATGTCCATACCTGTTCCGAAAAGCAGTCTTTGGCACATCCGTTGCCCGTATTTTTAATTGATGATAACCAGATCTCAAATCGATTTTTGAGAAGGTACAAGCACCTTGTAACTGATCGAACAAATCATCGATGCGAGGAAGAGGATACTTGTTCTTAATAGTTACCTTATTCAGTTGCATGTAGTCTATGCACATCCGAAAACTTCCATCCTTCTTCTTCACAAAAAAAAAGGAGCACCCCAAGTGGATGCACTTGGTCTAATAAAGCCTTTGCTTAACAATTCTTGAAGTTGGGCCTTTAACTCTCTTAACTCAGCGGGAGCCATTCTATAAGGGGGTATGGAAATGGGGCGAGTACCCGGCTCCAGATCAATATAGAAATCAATATCTCTATCCGGTGGCATACCAGGAAGGTCTGCAGGAAACACATCCAGAAACTCACGGACTATCGAAATCGACTCAATTGAAAGTACTTGGGTAGTATCATCCCTGAGGTGTGCCAAGAAGGATAAACACCCTTTACTAACCATTCTCTTAGCACGAAGAAAGGAGATGATACGAACTGGAGTGGAAGTGTAGTCACCCTCCCACACTAACGAATCTGTCCCAGGCTTGGCCAACGTTACAGTTTCAGCATTACAATCTAAGATTGCAAAATTTGGAGAAAGCCAAGTCATACAAGAATTACATCGAAGTCAACCATTTCTAAGATAACCAAGTCTACATGAGTATTGCTCCCCACAAAAGTTACAAGACAAGACCTATACACCTTTTCATTTATCACAGACTCACCCACCGGAGTAGAAACAAGAATAGGCATGTCAAGAAAATCACAATGTAAATCAAAACCAGTAGCAAATGAGGAAGATATATATGAAAATGTGTATCCAGGATCACATAATACAGAAGCCATGCAATCACAAACCAAAAGATTACCTGTGATAACAGCATCAGATGTCTTCGCTTCAGACCTCCCAGGGAAAGCATAACAATGGGCCCTATCACATGTCTCTCTGTTGCCCCTACCATGTTGTGCTGCAGTCGCTCCGGCATGTCCGCCACCCCGGTTGGTTTGTTGACCACCAGTAACTTGACCAACGCGTCCTCCAGAATGGCGGCCTCTCCCATGACCACCTCTACCTCTAACTATTGGGGGTCTGTAACTCTGTTTTGGACAAAACCTCCTAATATGTCCGGTCTCTACACATCCATAATACTCTCTAGATTCAAGCATAGATCTCTGTGAGAACGACGGAGTCTGGGGATAACCCCCAAACTCAGGGAAGTGTTGACCAGTCTTCGGTGGACCCCCAGCTACAGCCTGCAGTGAAGACTGAATAGGTCGGAATGGGTAACCTCCTGAACTCTGCACTCTGGAGTAAGACCCACCAAACTCACCTCCCTTACAAAACTTTTTAGGTGTCGATGCCATGGTGCAGTCGTCTGGCTTCACTCCCTCCACTTCTATCACAAAATCTACCACCTCCTGAAAGGATTTTGCTGCAGTAGCTACCTGCAAGGCTGGAATCTGCAAATCTGACCTCAATCCCTTCACAAAACGGCGAATCCGCTCTTGTGGACTGAAGCAAAGCTGGGTGGCATACCTGGATAATGCACGAAACTTATCCTCATAAGCGGTAACCGACATCCTGCCTTGCTCTAGGCTCAGGAACTCATCTCTCTTCCTATCCCTCAAAGTTCGGGGTACATACTTCTCCATAAACAAGCTAGAGAATGATGCCCAAGTCATGGGTGGTGCCTGTGCTGGTTGACACTCAACATACGATTGCCACAACATTTTGGCATTTCCCTGAAACTGATAGGTTACAAACTCAACACCGAATCATTCCACTATGCCCATCATATGTAGCAGCTCATGACAATCAACTAGAAAATCATAGGCATCCTCAGATTCAGCACCCTTGAAAACTGGAGGTTTCAACTTCAAGAACTTAGTGAAAAGTTCATGCTGATCACTTGTCATTATAGGCCCTGTAGTCAACCGAGGAAACGTGCCTATTTCCAATGAGGAATCCATGCGGGGAGCCACAGCAGCTCCATGTTGTATTCCCGGAACCTGAGGTGCTGGTGCAGAAAACAGTGGAGGTGTTTGACCTTGATCGGATAACCCGCTAAGATAAGCAAGAACCTGGTTAATCATTTATGGGGTAGGTTGGGGTGGTAATCCCTCATTCTGCACTTGTTCATCCTCCCCTTCGTCACCCTCTCTTAATACTTCCTCAGTCGGTGGAGGAGTCACCGTTCTAGTACTAGCTGGGCCAGGTGCTTGTCCTCTTCCTCTAGAGGACCTCCTCCCGCGACCCCTACCACGGCCTCTTGCCACTGCTCCTCTTCGAACTACAGCCTCAGTGGCTGGTTCAGACACATCTTGTCTTGCCGATGTTGGTGCTGGCGCTGTTGTTGTCCTAGTTCTAACCATCTGCAAAATAGAGTGAAGATGGTCAGATACCAATTTGTATCACCTAGATACCAATTGGATCCAAGTGATAGCAAGAAAGAAAGAAAGAATGGAATTTTCCTAAAGTCTTATAGCCTCTCAAAGAAAAGTAAAGGCGTCCCCCTACCGTTCCTTAAGACTCTACTAGACTCGTTCTTGTGTAATGAGACCAACGAACCTAATGCTCTGATACCAAGTTTGTCACGACCCAAAACGAGCCGCGAGTGGCACCCACACTTACCCTCCTATGTGAGCGAACCAACCAATCTAAACCCCAAAATTTCAACCATAATAAACAGAAAATAACGCGGAAGACTTAAAACGCATTACTATAACCAATAAATAACTTCTAAAATTTAATACTTATTATTCCCAAAATCTGGAAGTCATCACCACAAGAACATCTATCCTCAAATTTCTAAGTCTAAGACTATTTAACAAACTAAAATGGGTAAAGAGACGGTCCGTGTCTGAACATCAAGACATAAAGACGTGAAGGAAAGAATCCAGTCCGAGCTAGGAACAATAGCTCACCCTGAAATCTGACGTGATGAAGACTGGCTAGAGTTGCGATTGAGTCGAAGTCGATGGCATGTTAGCTGCACTCCACGAATAACGAAGAAGAAAATTACAAGTAGGGGATAGTACAAGGCATAAGTACTGAGTAGGTATCATCGGCCAACTCAAAATAGAAAGCAATATATATCAAATAATAACATAAAATCAGCCATAGTACTTAACAGGTGACAACAACAATACCATAACCATCGGCCACAACACCAAGCACATCTATGAGGACTCAAGCCTCCACACCATACTCATTTGGGAAACAGGTTCTTTAAGTCTGAGTATATTAGAACAATTCAAGATTCACTCTCTTTACTATCCTGGTGTCGGAACGTGACACTCGGATCCCCTCAACATTCATTCATCTTACTATCCTGGTGTCGGAACGTGACACTCCGATCCCCTATTATCCTGGTGTCGGAACGTGACACTCCGATCCCCTACTACTACATGTCGGTTCGTGACACCCTATCCTCTACTATCCTGGTGTCGGAACGTGACACTATGATCCCCTAATTCTACGTGTCGGTTTGTGACACTCGATCCTCTACTATCCTGGTGTCGGAACGTGACACTCCGATCCCCTAATTCTACGTGTCAGTTCGTGACACCCGATCCTCTACTATCCTGGTGTTGGAACGTGACACTCCAATCCCCTAATTCTACGTGTCGGTTTGTGACACCCGATCCTCTAATCTCATTCTTTAAGTTCGTCAAGCCTTCTTTTATACCAAGGCATCATCATTAACAAAGAGGTTTTAAGGTTTAAGATTCAACAGCCTCATCATGCTAATTCATCACAATTACATAATCACATCATGAAAGCACACAATTAAGCATATAGAAGACTTTACAAAATTACCCAATACATATAAATCGCTATTTCGAGTTTACTATAGAATAGCATAAACCATAACCTACCTCCACCGAAGAATCGTGAATCAAGCAATCTACTTCTCCAATGCTTTGCTTTCCTCTTCGTTTCTCCCTCTCTCGTTCGTTCTCCCCTCTTCTCTCAGTTCTTTCTATTTTTCCTTATTCAAACTCTTTTTCTTTTACCCTAATTACCATATAATTAAGTATAAAAGATGGTAAAATTAACCCACTATTTATTTCAAGGATATCTCCTTTAACCCCCAAGTAATTGAATTATTAACATTAAACCACTAACTTTATAATCATAAGCAGGAATAGTCCAAATTACCCCTTAAAAACTTTTAATAGAAATCCGACCCAGTCAGGGTTACGCAGCCTGTGACGGCCCGTCGTGCCTGCGACGGTCCGTCCTACTGCTTCCATCACAAACTTCAGAGACTCAATTACATTGAAGACTCTGTGATGGTCCGTCGTACCTACGACGGTCCGTGCTGCTCTTCCGTTGCGAAGTTTAGAGAGTTGTTCTCAGTACCCAAATTTCCCGAGTCTATGTTTTTTGGAACGAGACCCCCTCAATGGTCCGTCGTGCCCATGACGGTCCGTCGTGGGATCCGTTGACCCAGACAGTTATTATCAGAAATAAACTCTACTGCTCAAAACGACTAAACAGGTCGTTACACAAACCAACTTGACAAGATAGTTGTAAAGATAACTTTTAACTTTGCACAACTTTGAATCTAGACGAAAGTACTCAGTCAAGGACCAAGTCTCTGCATTTGTGAGGATCATCAAAAAACTAGAATATAACATGTAGAATCTGATAGTAGTTCATCATATAAACAATTAGATTAGGTTTCAGCCTTAGGCCCTTTTATCTTTCATTTGTGGGGGATGAACATAAATACTAGTAAGATGATTTTGTGGTTGTTTTTATTCAAAAAGAGTCGAGCATTGTAAAAATACATACTTACATGTGATAGATATATAGTCATACTTGTTAGGACCTAAATAATCGTGTTTCATGCACAAGTGTAAAAACTCAAATATTAATAAAGGGTTGATTCGTACTCCCTCCAATTCAAATTCATTGAATTAATGAGACATTTTTTATTTTTCAAATTAACTTAATTGTTGTAAAAATACATACTTACGTGTGATAGATATATAGTCATATTTGTTAGGACTTAAAACATTGTGTTTCATGCACAAGTTTAAAAACTCAAATATTAATGAAGGGTTGATTAGTACTCCCTTTATTTCAAATTAATTGAATTAATGAGACTTTTTTTTTCAAATTAACTTAATTGTTCAATTTTTAGAATTTTCTCCCATTTTTTTACCCTCTTTAGTTACCATTGGAATTAGTTATTAATTAATATTTAGTTATTTTAATCAATAATTTGATAGTAATAAATAAGGATAAAATGGAAAATTATGCCTAATCTATATCTTAATCTTCTTTTTTAAGAGTGTGTGAAAAACACAATTCAATAAATTTAAAATAGGGGGAGTTACTTTTAATACAAAAAAATAAATAAAATTTAAAAAAGTGGCCCAAGACCATGTCCTATCTTATTATTGTCACAATTTAATGTTAAAGGGGAACAGAAAATTAGGGCAATTCATTTCTTGATTGTACAAGAAAGCACCTAACTTCACAAGAAGAAGTTTGGCACTCAGAGATAACATGCTAGCATGACAAAGAATTTATAGTAATCAAGTATTGTGGGGCTAACATTTTAGTCATATATTATCGATCTATGTATGTCTTTTTGTGCTTGTGTCAAAGAAGTAATAATTAATGGCTCAATAATAGGATAATGATATGAAAAATATAATAATAATGCATTGGTGATTTCGTGGAATTTCTTAGAAAATATCGGAGGTAAAAGATGATATGAAACCCATAATAATTTGCTAATAGCTAGTTAGAGGGCCATATTATTATAGTAATGATAAACTTTTTTTAAGCTAGTAATGGTTTGACTAGTGTCCCGACCTAAAGCGGGCCGCGAGTGGCACCCACACTTTCCCTCCTATGTGAGCGAACCAACCAATCTAAACCCCAACATTTCAAACATAATAAACATAAAAATAATGCAAAAGACTTAAAACTCATTATCGAAATCAGTAATCAACTTTAAAACTCAAACTTATCATTATCCCCAAAATCTGGAAGTCATCATCACAAGAACATCTATCCTCAAATTACTAATCCTAAGAGTATCTAGAAAGCTTGAATGAATAAAAAGCTCGTCCGTGCAGGAACTTCAAGGCATCAAGACATGAAGAAGAAGATCCTGTCCAAGCTAGAAGAGTTAGCTCACCCTGAAATCCGATGTAATGAAGACTGGCTAGAGTTGCGGTTGAGTTGAAGACGACAGTACGTTCGTTGTACTCCACAAATAACAAAGAAAGAAACATACAAGTAGGGGTCAGTACAAACACAAGTACTGAGTAGATATCATCGGCCAACTCAAAATAGAAAATAGTATATATCAGATAATATCATAAAATCAACTACAATACTCAACATGCAGCATTTACAATTACCATAACCCTTGGTCACAACACCAAGCACATCAATGAGGACTCACGCCTCCCCATCATACTCATTTGGGAATTAGGTTCATTAAATTGAGTATATTAACATCTTTCAAGATTCATTATCTTTATTTCTCTCGTATCTGTACGTGACACTCCGCTCCATATACTATCCTGGTGCCGGAACGTGACACTCCGATCCTCATATACTATCCTGGTACCGGAACGTGGCACCCGATCCATATACTATCCTGGTGACGGAACGTGACACCCGATCCATATACTATCCTGGTGTCGGAACGTGACACTCCGATCCTCATCATACTATCCTGGTGCCGTAACGTGACACCCGATCCTCATCATACTATCCTGGTACCGGAATGTGGCACCCGATCCATATACTATCCTGGTGTCGGAACGTGACACTCTGATCCTCATCATACTACCCTGGTGCCGGAACGTGACACCCGATCCTCATCATACTATCCTTGTACCGGAACGTGGCACCCGATCCCCTAATCTCACTACTTTCGTTCATCAAGCCTTCTTTTATACCAAGGCATCATCATTAACAAAGTAGATTAGGGTTTTTCAAGATTTAGGATTCAATAGCTTCATCATGCTTATTTTATTACAATTATATAATCACATTCATGCAAGCATACAATTAATCATATAGAAGGGTTTACAACACTACCCAATACATATCATTCGCTATTAAGAGTTTACTATGAATAGCATAAACCATAACCTACCTCCACCAAAGAATTCGTGATCAAGAATCTACTTTCCCAAAGCTGCGTTCTTCCTCTCTCTCAATCGATCGTTTCTCCCTCTCTCTCTGTTCTTTTTCTTTTTCTTATTCAAACCCTCTTTCTTTTACCCTAATTACCATATAATTAAGTATAAAAGATGGAAAAAGTAACCCACTAATTAATTCAGGGTTATCTCATTTAACCCCCAAGTAATTGAATTGTTAGTATTACCCACGAACTTTATAATTATAAGCAGGAATAGTCCAAAACGCCCCTTAAAACATTTAACAGAAATCCGACCCAGTCAGGGTTACGTAGCCTGTAACGGGACGTCGTGCCTGCGACGGTCCGTCCTGCTGAGTCGTCACAGAGTTCAGAGACTCACTTTTTATTTAAGACCCTGTGACGGTCCGTCGTGCCTACGACGGTCCGTCCTGCCATTTTGTCGCGAAGTTCAGAGAGTCGATCTCAGTACCCAAATTTCAGAATTCTAAGTGTTTTGGAACGAGACACCCTCGACGGTCCGTTGTGCTCATGACGGTCCGTCGTGGGATCCGTCGACTCAGACAGTTATTACAAGAAAATACTCTACTACTCAAAATGACTAAACAGGTCGTTACAATAGATACCAATTTACCCATTGTTCATCCCCGAACAATCACAAGAAGAAAAACAAGGGCGAAAAGAAGTACCTGAATCTGTAAACAGATGTGGGTATCTTTCTTGCATATCAGCCTCTTTCTCCCAAGTGGATTCTTCAACCGGCCGATTCTTCCATTGAACCTTGATGGATGCAATCTCTCTTGACCTCAACTTGTGGACTTCTCTATCTAAAATAGCAACAGGCTCCTCCTCATAAGACAAATTCTCATCAAGCAGGACTGAATCCCAACGAATGATGTAGTTTCCATCCCCATGGTATCTTTTCAACATAGACACATGAAATACCGGATGCACTCCTGACAGTCCTGGGGGTAAGGCTAATTCATAAGCTACCTCCCCCACGCGCTTCAGAACTTCAAAGGGACCAATGTACCTCGGACTAAGCTTACCTCGCTTACCAAACCTCATCACCCCTTTCATGGGTGAAACCTTCAGCAAGACTTGCTCTCCCTCCATAAAATCCAAGTCTCTAAACTTTCGATCTGCATATTCCTTTTGCCTACTTTGAGCCGCTAGAAGCTTTTCCTGAATGCATTTCACTTTATCTAATGATTCCCTCAGAAGGTCAGTACCCCAAGGTCTAACCTCAAATGCATCAAACCAACCAATGGGAGACCTACATCTCCTCCCATACAATGCTTCGAAAGGAGCAATATCAATACTTGAGTGATAGCTATTATTGTATGAAAACTCCGCTAAGGGTAAGAAGTTATCCCAATGACCACCAAACTCTATCACACATGCACGAAGCATATCCTCCAAAACCTGAATCGTTCGCTCAGACTGACCATTGGTCTGAGGATGGAACGCAGTACTAAGGTCCAATCTAGTACCTAATTCAGCATGCAATGTCTTCCAAAACTTAGAAGTAAACTGCGTACCTCTATCTGATATGATGGAGAGTGGAACTCCACGCAATCGACAATTTCTGAGATGTAAATTTTGGCTAACTTCTCTGCATTATAAGTCACCTTGACCGGAATGAAATGAGCAGACTTAGTTAACCTATCAACAATTACCCAAATAGAGTCATACTTACCCATTGTCTTTGGAAGACCAACCACGAAGTCCATTGCAATTCTCTCCCACTTCCATTCAGGAATGGGCATTCTCTGAAGTGTCCCTCCAGGCCTCTAGTGTTCATACTTTACTTTCTGACAATTCGAGCATTGAGCAACAAATTCAACAATGTCACGCTTCATTCTACTCCACCAAAAATGTTGCTTTAGGTCACGGTACATCTTGGTTGCACCAGGATGTATAGAATACCTTGAACTATGAGCCTCTGTAAGGATAGTGTGGATTAAATCATCGATGCGGGGTACACATACCCTTCCCTTATTTCTCAAAACACCTTCCTCATTGATTTTTTCTTCATTAGCCTCTCCTCGCAACACCTTATCTCGGATCCGGATCAGTTTCTCATCATTAAATTGCTTTCCCTTAATCTTGTCAAGAAAGGAAGATCTTGCCTCCACACAAACCAAAAATCCTCCCTTCTCATTTACTTCTAGCCTCATAAGGTTATTAGCCAGAGTCTGAACTTCTCTAGCCAATGGGCGTCTAAAAACCTGCAAGTGAGCTAGACTTCCCATGCTCCTTGCCTTTCTACTTAAAGCATCTGCCACAACGTTAGCTTTTCCTGGATGATACAAGATAGTGATGTCATAGTCTGTCAGTAGTTCCATCCACCTCCTCTGTCTTAAATTCAAATCCTTCTGAGTAAAGACATATTGTAAACTACGGTGATCTGTATAAACTTCACACTTACCCCATATAGATAGTGCCTTCATTGCTTTAATGCAAACACAACTGCGGCCAATTCCAAATCGTGGGTCGGATAGTTACGTTCATGCACCTTTAATTGCCTCGAAGCATAAGCAATTACATTCTTCTCTTGCATTAGCACTGCACCCAAACCAGAATAGGATGCATCACAATAAACCATGAAGTTCTTACCCTCTACCGGCAAGGTAAGGATAGGTGCAGTAGTCAACAAAGCCTTGAGTTTCTGAAAGATTTCTTCACATTCATCCGTCCATACTAATGGAACATTCTGCTTAGTCAAGTTCGTCAATTGGGAAGCAATAGAAGAAAATCCCTTGACAAATCGATGGTAGTAGCTGGCTAAACCAACAAAGCTCCTTATTTCTGACACATTAGTAGGTCTTACCCAATTTCTCACTGTTTCAATCTTAGAAGGATCCACCATCACCCCATCCTTAGAAACCACGTGCCCCAAAAAGGACACTGAATCTAGCCAAAACTCACACTTGGAGAATTTGGCATAAAGCATTTTCTCCCTCAACATTTCCAATACAATTCTCAAGTGTTCCTCATGTTCCTTCTTGCTCTTTGAGTATACCAGTATATCATCAATGAATACGATGACAAAGATATCCAGATATGGCTTAAAAATCCCGTTCATCAAGCTCATGAACGCAGCAGGGGAATTCGTAAGCCCAAAAGACATTATTAAGAACTCATAATGTCCATACCTAGTCCGAAAAGCAGTCTTTGGGACATCCGTGGCCCGTATTTTCTATTGATGATAACCAGATCTCAAATCAATTTTTGAGAAGGTACAAGCACACTGTAACTGATCAAACAAATCATCGATGCGAGGAAGAGGGTACTTGTTCTTAACAGTTACCTTATTCAGTTGTCTGTAGTCAATGCACATCTGAAAACTTCCATCCTTCTTCTTCACAAACAAAACGGGAGCACCCCAAGGAGATGCACTTGGTCTAATAAAGCCTTTGCTTAACAACTCTTGAAGTTGGGCCTTTAACTCTCTTAACTAAGCGGGAGCCATCCTATAAGGGGGTATGGAAATGGGGCGAGTACCCGGCTCCAGATCAATACAAAAGTCGATATCCGTATCCGGTGGCATACCAGGAAGGTCTGCAGGAAATACATCCAGAAACTCAAGGACTATTGAAACCGACTCAATTGAAGGTACTTGGGTAGTATCATCTCTGAGATGTGCCAAGAACGCCAAACAACCCTTACTAACCATTTTCTTAGCATGAAGAAAGGAGATGATACGAACCGGATTAGAAGTGTAGTCACCCTCCCACACTAACGGATCTGTCCCAGGCTTGGCTAATGTCATAGTTTTAGCATTACAATCTAAGATTGCAAAGTTTGGAGAAAGCCAAGTCATACCCAGAATTACATCGAAATCAACCATTTCTAAGATAACCAGATCTACATGAGTATTGCTCCCCACAAACGTTACAAGACAAGACCTATACACCTTTTCAACTATCACAGACTCACCCATCGGAGTAGAAACACGAATAGGCATGTCAAGCAATTCACAATGTAAATTAAGACCAGTAGCAAATGAAGAAGATACATATGAAAATGTGGATCCAGGATCAAATAATACGGAATCCATGCAATCACAAACCAAAATATTACCTGTGATAACAGCATCGGATGTCTCCGCTTCCGACCGCCCGGGGAAAGCGTAACAATGGGCCCTATCGCCTGTCTGCCCGTTGCCCCTACCATGTTGTGCTGTAGTGGCTCAATTTTGCCCGCCATCCCGGTTGATTTGGTGACCACCATTACCTCGGCCACCACGTTCTCCAGAATAGCGGCCTCTTCCATGACCACCTCTACCTTTAACTATTGGGGGTTTGTAACTCTATTTTGGACAATATCTCTTAATATGTCAAATTTCCCCACATCCATAACACTCTCTGGATTTAAGAATAGGTCTCTGTGAGAACGACGGAGTCTGGGGATAACCTCCAAACTCAGAGAAATGTTGACCGGTCTGCGGCGGACCCCCAGCTATAGCCTGTAGTGAGGACTGAATTGGTCGGACTGCGTAACCTCCTGAACCCTGTCCTCTGGAGTAAGAACCATTAAACTCACCTCCCTTACGAAACCTTTTTGATGTCGATGCCATGGTGAAGTCATCTGGCTTCACTCCCTCCACCTCTATCACGAAGTCTACCACATCCTGAAAGGATTTTGCTGTAGCCGCTACCTGTAAGGCCGAAATCCGCAACTCTGACCTCAACCCCTTCACAAAACGGCGAATCCTCTCTTGTGGACCGAAGCAAAGCTGGGTGGCATATCTGGAGAGTGCACAAAACTTAGCCTCATAAGCAGTAACCGACATCCTACCTTGCTCTAGGCTTAGAAACTTATCTCTCCTCTTATCCCTCAAAGTACGGGGTATATAATTCTCCATAAATAAACTAGAGAATGATTTCCAAGTCATAGGTGGTGCCTCTGTTGGTTGACACTCCACATGTGACAGCCACCACATTTTGGCGTTCCCTTGAAATTGATAGGTCACAAACTCGACGCCAAATCGTTCTACTATACCCATCTTGTGTAGTAACTCATGACAGTCAACCAGAAAATCGTAGGCATCCTCATATTTAGCACCCTTGAAGACCGGAGGTTTCAATTTCAAGAACTTACAGAAAAGTTCATGCTGATCACTTGTCATTATAGGCCCTATAGTCAAACGAGGAAATGTGCCTATTTCAAGTGAGGCATCCATGCGGGGATCCCCAGCAGTTGCATGTTGTATTCCCGAAACATGAGGTGCTGGTGCAGAAAACACTGGAGGCGTCTAGCCCTGATCAGATAACCCGCTAAGATAAGCAAAAACCTGATTAATCATCTCTGGGTAGGTTGGGGGGGTAATTCCTCATTCTGCACCTGTTCGCTCTCCCCTTCCTCACCCTCTCTTAATACTTCCTCAGTCAGTGGAGGAGTCACCGCCCTAGTACCAGATGGGCCAGGTGTTTGTCCTCTTCCTCTAGTGGACGTCCTCCCGTGACCTCTACCACGGCCTCTTGCAACTGCCCCTCTTCGAGCTACAGCCCCAGTGGCTGGCTCAGACGCATCTTGACTTGCCGATGTTGGTGTTGGCGCGGTTGTTGCTCTAGTTCTAACCATCTGCAAAATAGAGTGAAGATGGTCAGATACCAATTTGTATCACCTAGATACCAATTGGATCCAAGTAATAGCACGAAAGAAGAAAAGAATGGAATTTTCCTAAAGTCTTATAGCCTCTCAAAGAAGAGTAAAGGCGTCCCCCTACCGTTCCTTAAGACTCTACTAGACTCGTTCTTGTGTGATGAGACCAACGAACCTAATGCACTGATACCAAGTTTGTCACGACCCAAAGCGGGCCGCGAGTGGCACCCACACTTTCCCTCCTATGTGAGCGAACTAACCAATCTAAACCACAACATTTCAAGCATAATAAACATAAAAATAATGCGGAAGACTTAAAACTCATTATCGAAATCAATAATCAATTTCTAAACTCAAACTTATCATTATCCCCAAAATCTGGAAGTCATCATCACAAGAACATCTATCCTCAAATTACTAATCCTAAGAGTATCTAGAAAGCTAGAATGAATAAAAAGCTCGTCCATGCCGGAACTTCAAGGCATCAAGACATGAAGAAGAAGATCCAGTCCAAGCTAGAAGAGTTAGCTCACCCTGAAATCCGATGTAATGAAGACTGGCTAGAGTTGCGGTTGAGTTGAAGACGACGGTACGTTCGCTGTACTCCACAAATAACAAAGAAAGAAACATACAAGTAGGGGTCAGTACAAACACAAGTACTGAGTAGATATCATCGGCCAACTCAAAATAGAAAACAGTATATATCAGATAATATCATAAAAATCAACTACAATACTCAACATGCGGCATTTACAATTACCATAACCCTTGGTCACAAAACCAAGCACATCAATGAGGACTCACGCCTCCCCATCATACTCATTTGGGAATTAGGTTCATTAAATTGAGTATATTAACATCTTTCAAGATTCATAATCTTTATTTCTCTTGTGTCGGTACGTGACACTCCGCTCCATATACTATCCTGGTGCTGGAACGTGACACTCCGATCCTCATATACTATCGTGTTACCGGAACGTGGCACCCGATCCATATACTATCCTGGTGTCGGAACGTGACACCCGATCCATATACTATCCCGGTGTCAGAACATGACAGTCCGATCCTCATCATACTATCCTGATGCCGGAACGTGACACCCGATCCTCATCATACTATCCTGGTACCGAAATGTGGCACCCGATCCATATACTATACTGGTGTCGGAACGTGACACTCCGATCCTCATCATACTATCCTGGTGCCGGAACGTGACACCCGATCCTCATCATACTATCCTGGTACCGGAACGTGGCACCCGATCCCCTAATCTCACTACTTTCGTTCATCTAGCCTTCTTTTATACCAAGGCATCATCATTAACAAAGTAGATTTGGGTTTTTCAAGATTTAGGATTCAATAGCTTCATCATGCTTATTTTATTACAATTATATAATCACATTCATGCAAGCATTCAATTAAGCATATAGAAGGGTTTACAACACTACCCAATACATATCATTCGCTAGTAAGAGTTTACTATGAATATCATAAACCATAACCTACCTCCACCGAAGAATTCGTGATCAAGAATCTACTTTCCCAAAGCTGCGTTCTTCCTCTCTCTCAATTGATCATTTCTCCCTCTCTCTCTGTTCTTTTTTTTTCTTATTCAGACCCTCTTTCTTTTACCCTAATTACCATATAATTAAGTATAAAAGATGGCAAAAGTAACCCACTAATTAATTCAGGGTTATCTCCTTTAACCCCCAAGTAATTGAATTATTAGTATTACCCACTAACTTTATAATTATAAGCAGGAATAGTCCAAAACGCCCCTTAAAACATTTAACAGAAATTCGACCCAGTCAGGGTTATGTAGCCTGTGACGGGCCGTCGTGCCTGCGACGGTCCGTCCTGCTGAGTCGTCACAGTGTTCAGAGACTCACTTTTTATTTAAGACCCTGTGACGGTCCGTCGTGCCTACGACGGTCCGTCCTGCCATTTCGTTGCGAAGTTCAGAGAGTCGATCTCAGTACCCAAATTTCAGAATTCTAAGTGTTTTGGAACGAGACACCCTCGACGGTCCGTCGTGCCCATGACGGTCCGTCGTGGGATCCGTCGACTCAGACAGTTATTACCAGAAAATACTCTACTGCTCAAAACGACTAAACAGGTCGTTACAACTAGTATGGAAAACTACCAGATTGAGAATACAAAATCTCACAAGTTTTTGGGCAATATTTGAGACCTTTGTTTTGATATATTTATCTGTTACTTAATGTACCATTATTGGACAGCAATTTAGCATAAAGTTATCTTTAATTTTTTTTAAGGTGTATGATATGTAGCATAATTGATAGTTAAGAATTTTTATATGGTCGTGGTAGAATTGGTAGTTAAGAAATTCATTTTTTGTTTTAATCTAAATTTTTCTTTAATTTTTGTATGATCATAGCAGAATTGTTAGTTATGTAATTCATTCGTTGTTTCAATCTAAATATTTCTTTAATTTTTGTATGATTGTAGAAAAATTGGTAGTTAAGAAATTCATTCGTTGTTTTAATCTAAATATTTTTTTAATATTATTTATGATATATTCTAGATATAATATATGTTGGGTTCTTTAGTACATATATAAATTTTCCTCTATTAATTTGTTCTAATAATATTATATTTTCCATAGATTCTATCCAATATTGTGAATATTCATAGTTCATTTTAATCTGAATTTATTACTAAATCATACCATTCTATTTTTCATAGTCTAAATCTCGTAAGTCTATTTCCAACAATGGTTATTTAATATATCCTCCTGATTCGTTATCATTAAATATTTTTTCCCATATTATTCTTCTTAATTCAATTATTTATATACCTTGAAGTATATTTAAAATTAAAGCTTCATAGTCTTTTATCATTTCGTTATGTATGTATGTGGTAATATTTATTGTTATGCGGGGATTTTCAATTATTCCTTCCTATCATATTCATAATCGATTAAATTTATATTGGATTATTATGAACTAGATTATCTATTTATCATGTTTTCCTTTCACTACTAGCATCGTACTTTAGCGGATACTTCCTTCTTATCAGCGCCTCAACTTTGTTTACTTCCCTAAATGGCTTTCCTCGCCTACCGATTTCAACATTTGGATGGCATAGTGTAGAAGTTTTCTGCTGTTTCCAGTGTGCTAATAAACTATAAATCATGATTCAAATAATTCTAATACATAATAACTAACATAAAATTATTCAATCATATATATGACATTCAAGAATATATGAAATTAGTTTCGCATATTTTTTGAAAAATATATCTTTATTTGTTGCATATTCATGCTATCTGAAATATCTTACTGGATTCTAGATTATTGCTCCATTTATCTAAATACTAATTTTTTTAGTAGAGAGAGTGGCTTTAAAAGAAAGTTTTATATTTCAGCTTGCCTATCCTTTATGTTACATATTCCTTCCTTTATATAGAAAGGAATTAGTTCATTTTACCGCACTTACTATACTTTACACTTACATTACAACTATCCCTACCGTACTACTTTTACACTTATCTTTTTAGTTATACACCCTACCTACCATACTTTACACTTATCAACATATCTTTAATAATGCACATGCATATGTTGACTATGTTATGTGACTACTACTATTTATTTCAAGACTTTTACATATCTACTTTTGACATTATGTGGCCAATCACGTTTTTGTGTTTCATTTTATCTTCATCTTTATCTTCTTGTCATCTTCCATCTTTATCTTTTATCTTCATATTTATCTTCTTGTCATCTTTCATCTTTATCTCTTATTCCAGCTGGACGTCGGGGATTATATTATCTTCTCCGTTGCATTTTGAACATATGTGATCAGGGTATTTGTGACCAACTAACTTCCAATACCTTGTTAATAATTTTTCAAAAATAAATTCAACTTTAAGTGCTCGTGTTTTAGGTTGTTCTTCTAGGTTAAGTAATGATAAAATCCATCTCTACACTTCATCAATATGCTATCCTTAGCTCCCTTGAATTGGAATAAATCATTAACTGATCTCTTGCATAGTAGCTCCATATAGCGTTTACGTTTAAATAATTATTTGCTAGTTCTTGTATAATGGTTGATATACCAATTATTCTCTTATTGGCATAGAAGATTGGTATCTCACTATTTTGTACCTCTAGTTGTTGTTCAATATCTTTCAGTATTATCATATCTTTTATTAATCCTATGTTTACTACTTGTATCGGAGGTTTTAGCTCCTCGTATAATATCTCTCTTGTTGCTGTATAAAATTTTACATAGAATAAATTTCCCTTAGTAACTCTCCTATAAGTAATAAATTCTTTATGTATCTCCGACATTCCACTTAATTCCTCTCCGTCATATGTATATATTGTACTTGGTAATCCATACTTGTAACATGTCCTAACTAAGTTGGCGTTAGTTTTTTATTGTGCAATCAGTTTATTATAACCTTGTAATTTTTGGGTTAAATAATCATGGTTGGGTTCTTGTATTGTAGTAGATCTAGGTTTAAGGTTTAAAAATGTTTGAATTTTGTATATATATTCTATATAGATTCGCTTAATATCATTATATGTTCTTTTGTCATGGTGTAGGCTATCTATGTATGTAGAAATTTATGGTTCTGTAGTTAATATATTTTTTGGTTTAAGCCTCGAGGTAAATATTTTTTGAATAATTGCATTAAGTTTGAATTCATATGTTTTTCACTAACTCGTTAGCTTGTACCTGCAACTGTATTTACACAATTGTTATGGGTTTTTAGGTGTTTTCCAACGTTACTGTTTAGCTCTGGATTCTTTCTGTCTTTCGATTGACATAGTTCCGCATTTTTATATTCATGTTGCTAACTTATGCTAGATTTAAACATTAGATTATTTTATTAGTCTTTATCTTTTGTATCTCGTTGTCCATACTATCCACTTTTGTACAAATTATTGTAATAGCTTCGAGTATTTTTTTCAATTGTATCTTCTCCCTTAGTCTCAATCTGAGTAGCTTTGTCATGATAAGCAATCTGCAATAACATTCTTATCAATTTTCATTACTTCAATTGTAAATGTGAAATTTAATATATTGAATATTAATCTCCTTATTTCTTTTGTTGTTACCGAATCTTGTATTTTTCTTGTTAGCCATCATTTTACTTGTGTATTATCTGATCTTATAATGAATTTATTATATGCAATATATGGTTCAAATGATAATAAACACTTATATACTGAATATAACTCTTTTATATTTATTTTCCATTTTATTTCTGTATTATTAAATGTCCCTGAATAATACCTGGAATGATATTCTATTGTATTGGCATCATACTTGTATTTTAGTATTTCTCCATAACTTTTTTCACTCGCATTAGATTCTATTATATAAGTAAATGTTTTGTTTTCATCTAGAAAGTATAGTTTAGGTAAGTTTTTATATAATAATTTTACCTTTTGTATCTGTATTTGGCCTTTTTTATCAAACTGATATTTCATATCTTATTTAAATTTTTGTTGTAATGATTTTATATTTTCTTCTAATTTTGGTATGTATTCTCTTACTTGATTTACTAGGCCTAAGAATGATTGTAATTTCCTTTTTGTGTCTAGTTCTTCATTTGGGTTAATTATTTTTTGTACTATTAGTGTTTGCATTTTTATTTCGTTTTTATCTATTTGTATTCCTAAGAATTCTCTTTGATTTTTTTATTGTATCTGTTTTCTTTTTACTTAGACTTATACCCAAACATTCTATTATATGCATAAATTTTTCTAATAATCTTACATATTCATCTTGTGTTTTAAAATATAATAGTATATCATCTATGTATACTATACAATTTTCTATTTGTTTAAAGTAATTGTCCATAAAGTGTTGATATCTATCTACCTGGTGCGTTTATATGTCCAAATAGAAATACATTTCATTCATAAAATTCTTGTGGCACAGTGAATGTTGTTAGTTTTTTAGACTCTTCTTCTTGTTTTAAGTGATAAAGTCATGATTTACAATCAAATTTTCTAAAATAATTATATTCTTGTATTTGTCTTATCTTTAGTATTTTATTTTGTATCGGATAATTATATGTTTTAGTTTTTGCATTTAAATTTCTTTAATCAATAATCATTCTGTTTTTCCTCTTTTTTGTTCACTATGTTTATTTACTATAAATGTCGAGCTTGTGCGGTTACTATTGCTTTCTTGTATATATCCTTTTTCTAATAATTCATTTATATGTATCTTAAATTCGATTAAATCATAAAAATTATATTTTAATACTTTTTGAATTATTATACTATTATTATCAATTAGCTCAATTTTCACTTTTGTTTTATGTTTTTCCCATCCTTGTAAAGGATATTCACTATAAAATAATTCTAACTTATCTTGGATTATTTTTATTTTATTTATAGAGAATATAATTAATTCTATCTTAGGGTATTCTTCTTTTATATTTTCTAATTTTTGCGTAATTTTCTCACTTTCTTTTATCCATTATGTTATTTTTCGTTTTTTGTTATTTACTCTTCTTGCTCCTATTTTTTGTTTACATGGTGTTGTGAATCACCAGTGTGTTTTTGTTATTATTTGTGGGTATAATTTTTCTAAAAAAAGCATTCCTAATAGCATATTTTTGTAGTCAATTCAAAATTATATATTTCCTCTATAGTTAATATCTTATTCCATATTTATACTTTGCCTTATATGTTATCATACATCCTTCATTATTAAATTTTGTTACTACTATCGGTGTTTTTAATTTTTCACATTTATCTTCCAATAAAAAATTGTATTTACATTTATTAGCTTCTGCTCTCGTATCTATCATCGTTGTATAATATCTGTTGTAATATTTCTTTATTATTATCTTTGCAAGTATGTGTATTTTCATATTTTTATCCTATCAAAGTTCCTTTTATTATTACTCGTTTATTTTATAATTTATTGTCAATTGTTTGTATTCTAGATTATTTGATTTTACTTCTTCTAACCATTTTATGTCTAAAATAATATTTTCATCTCCTAGATATATTTTAAATTATGTTACTATTGGTACTCCTCCAATGATTATTTCCTTTTCTGTAGTTTCTTAGGTATGGATTAATGTTTTTTTGTAGTTCGGGGCATGATTGCTTAGTTGTTATTATTTCATCTCCGTTTATAATTCTCTTGTAATATAGTTTTCTTCTCGTCCGGTATCAATTAATATTAAATATTTTCGTTGCTTCATTATTCCCATTATGTAATAATGATGTGGTTTTATTTCATCTTCCATTAAATTTTTGTGGAGTTTTATCTATTCTTCTTGAGGTACTCATCTTTGATCAATTTGTGTTATTTCACAGTTTATTCTTTTTGGTGTGCTTAATCTTTCTTTTACTATTTCTATGTCTTTTTCTATATCAATCTCATTATAAATATAATCATTTTTATCTATGACTGTGAATGTCTTTTAAAAAGGATCTTCTATTTTTATTTTATTTTATTTTATTTTTTCTGTTATTTTATGTTTTGTTGTTAAAACATATAAGTTTTACATCTAGCTGTAACTATTTTACTTCCCGGGGCTAGTCCTACTCCCGACATTTTTCAATATAATACTAGTGATTTATCTATGTTCCTATCATTTATTTTGTATTGAGTAGTTAACACTTATTTTAAATTTAAATTTTTGGTATATGAGGTTGTAACGACCTACTATGTCATTTTAAGCACTAGACGTCCTCTTTTCGTAAAAGAGTCCTTCCATAAAATGTTAAATACAAATTTTGAATTATTCGTTTAACTATGGTTATTAATCTACATGAATTTGTTAAATAGTTAATTTATTGATAGATAGTAAATGGGCCAAATCTGAAAATAATTTAAAACCCTTATTTGGCCCAAGTATAAAATTAAATTAACTAAAACAGAAATTTTTAGTCTTATTTTCTTGTTTGCTTCTAACGCAAATCCATTGCGGCTGAAATTTTTGAAGAAAAGTCGATCTCAACATCGACAACAACTCAAAAAAATTCTTCAGGTAAAGTGTTTCAACCTTTTGTCTTACTAGAATAAATCCTTAATAGTAGATATACGTTAATTTACTATTATTTTAAAGGAAAAACTTGTTGGGTGTTGTTGCAAATTGTCAGTTCTATGGAAATTCTTTAGAATTAGACAATTGATATTGACTTATTATTGAGTAGAGGTTCTCTATTATTTTTTTTGGTTAGTAAGTTGAGTTATACGTTTAATATAGTAATATAAATTGATAATCTAGAGGAGTTAAATTGTTGACGAACCACGATATTAATTTTGGTGAATTAGTTTTGTTTACATTTATATTTTGGCCATTATATCAAATTCAACTATTCAAGAGATCTTTGGGATGCTATATATATATATATATGTACATTAGCATTAAATAGCGGAAGTGGCTTTAGCCATTAAGTGTTTCTGTTGTAAAATAATTGACTTAAAATAGGCCCCAAAATGAAGAAGACAAAATTTTAGTCATAACAAGCATTGCCGGCAAGTAGTATTAAGATGTTGTTGATGTTCAGTGATAGTGTAAATTATTAAGGACATTATTTATAATGGATTAGTATAGTTATTTAAGTTTTTCACCTTGGTTCATCATCCAAGGTAGGAATATGATTTCTCGTTGAATTATCTTTATTCTCATTACATCATTATTAGGTTTTGATATATTAAGACAGGTAAATTAAATATTAGGTTTATTGTATTATATCAATACTATTAAAATTTTGATATTTGAAGAAATTGGGACTTAATCATAGACTTGAAATTTAAAAAATATGAAACTTGGTATATTGGTTGGTACAAGATTAGAAACTTGACTATAGATTCATGCTCTATGATTTTGGAATGATTTTGGGATCTAGGCTAGATGTATATCAATATGGATTTCTGCATAACGACTTACTCAAGAAACATGCATATGTGATAGATTGTGAATGTGTTGAGTCTTTGCGAAAAGGGAAGGACATGATCTTGAGGATTTATGACACATGTTCACCATTCGAGGTATGTTAAGACTTTCAGACTTGTTGAAGGATATTTTCCTAATTAAAGATTAAAAAATGAAATATACAAAGGCGTAAGGGAGAAAGATGGGGGGGTCTCGTATCAATGGTGTGACGGGCATTGATACGAGTACCAATGTTATAAAAGGAAAAATCTATTACTATAATATGTATATTGTAATTTGAGAATGCCAAAGCATATGGGCATTAGCTGAAGTATTTAGTGACTTCGATTCTTATGTGTGGTTGTGTTCCTTTCTTGAACTCGTGTAATTTTGCTGATTGAAGTGATTATATGTCATAGGGACATTTGATTTATTGAGATGTTGTATCATCCCCATTAATTGATATCATATTGTGCATATGCATTGACATGAGATTGAGTATGAGTAAAGATCTAACACGTGGAGATCGTCCGTGTTGAGATCGAGTTATGATTATAATTTGGGCATGTGGAGATCGTCCCTGCGAGTAATTGCTTATGATTATAAGTTGGGCACGTGGAGATCGTCCGTGCTGGGGATTATTTGATTATATGATAGTGCGTTGAGATTGTCCGCACAGACACGTGGAGATCGTCTGTGTCGGTATATGGACCTCGCGAGTCCCCCATGGGTCATGAACTCTCGATGTATTTCCGAGGAGTATCATGTATATACGGTTCAGAGAGCACTGGATATTCTGACACACATCATTTCATTAAATCATATTGCATTGCATCTCATTACATCCCTCATTCTAGTTGATTGTGTGTTTTTTTTATTTGGTGGTTGAAAGTTACTTGATGTTTGATTACCTCAATTTGATAAAACTTGACTGATAAGTGTAATATAGACTTCTATAATTAAAGAGTTGATTTTTCTTATATAATCTCCCGTCACTACTTCTTCGTTGTCGGTGAATGAGATATACTGGGTACACGTGATTTCGTACTCATACTACACTTGCTGCACTCTTTTGTGGTGAAGATTGGATTTCAATTTAAAGTGCATATCGTGGATTTTTCAGAGTTGAGTTTTGAAATTATCGTGGAGTTCTGGTGAGCTACTAGCTGTTCAGTGACCCACACCACCTTCTATGTCTTTAGACGTTATCATTTTAATTTATTATTTAGAAAAGATATTTTTTTCATCTAGGTTTGTCGTTTAGTTCTAGACTTGTATCATAGTTTAGAAGCTCTTGTACTTATGACACCTAATCTTGGGGTAGAAATTGTGGTTTCCGCATGTCATACTTGTAAATAACTTAGTGATTGGATATTATGTTTTTTTGCGTATTTTCTACTTAAAACATTGAATTGAATCGATAAAAGTATTGAGTTGGCTTACCTATCGATTTGGAACATTGTTGCCATCACGACTTGTGATTTTGGGTCGTGACAGAGGTTACCTTTTACTGCACTTATTATATTTTTTTTTATAGGTTATATGATGCTATCATCCGCTAAGTATATTTCTATGGGTGCATCTATTCCTTCTCTAAAACATGTTTTTATTAGTATTTATATTCCTCCTAAATGTACATATTTAATTAGATTTTTAGCCTTCATGTCTTGTATTTCTTTATTTATAATTCGTTTGTTTATTAATTGTATTTTGGCCTTTCCTTTAGTGTATTTGCAATATATGATATGTTCTCTTTGACTTACTACATAATATTCTTCTTTTTGTTGTTTAAACAAGTTTCTTATTGTTGGTATTTCGAATATTTTTGCAATGTTTAGATCTAATTTTTTTCTTTTATTTATTCAAATATATTATTATCAAATATTATTTTTTGTTCTAAGGATTCTTCATCTTGATATTCTTCTTTATTTATTATTTACATATATATTTTAGTAATTTGTTGTATTATGGAATTCATTATTTGATACCATCTTTATATCGTTATCCATTTCATTTTCTGATATTTTATATATGTTATCTTCACTTTCTAATTTATGATCTATGTACTCTACCTGCGTATATTTTTCATAGTTTATTATTATTTCGGATATTTGTTTTTCTTTGCATTTTTAGGTAATTTACAGTCTCTCATTATATGTCCTAATTTTACCCAATTATAACAAGTATATTCTGTTTTTTTTTTTTTTGGTCTATATGGTTTTTTGGTTTTGTAGTTTTTTACATAGAATCTTCTTCTCGGGTTTTTTAACTTGTATTTTGATCTGTATTTTTTATTATTTCTATTTTTATAATACCTATCCGTACAACCAAAGTGAGGTGCTATTTTATTTTTGCAACATGCCAAATTTTTTACTTATATTTTTTTCATTTTCATTTCGTCTTTATATTTTTCACATAGTCCCATAAACCATCTTTGCAAGAATTTTATTCTACCTCCTAAGGTATCTGTTAATTCTGCTTCGTTTCAACTTTTTACGACTTTTGAATTAAAAGGTTTTGGAAATTTTGTAAAATATAATTTTCTTATTTCTTTACTTTCTTATGTGCTATATGTTCCTTTATAATAGTATTCCCTAAATAAACATGTATATTTATCTATGTAACACATATTACATATTGCTAATTTTTTCATTAGATTTTGATTTATGATTTTTTTTTCTTTATTTTGTTCTTCTACCTCTGTTGTCATACTACTAAATTCATTTCTTCTAAATACTTCATATTTATATTATATTTCTATAGTTGTAGTAGCTAATTCGCCACTAAATTTTTATTACTTCTTAAAGTTTTTAAACTTTCATCTGATACATTTTGAAACCATAATTTTACTGTTTCTATAAGCGTTCTTTCTATATATCATGGTGTCTCTATTAATACTATTTTGTTATCTATTAATTATTTTGATATATATCTTATCCATAATTGGATTGTTTTATGTATATCTTCTACACAGTCTAAATCTAGAAAATTGTGTTGTTTAGTTATTGGTTTAGGTGTCCATTTTTTATTTAATCTTTTATCCCATATAGTTTTTTCTCTATCATAGCATCTATAGTTTTCATTATAATATTTTGGATTTGAATTTTTTGGGTTTTTTACTCCTTATGTTATGCCTCCTGTATTTATTTCTAAATTTCTTGCATTATCTATATTTGTTAAAATTTCCATAAATGTTTCGCATGTTTTCAAATGTTGTTCTAGATCATCGTTGTTTATTTTATCAATTCTTATTTCGGGTAAATTATCTTGGCTATTTTCTTCTTTTTCTTCTAATTCGTCTTCTATTTGCAATTTTTCTTTGAATTTAATTATCTCATTTGCTAATTTTATTTTTTGTTCTTTTTCTGTTTGTTTAATTTCATACATTTCTTTTAATATTGCTAGCTCTTTTTCTAGCTCTATTATTTTAGTCTATTTTACTTCTTCTAATTGTTGTACTTTCCTTTTTTTTATTGTTGTTTTATTTTTTCAATTTTCGTTTTTCTATCTATTTCTTCATTTTCTTTTGTTATTCTTATCATAGCAGTTAAACAATCTTTAGTTTTACCATTCTTTTTTTCTAACATTAAATTTAGATTGTCACCTATTTTCTTATATCTTCTTCCTAAATTAGAAAATATTATTTTTGTTTTTAATCCAACATAGTTTTCATATGTTTTTTCATCTATTGCGTATTCTTCCTTATTCATTTATAGATTGTATAGAAGTTTATATACTAAATTTTCTATTTGTTTTTGTAGATAAAAAAAAATAGTTTTTCTATGTGCTGTTATAATTTTTTTACAAATTCTTTCAAAAATGTTGTTATTATTAAGTCTATTTTGCCTATGTCCTAATTCTTGTCTTTTCACTATAATTATTTCAGTATGTTTTTCTTTGTATTTGTTATTCTCGTTATTCATTGTATCTTTAAATATTGAATATATTTATATTCTATTTTAGATATATTATCTATTAATTGATCTAATTTTATGTTATCAGTTTTGGTGATATTGAGTTGTTTATATTTCGGATACAGTTTATTTAATTTTCTTCTTATTTTTCTCAACTTTCTACTAAGATGCTTCTTACTATGTTTCTTATATCTATAATATATCATAAATGATATTATAGAAATATTTAGATTAAAAAAACGAATGAATTTCTTAACTATCAATTTTGCTACGACCATACAAAAATTAAAGAAATATTTAGATTAAAACAACGAATTAATTTCTTAACTAGTAATTCTACTACGATCATACAAAAATGGATAGGAAATTGAGTCAACTTACAAAAAAAAAATACTATAGTTATAGGATTATTGAAATTCAATAGCTAGGAGTATGCATATTTTATTTATTTCTTTCGCTGTATTTTTGTACACATTTTTTTTATTTGTATAATAATACATGTTTAAGTACAATAAACTAAATAAGGAATTGACTATAAATATAACCCACTTTCTTTATATACGTCCATATAATGAGCAACTTTCCATTATTAACATTAGAACTAACAATTATTTATTCAAAAACATACAATTATATTCTTATCAGTTTATATGATTTCATTATCTTGTTGTCTCAAAAGATGTTATATTGATATATCATAATAATGACGGAATAAAATTTAGAAAAAATGTTAACTAAAAAATCAATGAAGATAAAAACTAAAAAACATTTAATAAAAATACAGAGGAATAAATACCCATATATTTAGAATATATATTTTGAGTAAATATATAATTATTGAGTAAAAGTGATTTTATTTGCATAAAATTGTTTTTTTTATAGAATTTTAACTTTAAACATAAACATATTATACAATGTGATATTTTAGGATGCACAATTAATTCAATTATAAATTCATCATGAACAATTATGGTACCGATGTTCCTTGATAAAATGGCTAAACAAGAATAAACCGTGTGAGCACTTACTATTTAGCAAAATGTAGTTAAATACTATAATATATATAAATATAATTACATAAGATACAAAGATTATGCATACAAAAATTAAGCATGTGAACGATTCTTAATTGCCCACAAAGCGATTCACTTATTCGTAGTAAGTTTTGTATCGTGGGTCGCCCATGTGGACCGATTCGATTCGATCTATTTTATACTTTATCCAATTAATTAATTAACTAATTAATTTGGATAATTCTTTTTAAAAGAATAGGTCAAGTAATTGTTCTGCCTCTTCTTAAAGACTACAAGTGTGTGTAACTTTGAATGAACGTGCAACGTAAAAAAGGTGGAGAGGAAATGTGAGAAACAAAGAAAAAAAACTAGTGATACTAGACAAATTAATCTACACACAAAGAAGACTTCTAGTTTGTGAACAAAGATATTTTTTTCCTAATAATTCAAAAAGGTATCTTAGTGCAATCCTGTCAAAGTAGCAAAATCAACAATTTCCGCTGCAAAGTACAAGGTATACATATCATTGTTGATTTGCCTTAAAAAAATTCGTTGGTATAATAGACAATTAATTGATCCAATTAGGCGCTACTTCCCTGTACATTCATTTTGTATGTTGAAATTCTTTTGAAAACAGTGAATAGGAAAAATTGAAAGATATTGATTGTTTTTTGAGAAAAAGGACGGATTTACATCCCCTGAACTTAGATAAATGGTATGTATTTGCGTCCACCTAAGCTCCTGTCGTCCAATTGAAGGTACACGCATGCCCCTTTCACTAACGGCCCCCTAATTTTATAAACGTGTCTTAATTCTAATGAACGAACCGTTTGACCATTCTTTTTTACCCATAAACCAACAACCCGCCCCATAAACCCAATACACACCAAATCCCTCTAAAACATTTACAGTTAAAAGACCCAAATCTAACAGGTCCGTTCCTATCACACAACACCCTGGCCTTCATGAAGTTCATCGATTCTGCTACGTCTTGCTCGTGGATTAAGGTTAAATTTCAATGTTTTAGTGTTCCAAAAGTTCTTTTTATTGTTTATTATTTTGTGGAAAGTTGCCGGAGTTCCACAAAAATCAGCGCGAGTCCACCATCAAAAACCCCACTTATTTTTCTCTATTTTTTGACATCCATGAACCAGCCACCACCCTTGTTGAATAAACATCAAGAGACGACCAACCCACCGCCAAATCTTTACCACTAACAACAGCGAAACAACCTCCAAACGCCGAATTTTTTCCAGTCAAATGAGTTTACCACCACTGGGTCAATAAGCTCCGACTAGCAGCTCACACATAACCACCAGAACCCACTTGTTCTTCTCCAAAACAGCAACCAGAAAACTAGCCAGCAAACAACTTGTAACCAGCTCCGTTCTCCTTTTCCTCCGGCCACACCCAACCACAATTGTTTCCCTCCCCATCACACAACCAAAATACCAAAACACATTTTCTTGTGACCATTGCCAGCAGCGTGTTAGACTTGGGTCTTGTAATTAGAATATAATGGGTTAAAGAAAAGGTCAAACATGTAGTTTATTAGGATTAAGACACGTGTACATTATGAGGTGGTTGTTAGTGAGAAGGGCATGTGTGCACCCATAATTGGACGGCAGAGGCTTAGGCGAACACAAAGTATAACGGAGGGCATATACGTATCATTTATCAAAGTTCGGGGGTAAATTCATCCTTTTTCCCTTCTTTTTTTTTACAATTGAATGTGGATTAATCATATGGTAAATAGGATTCAAACCCCTATTAGATTCTAGCCCATAATGTAGATAGGATTTCTTGTCCTATTAAGAAAGATATTCTGCATTTCTTTTTTGAAAAAAGAAAAAGAAAAATTGCTTCTGTTTTTAGCAAACTGAATATTAGTTGTACAATTATTTTTGTCAACACTTGTTTTAGAAAGATGTGTTTGTTTGTTGCTTTCCACAAACATATTATAATGAAAAAATGGATTTAAGACGAGCAAATATGAATTGTTGAAAATTGACTGTTCTCTTAAATTTTCTAAAAAAACTGCTCCTATCTGTAGTGATAAAAAAATTGTGTACACTTTTTTAGTTGGAAACTTATTTTTTCATTACCTGCTCATTTATAGCTTTCCGAAAATATATTATAACAGTAAAACAAACTTAAAACGAGTGAGATATGAATTTTTTAAGTTGGGCTGGAAATAAAAGCTTTTCTTTTAAGAATGTTTTTTTAATGAAATTTGTGTCTTATTTAGGGTTATATTTTTGGAAAAAGAAAATGTGTCCTCGTTAGGATCTTATTAGTGTTGTTTATTTGTTTAGTCCTTATGCTCCTTAAACAGTTGCTTACCTTTTAGGAGAAATTTGTGACGTATGTTGTCGCATTAAATGGTATTAACCATATTTCTTTTTTTCTTCTTATTTCAGAAATGTATGAACGGAAAATGCTCAATTTACTCCAAGTGGACTTTATCAAAGTCAAGAAAATGGATGAGGTAGAAAAGCAACCTGCCGTAAGACATGTTTCGAGGGTGAGAAATTGTAGAAATTGGTGTCCCAAAGAAGATGCAAAATTTGTTAAGGAGTGAAAGGACCATTCGAAGGAAAACAGAGAAAGATCTAAGAAAGTATATTTCTTTGAAAATGGATCCCCTTGATTGTTTAATAGGCTTTCTCAAAATACTTGTCATGAAATTTGAAAGCTTAATGAAATAGACATTCATGCTACAGAGAGGGAAGGAATACGATGGTTTGTATCATTGCTTGTCAGAATACTGGGAAAATAAATGGAATGAAATTAGTATTGCAGATAATGAAGAATTATGGGTGTACATGGTAAAAATAAGAGCGAAGTGGATAAAAATACACCACATACTTCCTTTTTAGTATTGTTGTTATTTTTTTTATGAAAGTGAACATCGTAGATTGTGCTTTAATATGAATATTTGAGTTTTGTTCTCTTCAATGTTGGATAAGTGAATTATTATTCTATTACAAATGTCATATAGTTTTTGATTTTAAACATGTAAATCTGTGTGGTTATAGTCTAAAATAAATAATGTACACATCAAGAAGTTAGTTTCAAATTTTGGTTAAATATTTAATTCGTAGATGATGAATAGAGGTTTATGTGTCTTTTGATTTCACATTTATATATGAAACCATTATGAGAATGATTTTATTGAATGTGTATGTCACATGCATAATCGATTAAAAAAATTCTTTCCTAATTATATCTCATAACAAACGTGGCATAAAAATGTATCATTACATTCTTAAACAAAGGTGAAAAACTTAACGGTAATAATTACGACATCTAAAAATCGTAAAATATGGCATGTGTGGGAAAACAAAAATTCTCTAAAAGGTATATAAACCATGTTTTGAATCAACCAGAAGAGGATGATACTGCACAACACCTTAGGGTGATGTCAAACATGATAGCTCAACTCAAGAGTGTTGGTTATGTTTTTTCAGATGAGAAACAAGTTCATGCTGTTATTTCGTCTCTTCCTAATAATCAAGAACATTTGAAAGTTAACTTGACCTATAACGATAACATTTTAAAAATTCTTGATGTTGCACGCCATGTTGAACTAGAAGATGAGTGTCTTGGTCTTGTTAAAATTGCTTCTAATGCCTTTGTGGTAGAGTCAAGTGGTACAAAACTTCCAGGCTTCAAGCGTATGAAAAATGAAAAAGGAATGGAAAAGACAAGAAGCTCGAGAAGGACCCCCTAAGAAAAATGAAAAGACAAATTCCAAGAAAGGAAAATGGTTTTTTCAAGAATAGAGACAAGAGAAAAAAGAAGTACTACAATCACCAAATGTTGAGGCATTTCGGTTGTGAATGCAATGATCCAAAAAAGGTAGCATTTCTAAACGCATATCGAAGTGCAACAATGTTTCAAGAACTTCTTTACTATTTAAATCTTATCCTATGTGGATTGTAGACTTAGGGTCCGCGACCACGTGAGTCGAGATCGAGAATCATTTGTAGATTTCATCGAATATATCTAAATAAAGGTGTATATACCGGGGAAATAATGTGAGACTATAAGTCAAAGGTATAGAAACTTACAAAGTAGACTTGTGTGGTGGTCGTTCTTTGATGTTGCATGACGTCCTTTTTACACCAGAGACTCAACGAAACATAGTATTTGTGTCAATTCTTTTAAACGTTGGTTTTGATTTGGTTTTTAGTCGTAAAAATGTTAGAATAACACTAGATAATATTTTACATGGTTTTGGACTACATTATGATAGTTTTACCATTTTAGATTGTAATCCTTCAACTTATGACTATTATGTTGATTGTTGTGTAATGACATGTTATTCAAGTAACAATGATATTAATGTTATAACATGACATGCAATATTAGGTCACATAGGGTAAGATCGAATGAAAAGGTTGGAAAAAAAAGGACATTCATGTTCTTTCACTAAAATTGATATGCCAACTTGTGAAAATTGTCTTGCTGGAAATACTACACGAAAACCATTTGGGAAGGATAAAAGAGTCGAGTTCCCTCATCAATTAATTCATTTTGATATTTGTGGTCCAAAAAATATGAAGGCAAAGTCTAGTACTACATACTACATTACATTTATTGATGATTTCACGCATTTTGGTTATGTGTATTTGATTTCTCATAAATCCGAAACATTTGAGTGTTTTAAGAGATATATTAATGAAGTTAAAAATCAATTATATAAAAGCATAAAGGCTTTAAGAACTTATTGGGGACGTGAATATTTGTCAAAACAATTTGAAAAATTATCTGTTGAAAAGGGTATCATCACACAATTAACTACTCCTTATACACCTCAACAAAATGTTGTAGCTGAAAGAAGGAAAATATCATTATTGGATATGACAAGATCTATGATGGCGCAGACAAATTTGTCTATCTCTTTCTCGGGAGATGCATTATTGATCGCGGCTTACATATTGAACAAAGTATCTTCTAAATCAGTTTCTCTACTCCTTATGAACTTTTAACTAGTTAAAAAATAAATTGAATGATTTACTACCGTGGGGTTGTGCAATATACATTAAAGTTTTCTTTGGTGAGATTGGTAAACTAAGTCCAAAAGGAAAGAAATGTATCTTTACAAAGTACTATGAACACTTCAAAGGTTATGTGTTCGTGGATGAACTAGAGTATAGAAGTATGATTAAAATTGTATCACGAGATGTTCAAATTTTTTTGTAAAAATATTTTCCCAAAAAGGGTGAAATATATAAAGTTGAGTCTCTCTACGAAAGTTGAATTGACAAGATCAGGTAATTTTGTTAGACATACTTGATAATTCAATGAATCAAGAAATGATTCCTGGTCCAAGTGAGTGTTATCAATCCCAAAATCCTATAGATGAATCTGAACTTCAAATATGTAAGAGTGCAAGAAAAGGGGTACATATACGATATAATGAGATTGAGGATTCTCTTTTCTCGGTATGTCCTACCGAATGGGATGAAACTAATTCTGTAACAGAGGCCCTATCAAAAGGGATGAAAGGTAAAAACTATGAAAAAAGAATAAGATTCCATGAGATACAACAAAGTCTGAATTTAGTTGACCTTTCCAAGGAACATAAAGTTATTGGGAATAAATGAATTCTCAGAGTTAAACGCAAATTGGATTGGTCAATAGAAAGACACAAAGTAAGATTGGTGGAAAAATATTTTACTCAAGAAGTTGGAATAGACTATGAGAAAACTTTTTCACCAGTTGTGAAGTTTAGCTTCATACAATTACTTTTAGCTATTGTTACACGTTTAGATCTAGAATTACACTAAAACGAATGTAAAGATCATTTTTTCTCAATGGGGAATTGAATAAGGAAATCTATATGGAACAACCAGTAGGTTGCGTTGTTAAAGGTCAAGAAGAGAAAACTTGTAAGTTGAAAACATCAATATATGGCCTAAAGCAATCTTCAAGGTAGTGGTATCTGAGATTTCATAAGGAGGTGATGTCTTGATTTCACCATGATCGATGAAGACCATTTCATCTAAGTGAAAAAGTTCAATGGAGATTTTATAATTCTTTTTCTTTACGTAGATTATTTTTTATTAGCTGGAAATAATTTGGAGTATTTGAGAACTGTCAAGTCATGTCTTTTAAAATCTTTTGATATGAAAGATATGAGCGAGACATACTATATATTGGGTATTAAGATCCAATGAAATCCTTCTAAGAAATTTTGAGTTTATCTCAAAAAACTTATATAAAGAAAATATTGAAACATTGTCAGATTAATAATTGCAAGTTCATGGATGCTCCTGTAGCTAGTGATGAAACATTAAGACTTGAAATGTGTCCAAAAACTGAAAAAGAAAAGTAAGACATGTCTCGAATTCTTTATCCTAGTGTTATCGGGAGTTTTATGTATGTTGTGATGTGTACTCGCCCTGACATTTGTTATGTTGTTACTCTATTTAGAAGGTATTAATTTAATAATTGAAGATATCATTGGAGAACAGTAAAAGGAATATTCCAGTACTTGAAGGAACAATGTATCATACACTTTGTTACAGTGGATCTGATTTGTTCATAAGAGGTTATACAAATGTTGATTGGGCAGGTGAATGGAATGATAGAAAATGAACATCCAATTATACTTTCTTAGTAAATGATGTTACTGTTTCATAGAAAACTGATAAAAATACTTGCACAACCATAAAATATGAATTTATGGCTTGTGCATATGCAGTACAAGAAGCGATTTGATTAAAGAAATTCTTTGAGAATTTGAGTATTGCGAAGGATTCTAAAGGTCCCTTGATTTTATATTATGATAGTCAGGCAGCTATCACATATGTGAAAGAGCCTAAATATCACAGTAAAAAACCAAACAAATTGACATAAAGTATAACTTTGTGACAGATGTAGTGTCAAGTGGAGAAATAATTTTCAATAAATTCCTACACGTGAAATGATAGATGATCCTTATATAAAGGCCATCTCTAAAGACTTGTTTGAAAAACATGTTAAGGCTCAAGATTTACATAGAGTGTAATGATATTTCAATATTTTAAATGGATTGATTGCTATAATATTATGTTCTATATAAAACTATTGAATTTATATTCAAATGTAGTATGCATGTGATAATTTGTAAGATATAAAGTGTGTTAAACAAAGTCGCGAGATTGACTCCCTCAAACGAGCAATCACCTCTTACGTCGGGGGACGTGAAAATATGAGTTTCACCACCATTTTATTACTTGTTTTGTGGTCTAGACAGAATGTTTATCCATGAAAATGAGTTTAAGTATCACTAAAGAGAGAAACTAGGGTTAAATATATGTAGGTGTTTAGACCAAGGTCAGTAAAATGTTGAATAATCAACACAATGAGACACATACACCAATCTAAGGTGTTAAAAATGTAGCATGTGTTGCATACAACATACGCTAAGCGATCAATAGGTCAATGAAAGAATATTCTCTATTTCTTCATTGTGTGAGATCCAGAAAAGTTAAGATGACTTTTCAATGAAATACCCTTTGATCTTTTGTTGTTTCTTGAAGTTTCAAATTGGTATTGCTACTTTAGCATGTTACTAATAGCCATGAACAATTAGGCTATGCAGTACATGTCTACGAAAGCAATTAATATGGAATAAATAGATTTGAGTAGAAAGGGAAGATGATTAAAATAAACTATTCAACTTGTATACATAAGCCGACTATTACACTCGAGTGTAATTGTGTTTATAAAGTTAAACATGAACTCGAGTTCATCTCTTTAAGAGGCTGATGAATCGAATAAGTAACTATTGTGGCAGTGACTGACGTCTGGGTATTGTGAGTAATAGTGTCCTTAAAATAGTAGTGAATTGTTTTCACATGTGATTGAATTCTTATGTAGGACTTGTAAAATCTTAAAAGTAAGTTATTCATGCTCATAGGTCACACGAACTATTTGTCATATGAATCATGTGTTTGATTTACATTATGTTGACTTGGGTCTTTTCCACCATGTGAAAAGAGGGATATGTAAGTTTTGGGTCGTGGGTCAGCTGTATGGATCGACTTGGCCCAATATATTTTATTCCCTATCCAATTATTTAATTTAAATAATTCTTTTTAAAAGGATAAGGTTGAACAGTTACATGGTAACTGTTCAACCTCTCCTTCGAAGACTCCAAGTAGAAGTACTTTGAATGAGCGTCTAACGTGAAAAAGGTTAAGAGGAAGTGAGAAACAAAAAAGAAAAAGAAAATCTAGCGATCCTAGACAAATTAATCAACACACAAAGAAGACTTCTAGTTTGTGAACAAAGATCTTTGTTTCCTAGTGATTCATAGATGAACTTGAGTGAAATCCTGTCAAAATAGCAAAATCAACGACTTCCGCTTCAAATTACAAGGTACACATCTCGTTGTTGATTTCCTCTAAAATTCCTTCATACATTAATTAAAATACATTAAGCCAAAAATGATTAGACATATATCCAACACAAAATAGCAATTTCACAACATCTTATAATAAAAAACATAGATAGGCTACTAGTTGATCATGACAATTTCACTAATATCCATTTTTGAGTATGTCATTGATGGTTCAATATGTGTATCCTTTTATATTTCTTGATCAACGACACTAACCTACAGTTTGAGTGTATGAATATAACTTAGTAAAGTAATTCAACCAAGGGTTGGGGTCGTGTCCCAATGGAATAGGAGTGAAAGTAATAGCTACTTAGAATTTTATTGTAAATAGTGATAGCTCAAGACATTTTTGAGTTAAAAAAATTAAAATCAATTTGCGACACTAAAGTGTCAACTATCAAGAAGGGAGTTTTGTCACAAGTAGTAAAATTAGCAAAAAAAAAAAAAGGAGAAAACAAGTATGGGGGAATGTTCTTGGGATGTGACTGCAATATATGTTGACACAGACTACTGGGTACATGTTTTTGATAGGAAAATTCGCAAGACAGTGGTGAATAGGCCAATCTTTAGGTGAAAGTAAATTCCCTCTAGGGCAACTTACCCCATATCAAATGGGTTCCTCTCGGACACCTACTCTTCTAAACTAACCAGCCTACACCTTACCCACACTTAGTCCATTCAATATAGAGAGCTTAGATAGTTGACTATGGCTCCCCCTCTCGGGCTGAACCTCATGTCGACCCACTCCTTGGGCCATTAGTCTATTTGTACGTGTTGAATAAGATGAAAACACATGGGTAGTTTTGTATTTACATTTACAGACCCATTAAATTAAACCACAACTACTATGTGAAATCACCAATAAAATGCATCTAATCCAATAATCAAGCAACACCCAACAATAATATCAACACATATTTGCTAAATCACACCCCGAGAATGGGTTTTTTAGCCACACATCAAGCAATAATCAAATATACTTAAAATGACAAAGGAATCAAGTGGGTATAAGAGATAAACCTTAAAAGTAGAAAAGGGAGGTAAATGGGAAGACCCACTTCCAAGATTGGAAGAAGAACTTCTTTGTTCAAGCTTCCGCAAAAAACCTCTCCAAACTTGAGAGAGAAATACTCTAAACTTAAAAACTAAAACTGGAAATATATAATAATGTTTACTCTCTCAATTTCTATCTCTAAATAGTAAAAGAGTTCAGTAATTATAGACGTTAAATTTAGTTTTGCTGGATCCATTCGGCATTTATAGTCGTGAATCACCGAGTGACTCGGCGATTCGCCCTTTATTTGGCTTGTCGTTGTTTGTTCCTTGCCTTTATATCCATGCATGTTGTAACATTGGGCAGAATAACTCTGCTTTGCAGAACTATTTGGTGAAGCGCCGAGTGCTCCTTTTCATCGCCTTTTGATTCACTTCCTTTATGACTCACTTGCTGTAACAGAAGGTGGAAGTTTGCTATACCTGTTTATCGCCAAGTGTGCTGCTCTTTTCTTCAAGCCTATGTGTCCATGCTCCTATCAAATCCTCAAATACCTGAAATTAAAAAGTATTTATGAAATATTGATATAAAAAACACAATTGATGACACTATTTGCATTTAGACAAGGCCCTAGATAATTCCAATTTGAGGACTCATCAACACCCCCAACAGACTTTTGCTTGTCCTCAAGTTCAACTGTTCAAATAGGATGTCTCAAATAGTTCTACACAACACTCAATATTGAATGTACACAACAAGACTCAAACTACTCATACGCAACTCAATTGTATAATCAAATATTCAAGTTGTGACATACCATTACCAAAGATTTTTGAGCTCACAATACTTGTTACTAATGCAAGGTCAAGCTCAACAGAAGTATCTACATGCCCTCAGACATAGAATGATTCCATTTTCACACACGTAGATTTATCAATTTAGGATAAGGAATCTAAAAATGCAACGCTCACATGACAAAGAGGAACACAATGCATGTTTTCACCCATCGGTTTGCCCTTATTTTCTAATTAACCTTCGGTTTGGTTTGCTCAAGATAAAAAAATGTCTTGTTATGGCTTGTAACGGGGCTAAGTTCAAAGGTAAAGTCATTTGCGCTCTGTGACTTTTTCTCCAATGAGATGTCATTTTCTTAATATATCCCCTATCTTCTTTCCTCGAGCCTTAGTCAAGTGTTTCTTAGTCATCTTTTATTTCTCTTCATGGATTGCTTTTGAAACCCGATTTATTTTCATTTTGTGCTTTTATTACAAGACTTTTCCTCTTTTTGTATTTTTCTTTCCTTCTCTTTTTCTTGTTCTTTTGTTTTGTCTTTCTTTTTCTACTTTTTTTTGTATAGGGGGTTTCCATTTCTCTATAAACCATGGATTTGCTAGACTTTTGTTGAACTTCTTGACTTATTACCACACTCCCAACTTAGGCTTTTGGCCTATATTGGCTATTCACTTATATCACATCTCAAAAAATATTATAGGTGATGGATAACGGAAGGTTTAGGTTTCATCAAGGTTTTTCCAAGGAAGAGGTAAGTCTCAAAGGGTGTTCAAAAGAGTTTCACACACTCACGGGTAGGCCACAAAAGAGGTATATGTCAAAGTTGGCTTGCAACTACCTTTCTAAATCAATCAGACTAACCGGGCAAATTCTAGGTTTATTAATGCAAGGCTCAAAGTAAGCTTATCACACAAGGCAATGACACTTACGTTAAATAAGACAACACACTTTCGCTAGTGTGCAATGGTCATTGCAAAATAATCAATTTGATAATTGGCTAATCACAACAAGATGCAAAGAGTTCACATAATTCCTATTTAACTTCATTCGTTATCTTCGTAGCCGCACATTCATGTTTATTCGATTGATACCACTTTTCAAGTCATTGATATTGATCGAAAACGAGACTTAAATTTATACAAGAACAACCACTTTAAACTCAACAGGTGAAAAAATTTTCAAAAGTTTTTCGGAAGGGTAAAAATTATCATGAAAAGGACCCAAAAGAGAGACATAAGCTGAAACATTTGAGAAATAATTTAAAAACAATTTAAACATACAACCCAAACATATATCAGAACACATACATATTCAGAACAACAAAACAAGGTGGGCCTCACCCCACCATAAATAACATCATTTGTTCTCAAATGAAAATAATGACAATATCCAAAATTTTAAGCAATATAAACAAAAAATGACAAGTGAAAAGGAGATCATGTTTATGCAACTTCTTCATTTATCAGGGTATGAGCGCCCGAAATATCTTCATGAAATAAGACAACTTCTCCTAAAGTGTCATTTCTCTGAGTTTCACCATTGTTTTTAGTTGCCTTTGCCTAGGCAGCATTGTTTGTTGCTATCATTTTATCCATCTCATGAGCTTCCCTAAAGGCATGTACGACATTAACAAAACTTCGAGCCCATGGAGTCACATTAGAATCGATTAAGAATTCATCTTTTGGTTCTGGTTTCCTTGGTATATTTCCTTTGTTTGGATATCTCCTCTTTATTTTCGTCATACTTCAACTCTCATGCCCTTATGTCCCTGCGTGGATCATTTCTCCCAGCGACTTATAGTCTAGCCATTTCTGCAAAAACTTCGATGACAAGTTAGGCACTAATTTAGAAAGGATGCTAGGGAGGTTTTAAATGTAGAGTCACTTTGCCAAGCTAATTTGTATTGTGTTGATTCTTTTAAAATCTTTACAAAATGTACAAATTACATAAGGGTGCAGACAAAATGCGGACAAGAAATATTTTGGCGAATTGCTGAGCACAATTTGTAACGCAATATGATCGCCAAAAGTTACAACTCACACAATACATAAAGCATTCATTTAAAGTCGAAATAGTGATGTTAGGTGAACCGCCATGTGGTTCGGAGAGCTTCACTCAACTGTCCAAGCAGCCCAACATGCCTATTTTCATTCCGTTATTTCAAATTTGACCCCGCAACCCCTGATAATGTGACTCAAGCCTTTTCAATATCAATTTTTAATAAAGACCCATAGCATTTCCTCCATCGTAACACATAACAATTCAGCTCAAAGTACAGTCGAATGGGATTTTACCAACTACTCATACAATATCAAGTAATAATTAACAATTAATGTTATCCCATTAACTCAGACTTAGTAAAGATTTGGCACTATTAATCATTATCTAAATGGATACAACTTTTGATAAGATCACTACAGGGTCTGATTACTAACCTTTGGTGCTAAATTAGAATGTGATGGTGTTCTAGAAAGCAATGCAATCCACATCCACGCACAATCTGACACTTAAACTACTATATAATGCAAGAGATATAGCAACTAGAGTTAAAGTGTGAGTTTGTGAAAGGGACAAAATGAAAGGAAAATCTTGAAGTAGGATTTTTAAGCTTGGTGCTTGTGACCATCCGTCTTCTGCTCATTCGGTGATATTATCTTATCTCGCTTACTAACTCAGCGAAGTGTCGAGTATCTATTTTGTTACAAAATTTAAAGGGATTCCAGTCCCTTGCAAAAGTTGCATCAGCGGTCTTTATCAAGATCACTCACTGGGTTGGAAAATTGCCGACAAAAATTATCATTCCATCGAGTTTTATTAACTCAATGTTTTAGGTGCATAGAGTCGAATGATTAGTTACATCGAACCTATAGGTGTACCACCAAAACAATTTGTTCACCGTCACTTATTTTCAATCACTTTTCCTTCCTAAACATGAACAAACAAAACATATTTATTTTATCAAGATATAAAAAAAATAGGAAAGCAAGTAAATCTTTAGGTATCATTCTTGGGTTTAGCAATAGTTTTTAGGTATCACTCTTTGATTTAGCCATTGTGTCACTAGGCAAACCCTCTTGGTGTCTCGGGTTGAGATGAGATGAGATGTGGTCCATCTGGGTCTGTAACTACTAGATTGAGACCAAATAGGAGGTGACGATCTGACTGAGGGTGGACACATCTCTTTCAGACCTTTGAGCATTTTTTTAATTCTTCAACTTTATTGAGGCTCAAATATACCACCTTCTGGATCCTTGGGATTTTGTCGCTCATGGGGAGACACATACCTATCCCTCTCTCCATTTTTCCAAGTCGTATTTCGATCTCTCCATTCTCGGTCTTTATCCTACCATCCATCCTCTCTAGGACAACCTTATTTACCACCCTGTCTTCAGTAGTTCGACCGATAACCACTACCTTAGTTTGCTAAGAATTTACCTCTTCACTGTATAAAGCTTCAAACTTCATGTCATCAGGATTTTTACTCACAACTCCCATAGAATTGACACTACAGGTTCCTTCTCCGATTACATTCTTGAACAGAATATCATGTTGCATGATGATCTTTTCAATTTCTTTGTCCCTTCTGTTGTCTTTTTCTATCTACTCTTTAGATAACTGAAAGGTGACTACAGTAACTTTCTCCTCGCGAGTGTACCATGCCTTGTTGATAGTTTTCCCATCCAAAAGTTGGATTTCCACCGCATATGGTTGCTGCATTAGTCTTCCTAGTGATAGTTGGTCATCCACCTCTTTGTTGACTGAGTCTAGGCTTCGATAAAAGTAGTGGAGGAGTTTATTATCGAGAAGACCATGCGTTGGTCATTGAAACACCATCTTTATAAATTGGAGCCAAGTTTCATGCAAGGGTTCTCCATTCAAATGATTATATCATTAATATTATCCAAATGGTCATCAAATTTGAAAGGGAGAAAATTGTATGTTGAAAGTTGTAACTAGTTCCTCCCATGAAGTGATTGAGTTGCTTTGCAACTCAAGTAAACACTTACAAACTTCACCCATCAATGAGAAAGGTAATAGTCTCACTTGAACTAATTCCTCAGAAGTTTTTTGAACAAGAATGGTCAACACACATCTACAAAATTTATAGGTGCTCATGCGGGTCCTCGTGAGCTAATCCAGTAAAAATCCCTTTAGTTGCAAAATTTGCAATATAGTACTAGGGAATATTCTGTTTCCCTCTGCTGGAGGTAGCAGATGGACCCGAAACCTTCCATGAGATGTGGGTCATTGATTTTAAGCTCCTAGACATCATTTAGATTGACAATGTCGTCCTGATGGCCTACCTGACATCCATTACTACCGTTAACACTCATTTAGTTCAAATCATAGGTAAATCACCCTCACAAGCCCTTCACAAGCTTACTTGTGAATTGTACACATAGAGTACCATACACCCACATATACTAAGTAAAGTCATTTAGAATCCATAAGTGTAATTCACATGCTAATCATAATGCATGTCTTGACATAGCAGTCACTTTAACATGCATTCATACAAATCATATATAACATAAGTCTTTATTTCATAAAAGGCTCCAATCCTATCCTTTCTGAAAGTCCGCTAGTGTAGTGAATAGGTAGGGTCCATATTCCTACCTATACTAAGTAAACTCTTAAGGATTTATGATTAGAGTTCATTTTCTTATCTAAATTAATTTTTTAACTTTGGGGAGACATAGATCATAACCGGCATAGACCATGTGAGCAACATGGAATTCGGTGTTCTCCCACACATATAAGAGAGGGTACTACTTGCCAAAGTAGGACCTTAATATATATTAGTTATTCTAGTGGATCCACTAAGCTAAGACCTACGAGGGCACGTAGTTATGGAACAAGCAAAATGTTACCATAAACCTTGACTTTCTAAACATGGAGGGTTCCATCTCATCAGACAACATCTATGTTGGTAACCCGAACTTGCTAAATGTGAAATTTCTCTTGTTGAAAGCCAGACTTACTAAACGTAAAGCCCCCACTCTCATCTTTCATGTTCACTCGGTGATAATCTGAAACTTCCTTTTAAAAAAATATTTAAGGCTTTAAATGATATTAGTTCATAAAGTAGGCTTTGAGGAATAACTTCCCCATACATCATAGAGTTTAAAGGTTTCTAAGATGAGAATGTCCTTTCATCATAGAACCTACTTTATGTGAGAATGTCCTTTCACATAATTCTACCATTCATACAATCATGTGTATGCATACGTTTGTGAGACCTACCTTCACATAAACACCTCTAGGCAACACATCCTCATAATTCATTAATCATATAATTTACATGCATAGTAATAGGTAACGGTACATCATAGAACTATCCTTTCCTTAGTCACCATGAATTTATCCTACTAATACATATTCATGATGTGTGTGTGTATTTTGGTCAACATGCTCATATAATGACAATAACATGGTATTGAGGAAGCCACCCTCTAAAGATCACAACACATGTACAAAGTTTATTAAGTCTCAAATCAAACACATATAGAGTACTCAAGACTATAGACTACACACACTCACATTACATCATAGAGGAAAGAACATGTTCAGTAGTAGAATAGTAGATTTGTAGTATATTATGATCACACCTCCATATAGGGATTTCATAGGGATAGGTCATGCTACAAGAGTATTCATCATCGTTATCCATATAGAACATACCTTACCCTACCCTCAATATACACATTCTACTTTGCATTATCAATACACTTAGAACATGATACTAGAATCAAAGGCTACAACCACCAACTTCATAAACATGAAATCATCATATCAATTCATCTTGCATCTAATGCCTTCAAGGACATGATAACAATATATAAAGATAGACAAGAATGTAATCATCACCATAGTAAGTGGACCATACAACACAATTTCAAATCCAATACTAAAGACTGGTATATTAGGTCAATCTTTCCTAGTCTCCAAGATATGTTGGAAAATCTTTGAAAGAACTCCTTAGATAAAAAGTTAACTAATAACAAGGGATATATACCTTAATGGAAGAAAAACCCACGAAATTTCAGAAGAAAGTCTTAAAAAACCTTCAACTCTAGCTTCAATGGCTCCATCTTCCTTTTTGGGTTAGTGAGAAGAACTTGGGGCTTTGATTTGCGGTTTTGAAATAACGGGTTAATGACTTGTTAAAAGACCTTAAAATATTTATATTTAATGTATTAACCATATAAAATCAACCCCAATTAATAAACATAAAATTAGGAATTATTTGAATTTACGAATTTGGGGCAGCCAGTCCAGGAACCATACCCACCTTCACGGTCCGTAAAGGTGGTTCACGACCCCTTTCACGGACTGTGATCCTTGCGGATGTGCCTTTGAAAGCCACAAGAGGCCATGGTATGTACAAGACCTCCTTAACAGACTGTGTTCAAGTCCGTTGGCCGTGAAGTGGTCCGTAAACTTTGAGACTGTGAGCTGCCAACTTGGGACAGCCTTGGCTTTTTGGTTAAGGCTTGTCCCTTTTTGGCTTGGCTTCTATCAAGCACCTTCAACCACATCCACTAGGTTTCCTTAGACTTGATTCTAACACATTCCTTGACGTTTACTCACTAAAATTGTTCAACCAAAGCATAAAACCACAACATACCACATAGATACATACACACACATATACGACTAGTCGAACATCTTGGTCGTTCCTTGACGTTCAACCTCAAAACTCTTTAAACCAATTTTTAAAAGGTTTTCCAACCTTATAAACAAGTTATAAACTCATAACAATAATGTGAGGCTCTAGTTTATCCTAGTTCATTTATAACTTCATGCCCTTAAACACCAAGGTCTAAGCCAGTCAAAACCAAACCTAGATACTACCCGCATAAGAAGGTTTGAAATCATTGAAGGTTTCCACTCCTAATCTCATCTCAAGGAGCTTACTAACTTAACCATCAAAAGGTACTCCTCAAGAACCATCATTCCAAGTCTATCACTTTAAGGAAAATCATAAAGATCAAGTTAGGTCATATTACCTAACCACACGAGCCCTTATCTACTCCATGACTATTAAGGGTAATTCCATATTTAATCACATTCTACCTCCAATTCATAACAAGGTAAGTAGTTCCGAGTTTAATCCTACAAGGGTCAACATCTTAGGTAGTTCATCTATAGCCTTTAGAGAATCTCACCCAAACTTAGGACTACAGAAATCCCCGATGCTAACAAAACATATCAGACATGTTGGGACTTTTAAGGTCCACTAACACATTTCTAGAGATTTAGGGTAATCATAAACTCTAGTTCAAATCTTAGGTAAACATAGAGGAGGTCTTCTATAAAAGCCTCTTATTTTTCTTCCATCACTAGGGCAAGGTAGCTTCTACGTCGTTTCAACCCACATCATTACCTTAGGTGGAACCTTCCAACCAACCATGGTACAAACTAAGTACTTTCTTTCGTTGACCATAGTTACTATTAAACTTAAAAGAAAACTAACCACTTCAAAGTAGATCAACATCGATTCTCTCCTTCTCTTTCAGGGTTAAGGGATACATACATCCCTCCAATTCAACCTTAGGGCAAAGCATAATTCCAAATTATGGAATAAGACCCTTTATTCCCTTTTTTCCCATTCTTAGAGTAGGTTCATATAGGGACTCATCAACTAATCATAAGAGTTCTCCCATTTACTAGCATACTCCACAATTACCTTACTAGGTTTAACACCCATCTTCCCTCCTTAGGAGCAAGACTATACAAAAGACTTCAATCCACACAAGGAAAACAATGAAGCAATACACATATATAGGGGAAACTTTAATCTTACTATATTTACCACATTTCTCCAAAGCATTTCAAGCCTATACCATAACATTATACTATCATCATACATAACCATAAAATAACCTATCATTCAAAAGGGCACTCCGTTCAACTATAACAACTCTTAACAAGCTAGAACCATATCATAACATAATTTCTCAACATAATCTCTCATTCTCATAAATCACATATTACCATCATGGCATCTGATCAAAACATTCCCAATTCACCTTCACAAATACTCATCTAGCCACAATACCATAATAAGCATAAAAACTCACATTTTCTACCTCAAGACTTGAGACATCAACCAACCCAAGAAATCACATCTAGAATACCACCATATAAGGAAACATAAGAGAGAAATCATACAGAGTTATGTTCTATGGCACGACAAAAGAGTAGTGAATAAGGTGAAACTCTAACGTCCTATAGCCTCTTGCTCATATGTGTTGCAACTCACCACTGATGAAAAATACTCTACTAGACATGGCAAATATGAGACTTTGGATGCTAAAACCACTTTTTATAACTTCATTCTATGATACCAAGTTAGTAACGATTTAGGAGCACCCCTAGAAGTAAAACGGCATACTTGACCTCTCTGAGGTCCTGTACAAGCCCTTAGACATCTTTCATTGCATAGACATAGAAATTTAGCAAAAATATTGAAACTTTTCATGGCACATCATATGATAGAACATCACTTTATATATATATATATATATATATATATATATATATATATATATATATATATATATATATATATATATATATATATATATATAAACATTATAAGTACAAAGTTAGACTCTAAGTCTTCTTTGTCATCTTAAGACCAACTCAATAGAATAGAATAGGGACACGTACCTTAACAACATAAAATAATAATCTAAGCTATCACATAAAAACATAAAGAGAATCTTTGACATAGGAAATCCTTGAATCTTAAAGATCCCTTTTTGGAGGATAGCTCTTCATTTTAGGAGACATCCTCTAGCCATAACCACCTACACTTTTGTAAGGAGATGAAGAAGAATTGTATTAATACAAGAATTCCCTAAGTATGCAAACCATGCAAAAACATGCATTTAAAAAGGACATTTCATTACAAATCATGCAACATGTATTTGTAATGAACTTCATGAACATTGATACAATAAGTACAACATAGTTCACATACGTCATATAGACATAGACATTATTCATAATACCACATAAAGCCACTTAAGACATTTTGAGGCACATTAATTACATACAACTCATTATCTCTCTTTTACCTTGACTTCTTTCCTTAAGCAACCCTTAAGTGGTACTAAGTACAATGTATCACCTTAATGTCACCCAAGATGGTCTTTTATAAAAATGTTTCATCAACACAACCACATATATTCACAAAGTCATGAGCACATCATAGGACATGAGTTTTACATAATAACCATCACCTAAGATAACCCTCAAGTCACACTAGTACAATGTGTATGTAGCATCCCATAATACTACTTACACCAAGTGTTCCTAAGAAGTGATCCTAGAATTAGGCACAACTCATTCCAAAACATCCCACACATGCACTTCACTTTAGACATAAGACCAACATACTTCATTAATAGTCACATAAGAGGTATTTCATTCATTAAATCTTATTCATAACTCGTTTAGTTCATATTATATGTAAAACGCACTCGCAACCCCTTCACAAGCTTACTTGTGCAATATACTCATGAAGTCCCATACCCCCACATATACTAAGTAAACTCATTTAGAAACCATAAGTGTAATTCACATTCATAATCATAATTCATGTCTTGATATAGGAAATTAACATGCATTCATACACAACATAAATCTTGATTTTATAAGAGGGACCAATCCTATACTTTCTTGAAGTCCACTAGTGCAATGCATAGGTAGGGTCCCTATTCTTACCTATACTAAGTACACTTCTCAAGAAGTTATGATTAGAGTTCATATTCTTATCTTAATTTATTTCTTAACTTTCAGGAGGCATAGCCATAACCGACATACACCATGTGAGCTACATGGAATCCAGTGTTCTACTCCCACACTGAAAAAGAGGGTACTACTTGCCAAGGTAAACCTTCATACATAATAGCTATTCTAGAGAATCCACTATAATAAGACCTTAAGGAGCACGTAGTTATGAAACAAGGAAATTGTTACCAGAAACCTTGCCTTGCTAAACATGGAGGTTTTCATCTCATAAGACAAAATCTATGTTAGGAACCCGGACTTGTTAAACGGGAATGTAATCTTGTGGGAAGCCGGACTTACTAAAAGTGAAGCCCCCACTCTCATTTATCATGTTCACTCGGTGCTAAGATCAAACTCCCTTTTTAAAACATTTTTAAGCCTTTAATAACATTAGCTTATAAAGAAGGCTTTAGGGACTTACTCCCCCATACATCATATAGCTTAAAGGTTTCTAAGATGAGAATGTCCTTTCATCATATAACCTACTTTATGTAAGAATGTCCTTTCACATAAATCTACCATTCATACAATCATGTATATGCATATATATGTGAGACCTACCTTCATATAAACACCTCTAGCAACACATCCTCATAATTCATTAATCATATAATTTACATGTGTAGTAATAGGTAACGGTACATCGGACAACTATCATTTCCTTAGTCACCATGAATCTATCCTAATGATACATATTCATGAGGGGGGTGTACTTTGGTCAACATGCTCATATAATGACAATAACATGGTATTGAGGAAGCCACCCTCTAAAGATCACAACACATGTACAAAGTCAAATCAAACACATACAGAGTATTCAGGACTATAGACTACACACACTCACATTACATCATTGGAGGAAAGAACATATTTAATATTAGAATAGAAGACTTGTAGTATATTATGATCACACCTCCATATAGAGATTTCATAGGTATAGGTCATTCTATAAGAGTATTCATCATCATTAGGCATATAGAACATACCTTACTGTACTCTCAACATACACATTCTACTTCACATCATCAATACACTTCAAACATGATACTAAAATCAAAAGCTACACCCATCAATTTCATAAATATGAAATCATCATATCAATTCATCTTGCATCTAATTCCTTCAAGGCCATTATCATAACATATAAAGATAAATTAGAATGTAAACACCGCCACCTAAGTGGATCATACCACACAATGTCAAATCTAATACTAAAGACTAGGAAATTAGATCAATCTTACCAAGTCTCCATGATATGATCATAATTAATCAATTCTCTAAAATTCATAATCAATTGACACAGATAGAACTAGGATTAAACAGTATACTACAATCTAATAACAATTGAATCTTTATCTAATCAAGATCACAAGACCCATCTTATATAATAAATTGAGATTTTAAGAAGATCATGGGTTATTAATGGAATTGGATTTAAAATCATATTAAAACCATTTATTAATCATATATTCACCATTAGAATGACTTCGAAAACAATTTAACAATGAACCCATGGCTAGATTGACAGATAGGATTTTAGACCTTAGAATCATGTTGGAAAACCTTTGAAAGAATTCCTTAGATGAAAGGTTAACTAAGGATAAAGGGTAACATACCTTAAATGACAAAGGCTCACGAAATTGCATAAGAAAACCTTGAAATACCTTCAACTCTATCTTGAATGACTTCTATCTTCTTCCTTGGGTTAGAGAAAAGAACTTGGGCTTTTGATTTAGGGTTTTGGAAATAAGGGGTTAATTACTTGTTAAAAGACCTTAAACTATTTATATTTAATGTATAAAAAAATATAAAATCAACCAAATTAATAAACATAAAAATAGGAATTATTTTAATTTACAATTTTGAAGCAGCCCGCCCAGGGACCACGCCCACCTTCACGATCTGTGAAGGTGGTTCAGGACTCCTTTGATTGCCCGTAGTACTTGGTAAAGTGGTCAACTTTGCCTTGCCAAGACCTGGAAGCCAAGTCATGTCCAAAACCTCCTCCATGGACCGTGTTTAAGTCCACTGGCCGTAAAGTGCTCCGTGAACTTTGAGGCAGTGAGCTGCAACTTAGGACAACATCGGCCCTTTAGCTATGGCTTGTCCCTTTTGTCTTGTCTGCTGTCAAGTACCTTCAACCACATACACAACGGTCCCTTATCCTCGATTCTTACATGTACCTTGACTTTGGCTCTCTAAAATTATTGGAGCATAAAATAAAACCACAACATACCACATAGACACATACAAGTACATAGACGACTAGTCGTCAAACGTCTTGGTCATTCCTTGACGTTCAACCTCAAAACTCTTTAAACCAATTATTAAAATTTGTGTCCAACCTTATAAAAAATTATCAACTCATACCAATCATGTGAGGCTCTAGTTTATCCTAGTTTATTTTTAGGGTCTTGACAAGAATGCTGCTTAAGTGTGACAAACTCACATACCTTTGCCTCTCTCAGTTCTCAAGGAAACAAACACCCCAAAAAGGCCTCCTCAAAACAATCCCAATTTGAAGGTAGTGCATCTTCCTCTATACCATCTTTCCACTGATCAAACCAAGACCTAGCAATTGCCTTCAGTCGATAAGCAGCTAGGTAAGCTCTCTAAGTGTCAGCAACATGCATCACCTTGGACTAAAACTAAAAACCAATGTCTTACTGATAAAGATGTCCTTCGGAATGAGGGAGACTCACTAACTGACTCTGAGTTTCTCACTATATCAAAGGTGAGATAAATGTCTATCCCACTTACATGTGTCTGCATCATGATACGCTAAAGGTCAACTAACATCAGTACATTAAATGTACAAGTATACAGTTGGAATTCTAAAAAACAACAATATAAAGCAATTTAACCAGTGCAATATAAATAAAAGTTGTTTGAAAACATGTTGTAATCTCTAAATGTATATAAGGATACAATTAACTCTGAGATGTATGTAAGAATACATATAAACTAATGTATATAAAAATATAATAACTTCTGTGGGAGTTTCTCTAATCGACAACCATCACTTAAGAGCTACAGTGATGATACAACGATCTACCTCACGCTACCAGTGCATCTTATACCCAGCCAAGCGTATAAGACCTGCACTTCTTAATCGATCAACTTGTCTACTGTGAAAATGGTTCATCTAAAAAGTATGACCCTTTTCTATCCATGGTGGCTACATGGTCTTATGGAGATATGAGTTATTTGAACTCATGCTCGTCCCCAGTTTGGTGCTCAATTATACTCCAAAAATATATTGGCTCTTATGTTTTTAAAACATAATTCTTATGTGGTTTAAGACTAGTGCCCAAAACTTAGCTCAAAGGCCCTCTTGGAAATCTTAGTTTCCTTGCTTGCTTTATTTTATAAAGCTATTACTCCATTCTGAAAACTAGACAGAAGGATTTTTGGAAATCAAATTTTCCTTACTTGTTAAATGTGAAAACATTTTAAATCTCTTTGGTGATACTTAGTCACCATATACTTTTGAAGAAAGGAACTTCAACTTTACTCTTTACTCTTTACTTATCTTGAAACTTGAGTCTTGAATCAAAGTTAAAACGTTATTAAAAACTCTTGAAAACTTTAAGAACTTACTTTGACTTGCTTCTTAACTTTTAGGTTTGACTCTTAACTTCTTTGACTTTATTCTTTATTTTCCTTGATCTAAATTATGGATTCAAGGTTCATGATCTCATGTTTATGGATGATTTCATGATGTTAAGATGTAACTTAGAGTGTTGGAATCAACTAGGAAACATGGGTACATCACTAAGGAACTAGTAAGAAAAGATAGGGAATGAATGGGGTGAAATGGCATCCTTGGTGATGTAAGAGGCGTGGTGTTCCGGGCCCCAAACTTCAGAGGCCCAGTTGGGGCGCTCTGGCTGGAGCGCGTCCACATGGCCCTACAAACAAAGATTGTCCTCTGGGGCTATGGGAGGCGTGGCGCCCCAGGGCTCTACAAACGTGCATTTTGACTTTTCTTCTCTATTTTTCATCTCTAAACCCTCTAAGCTTGAATGGTTCTTTCCCAAAACCCTTAGGATCACTAACACCTCAATACCTAATAGATTAGACTCAAAAAACAACCCGGAAACACGAATTAAATCAACTCTAGGCATGCATCACCTCAACCAACAAGAAATCAACAATATCTTCAAGAACTTCATCTTTTCATCAATCAGTCTACTCAAAATTCAATAAATTAGACATGTTGTTGTGTGGGTGAACTATTTCAACACAAAAATATCTCACATACCTTATAGGGATCACCCCGACGAATTCCACTCGCAAAACCTTAGCGTTCTTGATGAATCCTTGAGCTTTTCTCCCTTTTCCTTCTTTTCTTCTCTTTTCTCCAAGACCTAAGCGGAAATTAACTTTTATAATCTGAACTAGAACTTAATGTCACTCAAAATAAATCCCTAAAATGAAATAGGAAACAAATAGGTGAAAAGACTAGTGTGTCTTTCCTAAAATCTGGAATCGGGATTTCCTCACTTCGGCAGCCCAACATTGGATAGACATATGTCCCTCATACGATATCAATAATGAGAAAACTCAGCGGCTTTGGAAAGATCTCTCCAAGATATTTCCAACCATATCAAGAACTGACTCTAGCTCATCCTGAGCTAGAAGTTATGATCGTTTGAAAATGATCAAAAATTCATTTTCTTAACTTAGGAAATTTTCCACATTTCTCCTTCTCTTTCCAAAAGTGATAAAAAAAAATTCTTAGCTTATTGTTGGCTATTACGAGTTATGAGATGTTACAATGAAATATATATTGACACAAACTAATGGGTACATGCTTTCGATAGGAAAATTCTGCAAGACAATGGTGACTTGGCTAAGATTTAGGTGAAATTAAATTCCCTCTCGGGCAAATTATCACATATCAAATGGGTTCCTCTCGGACACCCACTCGTCTAAACTAACCTGCCTACGCCTTACCCATACCCTGGCCATTCAATAGAGGGTGCTTGGATATGGGACTAGGGCTCACCCTTTCAACCTAAACCTCATGTTGGCCCACTCCTTAGGCCATCAGCCAAGTGTTCTTGGTTTCGCGACCTCCCTCTCGGGCAAGCCTAAAACACATGGATGTTTTTTTATTTGAAACTACAAACCCATAATACTAAACAACAACCATTAGGTGAAATCACTATTAAAATGCATCTAATCTAATCAACAAGCAAGACCCAACAATAATATAAACATATATTTGCTAAATCACATCCCAAGAATGATGGGTTTTAGCCACACATCAAGCAATAATCAAATGTACTTAAAATGATACGGAATCAAGTGGGTATAAGAAATTAAACCTTAAAAGTAGCAAAGGAAGGTAAATGGATAAGACCCACTTCCAAGATTGGAAGAAGATCTTGTTTCTTCATACTTCCCCAAAAACCCTCTCCAAACTTGAGAGGAAAATACTCCAAACTTAAAAAATAAAACTGGAAAAATATAATAATGTTTACTCTCTCAATTTCTATCTCTATATAATAAAAGAGTTTAGTATTTATAGACTTTTGATTTAGTGTTGATGGATCCATTCGGCATCTTTGATAGTGATTCGGCAAGTGATTCGGTGATTCGCCATTTCTCTGGTTCATTGTCGTTTGTGCCTTGCCTTTATATCCATGCATGTTGTAAAGTTTGGTGAAATAACTCTCCTTCGTGAAACTATTTGGCAAAGACCCGACTGCTCCTTTCGTCGCCTTTTGATCCACTTCCTTCAAGGCTCATTTGATATAACAGAAGGTGAAACTTTATATACGGTGTATTGACAAGTGTGCTTGGCGATGAGCACTTTGCATATTCAACTCTTTTCTTTTGTTCTACTTCCATTTTGCGCCTAAGTTCCTATGCTCATAGAAAATCCTCAAATACCTAAAATTTAGAAGTTTTTATCAGATATCGAGATAAAATACATAATCAAGGACACTATTTTCATTAAAACAAGGCCCTAGATAAGTCCAATTTGAGGACTCATCATCATCCTGTTAAACTTAGGCAGTTCCTCATTGTCTCTAACATACTCCATGTTAAATCTTTTTTCCAGTGTATTCCGAAAGAAGTGCAACGTATCTAGCACGAACTAACCTCAACATTAATGGTTTCAACATAAATGCCTTGTCCATCACTTAAGTAAATGCAAGCAAATACAATCAACAAATATACATATATATATATATAATAGATTTCGTAGAGCTATATCAACATATAGAATGATGAAACAATTTTGTAAATATACATTACACCATATCCTTGTTGAGGTATATCTTGCATGTACGTCACATCAAATAAAATGTTCAATCTTTCGTATCGTCCATGTTATTGCATAATACTTGGACAAATACATTGGCATAAGTTGAACAAGTTTTGAATTTCCACTCTAAGAAAACAATCATGTCAAGTTGTTGTGTATGAGTCATATACATCAATGTGTCTTTCAAGCAGTACCTAATGGTTATTCTGTTTCACATTAAGTGGTATGAGTACTTTATCGACTGTATTCCATGGAATAGTATCCATCAACATGTAGTCATTTATGACGTTTTCAATATTGGCAACACAAGTTTTGCTTTCAACATTAGCATACGCGCAATAAATGCCAACAATCTTTGTCTTGAACAGGCAATCAACAATATAATTGTCTGTCTGTGTTGGTTGTTAACAATGTACTTATTCTTTTACGCTAGTAATAGGGAACTACATTGATAAGTTGTGATAAATTGATGTCCTACAAATCCAAAATATATTACTTGTATGGTTATCATATAAAACTCAAAGTATTAATATATTCAGGATTCAAGTATTTATTAAAACATAATGTATCGATATATCAAACAGTGTAATTATATAAATGTAGCATAAGATAACGATAATCTAAAAAAGGAATGCACTAGTTGTTTAAAAAAAATGAATATAGTAATGTCGAATACAATAGTACATTGTTGTTAAACACAAAAATGAATACATTGGACAAACTAGATATATAAACAAAGTCTAGGCATCAAACTGTATAAGTATTAATGTCAATTTTTTCATGTAATACTTGAGGTTTGGTGTTACTCGAGAATTTTATCATAGAAATACAATATTATTGTATTCAACTATACTTGTATTCCCTAATTAACTTTTATATTAGATGGAATACTTATGTATCCAGATTTAACTGTATTCGCAAATCAACATTTTAACTTGTGGTCATATAGCAATATAAGTATCTATGTATATAAAGATGGATATATGTTAATACCATTGTTAAGCAAAAAAAATGAATACATTTCAACACTGTTGTTAAACAAAAAGATGGATACATTAGACAAACAATAAACAAGATATAATTTATGGGTATCAAACTGTATAAGTATGCTTCTATATAAAAATTTGAAAATACCAACAAACGTCAAACTTTTTTTTGTCATTATTTTCTGTAATACTTGAGGTTTTCTGTTAACTCGAGCCTTTTATTAAAAAAATATAGTATAATGTATCCAACTTTAATTGAATTCCCTAATCAACCTTTTAAATTTGATAGAGTACTTATGTATTCAGATATAATTGTATTCACAGATCAACATTTTAACTTGTGCTTATTTAATAATACAAATGTCAATGTACATAGGTATTCTATTATATACAAAATTAACAATCACATAACCCTCCACTCCTTTTTTTGTTCATACTCTTCTTGTACTCATTTTTTAACAACTATATTCACGTGAAATCAATTTGTGTTTCACAATTTTAATACAAGAGGACAATCCATAATGATAATGTCACAGAATACATGTGTTGATATATATAAGTAAGTTACATTAAACTATAAAAAACATACAAACTTCAATCTCATTTTCCTCTTGTTCCTGCTCAGGTACTTTTTTGGGCATCCACTTGAATCAAGATTGTTGACTTTTATCCTTTTTTCTTCAAGATTAGTTTTCATTTTTAATGGTTCTGAACCTTCTTTCCTCTTAACTAATTTGGTATGTTCGATTTCTAAAAGCAGATTTAAGGGTATAGTGTCATTTACCTTCTTTGTTCTTCTTCTGTTCTCCATATCAACAATGGAGCCTGCAATTTTAGCTTGTTTTGAGTAATACACAAATCAAAAGAATGTACTTCATCAACAATTTTTCCAAATAAATGTATACTTTTAGTAACAGTTCTCGTACCAATTTCAGCGATTGAAATGGATAAATAAATTCTTGAATCAGAATTCTACAAAAATATAGATGATTAAATATATAATCTTCATAATAATGAGATGAAAGAAGCAATTAGAAAATCACAAATCACAAAAATTACTTTAAAAATAATGTAAAAGGATCTTAAATTTGAATTAATTTGGGAAAAAATTAAAAAAACATGATATATGAATATTGATGAAAGAGAAAAAGTTGATAGTAAACATTGGAAAAGATAAAGTAAAACGTCTCTTTCATAATTAGTTGGCATTCAGTAATAACTTTCATATTTAATAATTATTTATATTAAATGTATGTATAAAATTATTTATTTGTATACAATTAACTTTGTTATTTATTCTGTAGTTATATTCATATATCATGAAAAAAATGCAGTTATTTTTCTTGAAAAAAATGCAGTTATTTTTCTTGAGTGTATAGGGATGTTTGATGTTTGTCATAGTTTTTAAGTATTTCTAGGTCACCAATTATATAAACCAATGGACATTGGGTCCTTTTAAACTTCATACCACCAATTTTTTACTAGGTAATAGTATCAATGTTGATATATTTAATTACTTATTTAAATGTTATAAAGGGTTGATTTGAGAAGTTAAAAAACAACGTTTTACAAAAAGGAAAGATATTCTCTTCTTATATTTTCTACCATTATTTGTGTTATATATACAAATCTTAGGACAAAGTATTGTGGTGAGAAGATTATTTTATGTAAATAGCGTTTTTGAATTTCAATTAAAAGGTCTAAATGAAGAAGACTATGAGATAGTTAAGGGTAAGGACGAGTTGCTTAGGAAATCAACTAATAAAATTATTATGGAGAAGGAACTAGGTTAATTTTGTTAGTGGCTTAAATATGTTGGCACTAGTTAACTTTAACATATAGGTAATTGTAGATTCTTCACCAATTTAGTTTGATAATGTAGATTGACTTGATTTAGTCGATTGGGACATGGGGAGCTATCATTGGCCTAGGAAGCAACAAGATATGTTAAAATAAAATATTTTTCACCATTAAGGAACCCCTATGTCGCATGGTTATCCTATAAACATCAACATAACCTTCGTGAAACACATAAAGGAGATCTTACTTTCTTTATGTGTCATCCACCCATTTAATCGTCAAAGGTTCTAAGAAGTATGGTACTCCTATTTGGTTAAGTTTGTTATTTCCTGTATTAAGATTATCAAACCAAAAATAATAAAAGATGAAAGAAGAATCAAAAGCTATTCGAATCCACAGAACTCGTTGTGTTCTTAAGAAATTTAATTCCCCTTAACTATGTGAGGTTGTAGATTAATTTATCTAAAAATAAAAAGAATTAACCGTTAAAAAAGTAGTGGTACCTCAAACTTCAATAATTTCAACGAACTCAAAATGATAGCAACGAATTACACAAACAGACACGGTCAATTGATTTTGTTTGGTAAGAAATGTATGCAAAAGAAGAAAAAAATTAAGTGCAGAAAAATAAGAGAAAGCTTCTTTATTTATATCCACAAATGGTAAAGGTCACAACTCTTCGGAAATAAAACAACCTTTCATAAAGGTCACAACACTTTGGAAAAGGCACAACCTTTCAAACGGTAACTATCCTTTACAAAATTCTTCATAAAGGTCACAACCCTTCATTTTCTATTCACGCCTTTAAAACCCAATAATCCCCCACATGAATAGGGAATTGCTATTGCTAAAATATATGCATGAAAAACTGTGTGATTCATAAGTAAGGATTGATTGCATCTGGATAAGTGGGTATCCCTTTGAACATTTAATAGTGAACATATATCGGATATTAGTGGCGGATTCAGGATTTAAATGTTGTGAGTGCTCACTTCCTTTAACAGAAATTTGTTAGCAATCACATAGTGTAAACGTATACTAACTTAAACTCTTTTAACATAAACCTATTAACAATCACATATTTTTAATCACGAAAAACTAAATATGCGATAATCTAAATTCATAAACCTATTTATCAAGTAACAAAAAAAATATGTGTAATCTATTTTAAGAATTAAGACTTAAGAGGACTAGCCATGTGCAATAAAAATTTCAAAACCTAATTCCCCAAACCCTTTTTTTCATTATCTAACTTTAATCAAACATCAAATCATATTACCTTGCTTTTGTATGGTGATTTTGAAAAGAAAAAAACTTGAAGTTTGTTGTTGGGCTGATTGCTTTCTCTTTGAAACAAGAAGAAGAAGAAGAAGAATGATTTCATGTTTTGTTAAAAGAAATAATCTCATAAAAGTGGGCAGTGAAAAAGTTTTTAAAGCATACGAAAAGTTAAATAAAAAAGAAAGAAAAGGTTAGTCAAATTAAACTAATTAAAAATAGGAAAAGTCAAAATATGTAAAAAAAAAAATTGAGTAAAATAAGCGCTTGATTAAAAAAAGGAATTTTCTTTAAAAAAAATAAAAGGGTGCAAAATTCACTAGAAAAAATCAAAAAAAAATGGGGCTGACAGGATTTGAACCCTCGACCGGGGTGCGAAATTCGCTAGAAAAATTAAAAAAAAATGGGCTGACAGGATTCGAACCCTCGCCCTAATATTTCAAGGCATAAACAAGGGCAACCATGACTGCTTTTGTTGTATGGGTGCTCATCTAAATTTAATAATGTATTTATCATATTTTCTATATATATACAAAAAAAAAATCCGAAGTCAATAGGTGCTCGAGCACCCAAAATTGCAATGTGGGTCCCTGCCTATCGAATATACTCGATCAATCGGTAGATTTGATATCTTTGAACCATTGAGATTTGGTGTATACCCAGACAACATAAGTCACACACTCAACACTTGAACTTTTTTCGGTTCTCATTATTTTGTTCATTTCAGCCATGAACACGTCTTGACTTATAAGTGCATAGAGAAATGGCCTTACCGGATTCTCGTTGAAGCGACTTACACTTGACACCTACATAGGTGATTTCTTAATGTTTTATCACGTACATACATTATTTGATATACCATGTATGAAACTTAGAAACTATTGAAAAGTCCTAATGTCTTTATCCTTGTTATTGAACATTGTCTTATCATGAACATGGATCTTAATGTTCAGCCTTCTAGGTAGAGTTACCGTTAGCGGTGGCAAAATGGATAAATAATATGGGTATCCATTCATATTACCCATATTAAATAAATTTGTTATCCAACTCATTTGAAAATGGGTAAAAAATGAGTAACACTCATATTATTCATTTAAAAATGGGTTATTAAATGGATGAAATGAGTAAAAGCAAAAAAAAATGATAAAGGGTTGGATAGAAATAAAGGGTGGGTGTGAGGGGGTTGGTAGGTGGTGGGGTGGTAATTTTTTTTAAAAAAAAATTAATGGAAGTTTTTTAAAATTTTGTTAACTTTTTTAGGGATGGGGTGTAGGGGGGTAGGAGTAGGTATGGGGCTGGTAGGGGTTGGGTGGAATTTTTTATTACTTTTTACATTTTTTTGGGAGGTAGAGGGGGGGTGGGGGGCTAGTAGGGTGGAGTTAAGTGATAAAAAAAGTTATTTTTAAAGCGTTTAACAAGATCTCTAATATAATATGGATAATATGGTTATCCATATTATCCATTGGATAAACTCATTTTACCCATTTAAAATATGAATCGAGTCGGGTAATTTATCCATTTTTATTTAAATCAATTTTTGATCAACTCGTATTTGACTCGACTTGCTCGTTTGTCACTCCTAATTACCGCCACAATGACTTGTGCTCGGCCACAATCATTCCCTTTGATAATTTATAAATTCTCTCTCTACTTAGACCTTTTGTAAGTGGATCTAACACATTATTCTTTGACTTTACATAGTCAATTATGATAATTTCAGTAGAGAATAGTTCTCTAATGATATTATGTCTATGTCACATATGACGAGACTTTTTGTTATACATCATGATCCATGTCCTACCTATTGCATATTAACTGTCACAATGTATGCATGGTAGAGTTAAAGGTTCGGATCAAAAATCTTTTGAGAAATTTCGGTGTTATTCAACTCTTGTCTAGACTGATAAGCTGAGATTTCATGGTAGAGCGAGCGATACAAATCTGTTTGGAAGATTTTCAAGAAATTACTCCTCTATAATGAGTAAATAAATATTCACTCATGGATTTTACTTCATTTGACCTAGCAATTCAATTTGTTGTATTCTTCCAATAATGTTGTTTATTATTTGTTATAATGCAAAACAATAGTTTTTAAGTATGTTTTAAATACTCCAGAACAATTCTCATTGTCATCTAATGAGTTTGATTGATATTACTTGTGAACCGACTCAATATACTAATAGTAAATGCTATATCTTTTCATGTACACTTCATGATATACATCATACTTCTCAATACTCTAGTATAATTCGACTATGAGTCATTATTGCCTTCATTCTTTTGGAGTACAAAGCTCACATTTATTGAAATTTTGACAATATTGAAATTCAAATACTTTATCTTGTCAAGTACCTATTCAATCACATCAACAACTTCAATGTATTTCATATCGAAGTTGCTTTCTATCATATGTGTAGACACGTAATTTTTAACCGAATTTAAGTTTTACACCCGTTTTAGAGCTTAAATATTTTTTCAATATAAATTAGATATTTTATTTTAGTAAGTTTATTTTAAAGGATTTGAAAACAACGAAAATAGAGTTACACTTTAAGTTACATTTTATTTTTAATTTATTCAAAATTTAGCAAATAAATTATTGATTTTAATATTTCCTTAATTATATTTTTTGATCTAGCTATTTCATATTTTTTTAATAATGCCAAAATAACTAGTTGTTGTTGTTGTTGTTATTATTATTATTATTATTATTATTATTTATTAACAATAAAAATTAATAATAATAACCTATCCATTACCTCACTTAACCACTATTCACTACCACATTCCCACACACCATTGCACTACCCCCGCCTCCCATGAAAAACCATCGAAAACTAACCCACAACCCCACTATTATACTAGAAAAATTACACAACACCCAAAAAAAGGGAAAAAGATCAGCAAAAGGGAGGAATCAAAAAAGAGAAAAAAAATAGCAAAAGAGAGGGAAAAAAACAAAAACGAAAAACGAAGAAAACTTTTCACCCTTTTTTTCCTAAGCAACACACGCACAAAAAAAATAACTCAAAAATACTGGAATTCGAGGCTTCAAATTCATGGTCCTTATCGAGGTATTTTCTTTGTGAATTAATTTTTCACAAAAGGTAACACTTGATCTTTATTACATTATTTTGTTTCAAAATCATGAAGGATATAATTTCAATGATATACAGTGTTTTAAATTTATGCATGTTAATTTTTACATTATGATATGAAAGAGATTGAGATTTTATATTATTAAATTTAGAGTAAAATTTATATAGCATGTATTTATTTTTGCTTGATTTAAAGTTTTATTTTATCTTGTTCTTTATTATAATTCCAAGCTTAATATTCTACACTATGCAGTTAGTAATAATTAGATGAAATTTAGTTCTTATTTGTTAAATTACTTTTTCACTTTGTATATTTAACAAAACTGTATTTATTTATTTTTTGAAAAGAGAAGAATACAAATACAAATAAAATAAATCAAACCTACACAATTTTTACATTTCTTTTAATGCGAACTTTTTTAAAAAAAATCTATTAATTTATTCATGTTGAAAGAGTGTCACGACCCAAAACGAGCCGCGAGTGGCACCCACACTTATCCTTCTATGTGAGTGAACCAACAAATCTAAACCCCAACATTTCAACCATAATAAACAGAATATAATGCGGAAGACTCAAAATCTTATCACTATAACTAATAAATAAACATTCTAAAGTTTATCAACTTATTATCCCCAATATCTGAAAGTCATCACACCAAGAACATCTATCCTCAACATTCTAAGTCTAAGAGTATTTAAGAAACTAAAACAAGTAAAAGAGATGGTCCATGTCCGAGCTTCAAGACATCAAGACGTGAAGGAAAGAATCCTGTCCGAGCTAGAAACAGTAGCTCACCCTGAATTCCGATATACTGAAGACTGGCTAGAGTTGCGGACGAGTCGAAGTCGATGGTACATTTGCTGCACTCCACAAATAACAAAGAGAAACATACAAGTAGGGGTCAGTACAAGGAACAAGTACTGAGTAGGTATCATCGGCCAACTCAAAATAGAAAGCAATATACATTGAGTAATAATATAAAATCAACTATAGCACTTAACTGGTGACAACAATAAGTACAAGAAACATTAACAACAACACCAAGCGCCTCCATGAGGACTCAAGCCTCCACATCATACTCGTTTGGGAAATAGGTTCTTTAAGTTTGAGTATATTCCATAATTCAAGATTCATTCTCTTTATTCCTCTTGTGTCGGAACGTGACACTCTGATCCCCTAATACTACGTGTCGGTTCGTGACACCCGATCCCCTAATACTACGTGTCGATTCGTGACACCCGATCCCCTAATACTACGTGTCGGTTCATGACACCCGATCCCCTAATACTACGTGTCAGTTTGTGACACCCGATCCCCTAACACTACGTGTCGGTTCGTGACACTCAATCCATTAACCTCATTCTTTTAGTTCATCAAGCCTTCTTTTATATCAAGTCATCATCATTAATAGAGTGGATTTAAGGTTTTTAAGATTCCACAGTATCATCATTATAATCCATCACCATTTACATAATCACAACATGCAACAACACAATTAAGCATATAGAAGACTTTACAACAACACCCAATACATATCAATCGCTATTTAGAGTTTACTATGAAATAGCATAAACCATAACCTACCTCCACCGAAGAATTGTGATCAAGCAAGCTACTTCCCAAAGCCTTTTTGCTTTTCCTCTTCGTTTCTCCCTTCTCTCGCTCGTTCTCCCCTCTTTTCTTTTCTCCTTTTCTTTATACCCTAATTATCATATAATTCAAGTATCCAAGATGATAAGAGTAACCCATTATTTATTTTAAATTTAACTCCTTTAACCCCCAAGTAAATAAGTTATTAAACTTACCCACTAATTTCATACAGATTGTCATAAATAGTCCAAAACACCCCTTTAAAAACTTTAGCAGAAATCCGACCAAGTCAAGGTTACGCAGTTCGTGACGGCCCGTCGTGCCTGCGACGGTCCGTCCTGCAGGGTCGTCACAGAGTTCAGAGAGTCGATTTTAGCGAAGATGCTTGTGACAGTCCGTCGTGTCTACGACGGTCCGTGCTGCTCTTTCGTCGCGAAGTTTAGAGAGTTGATTCCCCGTACCTAAATATCAGAGTTTAAGTGTTTTGGCACGAAGACCCTCGACGGTCCTTCGTGACCATGACGGTCCGTCGTGTGATCCGTCGACACAGTCAGTTATTAACAAAAACAATTCTACTGCTCAAAACGACTAAACAGGTCGTTACAATAGATACCAATTTACCCATCGTTCGTCCTCGAACGATCATAAGAAGGAAAACAAGGGCGAGAAAGAGTACATGTAAAAAGGTGTTGATATCTTTCTTGCATATCAGCCTCCTTCTCCCAAGTGGACTCTTCAACTGGCCGATTCTTCCATTGAATCTTGATGGATGCAATCTCCCTTGATCTCAACTTGCGGACTTCTCTATCTAAAATGGCAACAGGCTCCTCCTCATAAGACAAATTCTCATCAAGAAGAACTGATCCCCAACAAATAATGTAGTTTCCATCCTCATGATATCTTTTCAGCATAGACACATGAAATACTAGGTGCCCTCCTGACAGTCCTGGAGGCAATGCCGATTCATAAGCCACCTCCCCACGCGCTTCAGAATTTCAAATGGACCAATATACCTTGGGCTAAGCTTACCTCGCTTACCAAACCGCATCACCCCTTTCATGGGTGAAACCTTCAGCAAGACTTGCTCACCCTCCATAAAATCCAAGTCCCTAACCTTTCGATCTGCATATTCTTTCTGCCTGTTCTGAGCGGCTAGAAGCTTTTCCTGAATGAATTTCACTTTATCTAACGACTCCCTCAAAATATCGGTACCCCATGGCCTCACCTCAAATGCATCAAACCAACCAATGGGAGATCTACATCTCCTCCCATACAGTGCCTCAAATGGGGCCATATCGATACTTGAGTGGTAGCTATTATTGTATGAAAACTCTTCTAAAGGTAATAAGTTATCCCAATGACCACCAAATTCTATCACACATGCACGAAGCATATCTTCCAACACTTGAATCGTTCGCTTAGACTGACCATCGGTCTGAGAGTGAAATGCGGTACTAAGATCCAACCTAGTACCTAATTCAGCATGCAATGTTTTCCAAAACATAGAAGTAAACAGCGTACCTCTGTCTGATATGATGGAAAGTGGAACTCCATGCAATCGAACAATTTCTGAGATGTAAAGTTTGGCTAACTTCTCTGCATTGTAAGTCACCTTTACCGGAATGAAGTGAGCAGACTTAGTTAATCTATCAACAATTACCCAAATGGAGTCATACTTACCCAATGTCTTTGCAAAACCAACTACGAAGTCCATTGCAATTCTCTCCCACTTCCATTCAGGAATGGGCGTTCTTTGAAGTGTTCCCCCTTGCCTCTGGTGTTCATACTTTACCTGCTGACAGTTCGGGCATTGAGCAACAAAATCAACAATGTCGCGCTTCATCCTACTCTACCTGAAATGTTGCTTTAGGTCACGGTACATCTTGGTTGCACCAGGATGTATAGAATACCTTGAACTATGAGCCTCTGTAAGAATAGTGTGAATCAAATCATCTACGCGGGGCACACATACCCTTCCCTTAATTCTCAAAACGACTTTCTCATCAATTTTTGCTTCTTTAGCCTCTCCTCGCGATACCATATCCCGAATCCGAATCAGTTTCTCATCAGTAAACTGTTTTCCCTTAATCTTGTCAAGAAAGGAAGATCTTGCCTCCACACGGGCCAAAAATCCTCCCTTCTCCAGCACTTCCAACCTCATAAAGTCATTAGCCAGAGTTTGAACCTCTCTAGCCAATGGGCGTTTAGAAACCTGCAAGTGAGCTAGACTTCCCATACTCCCTCCCTTTCTACTTAAAGCATTTGCCACAACATTAGTTTTTCCTGGGTGGTACAAGATAGTAATATCATAGTCCTTCAGTAGTTCCATCCACCTCCTCTGTCTCAAATTCAAATCTCTCTAAGTAAAGACATACTGTAGACTACGATGATCTGTATAGACTTCACACTTAACCCCATATAGATAATGTCTCCATTGCTTTAATGCAAACACGACTGCAGCCAACTCCAAATCATGGGTCGGATAGTTACGTTCATGCACCTTTAATTGCCTCGAAGCATAAGCAATTACATTCTTCTCTTGCATTAGTACTGCACCCAAACCAGAATAGGATGCATCACAATAAACAATGAAATTCTTACCTTCCACTGGCAAGGTAAGAATTGGTGCAGTAGTCAACAAGGTCTTGAGTTTCTGAAAACTTTCTTCACATTCGTCCGATCATACAAATGGAACACTTTGCTTAGTTAAATTTGTCAATTGGGAAGCAACAGAGAAAAATCCCTTGACAAATCGACGGTAGTAGCTAGTTAAACCAACAAAGCTCCTTACCTCTGTAACATTAGTGGGTCTTACCCAACTCTTCACCGCTTCAATCTTAGAAGGATCCACCATCACTCCATCCTTAGAAACCACGTGCCCTAAGAAGGACACTGAGTCTAGCCAAAACTCACACTTGGAGAATTTGGCATAAAGCTTTTTCTCCCTCAACATTTCCAATACAATTCTCAAGTGCTCCTCATGTTCTTTCCTGCTCTTTGAGTATACCAGTATATCAACAATGAATACGATGACAAAGAGATCCAGATATGGCTTAAAAATCCCGTTCATCAAGCTCATGAAAGCAGTAGGGGCATTCGTAAGCCCAAAAGACATTACTAAGAACTCATAATGCCCATACCTGGTCCGAAAAGCAGTCTTTGGCACATCCGTTGCCCGTATTTTCAATTGATGATAACCAGATCTCAAATCGATTTTTGAGAAGGTACAAGCACCTTGTAACTGATCGAACAAATCATCGATGCGAGGAAGAGGGTACTTATTCTTAATAGTTACCTTATTCAGCTTAGTAGTGCAATCCACATCCACTTCCATCCTTCTTCTTCACAAACAAAACAGGAGCACCCCAAGGGGATGCACTTGGTCTAATAAAGCCTTTACCTAACAACTCTTGAAGTTGGGCATTTAACTCCCTTAACTCAGCGGGAGCCATTCTATAAGGGTGTATGGAAATGGGGCGAGTACCCGGCTCCAGATCAATACAGAAATCAATATCCCTATCCAGTGGCATACCAGGAAGGTCTGCAGGAAACACATCCAGAAACTCACGGACTATCGAGAAAGACTCAATCGAAGGTACTTGGAAAGTTTCATCCCTGAGGTGTGCCAAGAAAGCTAAACAACCCTTACTAACCATTCTCTTAGCACGAAGAAAGGAGATAATACGAACTGGGGTGGAAGTATTGTCACCTTCCCACACTAGCGGATCTGTCCTAGGTTTGGCCAATGTCACAGTTTTTGCATTACAATCTAAGATTGCAAAATTTGGAGAAAGCCAAGTCATACCCAGTATCACATCGAAATCAACCATTTCTAGGATAATCAAGTCTACATGAGTATTGTTCCCCACAAAAGTCACATGACACGACCTATACACCTTCTCAACTATCACAGACTCACCCACAGGAGTAGAGACACGAATAGGCATGTCAAGCAAATCACAATGTAAATCAAGACCAGTAGCAAATGAGGAAGATACATAGGAAAATGTGGATCCAGGATCAAATAATACAGAAGCCATGCAATCGCAAACCAAAAGATTACCTGTGATAACAGCATCAGATGTCTCTGCTTCAAACCTCCCGGGGAAAGCATAACAATGGGCCCGATCACCTGTCTGCCTGTTGCCCCTACCATGTTGTGATCCAGTATTTCCAACTTGTCCGCCACCTCGGCTGATTTGGTGACCGCCATTACCTTGACCAACGCGTCCTCCAGAATGGCGGCCTCTCCCATGACCACCTCTACCCCTAATTAATTGGGGGTCTGTAACTCTGTTTTGGACAAAACCTCCTAATATGTCCAGTCTCTCCACATCCGTAACACTCTCTGGAGTCAAGCATAGGCCTCTGTGAGAACGACAAAGTCTGGTGATAACCTCCAAACTCAGAGAAATGCTGACCGGTCTGCGGTGGACCCCCAGCTACAGCCTGCAGTGACGACTGAATAGGTCGGGCTGGGTAACCTCCTGAACTCTGCCCTCTGGAGTGAGAACCACTAAACTCACCTCCCTTACGAAACTTCTTAGATGTCGATACCATGGTGAAGTCGTCTGTCTTCACCCCCTACACTTCTATCACAAAATCTACCACCTCCTGAAAGGATTTTCCTGCAGCAGCTACCTGTAAGGCTGGAATCTGCAAATCTGACCTCAATCCCTTCACAAAACGGAGAATCCGCTCTTTTGGACTGAAGCAAAGCTGAGTGGCATACCTGGATAATGCACGAAACTTAGCCTCATAAGCAGTAACCGACATCCTGCCTTGCTCTAGGCTCAGGAACTCATCTCTCCTCCTATCCCTCAAAGTCTGGGGTATATACTTTTCCATAAACAGGATAGAGAATGATGCTCAAGTCATAGGTGGTGCCTGTGCTGGTTGACGCTCAACATACGATCGCCATCACATTTTGGCATTTCCCTGAAACTGATAGGTCACAAACTCAACGTCGAACCGTTCTACTATGTCCATCTTATGTAGCAGCTCATGACAATCAACCAGGAAATCATAAGCATCCTCAGATTTAGCACCCTTGAAGACTGGAGGTTTCAACTTCAAGAACTTAGTGAAAAGTTCATGTTGATCACTTGTCATTATAGGCCTTGTAGTCAACCGAGGGAACGTGCCAATTTCCAATAAGGCATCTATGCGGGGAGCCACAGCAGCCGCATGTGGTACTCCCGGAACCTGAGGTGCTGGTGCGGAAAACACTGGAGGTGTCTGACCCTGATCAGATAACCCGCTAAGATAAGCAAGAACCTGGTTAATCATCTCTGGGGTAGGTTGGTGTGGAAGTTCCTCATTCTGCACTTGCTCATTCTCCCCTTCCACACCCTCTCTTACTACTTCCTCAGTCGGTGGAGGAGTCACCGCCCTAGTACTAGCTGGGCCAGGTGCTTGTCCTCTTCCTCAAGAGGACGTCTTCCCGCGACCTCTACCACAGCCTCTTGCCACTGCTCCTCTTCGAGCTACTGCCCTAGTGGCTGGCTCAGACGCACCCTGTCTTGCCGGTGTTGGTGCTGGCGCAGTTGTTGCTCTAGTTCTAACCATCTGCGAAATAGAGTGAAGATGGTCAGATACCAATTTGTATCACCCAGATACCAATTGGATCCAAGTAATAGCACGAAAGAAAGAAAGAATGGAATTTTCCTAAAGTCTTATAGACTCTCAAACAAAAGTAAAGGCGTCCCCCTACCGTTCCTCAAGACTCTACTAGACTCGTTCTTGTGTGATGAGACCAACGAACCTAATGCTCTGATACCAAGTTTGTGACGACCCAAAATGAGCCGCGAGTGGCACCCACACTTATCCTACTATGTGAGCGAACCAACAAATCTAAACCCCAAAATTTCAACCATAATAAACAGAATATAATGCGGAAGACTCAAAATCTTATCACTATAACTAATAAATAAACATTCTAAAGTTTTCAACTTATTATCCCCAAAATCTGGAAGTCTTCACACCAAGAACATCTATCCTCAACATTCTAAGTCTAAGAGTATTTAGGAAACTAAAACAAGTAAAAGAGATGGTCCATGTCCGAGCTTCAAGACATCAAGACGTGAAGGAAAGAATACAGTCCGAGCTAGAAACAGTAGCTCACCCTGAATTCTGATATACTGAAGACGAAGTCGATGGTACGTTTGCTGCACTCCACAAATAACAAAGAGAAACATACAAGTAGGGGTCAGTACAAGGAACAAGTACTGAGTAGGTATCATCGGCCTACTCAAAATAGAAAGCAATATACATTGAGTAATAATATAAAATCAACTATAGCACTTAACCGGTGACAACAATAAGTACAAGAAACATTAACAACAACACCAAGCGCCTCCATGAGGACTCAATCCTCCATATCATACTCGTTTGGGAAATAGGTTCTTTAAGTTTGAGTATATTCCATAATTCAAGATTCATTCTCTTTATTCCTCTTGTGTCGGAACCAGACACTCCGATCCCCTAATACTACGTGTCGGTGCGTGACACCCGATCCCCTAATACTATGTGTCGGTTCGTGACACCCGATCCCCTAATACTACGTGTCGGTTCATGACACCCGATCTCCTAATACTACGTGTCTGTTCGTGACACCCGATCCCCTAACACTACGTGTCGGTTCGTGACACCCGATCCATTAACCTCATTCTTTTAGTTCATCAAGCCATCTTTTATATCAAGACATCATCATTAATAGAGTGGATTTAAGGTTTTTAAGATTCCACAGTATCATCATTATAATCCATCACCATTTACATAATCACAACATGCAACAACACAATTAAGCATATAGAAGACTATACAACACCACCCAATACATATCAATCGCTATTTAGAGTTTACTATGAAATAGCATAAACCATAACCTACCTCCACCGAAGAATTGTGATTAAGCAAGCTACTTCCCAAATCCTTTTTGCTTTTCCTCTTCGTTTCTCCCTTCTCTCGCTCGTTCTCCCCTCTTTTCTTTTCTCCTTTTCTTTTTACCCTAATTATCATATAATTTAAGTATCCAAGATGATAAGAGTAACCCATTATTTATTTTAAGGTTAACTCTTTTAACCCCCAAGTAAATAAGTTATTAAACTTACCCACTAATTTCATACAGTTTGTCATAAATAGTCCAAAACACCCCTTTAAAAATTTTAGCAGAAATCCGACCCAGTCAAGGTTACGCAGTTCGTGACGGCCCGTCGTGCCTGCGACGGTCCGTCCTGCAGGGTCGTCACAGAGTTCAGAGAGTCGATTTTAGCGAAGATGCTTGTGACGGTCCGTCGTGTCTACGACAGTCCGTGCTGCTCTTCCATCGCAAAGTTCAGAGAGTTGATTCCCCGTACCTAAATATCAGAGTTTAAGTGTTTTGGCACGAAGACCCTCGACTGTCCGTCGTGACCATGACGGTCCGTCGTGTGATCCGTCGACACAGTCAATTATTAACAAAAATAATTCTACTGCTTGAAACTACTAAACAGGTCGTTACAAAGAGTAAAAAATAAAAATTAATATAAAGGAAAAGACGTAAAAAAATTATAAAACATAAAATTAAAAAAATAAGAAGGAGAAAATATAAAAGAAAAATAAGGTAAAGTATAAGAAGAAAGAGAAACAAAATTTAAAAGAAATAGAAAAACAATTTTAAAGTGATCCAAAATGTGTAAATTAAATAAATAAATAAAAATGATTTTAATTATTGGGTTCTTTCCATTTTAATGACTAAAATAAGAAAACGTGAAAATTTTATATGAAAATGTGTAATATTTTATTTTATTCTTATCTTATGTTCTTATTAACATATTGTTCATTTTTTTTAGAATAAACAATTTGTAGTGAGATTGGAAAGAGCTCCTACCAATAAATCACACACTAATAAAATATGATGATTTTGCAAAGTAATTTAAAATAAATCAAAGAAAGCGGGACATAAGTAAATTGTTAGGTAATAAACATAATATATTTAAAATTAAGTCAAGTCATATAAAATTCAATAAAGCGATCGTGCTAGAACTACGGGACCGAGGGGTGCCTAATGTCTTTCCTTCGGTCAACAGAATTCCTTACCCAATTTTTAATTTCGCAGACCATAAAATAACGAGTAAACTTTTTTTATTAGGGATGTAAATAAGGTGACTTGGAACACCAAAACTCAAGTTATTCGATTTTGAGGGAGAAAAAGGGGTGTGAAAGATGGCGACTTTGCTGGGGAATAACCAGAATTCGAGCTTGTAAATATTGACTTGTATATTGCTGTTATTAATTTAATTGTGTTTGTTATATTAATGTGGTATATATTCGCTTGTTTACCGTTATGATATTGTTTGAATTTCAATATAAATTGTCTTTTATACACATCAATCTGAGTCTTGTGAGATACTTTATTCGGAGATGCGATTACGCTCCCAAACCATGAGATACCAAAGATGCGACAATGCTCCTAGAAAGGATTCTAAAGTAACACATCTTAGGATGGAGAGGATAAAGAGTGAGGTCGAAAAGTCCTGCTATCGGTAAATTTTCCTTCTCAATTTGAGTTGTCCACTCGTTTTATAGACAATCTAGACACATATTCCATTAGGTGGCTAAACTTAGTAAAACAGGTCTCAGACATTTATTATCTTTAATAGGATTCACTTTATTTGCATCATACGCATTTTTAATTTAATGCGTATCAACATTAGATTCAAGTCTATGTGCTATATGTTACTAATATACTATTTCAATATCGATCAACGTTTGAATAAATTTGTAAACTGAACAAAAAAAATTCTCAAAAGTATTTTTACATCAACATGACCAAACGAAAAATAGTTTTCAAAAGTATAATACATAAAAACAAATTAATGAACCACGCACACCTGATTCTCAACTCGATGAGATACGTAGGCAACCTTCCTCGGATTTGGTGATCTTTTAAGAAAAATTTAAAAATAGAAGTATTTCCTTTAAAAAATAATGTTGTGTTCACAATATTCTTGAACTACATAGACCTGATTCTTGCTTTGACAAGATACGTAGGAGGCCTTATTTTGAGGTTTGATCGAACCTGAAATAAAAAGTCCTCATCACAAAAACTGGGGCAAAAAAAATTATTTTAAAAAAAATATTGACTTGGTTGATACCAACACTCTTAGAAGTGTGCATAAGAAAAATGACAAAATGTTAAACTATCAGATAAGACGGACTAACTTTGTGGTTACCTTTAGATTTCTTTTGGTATCTCTTGATATATTCATGTTATACTTGAGAAACTGTTTTGCTTAAAGTTAAGGTTAAAACGAATTCGACCTCGTTGTTTTCTGTGCATTGTGTAGTGAGCTTTATATATTAAATTCAATTAAATGACTTTTGATCTAGAACTTGGCCTAAATATTGGTTAAAGTAAAATTGTGAGCAACATTTAACTTGGAAAGTGATTATAGGCTTTTTTTATCCGATTGTTCTTTCAAGCCTACCAAATGGCATGTTATCCATAGGACTTCCATTTCGAGTTTGACACATTTTTATTTGAATAACCACAACTTCACATCTATCATTTTTAGTGCATAAATGCACTATTTTTTGGATCTCACCTCCATGTGTGTACTACCAATTAGATACGCAGCATCGAGACCTTAAAGTGAAAAGAACAAGCATATGCAAGTTCAAGCAAAATGACAAAAAAAAGCTATAATAAAAAAATGAAAGGAGAGAAAATGAAAAAAAAAAAAGAAAAATATTTGGAAAAAAAAAATTCAAGAAAAAAAGAGATCAAATGCGAAAAATAAAAAAATATTAAAAGTTGTGCAAATTTTAAGGAGGAAATAATCACTTTACCCCAAATGAATATCCTACCTTTCTCCAAACATACATTACAAGTCAATAACAAGTCCTATTTGATCTCATTTTGTGTGTCCTCGCATTAATGGATATTTACATAAGGGCCAAGTATATGGTATCTCAATCACATACATTGAATATCTTTCCGAGTGTGAGTGACTTTGATATAAAACGTCCTAAGATCGAAACACTTCTATTGTGCGGAGTAGAATTTCATTTATTGTGAAAGCACTTGAAACATGAAGATATGAACAATTTTATCCCTTAAGTGAGGCAAGATGAACTCAGGTAAATACTTATGTATGTTTGAGATACCACTTGAAATTATAGTGATTACTCAAAGTTGACCTCAAATTTGTCTTAAAGTAGTTGAAGATGAATCATATGCATCATGCTAAATTGTTGGTACCAACTAAAGTAAAAAAAATTGTCAACCATGAACTGATTCATTTCTCAAAAGATGACTTTTGCAGGAAAAATCAAGGAAAAAAAATAATTTTTAGATTTTTACGAACTACGTTTTACCTGATTCTTGCTATACAAGGTACGTAGGCAGTCTTACAATAGGGCCCGGTCTCGCAGAGATAAATTTTATATCCTTGAATAATTAAAATTGGATTATATAAATTAACTAAAAATGATAAATAAAAAGATTTTCAAAGTTCCTCAATATAAAAATTGAGGATATTTTTATTTGTTAAAAAAAACAACTCTCATTTCTAGGGAAGAAGCATATTGGTTGCATTCTAACCTAAGAGAACAAACACGTTATCATCTTCTATTTCTAAGGAACAAAGACTTTAATTACATCTATGTCTTGCATTTGTCTTTTGGTATAAGTATTTCTCATTTATACTAACAGCTTAATAATTATTTTTTTCCTGGTGCAAACTGTGCAGAAACATGTTGTGGTAATTCTATATGATGATTCTGTTAAGCGAGATCTTTCTAAGTAACAAATTTAGTATAGTAGGATCCTCCTGAATAATGGGACTAGCAAGACCCTCCTGGATAATGGGACTAGAGGAACCCTCCTTGTAATAAGATTAGCAAGACCCTCTTGGATAATGGGACTAGAAGGACCCTCCTCATAATGAGATTAGTAGGACCCTATTGGATAATGGGACCAGCAGGACCCTCCTGGAAAATGGAACTAGAAGGACCCTCCTGGATAATGGGACTAGAAGGACCCTCCTGATAATGGGATTAGCAGGACCCTCCTAGATAATGAGAGTAGCAGGAACCTCCTGTATAATGGGATTAGTAGGACCCTCCTAGATAATGGGACTAGCAGGATCCTCCTGGATAATGGGACTAACAGGACCCTCCTGGATAACGGAACAAGCAGAGCCCTCCTGAATAATGAGACTAGCAGGGCCCTCCTGGATAATGGAACTAACAGGGCCTTCCTGGATAATGGGATTAGCAGGACCCTCCTGGATAATAGGACTAGCAGGACCCTCCTAGATAATGGGATTAGCAGGACCCTCCTTGATAATGGGACTAGGTTACTTTCCCAAGGATAAACCCTTCCTAGTCTAGACTGTTTTTACTTTCTCCTAGGATAAACACTTTCTAGATTGAGTTTATATTTTTTTATTTACATTTTCTAATAACTCACAAAATTTTTCCAGTGAAAACTAGGGAAAAATTTTGTTTATTTCTTTTGTTTGTGATGGTTTCAGGTTTCCTCAAGCAAAACATGGATTTTAAATTCAACAACAAAGTTTTAACTTTTTTTTTAGAATGACCAATCCCATGATGGTCAGAATTAGCTTCTTCAACGCGTGTAGCAGCCTGACTTCATCACATCTTTTACTAGTCATCTTTCGATCAAGAAAACATGCAGTCATTCAAGAATATTTTTCAAATTGTCATTTTGAAGAATGTCAAAAGATCAGTCTAAGTGACAAGTTCAGCCTCTATTCCAATTCAAGGTTAAGATATACACCAAAAAATCAAGGTGATATCTTAAAGTCAAGATTCAAGTGAAGATTCAACAAAAGCTGCATAGATAGGAGCTTGTACATTTATTTTTCTTTTGACTATTAGTGTTCAATTATTTTTTTATGTAAGGATAAGAGTCACAATCTGGAGCCTCGTTGAAACCTCACTTAACTTTCAATTCATCACTTCATCTCCTTGAACTACATGTGACCTGATTCCCTTATCACCCGGGATATGTAGGATGTCCAAAACAAGGACTCGATCGCACAAATTTTGGTCTTTCAAATAAAAGTCTTGTAAAAACCTCTCACTTTGTATACTTCTTTGTCTGAAAACTCTCTGTGTTTCCAGTCAAAGAGGGGCAAATTTTAGACACGTAATTTTTTATCGAATTTAAGTTTTATACCCTTTTTAGAGCTTAATTTTTTTTTTAAATATAAAGTAGATATTTTATTTTAGTAAGCTTATTTTAAAGGATTTTAAAACAACAAAATAGAGTTACACTTCAAGTTACATTTTATTTTTAGTTTATTCAAAATTTAGCAAATAAATTCTTGATTTTAATATTTTCTTAATTATATTTTTGATTTAGCTATTTCATATTTTTTATTAATGCCAAAATAACTAGTTGTTATTATTATTATTATTATTATTATTATTATTATTATTATTATTATTATTATTATTATTAATATTTAATAACAATAAAAATTAATAATAACAACCTACCTATTATCCCACTTAACCACTATCCACTACCACACATACCATTGCACTACCCCCACCTCCCCTGAAAAACCATCTAAACTAACCCACAACCCCCCTAATATACTATTAAAATATATTAAAATTACACAACACAAAAAAAAAAGAGGAAAAAGATCAGCAAAAGGGAGAATTCAAAAAAGAGTAAAAAAAAAATCAGCAAAAGAGAGGAAAAAAAAAGAAAACTTTTCACATTTTTTTCCTAAGGAACACCCGCACACAAAAAAACAACTCAGAAATAGTTGAATTCGAGGCTTCAAGTTCGTGATCCTTATCGTGTTATTTTCTTTATGAATTAATTTTCACAAAAGGTAAAACTTGATCTTTATTACATTATATTGGTTCCAGAATCATTCAAGATATGATTCCAATAATATAAAGTGTTTTAAATTTATGCATATTTAATTTCTACATTATGATATGAAATAGATTGAGATTTTATATTATTAAATTTGGAGTAAAATTCATATAACATGTATTTATTCTGGCATGCTTTAAAGTTTCCTTTTATCTTGTTCTTTATTAAAATTAGAAGCTTAATATTCTACAGTATGCAGTTAGTAATAATTACATGAAATTTAAATCTTATTTGTTAAGTTACTTTTTCACTTTGTATGTATAATAAACTGTATTTATTTATTTTTAAAAAAGAAAAGAATAAAAATAAAAATAAAATAAATCAAACCTACACTATCTTTACATTTCTTATAATGTGAAACTTTTTTTAAAAAACTCAATTAATTGATTCATGTTGAAAGAATAAAAAATAAAAATTTATATAAAAGGAAAAGACTAAAAAAAATTTATAAAACATAAAAAGAAAAAAAAAAGAAAAAGAAAATATAAAAGAAAAATAAGGTAAAAATAAGAAGAAAGTGAAACAAAATTTAAAAAAAAAAAACAGAAAAACAATATTAAAGTGACCCAAAACGTGCAAAATAAATAAATAAATAAAATTGATTTTAATTATTGGGTTCTTTTCATTTTAATGACTCAAATAACAAAAAGTAAAAAATTTATATGTAAAGGTGCATTATTTTAATTTATTTTTATCTTATGTTCTTATTAATATATTGTTTATTTTCTTTTAGAAAAATAAAACTAAGATAATATATAATTTAGGCTTATGATAATGATAATAATAATAATAATAAAATATTAAGGTCCAAAAAATAGTAAGCTACTTTTAGTCTTTAAATACAAACAAATAAACAATTTGTGGTGAGGTTGGAAAGAATTGCTACTAATAAACCACACACTAATTAAATATGACAATTTTACAAAGTAACTTAAAATAAATCAAAGAAAGCGGGACATAAGTAAATTGATAGGCTAATAAACATAATATATTCAAAATTAAGTCAAGTCATTTACAAGTCAATAAAGCGATTGTGCTAGAACCATGAGATCGAGGGGTTCCTAATACCTTCCCTTCGGTCAACAGAATTCCTTATCCGATTTTTAATTTCGCAGACCATAAAATAACGAGTTAACTTCTTTTTAATTAGGGATGTAAATAACGTGACTTGGAACACCAAAACTCAATTTCAAGTGACGACTCTAAATTCAAAAGATATCCTTTTCAAAATGTCACTTTAAATTGATAAAGCTTTTTTCCTTCAAGCTATTCAATTTTGAGGGAGGAAAAGGGGTGTGACAATATGATTAATATCATTTATGTGATAAATGTCTCTTTTGATTATCAACATGTCATCAAAATAAAAATAAACAATGACCTTGTGATTTGGAGTGTCTTCAATGTAAAAACATTTATCACATTCATTATTTTTGAATTCATTTACCAACATAGTTTTGTCAAACTTTGCATGTCGCTATTTGGGTGCTTGTTTTTAGTCCAAAACGTGACTTAACAAGTTTATAGACTTTCTTTCTTTATCCGGAGTTGTTCCATGTTTATTTCTTCCTCCAATTATTCATTTTTCAAAAAATATTTTCACATTTATTTTGACAAATTTGAAGGTCATATACCACAACTAGCGCAATTAACATCTGAATTGATGTACTCTTAGTTAGTGGCTATAATGTGTCAAAATAATCAAGGTTTTCTTATTGTCTAAACCTTATGACAACAATTTTTGCTTTGTATTTTTCAATAGTTTTATTAACTTTCTTTTCCTTTTGTAAACCACTTTGAACCGAAAGATTTATTTCCTAGAGGAAGATCAACCAACTCTAAAGTACGATTGCTCAAGTTGAATCTATCTTACTATTGATAGCCCCTTTCCAAAAGAAAGATTCCACAAAGGGCATAACCTCTTCGAATTTATAAGGCTCATTTTCAAGAAGAAATGTTACAAAATCAAGTTTGAATGAAGTAATTCATCCGTTGACATTTACTACACCGATGAATCTCTTTATTAAGTAGATTCTCCTTTGGTTCGTTCCAAGATTTTTTAGAGTCTTCACTTAACTATCCGACAGTCTCGACATCTGAATTATAAATTGACATAATTTACTATTTGTAGCATATTCAATGAACATACCATCAACATGCTTAGGTCTTATTTTGACCTGTTTGGGAATAGTTCCATTATTTTTATTTCTCATATGGAATAAACTGTACTGGAAATTGTTAGATTATTATATTTTCAGAGTTATTACTTGTATATACTTTAAGGGGCGACAAGGAGTTCTCTATCATAATACAACAAAAGCCTGGAAAATTTTTTTTTTGTTGCTCCCTTTCTTTAAAAACAAAAGATTTTTTTAATTTGTTGCTCATTTTACCAATAAATAAAACTTTTGTTCCTCTGTTTCTGAATAAACAAAGTTTTTTTAATTTGTTGCTCATTAACATTGACAATATGAAGCCTTCTTTTGGAGATGTAATCCATAGAAACATTCATTGTAGGCAAAAAAATCACTAATTTTATGTTACTAATGTTTTTTCCCCTCTTTGTCACAACTAGACAGAGCACTTAGTATTTAGAATACTAACAATAAAGATTCAATATTTATACAACTTGTTTCTCGTTTAATGATAAAGTTTTTATAATCTTTAATCGGATGAACCTTCAATTCTGATGAAGTTTTTATATTCTTCAAATCAATTTCACATTCAGATGAGTGGTAAACTAAAAAAGTTTTAATTACCAGAAACTTCAAATACAACCCTGTTTCTAGCTTAAGAGGAAGAATTTATCTGTTTCAAATAATTTAGTCTTAATATTCCTCAGGAAGATCATGTACTCTTTAGGTCAGAATATTAATTTCACTAGAGTATTTAACAAATTGGTGAAATTTCTATATTCTTCAATCCAATACACAATATGATTTGTTCGTGAAATTCTTATATTCTTCAAACCAAAGAAGTAAAAAAATTAGAAGATCTTAGTCTTCAAAAGTCAAACACAATCAAATTTCACATAGAGTAGAAAACTACAAAAGTTTTTTTCTCTCCTCTAAACAGAATACATATTAATAATACTATAGACATATACTGAGATCATCACATAATGATCATCTATCCTAACATTTATGAAATAAATCTCATAACTTACAAAAAAAATAATCAAGAAAAATAAAGATGAAACTTGATTTTTACTCACTGAATCATATTCTATCTGTCAGCAATGATTCCATGCAAGTCACTTCTCTTACTACTTTTTTCCCTTTTCTCAGTTTCCATCATTTTCTCTTTTTCTCAAGAAGACATATATTTCAACAGGAAACTAAACTCATGTTTAAATATTGTTAAGATACAACATATATTCATTTACTTTTTCTCATAGTTATATAAAACCAAGAATATAGAAAAAATAATTTAACTGTTCATCTTATCCTTTATGCACAAAATAACTTTTCTCATTGAGAAGAAAACGGTTAAATGCTTGAAAAACTTGCTACAAAAATATACTAGAACATATTAAAGTAGTACTAATTCATCACAAATTTCTTTTATCAAATGATAAAATAATTCTCTTTTTCTTCCTTTTTTTCCACAAAAAATAGAAGTAATTTTCTTACCGTAGAAAATACCAGTAAGGTTAAGTTTCTTACGCTTGTTATCTCTTATATTTGGATTACAAAATCATAAATAATAAAGGATGAAAAGAAAAACAAAGAACTATCCGAGTCCACATAACTCACTGTGTGTCCTTAAGAAATTTAATCCCCTCAAGTATTCAAAGTTGCAGATTAATTCCTCCCAAGATAAAAAGGATTAACCATTAAAGAAGTAATGATACCTTAAACTTCAAAATATTTTAAACGAACTCAAAATGACAGCAACAGATCACACACAGACAAAGTCGAAGGGAGGAAGTGCAGAAAAAATGAGAGAAAGTCTATCTATTCATAGTCAACAAAGGGTAAATGTCACAACTCTTTGGAAAAAAGACAACCTTTCAAAAAAGTAACAAAACTTTGAAAAGGGCACAACCTTTCAAACGGTCACATCTTTTTAGAAAGGATACGACCTTTCACAAAGGGCACAACCCTTAGGCATAATCACAACTCTTGAAGAGAGTAATAAACCTTCATTTTCTATTTACATCTTTAAAACCCAATAAAGTTTACCTAATATTTGACATGATCGGAAGTATTTTTGTTTGAAATTCTAGAAGTCGCATGACATATATGTCACTTGTTATGAATAAAATAAATGGCTCTAGCATAATCACATGTATATGTTCGAATATAATTATAAAATAAACCACGAGGTAATGCCAATTACATGTTCTGTTTAAAAGACTTTAGTGTTTATATAGAATGTCTACCTAGATCTTATTGATCTTTATCATAAGATCAATGTCACAGTCCTTGTAAGGCATTGCTTGATAAAAGATAGTGCCGGGAGGGTATTCATAGATTTTATTGGGCACAATCGTAGAACATGATTTTGTGCACATAATTAAGACCAAACCATTATATATAGCGAACCCAAATGTTGTGGCATACCCGCCTTTGCATCATTTTCATTTGAAGTCACCTGAGATGTCATGTACTAGTTTTCCCTGACTCGAGCCAATACCTGGCACATATATATGGCCTATGGGAAGACCCTCATAGTGAGATCATGAGGGCACACCTCGTACCAAACTGCAATTATAATATATGCATAAAATCTTAGAGATACAATTTTTGAAAACTTATGTCTTACAATTTATCTTGATCACGTATTGGCGGCGTGATCATTTGTATTAGAGATAGTTGAAGCACTTCAAGCTACGCATAATATATGTTTATATTATAGTGGAAATTTCTTTAAAAGTTATATGACAAACTAATCAGATTGGTATAGTTCAATATTCCATATCTACTTCTTGTATGCCCATAATTCTTCAAATTGACATTCGATGGCGCATATGAGCTTCTACATATACGTGGCTACATTTTATTCTATTTGCTTTACATATCAATATATGATGCATACTTGATGACGTCCCTGTGTTTGGGGTGTTGTATTTTCTATTATATAGAAGTGCCAAGTTAAGAACGACCTAGGATAAATTTGTCAATTCATAAAGATTTTAGAATGTTTCTTTCTAAGTTATGGTATCAAGAAAGTTTTGTAATAAATTTGTAATGACAAAACAACCAAATATATATTTTTAAATGCCATGTGTATCCGAATGATATGAAATTTAATATGAATCCACATTTTCAATCATACTTTTTTCTTAATATAGACTAATTTAAATGAGATATTACACTTCATATATATTTATTTTTTATACAGTGTAAAATTTTCATCAAACAAAAAATATCTATTAAATAAATGTAGGATAAATTTTTATTTATACAACATACTAATGATTTTTTATAGGTCTAAAGATAATTCTAAATGAATGATTTAATTTGTTAAGACATAAAAATTTGATATACTTGATGTTTATCTAAAAAAAATCAGATTAATATGTTACAACTAATATGATTAATTGCAGTGGCGGATCCAGAATTTCTTAGTTATGGATGCTCAACTATTTGTAGTTTGAAGTTTGTACCAAAATAGGTGCTCAATTTACATATTCATACAAAATATATTAGTGTTGTCTCCAAATGTAATGGGTGCTCAAGCACCCATGCACTTGAATGTGCATCCGCCACTGATTATTTGACTTGATAACTTATTTTGAGTAATATTCCTCAATATTATAAACTAAAGAACTTTTTACTATGAGGACATACAAAAATACTCATACCAATTTTTCATAAAACATCAAATTTGTAATTATTCATATTAAAATAAATTACATATTAAATAAGTAAATAACTTTATAGTGTGAAAATTCTTACACTAATATGTATATGACATAAACATATTAAAATATATAATTTGTACTCCTTTTTTCATAAATAATTTTCAACTATAAATAAATTATCTCTTATAATTTTCATATTGTTTTATTATGACAATTACATATGACATATATATATATCTCTAATGAGTGACAATTAACTTATAACGATCTTCACATAATTGTGAGTTGCACTTTTAAGTCTTGATTTTCTACTTCATACAATCTGAAATTATAATAAATTAGTGTCATTCGTCGAGAGTATGGAGCATATTAAATAATAGGTTATGAATGTTTTATAACTCAAACACAAATGTTTCCACAATTGGTATCAATACTTGAATTTCAAATTAAGTTTCTTTATAACAGTTTAGGTTATTATCGGCGGAATATTGATAAAAATATACTATTAAATATAATAGTGAAAAATCTTTAGTATTTTCATTTTTAATTTTGTTAAAAGGCAAAATAGTTAACAATCTTAAATTTCATAAATTAAAAATGGATCTAAAGTTTGTACTAACTCCATTTCAATTTATGTAATGTTTATTCGACTTAACATGAAGTTTTTTTTTTAAAAAAAATACTTTTAAAACTCGTAGTCTAAAACAAAGCATAGATGTTCATATGATCATAAATCATCTTACTAAGAAAAAATAAATATTTTGAAGTCTAAATATTATTGAATATATTAATATATCACTCTTTTGAAATTGACTACAAAGAATAATATGTCACATAAATTAAATAAACATTACATAAAATTTCATAGTGTTAAGAGCTAATTACATTATATCCATACTCTTTTTCAAATTACAAAAAAAATTAGAATTAAAATTTTTTGGATACATTAACATAAATGCGGATACATCGGCCGTGACACTATTCAAAAAAACTTGCAGACACATATTTCACGAAGGAATTCGAGAGGGGAGGAGTTTTCGAGAGGGAATATGGTTGTTTCCGATAGGAAAGATGTATTCAAGAGGGGATAAAGGTGTATCCGAGAGAGGATAGAGATGTACGAGCGAGGAGATAGTGATTGTAAACATTGAAATTTTGTGGGACTCTATAAGATGCGTGCAATTCGAGTTGGGACTCTACAACTTGTGTTTAACTCAAATTAGGATTGTTGGAGGCTACTCAGTCTCAAACCTTAGTTTTATGTCTATATGAAAGGTACTAAATTCTCTTAAAAGGCATCTCAGAAATTCCAGAATGAGATCAAGATCTCGAATACTCCGCAATTGATGGATTATTCATATAGAAAGGTCAAATCTAAATCATCCTAGTTCGAGAAATATGTCACTAACGGCCTTGAATCGTGGATAAATCATAAGAGAGTAGAATCAAAGAATCAACAGAATTGTACGTGCAATCTATTTTGATCAATAACGTTAAGTTTGTACTTATTTTACTGGTGATCACAATTTATTTTCTGTCACTTTAAAATTTGTTATAAACAGTGATGTATCTGACCGAAAATAGGAATGTACCTGAGGAGATTTTTGTAATTTTTTAAAATGGTAGAAAATTTTAAAAATTATAATAAAATAAAATGAGAATTTAGGTTTAAAAAAATTAAATTTAAATTAAAAAGATAATTAATATTATGTTCGTAAATGAACCTTCAATTATCTAGTCTAGTTTGGTTATAAATACAGAATCAGGAACTCAAATGACTTCAAAGCCCCTTGGGACCCATCCAAGCTATCCAACTAAATCTGAAAACACCGTATATATATGGACCTACAGGACTTTCACACCTTGATTTCGAGTTCACTAACCAAAAATGTTCACTTTGGTCAACAATTAAGTGTTCAACTTTCTTATTTTGATTTTCTGTTCTAAACGCGCCTTGATTAGTCCCTTGGGACTTGTGCCACCAGTAGCTTAGCCACAGCCACCTCAGGTATCCAATTGATCATTCTTAGTCAGAAAATTACGTTATAAATATATATGTGTGTATGTGTGTCAAATTCTATATTTAAAATATATATATTTAAAGTTGGATATCCTTAATAAAAGTTATGTCTTTTTCGTGCAGTGGTAATAGGTTATTATAATGCTAATGTTTTTGCTATTGAATTTTTGGTTGGAAACTTCTTACGATGAGCCAAACTCTGATGGGACATCCATCGGAAATTGTCTTTCTATTGATATTTCACCAGCATTCTTATTTCGAGACATAAAATAGGAGGGAAATTTATCCTAAGTTATACAATGTTATTATGATGAATAGAAGTGTAATAACCAAAAACTAAGAATCCATTGATTGTTACAGCTATGTGACATAGGCATTGACACAGTTAATGTTATTGGTTCCTTATACCTCATCGTTGGCTCATATTGTATAATTATATCGAAAACTTTATTTGGCCAATATAAATCATTTATATTTAGATGTCAATAAGCAAAAGTGAAAACTCATGGGACCGTTCCAAGGTATAGAGATAAGATTAGCAATGAGACCTTTAGTGATGAATATATAAAATAGTATGCTCCTTTGAGTAGAGGGAGAAAATACATGTATAGCTACAATTAAATATGAAAGCAACCAACATAAATAATAAAAAAGGAAAAAGAGAGAATACAAACACATATTGACGGTAAATATCTCAAAATGTCACTCAATTATGAAAAATTATCTAGTAAAGTCACTTAACTTTATTTTTTATCAATAAAAAACAATCAAATTAAAAACTTGTTTTATAAAATCATTCAACTAAATTTATCATTAAAATTTATGTAGAACAAAGTAAATTAGATTTTTATGTCAGATTGACATGGACCCACAAATAAAACAAAATTAAGAAAACTCATATCTTAAACCCAATCCATTAACAATTTTCATAATTGACAAAATTGTAAATTTGGAAATTTATAGGCTTGCAATGTTCTTCTCAATGTTCTTTTAGAACTTTTGCGAAAAAAAAAAATAAATTCACCTCAACACACTCTTATATCATTATTTTTTTGATTTTTGGTGTAAATAAATCGACCTCCAATCTAAGATCGATTATGAATAAAAGTATATGGTTATGTATAGGAACTTGATTTTTTCAAAAAAATAAATATTAAATAGACCACATTTATTGCGATTAAAATAAAAAATAAAAAGAAATGCTAAAAAACAAACTAAATAGCGCAAAAAAAAGGAGTAGTGATTTTTTCTCTCCATACAACCTCCTTAATCAAGCCATATGTTGTGATGAAAAGATGACACCGAAAATCTAACAATAAAGAACACCAAGTTTAACGTGGAAAAACCCTTCAAACCGAAGGTAAACACCACGGGATCGACAAGATCCGAATTGCTTCACTATACCAATAAGAGGGTTACAAATATTCTTCTAATGGCTACACAACAAATGACAAAAGAGAACAAACAATAGCTAAACCAACAAAAGATAAATAGAAAGAAACACCATCCAAACCCAGCTTCTGTTCGGGACCTAAAACAGGATCTTGCTGATCTCCGAATCCAATCTCCACCGTTCAAATCAACCATCAAGATGTCAGGGACACTCAGTACAAATTTCAGCTCGATCCAACGGTTAGTTAATCCAGAAATACGATCTGAACGAGACTGGTCGGAGAAAAGACTGCAGCAAAAGAACCCTTTTCTTTCTCTCCTTTTCTCTTGTTGAAAGCTCTCTCAAAAACCTCTCTTATGTTCTAATGTCTTTCAAAGACAATATCAATGAGCAATTAATTATTCTCTCAATACCATCCTCTATTTATAGAGTTGTGCTTTTCCTTACAAAGTCAAAACCAACTACAAATAGGATTACTATTCCAATCCTTTTCCTAATAGAATTGGAAACCAAATAAAGAGAATAATTACAATCCTTTTCCAAGTAGGATTAGGCCATGGGCCTTTGGCTGGAACATGGGCAATATCCTAACAAACTCCCCCTCCAGCCAAGGGGCCAAATGGACTTCAAGTGGATGATCTCTTGACAGGCTTCCTGCCTGCCACACTTCTACAAAACTCATGATTGTCTACGATGAGTTCTTTCCACTTATCTCTATGAGTATCTAACATGACTTCATCATAAACTTCAGGTTCTCCCATATTAGTCAATAGAATATACTCATCATGAGAATAACGTGTTGAGCTTCGCTTCTCTCTAGTAGATCTTCTACAAGAGGTTTCTGGAGCATCCGAAGCGGTCATCCCAACATGAGTTGGTTGATTATCAACCACAACATCATCAGTAGGAACAAATATATGCTCTACACTCTCATCATTATATTGATCATTACCTTGGGTTCCCTCATGTGCAGAAGATGTATCAATAATAGGAATTGGATCAACATCAACTAAGATCTCATCAGTATGAGAATCTAGTTTCTCAGTCTTGTCAATATCTTCAATAGTTTGATCTTGAAAGAACACAACATCACGATTTCTAATGAGTTTCTTATCAATTGGATCATAAAAGCGATATCCAAACTCATCTTGACCATAACCAATAGAGATACATTGCTTAGTTTTAACATGCAATTTCGACCTCTCATCTTTTGGAACATGCACACAAGCTTTACACCCAAAAACTTTCAAGTGATCATAAGAAACATCCTTATCAAACCAAACTCTGTTTGGAACATCACCATCCAAAGCAACAACAGGAGACAAATTGATAACATAAGCAACAGTGTTAAGTGCTTCAGCCCAAAAAGAATTTGGAAGTTTAGCCTCTGAAAGCACACATCTAACTCTCTCAACTAAAGTTCTGTTCATCTTCTCTGCCAAACCATTTAATTGAGGAGTCTTTGGAGGAGTCTTCTGATGACATATTCCTTGTGATTTGTAGTTATCAAAGGGAACAATATACTCACCACCATTATCAGTGCGAATACATTTTAATTTCTTTCCTGTTTGTCTCTCAGATAAGGCTTGAAACTGTTTAAACACATCAAGCAATTGATCTTTGGATTTTAAAGGATATACCCAAATCTTGCGAGAATGATCATCAATGAAAGTAGCAAAGTAAAGTGCACCACCTTTTGACTTCACTTTGAAAGGACCACACAAATCTGAGTGTACTAGCTCCAATAGCTCAGACTTTCTTGAAGGATGATGACTGTGAAAAGAAACTCTTTTCTGTTTCCCTGCTAAGCAAGGAACACATCTTTTCACCTTTGCTTGTTTCATACCAGCAAGCAAATTCTTCGTAGCCAAACAGGTGATGCCCCTCTCGCTCATATGACTAAGCCTCTTGTGCCACAGTTCTGATAAAGTCTCGCTCTCCACCAAATTGATAGAGTCACCAAGAATCGATCCTTGTGTCATGTATAAATTTGAATGTTTTCTTCCTCGAGCTAAAATCAGTGAGCCTTTGGTGAGCTTCCATTGGCCATTGCACAAGTCATTATGATAGCCATCATCATCTAGTTGTCCTACAGAGATCAAATTTAAGGGAATGTCTGGAGCATGCTTGACATTCTGAAGGACCAACGTTGAACCGGTATTGGTTTTCAAACAAACAGTGCAAACACCAAACACCTTAACATCACCAGCATTACCCATCTTTAACACCTTAGAGTTAACAGAAGTATAAGATGAAAAGAAGTCTTTTCTTGGTGTGACATGTGATGTAGCTCCAGAATCTACTATCCAACTTGTATCTTCAGATACAAAATTGATGACGTCTTTATCACAAGCGAAGAGAAGGTCATCATGGACAACAACAACCACATTATTTTCATTGTTTTCTTCCTTCTTCCCTTCTTTAAGATCTTGCTTCAATTGTTTACAAAATCTTTTAATATGTCCTTTCTTTCCACAATGATAACATGTAATATTTGGATTCTTGAATTTTGACTTGCTTCTACTTTTACCTCTACTCCTCGGATCTCTTGTCTTATGTCTCCCTCGATCTTCTGTATATAGAACATCTGAATGTGAAGATGTGTCTTGAGATTTTCTTCTAACCTCTTCATTCAACACACCACTCTTTTCATATTCCATAGTCACCTTTCCACCAGTGGCAGAATTTGTTAAAGAAACACGAAGAGTTTCCCAAGAATCCGGTAGAGTATTAAGAAGCCAAAGTCCTTGTATTTCATCATCAAAATTCACACCCATTCCTGATAGCTGATCAAGAATACCCTGAAAATCATTTATATGATCAAGAATAGGACTACCCTCCTTGTATTTAAAGGTCATCAATTGTTTTAACAAGAACAACTTGTTATTGCCAGTTTTTGAAGCATAAAGCGTCTCCAACTTTTCCCACAACGTTCTAGCATGCGTCTCATTCACAATATGGTTGCGAACATTATCTTCAACCCATTTTATTATATATCCACATACTTGTTGGTGCTCAAATTCCCAATTTTCATCGGTCACATTCTCGGGTTTATGAGCAGAAAAAATCGGAAGAGGCATCTTCTTTATGAAAAAATATCTTTCATCTTGTTTTTCCATATGTTGTAGTTTCTTCCGTTTAGACATACCATCTTGCTCATATTCCCCTCCATATAGATAACCTTAGCTCTGATACCATTTGTTGTGACGAAAAGATGAAACTGAAAATCTAACAATAAAGAACAACAAGTTTAACGTGGAAAAACCCTTCAAATCGAAGGTAAACACCACGGGATCGAATGATCCAAATTGCTTCACTATACCAATAAGAGGGTTACAAATATTCTTCTAATGGCTACACAACAAGTGCCAAAAGAGAACAAACAATAGCTACACCAACAAAAGATAAATAGAAAGAAACACCACCCAAACCCAACTTCTGTTCGGGACCTAAAACAGGATCTTTCTGATCTCCAAATCCGATCTCCACCGTTCAAACCACCAAGATGTCAGGCACACTCAGTCCAAATTTCAGCCCGATCCAACGGTTAGTTAATCGGGAAACACGATCTGAACGTGACTGGTCGGAGAAAAGACTGCAGCAAAAGAACCCTTTTCTTTCTCTCCTTTTCTTTTGTTGAAAGCTCTCTCAAAAACCTCTACAAAGCCAAAACCAACTACAAATAGGATTACTATTCAAAACTTTTTCCTATAAGGAAAACCTATTTATGGTAAGAAATCAGGGCAAATAAAACCCAACAAATCTCCCCTTGGCCTGAATTTTTGACAAAATAAATTTGTCCACCTTCTTCACTTAATTTTCAACAACTTGCTTCTCCTCTCCATAATCTCCTTTGCAAATTTATGTCTGAACACAGAGAATATCTCTGAAACAATTTCTCCACTAAAATCTTCAGTATTGTCAAAATGGTTGCAGCTAGAACTACATCCGTCAAGATGAACACCTCTTTCTAACCTGGTTCAATCATCGAACCACTAAATCTAACTTCGTCATTGAATCTAGCTCTGATACCACTTGTTAGGACCGGAAATCAGCACGTGTAAACGCAGAAGCTAGCAAAGCAAACCTCAAAAGACCACGAGTAAGAAGACAACGAGAAATATACCAAAAGAGACAGAGATTTAACGTGGTTCGGTCAATCGACCTACGTCCAGAAAGGAGATGAGCAATCCACTATAAATATGAGAGTACAAAATACAGAGAGAAACAACCTCAACCAATTCACTCAGAATACATGGGAGGTTCACACAAGTATTCTATGGCAGTGATTTTAATTAAATTGGGAGCTAATTTGACATAATTAAATTCGTCCATTAATTTTACGTGTGGATTCATATTTATACGATACAAAAATTAATTTATTCTATTATTTTAATATTGGAGTAATTTTATAATAATAAATGTATAAATTAAGTGATTTAATAAGAGAAAAATCTTAAATTGAATGAATGACTTTATAAGTTAATTAAAGGGCAACTTTCACGTATAGCAAATAAAAAATTCATATGCTATAGCAAAGTTTGCATAATTGCGCTTCATAGCAAACATAGAAACTGTATAATTCGCTATATATATACAGTTGAAGCAAATTGTATAAAACAAAGTGTATAAAACAAGAAAGAGAAAATCACTTGGGCAGAAAACTGTATAAAAACGAAGTCTATAAAACAAATTGTATTACAATAAGTATATAGAACGATTATATACAATTTGAATTTGTATAAAATGAAAAAGAGAGAAAGACAAAAGAGACTTGACAATGAATATACAATTGAATCGAATTGTATAAAATGAGAAAGAGAGATATTAGATACAATTTGAAAATTGTATAAAACGAGAAAGAGAGAAAAGCAAAAGAAACTAGGCAGGGAAGTATTTTTATTGTATATTTATAGGTGTATAGAACGAAAATATATGTAGTTGCGTATGTATATACAATTTTCTCACGTTTTATACAAACAGAAACACAATTTATACATTTCGCTTCTGTTTGTATAAGTGAGAAAGGCGAGGGTGGCGAGCGAGATTTGGGAGAGTGACGAGCGAGATCTGGAAGAGGGGAGAGAGGGAAAGAAAAATATATGAAATTATACGATTTTTTCTTGCTTTATATAATTAGAAACAATTTTTATACACTTGTGTTTGTATAAAAAGTGAGGAAGCGAATGAGAGATTGGAGGAGAGTGGCGAGCGAGATATTGAGGAGAGAGGCGCCTGACAATTTTTTGCAAACGTTTGCTTTGAAGCACAATTAAATCAAACTCTAGCTACTCCATTTATTTTAGATTATTAATTTGCTATTATATACAATTTTCCCTTAATTAAATTAGCTTTGGAGATATTTACTCCAACACAAATGGTTGTGTGTGGGTCCGAATTAAAGATAGACACTTGCCACCCAAAAGCATTGAGGTGCATATTCTTTTTTTCTATTTATGTAAGTGTAGTTTCTGTATTTGTTAGAGCTAAAGTAGAAGTAAATTCCCTAGCTAGCTAGCTAGCTCTTTCAATTCGTCTCCTTTAGAAACATTTTCAATTATATATTTGTGTATACTTCATTAAGTATCTGTGAAGAATGGAGAGTGAAGGAGGGAACTGTAGCAAAAGCATAAACCAAAATGAATTGGTATTGAAGGAAGATCCGAAATCAAACTTTTTTCAAAAGTATTATCGATCTGGTATTATAAAGAAGGTATTCATATTGTTTAGATAGTAAAATAAAAATAGTATGTATGTTATTGTTGATGGATGATGTGATAATGAATGTTGTGTAGGTGATAGCAGAGATAATAGCGACGTACCTGTTAGTGTTTGTGACATGTGGTGCAGCAAGTCTTAGTTGGAGCGATGAACACAAAGTATCAAAGCTTGGAGCGTCCGTAGCTGGTGGACTCATTGTAACTGTCATGATATATGCTGTTGGACATATATCTGGTGCTCATATGAACCCTGCTGTTACCTTTGCTTTTGCCGCCGTTAGACATTTCCCATGGACACAGGTACGTACCCTTTACTATTACTACACTCTCATTGTCACATTAACGTGTAAGGGTAAAATTCTCCAATAAAACAATTACTACTTGTAATATTTTAACATATCAATTTTAGGATTGTCTTAAGACCTAATAAGACACATTAAATTTCGTGCTCGGTGGAAAGCAAATAATAATGTTAGAGAAAATTTTGTGATCTACACACATTTATTCAAGTACAAAAGAATAATTTCACTGTGAACTTTCTAGTCATAGTTATATAACCAAAAATATCATGACATTGATATTGTTCAAACATATAGGCTGAAAAGATTTCAATTTTAAGCTAATTAAAATGACACTAGTTGAAAAGGCACATAGGAAAAACTAAAAGGGACAAAAATCACTAATATTGCTAAAATGACGATATTCGAATTTATAAGTCTTTTTCTTACTTCTCTTAGCTTAGACACAGATTCAAAATTGAAATTTCATTATGTTTCTAAAAGCAAGGTACAAATTGTGTAGTTATTATGAAACTAGCAACACTGGGCTATAGTTTGTCCAGAAGATGAGCTGATACACATCCATGCACCTGCTGATTTTGATAGGCACATGACAATTATGAAAGTCATAATTCTTCTTTCTACAAGAATAATAATAATGATAATTATGTCTCCCATAATTAATGTAATAAAATCATTCAATTGCCGGTTGTTGCTCCGTCGTATTCAATATATATATATATATATATATATATATATATATATATATATATATATATATATATATATATATATATATATATATATATACACTACTAGTTGCAAAAACTAATTCATTCAATTTTTGTTCCGTCGTATTAAGTATACAGATATATACAACTTGTGGCGAAAACTAATTCATACAATTTTTGTTCTGTCGTATTATATATATATACTAGTTGCAATTCATTCAATTGCTGGTTGTTGGTCCATCATATTCGGTCTGGATGTACATAGCCAGATCAGTTTGATTTTTAAATATCAAACTAAATGATTTGTGAGAGATTTTTAAATCTATAAATCAAATTAAATTAATAATGTTTGGAATTTTCAATCTTGAATTGTTTTAATGTAAATATATAGTTAACTTGTGTTTCAAACACTTTTTTAGTTCCACAAAAATATACTATATAATGTGTTATCTTAAGAAAATAACACAAATATGAAATGAATGATTACACTAAAATATTAAAAAACAAAAAGTAATAATAAGATCACATAAAAACAAATGTTACTAATTAATAAGTAATAATGAAAATACATAATTTCAAAGTACTAAATAATCATGCTAAAATAAGTCTGACAAATACTAATTGCATGACTAAATATTAAAGAAAAATTAAAATTAGAGTGATTATGCATTTTGACAGACTAAACTAATATAAACTAAAGAACAAATATTCGACGCTATTGTCATTTCTTAATGTTCTGTTGATTTTTTTTTAAAAAAAAATAAATATTACTATTGGTTTTTGATTTTGATTTGAGCCTCATTAGAGTTCAATTATAACCTTTATTGGACCACCCAAATTTTAAATTTCAAACTTAATATAATATGTTTAAAGATAATAATTATGAAAAAGTATAAGAAATATTTAGAAAATACATCAAAGAAAATTTTTGTGTATGAAATAAACATAACCTACCTTCACCAAAGAGTCGATGTCAAATATAATTTTGTGGTGTAAATAGGTACATTTTTCGGCCAATTTGAAAGAAAATTCATGATATCACACAATGACTATCAATCACTATTAAGAGTCTATCTATCATATAGAATAAACCATAACCTATCTCCACCAAAAAATTTGATGTCAAGTAAGCTAATTCACCTATGATTTTTCTTTCTTCAATGCCTCAGATTTTTTTCAATCCTACAAGTATGCAAAATTTATAAGTAAACGAGTTTATATATACCATATTGCTACATATCTAGTCTAAACGCAATAACTCACCCTCATCTATAATCAATTTCCTAATGTTTAAACCTAAGATTAAATTTCAATACTTTCAATTAATATAACTTTAATGCAATTCATCTAACACAATATACCTAGTATTTATTTAGCTATCTCAATATACCACAATTTACTTGTAATGATAATTATTCCCTCCGTCCGGTATTGTTTGTCATGATTTTTATTTTTAGAGTCAAATTGTAAAAACTTTGACTAATATTTTAAGATGTATCTTTTCATCATATTAATATGAAAAAATTATAATTTATAGTACTTTTCATATAGTTTTAGAATATGTAATTTCTTTGATTAAAATATCGAACTAATGTAATTTAATTTACCTTTAAAAATTAATTAAATTGAATTTTGATAAACGTAATATGACAAATAATTTTGAACGGAAATAGTAAAAATGAACACTAATAAAAAAAAATAAAAGACAACTGGTTGCGAACCACCGACGAACCATGTTAACTTTAAAATTGTACCATAATCAGAGCCTACCCAATTGCACCTTAATTTAATATTTAATTCTCATTCTTCTTTTACCCATCATCATCACCCAATTACTAACTTTCAGGCCTAACACCACAATCTTAGCACGTTTCTGTTTATCCATCAATATTAACGGTGCACTTCTTTAAAATATACTTAACATATGGAATATATAACATATAGCTTTAAGAAAAAGTGGGGCTCCCAATTTAAGACCCCAAGTATTATCTTAACGGCCTTATAATCAAGTCATCTCTAATAAGATATTTTAAAATTGAACCTACCTTATATTAGGAAGAATATCAAAATGAATCATGGCGCATACAACTAGATTAACGTAACGCTTAAGTCATAAGTATCCACTTAAAAATGTTCATAAAATTTATTTATTTATTTGAACTAAATTGTGTTTCTATTAGCTAGACACTTAAATTGAAGAAAACTTATAGGTATTAGACATTTTGTAATGACATAGCGAAATGGTAAATAGAATCAAAACATTAGTTGTGACGATTCAAAACTACTCATGAGTGAAACACATACTTAATCTACTAGGTGTGTGGACCAATAAATTTAACCCCAACTTACGTAATACAAGCATAAAATGAAAGCTCAAATCTTATTATGTATCGTCTTTTAAAACCTGCAAGTCATCATATCAAGTATATCTAATCCAAATATTAAGTGTAAGAGTATGAAAGACACTAAAATAAATAAACAAAATACTTTATGTTGAAACTAAGGACATCATGTCATAGCCGAGAGAATCGAACACAAGATAAAATGAATAGCTCACCGTGGAACCTGATCTGCTAGAGATTGGCTAGAGCTGAGGGAGAATTGAAATCGCTAGTATACTCGTTGAATTCCACAAAAGGAAAACGAAGAAAATATATGTACTAAGTAGGCATCATCAGTTGGCTCAAAATAGAAATCAGTAAGCATGAAGTAATAACATAGTATTAACTATAGAACTTATCAGGTGACAAGCAGCAACAAACATGAATAAGTGACAACAACACTATAACAAATATAAATTATAGTCCACAATATAGAGAACACACCTGGGGACTCATACCTCCACACCACTCTCTTTTGAAATTTAGGTTCTTTGAGATTGAGTACATTAAGTTACTTTAATATATTTTCTTTAATGTTATCATGTCGGAACATGACACTCGATCCAATAATATTGTGTCAGAATATGACACCCGATTCAAATATTTCGTGCCAATTTGTGGCACCCTATCCAAATATATCGTGTCGGCTCGTGACACCCGATCCAACCATATTGCTAATTCATAATTCTTTATCATCTCTTTCAACTTTCTCAACGATATTACATTAAACCTTTTTTATTTAAGACATCACTTTAATAGAACAAGTTCAAAATTATGGATTTCATGGTTTTGTGATTACAAACTAATCGCAACAACACCTTAATTATCCACACAACAAAAAGCAAGTGCATAGAAAAATTCACAATATCACTCAATGACTATCAATAACTATTAAGAGTCTATCTATCATATAGAATAAATTATAACCTGCCTTTATTGAAGAACCAAAAGTCAAGCAAGCAAGTTTTCCAATGTTTTTTCTTTCCCCAATGCCTCAGAGTGTTTCCAATCTATCAAGTATATATGCATAATTCATAAGTAAACAAGTCTATAGACACTCACATCACTATAATCACTTTTCTAAATTTTAATGTCAACTAATATGTCCACTCTCGTATTTCTCAAATGGAAAGCCTAGGGTTAAGTCTTAATTTCTCAAATTATTACAACTTTAATGCAACTCATATATTACAATTTCCTAATATTTAGTAATCTATCTTAATTTATCAAAACATAATTATTGTATAATATCTTTTGGTGTTTGGTTTTGAATGAGAAATGTTTTGGTGTTTGGTTTTTGAATGAAAAATATTTTTAAGAAATATCTTTTATTTTTTTTTATTAAAGTAGAAAATAATTTTGAAGTTTTTTTTTTTTTTTTTTTTTTTTTTTTTGTAAAAATCAGACCTAAAATTTTTTTCGTGGCGGGGGTAGGGGGGTCAAGGCTAGGGATGAAAAGTAAATTTGAAGTTGAATTTTTTTAAAAATCAATATTATTCTTTTTTTGGGGGTAGGGTGGGGTGGGGTGGTGTGGGGGGCTAGTAGGAGTGGGTGGGCGGGGGATCAAGGATAGGGGGTGAAAAAATGAAATTTAAAAGTTAAAAATTGTTTTTAAAAAATTAATTTAATTTTTTAGGGGTACGGGGGGCTGGTAGGGGGTGAATTGGGGGGTTGGTAGGGGTAGGTGGGAGGGTGAGGCTGATAGGGGGGTGGGTTGGAAGCTAGTACGGTAGGGTGGGTAGAGGGGAGGTTGGAAGAGAGTTTTTAAAATGTTTTCCTTAAATTTTTAAAGAAAAGTCATTTTTCTTAAATTTGAGGAAAATTAGTTGATTTGAAAAACATATTTCAAAACATTTGACCCAATTAAACATGAAAAAATCGGAAAACATTTTTCGACATTCATACGAAACACACGTCTAACTCTAACTGATTTTACTGACTTATCTAACCATGATAGCTTTCACTATAGTTAACACTCCCCTCAAGCTCATGGTTTTAATAGGTCCACAACACCGTAGGAGATGTGATTGGATAGTCATGTGCTTTTTTTTCAGCCATATCATTCTGTTGTGGTGTATATACACATGTACTTTGATGAAATATGTCAAAACTAAACATAGATTCACTACCATTAAATTTGCATTTGAATTCTCATTGGTTTTCTAGAATTACAACACAAAGAAAAGGTAGGTAATTAGGAATGTTGTTTGTTGTTTGTAAAGGTGCCAGTGTATGCAGCAGCACAAGTTACAGGAGCAATATCTGCTGCATTCACGTTGCGTGTATTACTTCATCCAGTAACTAAAAATGTGGGAACTACAACTCCCTCAGGCTCAGATATTCAAGCTTTAATCATGGAAATTGTCGTCACATTCTCTATGATGTTCATCACCTCTGCTGTCGCCACTGATACCAAAGCTGTAACAATTTTCTCTTTCTAATATTCCTCTTATCTCATTTTATATGATTTATTTTTTTTAGTCAGTTCTAAAAAAAAACAACACATTTCTATATTAACTAAAAATTCAACTATAAAATTATCTATTCTACCGTTAATGAAATGATTTACAACAACATAAATTTCTATCATTTCATTTTAGACCAGCAATTTTAAAACATTTTTTTTTGTTTCTTAAACTTTCAACAACCTCACATAAGATAGATACACTCAGAGAGCAACTAATTTAGTATTTTTAGACTAATTTTTTACTTTTTATGATTATATAGACATTTACTCGGATGACATGCACTTTCAACGCTCAAATTATTTATTTTCTGAATGTTTAAATCTTGTTATTTATAACATGTTTTATATAGTTTTTAACTATATTTATTTTATTTTAACACAAATTAAAATTCGTAATTAAATTTATAGTCAATTTTTTTAAAAATTATTCTTAAAAATTAAGAAATTTTACACACGCTTATGAAGATATTCTTGTTTTCATTAACTTTTTTATGAATCTTCCAAATAAAGAAAATGATAAAAAAAAATGTGATTATACAAAATCGAACGAAAAATATACTTCAAAAATAATTTATTCTAAGTAATAGCCCTATTATTGCTTAATAGGTTAACATCATTTTTCTAATTTTATTTTTTATAAAGACATTTTTTTGACAAAAATAATTTTGTTTTTGTTGACCTGTGTTTAATAGATTGGTGAGCTGGCGGGAATTGCAGTTGGTTCGGCCGTATGTATTACTTCTATTTTGGCGGGGTAAGTGGATGCTAGTCTCAATTCTTGAATATAAAAATACGAGCACCAAATAAATAAATGCATAATTGAAAAAGAAAATCTTTTATAATAAAATTTAAGTTATTTGAATCAATTTTTATTTTTATATATTTAGTATGATTAAGTTGTAATAATTGGTTATCAATCATTCTTGCAAAGCTTAACAATTAATATTTTCATTAATCAACTGCCTTAAAGAAACATAGATGAATCTTTTTAAATATTGTTTTCTTTATCTTTGTTATTTAAGAAAGAATGACACTTTTACTTTTAGAAATAGATTAACTTTGATTATTTTTTTTATGGAACTAAAATTTTAAGAAAAATATATTTAATCTCTTATGAAGTAATTTATAAACAACACAAACATTTATGAAATTAAACGACAAATTTCAAAACATTTTCTTAAAACTTGTTTTTGTGGTCAATTGAAAAGCCTTGATAAAATGGATATCGCATAAATGTTTAAATTGAAATTTGTTGTAGGCCAGTATCAGGAGGATCAATGAACCCAGCTAGAAGCATTGGACCAGCAATGGCTAGCAATGATTACAGAGCAATATGGGTTTATATCATTGGACCCGTTTGTGGAACATTACTTGGAGCATGGTCCTATAATTTCATCAAGGTTAATGATAGACCAGTACAAGCAATAGTACCCGGACAATCCTTCTCATTTAAACTTAGAAGAATGAAGAGCAATAATCACGATGAAGAACAATGTGTTACCCTCTAAATGATTCTACTTCTTCCAATCTCATTTCACCCCTCTATAAAACAAGTTGCTTTATAATTTCTTTCCTCATGTTTAATTTGTGATTCAAAAATATTTTTTAGTGTCGGATGGTGAATAAGAAATATTTTCTAGAAAAGATCTTTTATTTTTAGGTGAAGAGTTAAAAATACTTTTTTAGAAAAATAGTTTATCATTTAAAGACAAAATCCTGATAATTGATTCGGACCCGATCCAACATTTAAATTAGGACATAACATCGACGATCGATTTAGGACCCTCCATAGATACCCAACCCAAAACCTAACCTCGACTCCCGATTCGAGACCCGACATTCAATCTAGGACTCATTTGCAACATCCAAACTTGGACGCAAGACCAAAAATTGATTTAGAATCAAATCTTATCACCTGATTTGGGATCTAACCCCAATTTTCGATCGAGACCTGACATTTGATGTAGACCCTGTTGAAAAAATGGTGCTAATATCTCAAAAAAAGGTATTCATAATATTGTTAAGGTACATTCTTTCATATCTGGTTTATGAATATTAAATATATATTTATTGTGATTGAATGCCTAGCCTTGATTAGCCATAATTCCATTATATTATCCACCATTGAAAGCCATATTTTGGCAGTTGACTTTCAGGTTAAACGTTCCCATTATTATCCTTTTTGACACATTAATCCTCTTATCATTGTCTTGAATTTGCCATAAACATATAGGCGATTTATCTTGTATCATTTTTTTTGTTGAGAAATAAAAATGGAGTCTTTTGATATATTTCAAATATGCTATTATGAAATATTTGAAATTGTAGGGGTATCATGCTAAAGTTGAGCTACATGATCTTAAGAAAAAAAATTGAATTTAAGATTTTGGATTGCATGGTAATAAATATTGATATCAATTGTGATTTGATTGAATGCAATGTTAGAGTTGAAAAAAATATATAAAATAATTGTTGAATTTTAAAAGTAAAATTACTTCCAATGTTCTTGTTGTTGAAAATGATATTGATTACATTATCCTCAAAAGAGTCTTTGGTAATATATGAGAGGTATGATAAGTACAATACTAAATAAATTGAATATTTTATTGTACAAGAAGGGTACAATATATGATAAAAACGGTAAAAGGAAGTTGATACATGTTTGTGAATCCCATAATATTAAAATAATTTAGTACAATTAGTTATTGTGGAGTTAACAAGTGGATAAGATAACTCTTAGTGTGTGTTTCAATTGGAATAAAACTAATTATATGTGAGTAAAGTAGATACATATGTTTGAGACACAATGCAATAAAAAATACTGCAGATGAATTATTTACGTTGATTGAATAATGCTAACAAAGACACTTAATCCAGTTATAAATATCAACAATCGTTACTCAATATATAACTCAACTAAATGAGTTGGGGTCGAATTCCACAGGAAGTGATACTTGTTTAAGATTTATTAGGAAAGTATGAACATATTCAAATCAGCCATATTAATAGACATTATCAAATAAAACTATAATTCAAATCAAGGGGTTACAACAAATTTTGAAATAAGGGGGATATTGGTTTTGATAATGAATTACAAAAGTAGAAAATAATGTGAATTAACAATGATGAGACGGGTTCATGGGATGTAATTCAATTATAGGCTAATCTAGACAAATGGGTAATTTAACTGTTAGGAAATAGTTGAATATTAGTGAGTAAGCTAGACTATAGAGGAGGTAAACTTTCTCTTGAACAATTACCTTGAATCAAGTTGATTTCTCTCGAACATCGACAATCATGCAAAATAAGAAAAGCCACGCCTTAGTTGTAATACTCCGAAAGTCTAAAGCCTAATCTAGAGCCTAACATGAGAGTCTAATAGATGTAACACTGTTTATAAGTCAATTATAATGTATTTAAGTCATTTAGGAAGTTTTAGAATCAAAATGTCAAGCCACGTCCATGACGTCCGTAAACTAGTTCAAAGAGGTGCTAGTGTGTCTTAGCCTATTTGAACTAAGTTTTAAGAGTCGAAAAATGATGAAATTTGGGGGTAAGGTATCTAACACGTATTAGAGTTGATTCATAATCGAAACGTCGAGGTACAACTCCCCAAGGACCAACCAATGGCGCTTGTGGAGGACCCTTGAAGAATGGCTAAACACTGTCTAGGACAGTAGCCATCGACGAGGGGCAACCCACGAGGCATGGTCCAATCGACAGGGTGTCGATGGATATCTCAATAGTCACTTCGCCAATTTCGTGGAAAGTAATTTTGGCCAATCTTAGTCGCAAACGACGAATGCACAAGAGGGCCATGAACAATGCCCGTCGATTGACAAATGGCCCATTGGTCAGGGTTCCGTCTGTCAAGACACTGTTTTGCTGCAAGTTTTAAGTTGGTTAAGTTAATTTAATTAAGTGGTTATTTAATTAGTTAGGGGTTAAGAGATGCCTAATTAAGCTAGCTAATGACCCCTATAAAGACCCAAACCTAATAAGACTAAACCCAACTCTTATAATTCCCAAAACCAAATTTCTCCTTCTTCTCTCTTCTTTCTCTCTCCAAAAGAAATCCCATTGAAAACCAAGCAATGGAGGGTTCTAGGGATGAAAAATATCAAGTTTTCTCCATGAAACATCATTAACTAGTAAAGTATGGGATTCCTTTCATCTTTGGGATCTCTTTCCCCAAAGGGTTCCTTCAAGATGATTTCGAAAATATGAAATTCAAGTGGGTTTACTTCCAATACGAAATTAATCTTGTGAATTGATTTGTTTATGATTAATTTTGATTATTATGAGTAGATCAACATGTATTATTCTGGAATTATACTATTTATTGATGCATTGACCTAGTTTATGGAAGATGACCTTTTCCCCTTAACCCTAGGTTATGATCTTGAATTGAATTATATATTATTGATACAATTTACTTGGTTAGTGTGTGAATTGCTATCCTATATATTGTTATTATGCCAATTTATGAGTAGATTGTGATGTACTGTAATCCAATTTTTCTAGTTCTTGATAAATTGACCTAGGTTGTGAAGTACATCATAGATTTGACCTAAGTCTCTAACCCTAGGCTATTAACTAGTGATGAAATGTTGTGTAATGATTCAATTGACTTCATTATTATGTTGATTACTGTTGTGTGATTATACTCATTGTTGGATTGAATTGGGTGGTTGATGATAAGACCTTGATGATGACATGGTGAAGGAGATTGGGGTAAGTCTTGTGATCTCGATACTTTACTTCAATTATGATTACTTGTAATTAAGTGTTGAATTTGTATTGAAGTATATTTTCAGAGGGACATACTATTCCACCTTAATTTCATGCAAGAGGTTAACCCAACCTGATGGCAGTCAAGTCCCACTCAACTCAGCCCCTTTCGCAGCCTATTCTGCCTAATGTTTTAGGTCGTTTTTCTTTTCTTGACTTAAATTATTTTTCAGACTTTAAGTAAGTAAATAGATACATAAACATACGTGTAAACCCAACCTTTACATTTATAATCAAAATAATACAAAGGAATCACTCGTTGGAACAACAATTCTGTCCAACTTCAACTTCTATTAAGGCACAATCAAAAGTCGATTGCTGTTTTAGACACTTCTTAAAACACTCACATTTTATTCTAAGTTTCTTAGTGAAATTATAGACTTAATCATCCCTCTTTTAACTTAGTATAACAATTCTATCCTCTCTTTCCAGTAAAAAACATCCAATAGACAAGGCTCTACATTTATAGAACAAGTGGTAGCCTTGTGTTAAATTACATAGTGTTGTGACACATGTCTAACACTTATCAAATTCTTACCCCACTAAAAGATAATTAAGTTGAAATCCACAACTGATAAGAAACATTAAAAATTCTTATTCATAAAGCATAGAAGAGATACACTGAATCTTGACACAAGCGGCTACAAAAAGGTTAACACCGCATATGCTTGGCATGTGATTTGGCTGATTGGATGTCGTACCTTTTCTGCATTTCCCTTAATATTTTTGGATCCAATATAATGTCTAATTATTGTATAGTCATTATCTCACCAAATTCCACCTGAATCCATCCGCACATTTTCCATGCTTGCACACCATCGATGTCGTGCCGCTGCATTGCTTTGACAATGTTAACTTTTAATCCACTCGTGCCATTTTTTGTTTTTTTATGCGTTTCATTCGCAATTGACTATGCTTGATTTAGCTTAACTCAATTTTCCTGCATTTGACCAGACCATGTGATTTTTGCATGCCAATTTCGTCCACAACCGATGTTGGTCAGCGCCTAAGTCATGCCATGGGTTGTTGCCGTGTCAAAGCCCATTTCATGCCTTGAAATTGTTTTACCAACATAATTTGAACCCATTTGACCATGAAAACACTCTTGTCACACAATGCATGATTGATTTCACTTGCATTTTGGCCTTTGACAAAGTCATTCATACCAACCCTTTTCCACGCCCATGCCTATATCGAGTTACTTGGTCAGGACCCTTACAAACTACCCCCTCCTAATGAAACTCGACGTCCTCGTTGAGGAAATCTCTCATCTGATCCTATTTTGATATTAGACAAGAATAATATCCTTCCCATCATCTTCATATTCAACCAACACCAAAGAATGCACATTTGAAGTTCATGCCTCATTGTTCTTTTCCCTTTCCAATTCGACAACAAGTAGATAATTTACTTTCACTTGTATTGGACAGTCCTTATTCAAATGTTGGACCACCAGAAGTGAATAATCCCCTAAAATTTCCCTTTTGTTTTGAAAAGAAGTCTCGCTTGTCTAGTTTTTCCCCCTTTATCGTCCTTCTCGATAGTTTGGCCCTTCCCACTGTCTTTCTGTTTGAAGTGCGAAGAATCCTTTGGGTCGTCACCTTCATATAAGTCAGCCAACTTGTCTACTCCCACTATGGCAGAATTGAGAGTTTTAACATATTGTCTTCTTAACTCTTTTTGTGCCCATACTTTCAACCCTCTTATGAAATAGTGCAACTTTTCTTCTTCAACAATGTTTCTTAAGTTCAACAACAAGGAATAAAATTTCTTGATATAAGCCCTCAACAATTTGCTTTGTTTCAAGTGGCGTAGCCCATCCCTTGCAAACCAAGACGAATTGGTTGGAAGGAATTGAGTTTTCAATTTTCTTTAACATTTCCCACGTTTACATCTGTGGCAAATTCGAACCTCTTACTTCAGCAACCCTTGTTCTCCACTAAAACTTGGCTTCATAATTTAAATACATTGTTGGGACTGACACCTTTTTAGCGTTTTGAACCTTTACTGTGGTGATGTAGTTTTCAATATCCCAAAGAAAATTCTCCAATTCCTTCGCACTCCTCACACCATTTTAAGCCTTAGGTATTGGAACCTTCATTCTTATAGAGCAATTGTGCCTAGTAACATTTGACATAGAAGAAGAACTTCACCATGCAAGTCTTCCTTCTCCCCGCGAACAAGTTCCATTTCTTGTTGGGCAGTGTCGTGTTTATCTGCATATTCTGCCTTCAATAACAACACTTTTTTTGTTTAAGACCTCCTTGGTAAAGGTTAATTGTGCTTTCACTCTTTGAATTTGAGTGACCAGATCAACCAAGTCCTCCCCATCGTTTGTCCCACCAATAAGCTTCTAATCGTGTCAGCGTCTCCCGTAGTTCATCATTTCCCCCAGCCATCGAATAATCTAAGCAATGCTCTGATACCAAATTGTCAAACGGGCAGACTAATCCACCTTAATTTCTTGCAAGAGGTTTCTTTGGATCAGAAATAAGCAGGTGTAAATGCACAAGCTAGCAAAACAAACTTCGAAAGACCACGAGTAAGAAGACAACGAGAAATATACCAAAAGACACAAAGATTTAACGTGGTTCGGTCAATCGACCTATGTCCACAAAGGAGATGAGCAATCCACTATAAATATGAGAGTACAAATACATAGGGAAACAACCTCAACCAATTCACTCGAAATACATGGGAGGTTCACACAAGTGATAACGTATCAAGCTTGTGCCCCACAAGTTCTCCCTCTAACCAAAAACTCTCAAAGCCCTTAAAAGTACATAGTGAATGCTGATTAAGTTAGAAGGAACATTCCTCTATTTATAGAGTCCTAAACCTTTTCCTACAAGAAAAGGATTAGTCAATCCAAAACCTTTTCCTAAAAGGAAAACCTATTTATGGTAAGTAATCAGGGCAAAATAAAACCCAACAAATCTCCCCCTTGGCCTGAATTTCTGACAAAATAAATTTGTCCACCGTCTTTACTTAATCTTCAACAACTTGCTTCTCCTCTCCATAATCTCCTTTGTAAAATTTATGTGTCAACACAGAGAACCTCTCTGAAATAATTTCTCCAACAAAAATCTTCATTACTATCAAAAAGGTTGCGGCTAGAACTACACCCGTCAAGATGAACACCTCTTTCTAACTTGGTTCAATCATCGATTATCGAACCACTGAACCTGACTTCATTAAATCTGGCTCTGATATCACTTGTTAGGATAAAAAATAAGCAGGTGTAATTGCGAAAGCTAGCAAAAGCAAACCTCAAAAGACCACGAGTAAGAAGACAACGAGATATATACCAAAAGACACAAAGATTTAACGTGGTTCGGTCAATCGACCTACGTCCACAAAGGAGATGAGCAATCTACTATAAATATGAGAGTACAAATACAGAGGGAAGCATCCTCAACAAATTCACTCGAAATACATGGGAGGTTTACACAAGTGATAACGTATCAAGCTTGTGACCCACAAGTTCTCCCTCTAACCAAAAACTCTCAAAGCCTTAAAACTACATTGTGAATGCTGATTAAGTTAGAAGGAACATTCCTCTATTTATAGAGTCCTAGACCTTTTCCTACAAGAAAAGGATTAGTCAATCCAAAACCTTTTCCTAAAAGGAAAACCTATTTATGGTAAGATATTAGGGCAAATAAAACCCAACATGGTTAGCCCAACCTGATGACAGTCAAGTCGCACTCAACTTAGTGCCTTTCGCAGCTTATTCTGCCTAACGTTTTAGAACATTTTTCTTTTCATGCCTCAGATTATTTTTTAGACTTTCAATAAGGAAATCAATAAATAAACACACGTGCAAACCCAACCATTATATTTATAATCAAAACAATATAAAGGACTCACTCATTGGAACACCAATTCTATCCAACTTTGACTTTGATTTAAGGCACATTCACAAGTAAATTGCTGCCTTAGACACTTGTTAAAATCCTCACGTTTTATTATAAGTGTATTGATGAAATTCTAGACTTAATATTCCCTCTTTATCCTTTGGGTAACAATTCTATCCTCTCTTCCAAGTCAAAAACGTCCAACACACAACGCTGTCCATATATAAAACATGTGGCAGCCTTGTGATTACATTGCATAGTGTTGTAACACATGTCTAACACTTGTCAATTTCTTATCCCACTAAAATATTATCAAGTTGACATTCCAACGGATAACAAACATTCAAAATTCTAATTTAAAAAGCATACAAGAGATACAACGAATCTGGACATAAATGGTTACAAAAAGGTAATCGCCACATGTTCTTGGCATGTGACTTCGCGTGCTGGATCTCTTCCCTTTTCTGCATTTCCCTCAATATTTTTGGATCCAATACAGCATTTCCCTCAATATATTTGGATATAATACAATTTCGAAACATTGTATAGTCATTATATCACACAAAGTCCACCCAAATCCATCCGCATATTCTCCATGCTTGCGCACCACCGATGCCCTGTCGCTGCCTGTCACTACCTTGTTTTGGAAATGTTGACTTTTAATCCACTCGTTCCATTTCTCTTGTTAACATTTCCCACATTTCAATCTTCGTCAAATTCGAAACTTCTACTTCAGCAACCTTTGTTCTCCACAACACCTTGGCATCATCATTTAAATACATTGTTGTGAGTGACACCTTTTTAGCATCTTGAACCTTTTCTACGTTGTTGTAGTTTTTGATATCCCAAAGAAAGTTCTCCAATTCCTTGACACTCCTCACACCATTGTAAGCCTTAGATTTTGGAACCTTCATTCTTATGGGGCCAATTGTACCTTGTAACGCCCGAAGTAGAAGAACTTCACCATGCAAGTCTTCCTTCTCCCCACAAACGAGCTACATTTCTTGTTGGGCAGTGTTGTGTTTGACTGCATATTTTGACTCCAATAACAAAACTTATTCGTTTATGACCCTCTTGGTCAAAGTTAGTTATGCTTTCACTCTTTGAATTTGAGTGACCAGATAAACCATGTCCTCCCCATAATTTGTCCCACTTATAAGCGCTTCCAATCGTGTCACCCTCTCCGGTAGTTCAGCATTTCCCCCGATAATCGAATGATCTAAGCAACGCTCTGATACCAAATTTTAAGATGGGCATACTACTCCACCTTAATTTTGTGCAAGAGGTTAGGCATACCAAATTGTAAGACGGGCATACTACTCCAACTTAGTTTTGTGCAAGAGTTTACCCAACCTGATGGCAATCCAGTCCCACTCAACTCCGCCCCTTTCGCAGTCTATTTTACATAATGTTTTCGAATGTTTTTCTTTTCCTTCCTTAGATTAATATTCAGAATTTCTGTAGGGAAATAAATACATTAACATATGGGCAAACCAAACCTTTATATTTATAATCAAATCAATACAAAGGACTCACTAATTGGAACAACAATTCTGTCCAACTTTGACTTCATCTTCGATTTAAGGCACAATCACAAGTCGATTGCTGGCTTATACACTTCGTAAAACCCTCACGTTTTATTCTATGTTTCTTGGTGAAATTCCAGATTTAGTCTTCCCTCTTTCACCTTAGGATAACAATTCTATCCTCTCTTCCCAGTTAAAAACGTTCAACACACAAGGCAGTCCATTTATAGAACATGTGGCAGCCTTGTTTTTATATTGCATAATGTTGTGACACATGTAAAACACTTGTCAAATTCTTATCCGACTAAAATATAATTCAGTTGACATACCCAACTGATAAAAACCATTGAAAATTACAATTCAAAAAGCATACAAGAGATATAACGAATCAAGACACAAGCGTTACAAAAAGGTAATCGCCGCATGTGCTTGGCGTGTGACTTGGATGACTAGTCTCGTCCCTTTGCTGCATTATTTTTGGCTCCAATACAATGTCTAAACATTGTATAGTCAATATCTCACCAAATTCCGCCAAATCCATCCACAAATTTTCCATGCTTGCGCACCATCGATGCCGTTCCGCTGCCTGGATTTGGCAATGTTAACTTTAATTCCACTCGTGCCATTTCTGTTTTCTTTCTGCATTCACTCACAATTGACTATGCTTCAATTTATATCAACTCAATTTAATCGCATTTGATCGGACCATATGATTTTCGCATGCTAACTTCGGCCACAACAGATGTTTGCCAGCGCCCAAGTCATGCAATGGGTTGTTCTCTTGCTAACGCCCATGTCATGCCTTGACACTATCTTACCAACATAATTGAAATGCATTTGACCATGCCAACACTCTACTTACACAACGCATGATTTATTCCACCCGCATTTTGGCCTTTGACAAAGTCATTTATGCCGACCCTTTGCCACGCCATGCCTATGTTGAGTTACTTGTTCTGGACCCTTACAAACTTCCCCGCCTAATGAAACTCAACGTCCTTGTTGAGGACATATCTCATATGATCCTATTTGTATTTCGGACAAGAATCATATCTTGCCTATCATCTTTATGTTCTACCAACTCCAAAGAATTCACATTTGACGTTCATGCCTTATTGTTCTTTTCCCTTTCAAATTTAGCATCAAGTAGAGCATTCTTTTTTTTGTTAAATATGGGTGTTTTATACAAAAATAAAAATAATTTACACAACTTTAGACTTCCACGGGCTTGGCACAATCCACACTAAGCCTAAACAACTGAAAGATAACAAATAAAACATGTTAGGAACACTCGATAGGCCTTTAAATCTAACTAAGACAGGGTTTCCTATTTAAGGACCCCCTATTTACCCTCATAGCCTTCTCCAGTCTCCTTATTTACCTCATCTTATTTTGGCCTTTGTTGATTTTTTGAACTGTCCAGGCCCCTTATGCCTTTGTTGGTGATACTCTTAGGCCCCGTTTGGCCATAAATTTTCCAAATAATATTTGGGAAAAATTTGGCAAATAATGTTTGTCCATACAATTTGCCATTATTTGGCAAATATTTTTGGCAAATATCCCAAATTTCCAAATACTAGTTTTTTTCTAGTATTTGGGCCAAATCTCATTATTTGGGATATTTTAAAAATTAAAATTTTACCCCAATCTTTTATCTTTTACAAAAACACCCTCTCTAGTTGTTGCTTGCATTGTATTACATAATTTTTTACGTGAACATCAAAATTGTGATAAAATATTTAGTGAATATTAAATAATGATATGATTGTTGATGAAAATTATTAAAAATTGGCTTTAGGTAACAAAGTCATGTACTTTGTCTACTTCACGATGTATGTAATAATTCTTGTTGCACTCACTCCAAATTACCACATTGCTTTAGTGTCATGGACATTATTTTATATTGTTGTAACGAACATTCAATTGACTTGTAATACAAACTTTTCGTTAGTTTTGTTAGTTTTTAAAACTTGTGCGTATAAATCATATTTTTCTAAAAAGGCGAAATATATTTCCCAAATTTTATGGCCAAACACATGGTGAAATTTCACCCAAATTTTCACTCAAATAATGTTTGCCAAGAATATTTGAAAATCTATGGCCAAACGCTAGCTTAAATAGAGACATAGTAATTTGTCACTGTTTATAATCCTCTTCCTATCCATTTCTAGGTTGTTAAACTCTATGTATGGGCAATTTCCTTTGTCAATAGCTCTATTTGCCAAATGATCTGCTAGCTTGTTACCTTCCCGTAGAATGTGCTGGATAGTGTATTATTTATCTTGCAAGTACGTCTTAATTTCTCTCATCATGTCAGCAATTATCCATAGGATTTTCCATTTATCCTCTAATACTTTGCACATTATTATCGAGTTGGTCTGGATGATAATTTGGTTATGCTTACTTGTCTCTAATATAGCTCTAGCTTCTGCAACTATATATGTAGTATTCTCTATAATTCCTCTTTTTGCATATTTAACATCTCCCTTCTCAACTCTTAAACAAAAGGCATAAGAACTAAGTCCCGGATTTCCCCTAGAAGCACCATCAGTATTACATTTAAACCAACCAAGTGGTTTGTATTCCTAAAGTACCTTCGTAACCTTCATTCTAGTATAGTGATTCTCCAATACCCTTAACATATCCGGCCAGCTAATAGGACATATCAGGCGTGGTTTCCTTAGATTTATCAACATTTATATGTCCCTATCAATATTGTGAATGATTCGTGCCACATGTGTCTTCATTCCTTCATGTTTCATACAATTTCTCTTTCTCCATAATTCCCATATTATAAAACTTGGTATAGCTTTATAAAATGGCTCATATTGTTGCCAACACCCGTCCCCTACCACAACATTATAACTTCTCTCAATTGAAGCCCGTCCATGTTTAGACCTGCAAAATAACAAAAGTAGGACCATGTCCTGTTAGCTGAATTAGATTTGAGAAACGCGTGAGCTAGTGTTTCTTGTTGAGGTTTATCACAACACCAATATTTGGAAGGTCCTTCCAGTCCCCATCTTATCAATTCATCATCCAAAAGAATTTTGAATTTCCATACTCTCGACATTATAAAGGCCATTTTAAATGGTACACCATTTGTCCATATCCACTTATAAATTGTGTTATCATCTTCCTTATGTATGATGTAATGCCAAGCTGATTTAATAGTGAATTCTCCTCTTGTCTCAAACATACAACAAGAATTGTCTGTCCTTCTTTCACTTGTTGGGGGCTGGATATCCTGCAAAATATGAATTACTGACTCTTTTGGGAGTAGTTCATCTATTACTTCTGTATCCCATTCATCATTCCTAGTTAGTTTATCAATTGTTTTGTAGGTATCATCCCAAGAAAAATCATCTCTCATAATAGTATATAAATCACCCAGCCCAGTGGAATTGTCATGCCAAACTGATGCCAATCCATTCCTTGGGTTCCATAATATCTGATGCTCAATGAGATCTCTAGCTTGTAATATTTTTTTCCATACTTGTGAACCCCCTCCTCCAGTTTTCTACATAAGTGTATTGACATGAATATTCATGCAATACTTATTTCTCATATACTCACTCCATATCCATGGTCTAGTTCTGAAGTTCCACAACAACTTACAAAACAGTGCCATTGATAAATCTTGCGTAAGTCTGTAGCCTAATCCTCCCTCCTTCTCAGGCAGACATAAATTACTCCATTTTCTCCAATGTCTTCCTCTCCCTCCAATGCAACTGCTCCAAAAAAATTGCGCCATCATTTTATGGATTTGATTTAAGACATCAGTTGGAGGATTCATAACTGATAGACAGTGAATAGGTGTGCTTTGCATTACGTGCTTGATTAGAATTGCTCTACCACTAAAAGATAGAAGTTTGCCTTTCCATGCTTGAATTTTAGATCCAATTCTTTGAATCATATGCTGATAATAACATATCTGCTTCCTTTTGTAAAAAATGAGTCAACCAAGATATGTGAAAGGAAACTCTTTATTTAAAATACACGTTGCGACTTCGGCCATTACTACCTCCCCTCCTTTTATACTATGGTGCAGATAGATTGCACTCTTCTCTTTTTTTCACCTATTGCCCTGATATATCTTCATACCTCCTCAATGTCTCTGTAACCAATTGCATTGTTCTCACGCCTGCTCCGCAAAGAATTATGATATCACCGGTGAAGGCTAGATGATTCAATTTGCGACTTCTTCTGGGCATTCCAAAGCATTTTAATTCCTTTTTTTTCATGAGTGCATTTAAAGCTCTTGACAATACTTCAGCTGCAATGATAAATAATGTGGTTGAGAGTGGTTCTCCTTGTTTAACCCCTCTAGAAAATTTAAAGAAACCCTGTGGTTGCCCATTCGATTAAATCGAATACCAATTGTTACTGAGAAACATATACACCATATCAATGATCCTTTCCCCACATCTAATATTTCATAGCACCTTGGTCATAAATAATCATTCGACCCTATCGTATGCCTTCATCATATCGAATTTGTTAACCATATTAGGGGGTTTACCTTGCTTCCTAATTTTTGAAATAATTTTCTTGTACTAGTAGGACATTCTCTGCAATATTCATGCCTTATACAAAATCTTCTTTCTCCAATGAAATAATATCTGACAGTACTTTTTTAAGTCTTTCGTGAATTATTCTTGAAAATATTTTGTTCACAAAATGAGTTAAAGTGATCGGTCTCAGGTCCGAAAAGGTATTTAACAAAAATTTTCATGGGGAGTAGCACCAAATTCGTGTGAGTGATGAAACTTGGCAGGTATGTCCTTCCGATGAAAGATCTTACCATGTTGTATATATCTTCTCCAATGATTTCTTATGTATTTTGGTAGAATTCTCCTGTCATGCAATATGGTTCTCCTGCGCTTTCTTTATTTAATCCCATTACCGCCATTTTGACCTCCTCTCTTGATGGTTGACCTTGTAATTCTTGATTCTTCTCCTTTGTAATCAATATTGGTAATTCATTTAGCAGTTCAAAGTCATCACTTTCTGCTTGTTTTGTGAACTGTCTTCTATAGAACTCTATTGCTGCCTATGCTATGTCGTCTCGGTCTTCAAGCCATTCCCCTTCATATTTTCAAATGCGATTTAGCCTCAGTCTACTTCTTCTTCCTTTTACAATGGTGTGTAAGAACTTAGTATTTCGATCCCCTTTATTAAACCATCTCATTCCCGCTTTCTGCTTCCAAAACTCCTCTTCCCTATGTAATTGCTTCTTCAGTGCAGCCTTTAATTTATGATGTGTTTCCCTATTGGCTTCTGAAGGTATCATCTCAAATTGCGTTTCTTGCACTTTGATAACTTCCTCCAATGTGATTATCTCCTGAGAAATATTACCAAAAGTGTCTTTACTCCACTGTGTTAGAGCTTTATTTACCCGGTTTAATTTATGATGATATAAAATAAAAGGGTCTCCGTCAAAATCTACAGTCCAATGTTGTTTCACTACTTCAATGAAAGATTTATCCATTATCCAAAAGTTCAGGAACTTAAATGGTTTCACCACATTCTTAGTGGTCTTGAGGTAATTAACAAAGGTGTATATTCTGATCCAGTTCTCACTAGATGCTCCATTCTAACACTGGGGAAGATATTTCGCATACCATTTCATAATATTCTATCCAGCCTTTTCAAAATACAATCTACATCTATTCTATCATTCCACCATGTGTATTTACTGCCTTTAACCTGTTGGTCCTCCAGGTTGCACACATTAATGCAATGGTTAAAATCTTCAACTTCCCTTCAGTCACTGGACGTCCTCCAAATTTTTCTTCAGCATTGCTAATCACATTAAAGTCTCCTCCGACCAGCCACGAAAGACTAGTAGTGCTAGCTATTGTTTCTTAGGATTCCCATAACTGCAGTTCACATTGAGTGCGCATTTATCATACACTAATGATATTACCATCTCCATACCCTTTCCTTAATTATATAATGTGAGCGTTAGCATTTGATCCTCATATCTTACTATCATATACTCCATAGCCTCATCTATAAGTGCCCAAATTTTACCATTCACATTCGCTATTGCTTGCTGCATCCCCAATTTTCTTCTATAATCCTCTAATTCATGTTTTTCCTCACACGGTTCCATAATTCCAACAAAATAAAATTGATATCATTTATTTAGATTAATCAGTCTAGTAAACGGTTTTTGAATGTTTACTGACCTTATATTCCATATTAAAGATCTCATTGATACTTTGTATTCTTTATGATCGTTCTCGTTGACCTTGACGAGACTTGTGCTGCTTGTAATTCTCCCCCTCCTTGTTTCTTCGATTTAGTATGATACTCCTTTAGTTTCCCTTTTTGTTTAGGGGACTGATCGCCTTCAATGGCCACCCGATCAATGTTCTGTATCAAGTCTTCTTTTTCCCTGATTACCACCGACTGATCTAGAGAGCCTTTTTCATTATCCTTCTGGATTGCCAAGGGTAGAACTTCTTCATTGTTATCTTTATAAGGTACTAATTCTCTCTCGTTCGGTATTTCTCTTTTCACTTCTACTGCATCCTCCGTTTTAGCTCTATATGGTTCATTTTATCTTGTATTCTTTAATCTCCTTGTTCAATTATTTCCTCTTTTACCGTTAGCATCTCCCCTGCTACCAGCTCCTCGTGATTGTTAAGATTAACTTCAGTTCTCTCGTGATCCTCATCGCCTTTGTCACTGTCTCTCTCAATGCCTTTTGGTTGCAAAACTTCTTATTCACACACTATTTTGTTGTTTCCTGTTTCTCCATGATTTCTTTGTTCTCTGTTTCCTTTTCTTGTTTTTCTTCTAACGCGGCAAAGGGATTATCATCTTGCACGTCATTCTTTCCCTCAATATGTCCATACTTATCGCTTCTAAATTTGTTTATTCTTCTTACCATCCATTCTAGTTTATTTTGTTTATATTCCACTGTTTGTCCACTTGTCAGTATCCTCTTATGTTCTCCTTGTGTACCCTGCATAAACTTATGCCCATCCTCCTTATTTGTCTGCTCTTCCCTTCGAGTTTCATATAATTCTGGATGTAGAGTCCAAAATGAATGCTCATCATGCCCTTCAAAGGAGCATTCCTTACAATACTTTTGCATTACTTTAATACATTTATATTTTATGTCCCTCGTATCATCTTATTCTTCTTCTGTGATTCTCACCCTTTGTGGTGAATTCACCGTCAAATCAACCTCTATTTTGACTTAGCAAAACTAGGTCTCGTTTGATTTCTTGTTTCCTTGTCTACCATTAGTGGTTTACACCTGCTGCAACTATGAAAAAAATGGCCTCCTTTGCAATGAAATTTGGGGGTAAATCTGGAAAATATATCCACGCCCTATCATAGTTTCTACTTCTGGATCGAACCATGGATCCCATTTAAAAGTCCTCATCTGCCAGTAGTTCTCTCTATCCTTCACATGAAAGGCAGTTGTGGACAGAAGATACAGATAGTCCTTTAGCGTGGATAGTCTGATAAATATATGTCTTGTGTCCGAAAATCCTATCGTGCATTCACTCTTAATACCACAATGTGTCGGAATTTTTTGCCTCAACTCCATGATGTCTGGTTTGCCATAAGAAATTTTCCCAATAATAGAATATTGTAATTTTCTTGTATAATCAGAGCTTTGACTTCTGAGGCCTTCCACGTGATGTTTGGTTCTCCATGTAGCAACACCACTCGTTTGGGGATAACAATTGGTTGTGTAGGATTAATGCTTTTTGGTTTACGTATATGAACATATTGTATTACATTCAGTCCTCCAAGTTTAGGTTGGTGTGAATTTGGTTTTGGATTCGATTCCATTGGTAAGAGTGGGAATTCCTCTAGTAGGTTGATCCCACCAGTGGCAACTATGGCCATGATGGACGCCGAGTTTTCAGAGTTTTATCATCACAAAAGAATCAATTTTCGTAGTATTAACTTCTCATCCTAATTTATTTGAAGGAAATAAAAATTGTAGAGCATTCATTTTCACTTGTAATAGACAGTCCCTTTTGAAATGTCGACCAGCACAGGTGATTAATCCCCCGAACTTTACCTTCTGTTTTGGAAAAAATGACTCTCCTTGTCTAGTTTCCCCCCCCCTTCATTTTCCTTTTCGACAGCTTGACCCTTCCTATTTTCTTCCATTCCTTCTCCTTGTCTTTCTGTTTAAAGTGCGAAGAATACCTTAAGTCATCACCTTCATCGACGTCATCCAACTTGTCTGCTGCCACTATGGCATAATTGAGAGTTTGAACATTCTGTCTTCTTAACTCTCTTTGTGCCCATCTTTTCAGCCAGCTTATGAAATAGTGCAACTTGTCTTCTTCAACCATGTTGCCTATGTTCAACATCAAAGACGAAAATTTCTTTATATAAGCCCTCACCGTGCTGCTTTGTTTCAAATGCTGCAGCCCATCCCTTCCCAACCAAGATGAATTTCTTTGAAGGAATTGAGTTTTTAAATCTTTCTTTAACATTTCCCACGTTTAAATTCATGGAAAATTGAACCTTCTACTTCAGCAACCGTTATTCTCCACCAAACCTTGACATCATCACCTAAATACATTATTGTGACTGACAAATTTTTAGCATCTTGAACCTTTGCATGCTTGAAGTAGTTTTCGATATCCCAAAGAAAGTTCTCCAATTCCTTGGCACTCCTCACACCATTGTAAGCCTTAGGTTATGGAACCTTCATTATTATGGGGATAATTTTGCTTATAACACATGACGTAGAAGAAGAACTTCACCATGCAGGTCTTTGTCCTCCCTACGAACGAGTTCCATTTCTTGTGGGGCAGTGTCGTGTTTGACTGCATATTTTGCCTCCAATAACAATAATTTTTTGTTTAAGACCTCCTTGGTCAAGGTTAATTCTTCTTTCACTCTTTGAATTTGAGTGACCATATCAACCAAATCCTTCCCATCGTTTTATCCCACCAATAAGCGTTTCCAATCGTGTCACCCTCTCTCGTAGATTAGCATTCCCCCTCCCCCAGCCATCTCGAATAATATAAGAAATGCTCTGAAACCAAATTTTAAGACGGGAAGACTACTCCACCTTAATTTTTTGCAAAAGGTTATCCCAACCTGATGGCAGTCAAGTCCGACTCAACTCAGCCCCTTTCGCAGCCTATTCTGCCTAACATTCAAAACATTTTTATTTTTCTTCCTTAGATTAAATTTCGAAATTTAAGTAGGGAAATCAATACATAAACATATGGGAAAACCCAACCTTTATGTTTATAATCAAAACAATACAAAGGACTTACTCGTTGGAACAACAATTCTGTCCAACTTCAACTTCGTCTTCGATTTAAAGCACAATCACAAGTCTATTGCTGCCTTAGAAACTTCTTAAAACCATCACATTTTATTCTAAGTTTCTTGGTGAAATTCCAGACTTAATATTCCCTCTTTAACCATAGGATAACAATTATATCCTCTATTTCCAGTGAAAAACGTTCAACGCACAAGGATATCCATTTATATAACATGCGACAACCTTATGTTTACATTGCATAGTGTTGTGACACATGTCTAACACTTGTCAAATGCTTATCACACTAAAATATAATTCAATTGACATACCCAATTGATAATAAACATTCAAAATCGAATTCAAAAAGCATACAATAGATACAACGAATCGGGATACAAGAGGTTACAAAAAGGTAACCGCTGCATGTGCTTGGCATGTGACTTGGCTGACTGTATCTCGTCCCTTTTCTACATTCTCCCTCAATATTTTTTCTTCAATATAATGTATAAATATTGTATAGTCATTATCTCACCAAATTTCACCCGAATCCATCCACACATTTTCCATGCTTGCGCACCACCGATGCCGTGTTGCTGCCTTGCTTTAGCAATGTTAAATTTTAATCCACTCATGCCATTTCTTATTTTATTTTTGCGATTCATTTACAATTGAATATGCTTCAATTTTTCTCAGCTTAATTTTCCCGCATTTGACCAGACTATGTGATTTTTGCATGCCAACATCGTCCACAACCGATGTTGGCCAGCGCCCAAGTCATGCCATGGGATTTTGCCTTGCCAACGCCCATGTCATGTCTTAACAACATAATTCGAACTAGTTTTACCATTCCAACACTCTTCTCACACTGCACATGATTTTATCCACCCGCATTTTGTCCTTTGACAAAGTCATTCATGCCAACCTTTTGCCACGCCCATGCCTATGTCGAGTTACTTGATAAGGACCTTTACATATACCTTATATTAATATTGATAGGTTTGGTATGACATTAAATTGAAATATCATGAATTATGGTTTTGAGTTGTTGGCTAAGATGTAAATGTTATAAGGATGGTGATAACTTAGCAATGTGCTTTATTATGATGTGATATGTAAATGTGCTAACCTCACATATATGAATTGTATTGAAAGAACATACTCATGCAATTCTTATTGAGCTATGATGATGATGATAATATAAGGAATAGAACCTATGACCTACATTAAACTATGATGATTAATAAAGACATTAAAGACATTTCAAAAAGGACTCTAGCTTAGCACCTAGTGAACTAGAGTGAAGAGTGTCCCTTCCCACATAGGAAAGGTAAGATCACTAATTTACTCATGATATTGGCTACTACAATTCCTGTAACATAAAGAGGGTCCCAATTATATCTCCAAGCTTTTTAACTATATTGCCTCAATAGGAATCTAGCTAATGGATCCAAATAGATGCTATGTTCATGATTTAGTACTACCTTGGCAAGTAGTCTGCCTTCTTTCGTTTTAGGGTTCCATCAAAATGAATTCCGCATTAGCTTATGTGGTCTATGTCGGTTAAGTCAAGATGTTCCTAAAAGGTAAAGTAAAGTAATGAAGTGAACTCTAACTAGGATGACCTGAGGGGTTTAGCCTGGTCTAGGTAGGGGTATGAGACTCTACATATACATTGAACTAGTTGTCCTTGAGGGAAGTCTTGGAAGGATGTTCTTATGTATGTATATGCTTATAAATGTAAATGTTATGTATATGATGATCTTACATGTTAATGACACTATATGATGTTGGTTTCACTTATGAACATATGTTTGGTCTCTATTGCTAAAGTATGATGCTAGGCCCTCTTTATGATATGCTATGTAAAGTTGGACATTGTTTATGGTTCTTGTTAGGGTTACTTGATTGAGTAAGGTTATGGGGATTTGCTTAGTCATTGCACTAGTGGTCTTAATGAGGATTCATAAAGAATGATCTTGCTTTGGTTATGATGTTATGAACTCTTATACATATTTGTTGATATTATAACTTGATGATAGAGTTGTCTTGAATATGTTCTCAATTATGTTGATATGCATGTTGACTTGACTAGACTTAGTATTGTTGGTCTTGTGATGTACATGGTTTTGACTAAATGAATATGTCTTATTAACTTGAATTTGTTATTGAAGGCGCTTAAGGATTTTCAAAGTAAATTGCATGTTTTAATGAAATGTCCCTTTTAGCATGATTTTATGTTGTGTGTGCATATGGTCCTAAAATTAGTACAAGTAATGTGCTAACCCCATTTTCTCCATTTTCCCCAACATTTTAGATTCCGGTTGTTGAAGGGCTTATGATGACTTTTGAAGAAAGACTTGGATTCTCATTCTCCAAGTTGGGTAGGTCCTCACCACTTTGAGGACAATTCCATTTTCTAGATTCGGATTTTGATTAGTTGTAAAGACAATATGTTGTTTCATTTCATTTGAGTACTAAAGATTGTATAGCCTATATGTGGCTTTTACTGTATTGATGTATGGGTTATTTCCCATTTTTTGTACTTTTGTTTAGATGGTTATGAGATGAGACATCCGGTTTTCAGACTATGTTGTATCTTATATATATATATGTGTGTGTGTGTGTGTGTTTGTGTGTGTGTGTGTGTGTGTGCACGCAATAAAAGTAGAAGACTATGTAATCTTCTAATACGAACGGTCTATGTATACTTGATATGAATATATATATTATGTGTATACGAGAGGTCTATGTAAACCAATAGATAGAAGAAAAGTTTTAAGTTTTCCGCATTTTTAACCTATGAATGTAATGATGTAATCTAATGGGCTAGTCTTAGCCCTCAATGAGGACGATGAGGCCGGTTACATCTAGGTGGTTCTCCCCGGATGTGACATTAGTATATTCACACTCTCGAGTTGAATGTGTGGGAAAGGGTTTAGGATTTACTGTCTCGAGCTGAATCCATGACACCCAATATCCACTGACCATCAATCAATAATCTTAGTTTTAAAACCACTCTCTCGCAAGACAAATACATGAAGATGCTACAATTCTCAAATTAAACCACAATTACTGAATAAACTCAATTTTAAACAACATTTAGGATGACAATTAACAATACCCATAAATTAAATCAGCACATAATCACATAATCATACCCCAAGAATTGTAATTTTATCTAGAAATCATAAAAAGATAAAAACCATTACCAATTTTTGTTTTCATCAACTAGGTAGCAATATTGATTTCGTCTTCAGAATGGTCTGATTCGAAGAATCTCAAAGACCCACTTCCAGTTTCTCAAAAGTGTAAAACTTCAATTCTTGAAAGCTAAAGGGAAACTATATATATATATATATATATATATATATATATATAAAACTCTCTAACTCTCAGAGAAGAATTCTAATATGAATTAAGATAAAAATTTGATGCTAAAATAATTGTTCAAAAATGTATTTGTTGTCATCAAGAATGTACTACAAAGGACCATTCAGTGCAGTAAGTCAGGCTCGCTGATCCACTCAGCTATCCGTCCTTTGGTCAATTTCATCCCCTTCTGCCTTAACCTTCAACATCCTTAAGGCTTGTAACTTAGGGCGATCCAACACTGCATCACAAAATACTCGGGGATTCGCCGAGTGCTCTTTTCTCTCAGAAAATTAGTTCTTTCATTTTAGGGCTTGGTATATTGAAGCTTAAGGCGGTCAATTGTCCAATCGACGACTCGCCAAATGGGCTTGTAGATCATCAGACTCACTTTTCTTCATTCTTTCAACTTAATTTATTTCTTTTTACAAATAGTGTCCTATCTTTATTCCTCGATCCATATACCTGTAAATCAAGGGTATTGCACCAGATATTGTCATAAAATAATCATTTGAGGACACTACATCTATAAAAATAAAATCCTAAATTATTCCAAATCTAGGAATCATCATGAGTAAATAAATAAACGTGTAGTCAAATATGAATCTAATCAATTCACCAACAAAATGAAAAATAGAGGGGAGTAAGACTTTAGTCAATTTGAGAAGATCAACAATGATGGTAATCCAACCTATGTGATTGGAGATCCCATGATTTAGGTTCATACAAATAATAAAAATTCATTAGTTAATCAAGTACGCACTCTAACGTTATGTCCAACCTATGATGCGTGAATATAATGCAGCAGTCTGCAAGGCAAAGTGAGGCTGAGTTATGCTCTTAATCCAAGTCATATCCTTTATAGGTGTTGTATTTCTAAACTCAATACACTTGATGATTGGACCTATATGAGTGTGAATTGGTTCCTCTTCTATGAAACTATGAGATATTTATAGACCACTCATGAATACCAGGACACACACATGACCTCTTAGAGAAAAACTGCAATAAAAACAAACATTGTGCGGGTATAATGCGATATAATAAGACATTGGACTTACAAAAGAATTATTGGTTCATAGAAATTATAAACTTCACCAATTTTTCTGTAGGTTTAATATTGTTTTATCTAGGACAGGTTCATAGTCTACGTGCACCAGATTCAATGCATTATACTCATATGAGGAAATCCAACAAAACTTCTTATTAATTTCAATTCTTAACATTCTTTTTGAGATATGTTGGAGATTATTGAAAATTTTATTCTAATATCTCAAAAAGAATTATTCATAATATTGTCTAGGTAGGTTATTTCATATCTTCTTTATGAGTATTAGATATATATTTATTGTTATTGAATGCTTAGCCTTGATTATCCACAATTCCATTATATTTTCCACCATTGAAAGACATATCTAGGTAGTTGACTTTCATGTTTATACATTCCCATTATTATCCTTTATGACCCATTAATCCTCTTTATCATTGTCTTGAAGTTCCAGCAAACATTTTAGAGAATGATCTTATCTCATTTCTTATAAATGATTTGTTTCTTGGTTCACGTAAAGGAAGAAGGTGAAGAGATCTTTTCCTTTCTCCTTTGACCACGTTTCATGTGTTGGATTTTTTTTCTATTGTGTATCTTTGTTAGTTTTTGGCTCCTTGTTTTATATTCGAAGAGCTTGTTGAATTCTAGGAGATAAACTCATACTAGGTGAAATATCCTTAAGGACATTGTCTTTCGACATGCCTTAAGCTATGCGAATTTCCTATAAGAGTTGTTGGTGAAGTACAAACTTTAATGAATTCGGTATAAGTGTTCGTCAAAAAAGATATGTTTCATAAGATTTCCAATAGACCCAACCATGTTCCCAACATTTACACCTGATCCAACTATTGATTCGGGTCTCAATTACGACACCAAATATGATACTCGCTGCTAACTCAAGATCGGAAGCTAACTCAAGATCCAATGCTAACTCGGGACTCCACAACCAAAAAAGTCTTGGCACCTAAACTAATACCCTACTTTGAACCAAAACCTGATTTAAGAGTCGATTTTCAAAAGGGTCACCCATGTTTTGGGAATTCCTCAAAATATCATAATTTTTTCATTTAGGACCAAAATATCAGTCAACTATCATTATCTTCCTCTAGATATATTTACCACTTCAAAACTTTCACTCTCTCGTAGTTGGAATGCCATGTCATTGATTTTTTTTTAAATCGACTTATTATATTCATCAAACTCATTTAACTAAAATATGGTCTTATTAGTTTATAAAAAGTATATATTCATTTATTAAGAAGATATTTTCATGCTTAAAATCTTTTGTCATAATTAATTGGATACTTTGAAATTCATACTTATAATATATATATATATATATATATATATATATATATATATATATATATATATATATTAAAATAGAATGTGCATAATATTTATATTAGAAAATTAAATTTTGACATTTATTTATCACTATATTAATCTCATAAAATATGTATATTGTTGAAATGAAGTAGACAATTCAATCAAATTTAACTTGTATTTCATTAATTTGGGATGAGATAATAATATATTTTTTGGTGTAATTATAGGGATAATGCACAAGTACCCCTCATTTTATGCTCGAAATATCAGACACACTTATGCTATAATAAGGTTCTATTACCTCCTGAACTTATTTTATTAATAATCTTTTACCCATTTTTTGCCTAAGTGGCACTATCTTATGGGCCCAACGCTGGTTGAATTTTTTTTCAAGCTAGTGCCACGTAGGCAGAAAAGGGGTATAAAATTACTTATAAAATAAGTTCAGGGGGGTAATAGGACCTTAGTATAGTATAAGTGTGTCTCTGAAATTTCGAGCATAGGTTGAGGGGGTACTTGTGCATTTTCCCTTAATTGTATGATAAGTTAAACTAAAATATAATATAACAAAAATTGAATACTAATAATAATAAAATTAAGAAAAAAATTGAATAATAATTTTCTCTTTCTTACCAATATTTTTATCAACCATATAAATTTATTTGAATATTTTAATAGTAAAAAGTTGCTTAAAATTTTCAAATAATCTACTTAGGAATTTTGAGAATTACCAAGTAATAATTGCATACAAAGATTCTTTCATTGAATTTTGTTTGGTAAAAATATAAGGGAATATTTTTTTTTAATTTCTAATCATTTTTTGTTTTAACTTATCTTATTCTTCTGAATTGTCTCGAATTACCTACGGAATTAGAGGGGTTCAGTAGATTTTTGATTCCTCTTGCTTTGCTAATCTTCACCTCTAACACGGGCCGAATGGCAATGTGCGCGGGAGGAAGATATGTAACAGAAGACGCTAGTCTCTTAGGTCCTTTTTTCGGTGCAATACTGGAAATCACTCTCTTTTTTTTGTCCAAGCCTTACCCTACCCTACCATACGAAATTTTCGAATCAACAACTGAAATTGAAAGAATCATTGGTGGGTCTATTCTCGTGACTTAAATTTGCTGATTTCCTGTTAATTTTACTTGTGTCGGAATTGAAAGTCATTTCCAAGAAAACTTTGTTGGAATTGGATGTGTTAATAAGCATATATCTAGTGTTTCTTTCGAGCCAGGATCAAACTCTTCTTTTGACCATGATTTAGCCAAACATTTTTTTACAATGTTTATAAATTCTCATATAATTTATATATTTATTTTGTAGAGACATAAGTTTGAGGAATTAAATAGGTCTATTATTTTTTAAATGATGTAATAACATGAAATATATACTAGAATAGAAGGAGACTTTTGAGATATTTAGTATTATTTTTTTGGGATAAAAGCTATTACTAGTATTATTCACATTTTTTTTTTCAAGAAAAAAATATCGTAAACATGAAAAACAAAATACACAATCAATTTTATTGTAATCGTTAATTGTCATTTAATGTTATTGATTCTTTACAAAATTTATGATTACTTGATGTAAGTTAGCATAAATGAGTGATTTGTATATCAATATTTTTTTATGTATATGTTTATCATTATTCAAAATTGATTATACTATAGTACGTTTTTAAAACCTATTCTTTATAACAAAATAAATAAATAAAAAGTTTCGATTATAATAAATGATTCTTAAGTATGAAGATTTATATATATATATATATATATATATATATATATGTATATATATGTATGTATATGTATATATATATATATGTATATGTATATATATATATACATACATATATATACATATATTATATATTTAGTGATATTTTGGTTCTAAACGAGACATAAATGATATTTCAAGGCAATTACCTAAACTTGGGTGACCATTTAGGAAATTGACTCCCCTATTTGGGACCCGAACTTGACATCCAATTAGTTAAACCTGACTTCTCAAATACAGACTCGACTCTAATTCCCAACTCATGACCTGAGCTCGACTCCCAACTTAAAATCAGATCCAAACTCTTGATCAATCTTGGCTGATTCTGACCTCAACTTGGACTCGACCTCGACTTACCACCTAAGACTCGATCCCAACTCCGAAACCGGGACAAACTATAATTTGAACTGAGACTCAACCTTGATGTTTGACCTAGAAGTCGATCTCCAAAATAAGATTAGATCTCGAAACCAAATCTCAAATCCAACATTTGACCGGGATGATCAATTTGAGACCCAAATCTGGCATCTGATCTAGGATCCAACCTAGAATATCTGCCCATGAAAAAAACCAACTTAGAACCTCACCCGACATAGAATTCAAGATTGTACCTGAACCTCGATATTTGACCTCAAATCTTGAGTCGGGACCCAATATCCCCAATGGGATCCAACCTTGAACCAGTTTAAGTCTTAGGATTTTAGAATCAAATCGAGGTTATAAGTTAGGTCCTGAATGGAGAACCAGGAGTTATATCTCGTATTAGTATTGGCAATCGGTACCCAAAATATGAATTAGGGTGGAAAGTTGAGGTTTGAAGTTAAAAAGTGTTTTTGAAAATGTTTTTCTTAATTTTGGAGGTGAGTAATTTTTCTTAAATTTGAGAAAAATAAGTTGATTTGTGTTGCCCCCGAGCCTACACCCTAGGCATGACTGACACTCAAGCAATTTTTGGTCCCAACCAAACCTTAGGCCTGGCTGACTACTGAGAGAGACTAAACATACATATGGAAACCTTATAAAATAAATATTTTCTATCATTTAAATGTCTCTCATAAAAAAGTCTCACATAAATCTAAATATAATTAATAATAGTCATACTAAGGTTTAAAACTTTTGCATGATTATGACTGTTCTGGCTTTTTAATTTTGTTTATCTATGAAGCATCTACTAACTAAAGATAGGTTCCTGGACAAGAAACACAACTACCTGAATATTCCACTAACGATGACTAAATATCAAATAAATTGAACTAACTAAATTGGATCCCTCCAGAAGCAAGGAGGTCTCAACAACAACTGATGGAAAGAAATCGTACTAAACGTATTGTATCAAGATTTTCTGAATTTGCATAATTAAATGATGCAACACCAAATGATATCAGTACATATATAATGTGTAATAAGAGTAACTTAAATACATAAGAGAAATTAATAAAAGAGATCGAAGTAAAGCATGAACATGAACCAAAATCATAAAATTTTACAATGAGATGTGCATTAATTACCACAACACTAAAATAATATACTTTACTTTTCATGATATCACGATGAGTCTTGTAATGACACAATATCTAGTTGACATTGCCAGAGCTATTCTATACATTGTCGGAGTATATGATATCAAAAAACATAAGTTATGGATCAATCTAAAAATCCATCAATGAGGCTTGGTTATGAGTTGCCAAATAAATGGCAGATCCTATCTCTACTTGCGACAAAAGGTATGGAGTTATCTAAAGTTGTACTGAAGTCGGTACTGAATACTACTCCCAAATTTCGCTATAATGCTCATACTATCATTTTTGTTGAGTTATTAAGCTAAAGACCTTCGTAACAAAAAATAATCTTTACTTTACCTACAGAGATTTCTTCTAAAATTATTTATGTTCTTCTTGAAAAAGTTATACTTTTGTCAATACCAAAATAGTTCATTTTGTTCCATTAGCGTTCTTTTAAAAACTCTCTCGCCTGAGTAACTTAAAATACTTGAACTTTACTTTAATTTAGAAGTCAAGCATGAAAATATTTATGTAAAATCATTCAAAAAATCACAACTAAATAGGGTTCATATATTAAAATAAGCATAAACAATAATTTAAGAACAGACACATTTAGTACTATAATCTCAAAGATTAGAATCAAAGTTCAATAACAAGGAATAAAAGTCAATTTGAAGTTCATGAAAAATTGGGTAAAAACCTTAGATTAACTCTTACTAAATTTTTGAGATAAAGAGTGAGCAGGAACTTACTCCATCACCATGAGAAGAATGCATACTATCATTCTGATGGAAACTCTAGCTCTAAAGAGGAACCTCAAAACTCTCAGTCTCGCCAATTTGAACTAATGTCAAGCCATTTGCGATATCAATCTTTCCAAGCTTCATCACTTTTATATTCCAACCTTGATTCGCACATAATCTTGGATTATCTTAGATGACAACCTCCCGCTTGTTTTGACAAGAATCACACCTCTTTGTTTTACATGGAGACAAATTGCGTCATCAGGATTCATGCAACTACTAACACCAACCTCATTCACAGTGTTGTAACCACCTTCCATGACATGCTTCGTAAATAGGTCGATTTGGGTCATTATCTTGGACATGCTCTCATCTCTTTCTTGGTAATTTTAAATTTGTTCCTTTGTCATCCCAAGATTCAAAGGAGACACATGATCTTCCCCTATGTACCATGCATGATTAATTATCATTATCTCATCAAGTAGATCCAATGCTATGTCAAATAGTTGTCTCATGATTTACCCTGAATGAGCTTGTCAACTTTGTTGACTCTGATAAAAATATTGCTATAGCACATTGTTCGGCAACCTGTGAGATAGACATCAGAGAATTAAATTTTAGAACCTCAACCATGTTTCATGGATAGACTCACCATCAACCCGATTGAAACTCTGAATATTATCCCTCAACTGAATCATCTTCGAGGGAGGGAAAATATTTCATAAAACACTTCCCTTAGATCCTCCCAAGAAGAGATCGTTTCCCTAAGCGGTTGGTTAACCACTTCATTACTTACCCATTACATAAGAGGAAAACAAACAAAGTGCTATTGACTCTTGGGTGATGTTCTTAAAGGAGAACGATCCGCACACATCAATGAAATTTTGGATGTGGTCACGAGGCTCCTCATGAGCAAGACCCCTAGCAAAACCCTTCATTTGCAACAACTGAAGCATCTTGCAAGTCACATGAAACACGACATTGAACACAATTGGAGGCAATGAAATAACACCTGCACTACCGAGATAATCTTTATTGACATTGTGCAAGTTTTCGATTTCATCATTGTTCCCGAGTTTACTTGTATTGCTCCCATTTAACTCATTTCATTACTTGTTTTGGAGAAGTACAAAGAACAAAATAAGATAATTTAACTACGATAAAATTAGTTCATGAAAACACTTCAATAAAAGAATTCTAAATACCACTTCCCGGCTACGACATCATTTTTTAGAATGCTCAACTACACTTCATCGAATTTAAAGCGTAGGCAGTCATTAAGAAGTATAAATCCAACTAAGAGTTGGGATCGATCAAGCAAGGAGTGATACAGTAGAAAATTAGGAAGTAAAAACGCGTCCTAATTGTTTGTAGAAGTAAAGTTTCTTAACGTGAAATTAAATCACTGTTTCAAGGATTAATATCAAATATGGGAGATTAATAAGCAATTTGAGACAAGGAATAAATAATACGTGAAATAAATAGTTAGAGATAGGACTTTAGTAATGTGATTAGTGGAATTCTAATTTTGCGTATGGGTAATTACTAGTTGCTTAAAGTTGTTGAGTCTTAATTGGTAGGCTAGGTTTTGAATACAATATCCATCTCTCTATGAACTATTATGTTTATATTATGTGTAGTGTGAGTTCTCTCAAACATTAACAAGCTTATCATCACTAAACAACCCAATTTCTTAACTAACCTACTCTATCCAGAGAGTTTTGTAAATACACAATGAAACCCACTTTTTTAAGCTAGATTTTTATTCAATACAACTATCAATCAATCATTCTACTCTAATACCTCTTTCTCAAGAAATCATAGAGAACTAAGCTAGAATTATATTTTCAACTTCAATTCATTAATTAAAACATGAAAAATAATTAAACCTATTTTAAAATAACATTTAAATAAATAATTAATAATATCCATTAGATAATTAATGCATTTGACAACATGATTAAACCATTAAGATAAGGGGTTTCTAGCTAGACAAAACGAAAAGCAAAACATCATTACCGACAAAGTTTTCCATATGAAATGCTTATGATATGCAATACCGAATGCTTAAATCAAAACTAAAGTCTTATAATCTCCAAATATAAACCCCAAACTTATATAATAATGTAAAAAATGTGAGAAACCTAAAAACTCTCAATGACGAAGGAATACACAACATACAAATTGACAAACTGTTCAAACTTTTTTATGCATTCTCAAAATCTCAATATGGAGTCCACTTATCAAGATTAGTCCTAATCACCGATTAGATCGGTGAGATCCTAAATTGTGCTTCTTCTCGCCTTCTTGGCTCCAAAAATAAATTGTTGCTGACGTTTAGGTGAGCAAGATTTGCGATTGCTGATCCATTTGGTGATTCCCCAAATTATTATTTCATATTGATTGCAACTATTTTAGTTGAATAATCTAAAAAAAAACCCAATTTGACATTCATGTCATCCCCTGATTTGAATTATGTTTTTTTATTTGATAAACTGTATTCCTATGAATGATTTGGTCATATTTACTATCTTCCGATTTCTTCACCAATCTCTGTGGAAATTGTGGTGGAGGCCTAGGTATGAATATCAATTTTTGACATAACTCTTCTTCTTTCATTGTTGCATCACCCAACTCTCCACAAGATTCTTCTACATCATCATTCTTTCTCACATCACCTCCTACTACAGACGACATAGGTGGATCAATGGTCTTCTTAACCCCTCGGGTAGTGATTACCATGCAATGCTCATCATTCTTTAAATTCTGGATAGAGTTACTTGGAAGAGTGCCAGGTTGGCGCGGGTTTACTGTAGTAGACAACTGAGTCATCTTTAGCTCAAGATTTATCGAGACTGCATGTGCATCCACCTTTTGTCCAATGACCTATTGGTCGCTTCTCATCTCCTTGACATTCTCATTAGTTGCATCAAGCCTCCTCATCATCTTCTGCAACATATTCTCAATACGCGTCATATTACCTCTACCTTCCCTAGGGCAGATTCCGAATTTTTAGAAGGAACATATGGTCCGACCCGATCATTCCTGTTACAATAGATGATCTGGTTGAAGTTGTTGTCAGGATTATAGTTTTTATTATCGACATACTTACTCTCTCGGTCGTAGTTACCATAGTAATTACCTTGGTTTCCTTGACCTCAATGCCAATTATCCATATTGGAACCTTGGGTGTTTGGTAGGAAACCCCCATCTGATCATTAACTCAATATTCATCCTCTTCATAATAATAGTTTTTTGGGTGGTGGAGTTCTAGTCAAATTATTCACTATATTCACCTTCTCCTCTTCCCCGCTCACATGCTTCAAGACCAACCCCAGCCCGGTCCTCATCTGTGCTATTTCTTCACAAATCTCATATGCGTCTGGATTGTTTATTGCTTGAACAATGAAGGTGTTTCACCCAGTGTATAACTTTCTAGTTCTCCAAGCTTTGTTGTTGCGAGATATATTCTCCTTTTTCTCAGTGATATGTGCCTATGAGCGTTCACCATACGAACCTCTTGCAATAATATTAAGCATTGCCTTACCATTGTCGTCCTACCCCAATAGAAGTACTCTTTTAATGAATAATAATCAATATAGAGGCTTGGAATGCTTCGATTGTAGGCAATGAATCTATCCCAAGAGCTACTCACAGACTCTCCAGGTTGAAAAACAAAATTGTTGAGCTTGTCCTTTTTATTAAACTTCTTGGACACAGCAAAGAATTTTGCCAAGAATGCATCTGTCAACTGCTCTTGTTGATAAATAGAGTAATAAGGGAGCTCATTGAACCATACCGCAACATCTATAGTCAATGATAGGGGAAACATCCTCATCCCGATAACATTCATATCCCAATTTGGTCGACCTATGCAACTCTTACACACAACGTTCATTTTAGGGATGGATCATGTGGATCATCCGTTGGCAACCCCACAAATAAGCCTCTCGCTGTAAGCATCTGCATCAAGATACTAGTCACCACAAAAGTATGCCAAGAATGGAGCAGTGGTAAGACAAAAGGTCTATCAGACTCGGCGAAATTCATGTCGACCCTGCCCTTACCATTCATCCGTACTCCTTGAGGGTCTTAGGGTCCTAGTGGAGTTCCAACTCTATTATAAGGTGGAACTGTGTTTTTCCCTTCTACAACTTGTTGGTGTTATAGCCTTACTCCATCACCTCCTCCAATAGGATTAACCGGGGATATTGGATTATTCATTTTGCACAAGTTTCTTCCCATTCTGTATCGTAAGGAGTGAGTGGTTCACCTCTGCTCCGTGTACTTGACATACACTAGAGTAAGACCCTGAGTGAGACAAAAACAAAACAAAAATTAAAATTAGGAAATATTTTACTAAAGTTAAATAATGTAATTAAACTTAATCTAAAATCAAAAATTCCTCGGCAGTGGCGCCAAAATTTGATACAGTCAAATTACACCTCCCTAATAAATCATAAGCGGTCGTTACCAAGTAAAGAACCCAACTAATAGGTTGGGGTAGATCCCACGAGTAATCTAGCTTAGACTTAACTTTATCCAACGATTATATAATTTAAGTCAAGGTACTTCCGAAACAATTAAGTAAGGGTGGGGGGGGGGGTTGTGAAACAAATTTCTTTAATTGTATGATTATCAAGTGAACAAGAGTAAACTTTGGTTGTTATAAAGATGAAGAAGTAACTAGGGAGTGTGTGTTCCCCACAAGTTCATAACGTAGTATTCCTAGTAATAGAAATTCTTTCGTAGTTTATTACATGCAAAGGTGATAAATTCGGTATGTCAAAATCCTTGGTCCGGCATCTAGTGAATTTCACCCCGCACCTTGGTACGGCTACACATGTATATTTACTAACCATTACCATTACCTCATATTAGACTTCACACCGATGTATGACTTAGTTTTCAACCTCGCACCAATCGAAACTAGCCTATTAGATAGTATCACACTAAATCTATGTTGGTAATTCTTCTCTTATTAACTACCTCCTTGGTCCGGCAAGTAGAAACAAGGCGAGTTCTAAAGCTCACTCGTTAAAAAGACTTCTAAACGAAAGAATTATCAATGCATGCAAAAACACTATTCAAGAATTGATTAATTACTAGTTATACATTGTTAATCCCTCATGGTTCCAACAACCCTAGTTGTGGATTTAGTTACCCGTATTATGAAGAACATAATAAATATCGATAGATGAAGAAATCATAAACTTACGTACTAAGAATAATAAACCCAGAATTTGCACTTGAATTGCAAATGAAAATATTCAAAACCAAATCCGGAAATCAATTATTTGCCAAAGTTGAAAAAAAACTAATCTCCAACATATAAACTAGAACAGTAGTAGTTGTAGCTAACCCCAAAATGAAGTTTAATGCCTTATTTTTAGAAAATATAATCCTAATTAAAATGGAATTCAAATAAGGAAAGTTTGTTCAGGCACGCGACTTCAATTTATGAGACCACTGATGGGCCGTCGATCGATTTATAGTCCTTTCTTTGCTTTTGTCAGCCAGGACTTATAAAAATATATCAGCCTCCATATTGCATCTTCTCTAAATCAAACGACGTACCAACATCATGGTCCATCGATGCTCATCTATAACTCCACACTTAGAATCTTCAAGTATCAGGTACTGGGACTCTCACAGTCTCATACTACAATTCACTAATATGGTTCATCAATGCTAGCCGTGGTTCACACTTTGTCAGAATTCGCTAATTTCCTCCAATGTTTAGGATGCTCATCTACGATCATCATCTACGGAGCGTCAATAGATCGATGGTCCGTCTATTGCCTCTATAGGTCCTTTTTTCGTACTTTCTCAGTTGTCTTCTTTATTTTATGCCTGAACGTCTTTGCTACAAAACAAGACATAAGTATTGTTAAAACCAATACAAAAATGCTCTAGACACACACAACCCTTAAGGGAACTGCATTAGAAACACCATGAACTCACGGTACATCATTGACCAACTTTATCAAGGAGGTTTGATTCAACAAACTTACATTATAACAATGCGGTTATTTGATGGTATGAATAAAAATAATTGTTCATGGTACACCCGTGAGGATCATGTATCCCTCTAACTCTTAAATTAGCAAAGGAAAATATTGAGAAAAATCAAGACAGATACTTAAACATAACAAAGATCATGACCCATATTGATATTTTGTCCAAAAATTTCATCAGAGTTGGTGCTAGAAATGTCAATGTTATGGGTGTTGGGTATGTAAACCCCAAAGACGCCAAGTTTGAAGTGCTTTAAAATGAGTATGTGAACATCCTAACAAACCAATGAGGTGGTTATCGTTCAAACTACCCTAGGCAGGGTGGTAACCAAGGCTAGAACAAGAATAATTATCAGAGAGATCGTGATAGAGAGTAGAGGGATCATAACTCCACTTGGAAGGAAAGAAATGGGGAGCAGGATATGTATATTCCTCACCACGAGCATGAAAAGCCCATAAATTCTGAGGGTGGCCATTCTGAGCTTATTCTCTCCTGTTGATGGGTCGGATAAAATTTTGAAAGTGATGAAGAAAGATGTATTGACCTTAGCAAAAACTTACTTCTCATTTTGTCTCTACAAAACTATTGGAGACGCAAATAGGTCAAGATTCTTTTTCATTTCAGCCCGATACAACAAGAGGGTTTACCTAGTGACACTATAGCCAACCAAATAATAATGTTTGAGTAAGGACTTGCATCATGCTACGAGGTTAACTAAGACACTTCTTTGGAGGAAACCGAAGTCCTATTGATTTCTTATGCTGTTGAAATGATCGTGTACCTATTGTGAAGGTTGAAGTGTAGAATGTGTTTGAGAAGTGCAGATTGACGAGAAGAATGTCTAGTCAACGACATGCCGAAGAGGTCGGCGAGCCCGACTTGCACTATTAGTGTCACGACAAAGGAGCATTCCTAGATGTAACCGACGTCTTCATCGAGGTCTTAGACAAGCCCTTAGCATATTTCATTGCATATCATAGGTAAAATAAAAATGCATAAATTTTTTAATTTTTTTTGGAATTTCAACTTCTATAAGAAAATAAAATAGAGTCTAATATTTGTCTCAAATAACCATGTAATCATAGGAAAATAATAGTTGGGACATAGCCATCACATATTTAAAAATGACTTATAAGAGAATACAATCATAGTTCTAGAATTAAGAAAGACATAACATATTCATTAATATCAAATAGAAAAGATAGAGTCATGGGCTTCATCCTCGGATTTGAGGACTCACCACAAACACGGGAACTATCCAAGTCTTCATCTAAGAAGGCCTTGAAGCATCTCTACAGCCTGAACTTACATATTTGTAGAAATACAAGATATATTGGTTAGTACAAATCACATGTACTAAGTATGGATATGTGCAAGTAAACCAATTGAGGACATGCACAAAGGGACATTTTGGTATAAACATGCAAAGTTCACTTTGTAAGCCTTTTATGCAAATTCCAAGAACATATACGTGACCATACCGAAACAATAATAAAATATATTCATATTAATGTTCAAGAGTGACATCATAAAAAAGCCATAATCAAATTTCACGTTTTAGAGTCCATTTCATCAAGACATCACAAGACCTCACTCATAACCCCATTCCAAGTCCACTAGTGCAATGTATATGTGATGCCCCATAACCCCACACAAACCAAATAAACTAGCAAAGAGATCATAAGCACTACCTTTACCTCATATAACATCATAATAAGTGTAGTCACATCATACATAACAATTTGGACTAACATAATGTATATCAAATGAAACCAACATCATATAAGACTAATATAATGTATATGAAATGAAACCAACATCATATAAGACTAACATCATATGCATATATACAATTCATATATAAGGAACCCACCCTAGAACTCCCCTCAAGGCGCACTTGTGCAATGTATAGGTAAAGTTCCATACCCTTACCTACACTAGGTATCACCCCTTAAGTACGTAGTCCTTGTTAGTATTCATCTTCATACTTTCATTAATTCATATTAACTTTCAGTAAACTTCACCATAACCGATAATAGACCTTGTAAGCTAAACATGGAATCCGGTATCAACCCCTCACAACGAAAGGAGGGCATCCTACTTGCAAAGGTAGGACATCAACATCTTCATAGCATCTAGGTGGATCCACTAACTAGGTTTTCTATGGGGTCACATAGTTAAGGAACTAGGAGTTTGTTACTAGAAATCATCTTTATGCTAATTTGCATTGTAGTTTCCACCTCATGAGAACATCAGGAAAGCTTCCTCGTGAAGAGACCCCTCTCATTATCAAGTTCACTCGGTGCTTATCTAAATTCCCTTTTTAAAGTAACTTTAAGTCTTTCTCAACATTGGTACATATCATATGTATTAGGATTTTAACCCCTTATATAACATGTACATAGCTCATAGGTTATATGATGAGAATGTCTTTTCATCAAAATCAACATAATGTGAGATCATTACTTCATACCATAGTCATAAGATGTATATGAGAATTACCTCCAATTCCACATAGTAACACACTTATCATCATCTCACATTTCATCACATTCTTAACATGATCATATTTTCATAACTTCATCATTCGTACTCCAATTAACCAAAATTTCCAAGGATAAGACAACAATAAATGTAATAATAATACTAGTTCATGACCTTAAAGGTCTTACCAATGGCCTTTATGCAATCCATGTAAGAATAAATTCCAAATTCATGATAAATATCTATCAACCCATTATCCTCATCATACTATAATCAATTATACAAGAACACTCTTAATTTCATTACCTATAACCATCAATTCACATAGTCCAAAGATTAGGGTTAGGGTTAGGGAGACAATTATGGATTATTCAAGAAAAAGATCAAAACCCAATAGTACATAACAATAGGAAGTCCATGAATGAAATAACATTATTAACACAAGTCTAACAATGGATACATTCATCTCTTCCAATCAATTCATAAGCAAGATCCAATATTTTTGGAATTTGGGGGATGAATATGGATCAAATGAAATCTCAAATTTAAAAACATCAATTTCCCACCAGTATAAACTTATTTATGCCTAAGTAATCACAATTCTTTACAATTAACCCACAATTCAAATTTTTAAGAAAACCCATTTGTTGAGAAAACCTTGAATTTGGGTGGTTTTAAAATCATCTTTGAATGGACGTTTTTGGAAAGGAATCCCAAGAGTGAAGGAATCCATACTTTTATGAAGAATTTAGCCACAAATGTGATTGAAAATGTGGAAATTCTTGTTCTTCTTCAAGCTCCAATGGTCTTCAATGAAGGTTGGGTAGAGAGAGAATTTCAGAGACAAGTAGAGTGATTTGGATTTCAATTTGGGGATTTGATTTGGGTAGGTAAATGTGGTGTAAAACTGATTTAAAATCAATATATAACCCACTCCTAAAATACCCAAATAGACCAATCACTTAATTTGACGTTTTTGTGAAGTCAAATTTGAATTCAAATTTTAGATTTTTCATCAGGGAAAAAGTCCGCGTCGCAGAGGTTTTACCACAACATTACTGAAATTAATTTTTGAGACAGTAGAGCCCGCGATGTGGAACAAACATTTGGTCCTTGGTGAACCAAGTACGCGACCCGAACTGGTTTCATGTAAGTGAATTGGTTGCTGCCTTAGGCAACTTGTTGGCCAATAGTTGGGTTCTCCTCAAGGACGAGTTGGACCTGGACGTTTAGACCCTATAAACATTATTTTACGTATTAAAAATACTTCTACAAGTTTTATACTTCATATAACACTCCTTAACAATCACAAGAGCTAAGGACGTTTACTAGTTTGATTTCACTAGTTTTCGAACGTTATGGTCTTCCTTGGACAATTAGGTTCTTATACTTCTAAATCAATTTTATTACCTTTATTTAGGAATAGCAACACTATTTTAAACCATTAGACAATAGGTAAGACTCTAGCCTAGGTCATAGAAATTTTGGGGTGTTATAATATTCCCCTTTAGGAACATTCGTCTTTGAATGACACCTTAGTCCTTTTAGAGGAAATGAAAGAGACGCAATACTAGCAGCCCAACAGCAACAACAACTTAATGAATCACAACTCATAGGAGGAATTCTCAAATCCTTTCAACACATAATCATAGCATAAAACACGGAACTAAATCCACAGTTTATCACATATAAGAACTCACTATTTTTATAGCACAAAAAGAGGAATTACCTTCTCATTTCAAAATGAGCTCAAAATGAACATCAAAGAGTTAACATGTTATATTTTTTCTCAACATTCTTACTATACTTCTCATGAAAATAAATAAAACACTACACATAAGAGAAAGTTAACTATGTGAACATATTTTATAAAAATTCAATTTAACATGAACCTTTACAAAGACATTCACATACTTAAAAAACAAGTTAAGTCCAACTTAATCCATAATTTTCTTTTAAAAGAATCTACAAACCTTAATCTCGGCTAGTAGTATGAAAAAAAAGATAAGGATCGTGGGACTTCATGACTGCCTCGACCTCCCATGTAGCACTCTCAACTAGATGGTTTCTGCATTGGATTTTTACAAAGGCAACCTTTTTATTCCTCAATATCTTGACTTGACGATAAAAGATCTTGAACGAAACCTCTTCAAAGAAAGGTTCTCATTCACCTCTAAGCCTTCTACCAGGAGAATGGACACCAGGTCGCGTATACATTTCTTGAGCATAGAGATATGAAATACCAGGTGAACCGGGGATAATTCACGTGGTAACTTCAATTCATAAAGAAAATTTCCCAACCCGCTTCAATATTTCATAAGGGCCTACATACCAGTGACTAAGTTTCCCCCTTTTAACAAACCTCATCACCCCTTTCATCGGTGAAATCTTCAAGTACAACCAATCACCTATTTCAAACTCAAGGTCTCTCTTTCTATTGTCGGCATAAGATTTTTTCCGACTATAGGATGTTTTAAACCTATACTTTATCATTTTAACTTTTTCCATGGCCTCATAGTCTATCTAAGGCCAAGAAGCTCAAATTTACCAACCTCAAACCACCCAACTGGAGATCGACACTTCTACCATTGAGTGCTTCAAAGGGTGCCATAGAAATACTCGAATGGTATCTATTTTGTAAGGAAAATCTATCAAAGGTAGGTGATCATACCAATTACCCTTGAAATTAATAGCACACGCTCTCAATATGTCCTCTAATGTTTGGATGGTGCGTTCCGCTTGACCATCCATTTGGGGGTGAAAAGCGGTACTATGTTTCACTTAAGAACCTAGCCCTTATTGGAAGGACCTCCAAAAGTGAGAAGTTAATTGGGCATCTCTATTCGAAATGATGTATAAAGGAATCCAATGCGAAATCACAATCTCATTAAGTTACAACCTACCATATTCTTGAGCTGAATGAGTAGCTTTGACGGGAAAAAAATGGGTTGATTTTGTAAACCTAGCAACAATAACCCATATGGATTCATTTTGCCTACGTGTACAAGGCAAACCAACTATGAAATCCATGATGAAATCTTCCCACATACAAGTAGAAATAACTATATCTTGAGTTAACCCTCTCGGTCTTTGATGTCCGGCCTTGACTTGTTGATAATTTGGACATTTGCCACCTATTCCGCTATATCCCTTTTCAAACTATTTAACCAATAGACCTCTTGAAGATCACTATACGTCTTTGTGGCACTCGAATGAATGGAATATCGGTAACCATAAGCCTCATCCAAAATCTGTCTTCATAGGTCATCCACATACGGCACACACAACCTACCTTGATACTTAAGTAACCCACCCCTTGGGAGAAGGCTTCACTGAATTTACAAAGAACAGATTCCTTCAACTCCATAAATAGAGAATCAAGGTGTTTATTATATTTCACCTCCGCCACTATAGATGATTTTAAGTTATGATATACCATGGAGCCTCCTTTTGGAGAATCTTTTAACCGAACACCCAATCGAGCCAATCTATGTACCTCTTTCACTAGCTCTTTATTACCAACGGAAACATGGGCTACACTCCCCGTTAAACTTTGACTTAGAGCATCCACAACCACATTGGCTTTGCCAGGGTGGTAAAGGACAATCATATCATAGTACTTTTAGAGTTCTAACCATATTTTTATTAGAGATTTAACTTTTTTTGGGTGACCACATGTCGAAGACTCTTATGGTAGGTGACACATCCACATGAACCCCATATAGATAGAGTCCCCATATCTTCAAGGTAAAAATTACGACCCCTAGTTTAAGATCATGCACTAGATATTTCTTCTCATGCACCTTGAGTTATCTAGAGGCATATGCTATCACCTTCCCATGTTACATGAGGACACAACTCAAACCTACTCGAGAAACATCACAATACAGAACAAACCCTTTAGTACCCTCCGGTAAAGTCAATATTGGAGCGAAAGTAAGCTTATCCTTCAACATTTGGAAACTCTTTCACAAGCTTCCATCCACTCAAACTTAACTTTCTTTTGGGTTAAGCTTTTCAAAAGATAAGCGATAGGTGCAAAACCATCAACAAATCTCCTATAATACCTAGATAAACCCAAGAAACTTCGATCGTCGGTTGGAGTTAAGGATCTAGGAAAATTATTAACCACCTCTGTTCTCTTCGGATCAACATCTATACCCTTACTTGAGACAATGTGACCGAGAAAATCAATCGATCTCAACCAAAATTTGCACTTAGTATATTTAGGAAAGAGTTGAAATTCCTTGAGGACTTTCAATACTACCTTCAAATGTCCCATGTGTTCATGCTCACTCTTAGAATATATCACGATAAGATAATTAAAAATGAGTCAAGATAATTCTGGAACACCCTATTCGTAAGGTTCATGAAATCCGTGGGGCATTAGATAAACTAAAAGACATGACTAGGAACTCACAATGACCATACCTAGTTCAGAAAATCGTCTTAGGAATGTCAACACCTCTCACCCTAAGTATGTGATACCCCGACCTCAAATCAAGTTTTGAAAAGTAACTCGCACCTTGGAGTTGATCAAACAAATCATAAACCCTAGGGAGAAAATAATTATTCTTTATAGTAACCTTGTTCAATTGTCGGTAATCAATACACATTCTAAGAGACCCATCTTTCTATTTCACAAATAATACCGGAGATCCCCATGGAGAAATGCTTGGTTGTATATACTTATCTAGCAAATCACTGAGTTGAGCCTTCAACTCTTTCAACTCGTCTGGGCCATCCTATAAGGAGGAATTGAAATGGCTTTGGTATCCGACATCAAATCTTGTCCGAAATCTATTTCCCGTTTGGGAGAAATTTTGGGTAAATCATCGGGGAAGACTTCAAGGAATTCCTTCAATACAGATTAAGTTCCCCCCTTACATTCTAAAGTGGTTTCATCAAAAAATTAGATTTAAGTACCCTTGTTCTACAATTAATTAAAGTGAAACAAACATGCAACCAATTCATCCCCAATATGACATCCGAATACAACATATCAAGTCTACCAAGTCAACCAATGTAACTCTATTGGACAATAGATAGGACAACTCCTATAGACTCTTTTAGCAACAACGGAGTAACCCACCAGGGTAGAAACCGAAAAAAGTTCAGCAAAGACATGAGGGAGAACATCAAACTTCATAGATACTAAAGGAGTTACAAAATATGAAGTGGCATCGGGATTTATCAATGCATAAACATTGATTAAAAATACTTGCACCATGAGGGTAACAACATCGGGCGAATCTTCTTGATCAACCCTAGATTTGAGAGCATAGAAGCAGTTATTCTTTAGAGCATCGGAATTTGGACCACTTGCTTGAGCTTTGTAACTCTCCCTTCCTTGAATCTTGGCCATGGGACAATCTAAAATCATGTCTCCACTCTTTCCACAACCAAAGAAATTAGTCGAACCTATTAAAAATTTACGTAAGTGCCTCTTGCAACATTTGGAAATTAGGGTTCTCACTAGATGAACCACAAACTTTTGCTCCTTGAGGCTTAGGGTTAGAAACCCTATCCTTGTTAGCCTTGGGGAAACTAGAAGGAACATGGTTGGAGAATATCTTCTTAAACTTTGGTTTGTCTAGGATATCAATCTTACCCTTAGAAGTACCTCCATTATAGGGCCTTGCCCTCTTGAACTCCCTATTATTCCTCTTGATCCTACTCACCTCAACTTGTTGATCATGAACCATCAAAAGAGAAATATCCATTTTGTCATGAAGCATTGCAGACCGACACTCTTCCATAAGATCGAACACACCCGTCAGAAAATGGCTCATTTCATCTCTATGATTTGACACCAAAGAAGAAGCATACTTGGACAACTTGATATATTTTAAAGAGTATTATTGCTTACTCATAACTCTTTGATGAAGGTTAATGAACTCTTCCACTTTTTCCTCTCTTTTCTCCCTTGTAAAGAACCTATCAAGAAATCCCTCCTGAAGACTTCCCAAATTATGTGACTCTCTCTCAAAGCCCTATTCTCTTTCCATTAAGTGTACCGAGTTTGAGCCACATATTTGAGTTGATAAGAGGCTAGCTCGGCCTTCTTGATAGAACTCACCCACATAGCATACAAGATATTATGAACCTCATCAAGAAAGAGTTGAGGATCTTCATTTACCTTAGACCCAAAGAACATTGGAGGATTCATCCTTGTGAAGTCCCTCAAATAAGAAGTCGTGGTACTAGCATTTTGATTCATTTCAGATGCAACTTCCCAGTTTGCTTGTGCTATCATTGTTTGAGCTTTAGTTAGTTATGGCTTGGGATTGAGTATCCATGACTTGAGTAAAGTTTAGGAAATCTTTACTTATTTCTCCATCCGACAAAGACGTAGGATTGACAAGAGTTTGTCCACCTAGAGGAACTTGTTCTTGAGGAGGAGCTTGGTTGCCTTGAGGGAGAAACTCCCGCATTAGAAATCTCCTCTTCAACCCTTCTTGTGTATGCCCTTCTAGTAGTCATAGCCTATAACCACAAGAGAAAAATTAGAAGAAACGTACACATAGAGTAAAGACCCTTGAGGCACGATGTAAGACTACAAAAGAATTTCCTAAGCGTCACATAGCCTTTCATTCATAAGATTGGCGCGCTTCACAATCATGAACAAGACACTATGTAGACATGGTTTTTCTAGAAATCATTCCTAATATTATTCAACCTGGCTCTGTTACCATGTTTATAACAGCATGGGAGATACCCTAGACGTAACTGGCTTCTTCATCCTCAAAGAGGTCTTAGACAAGCCCGTAACATAATTCATTACATATTATAGGTAAAATAAAAATGTGGAATTTTTTTTTAAAAATAATTTCTTTGAAGTTCAACTTCATTCACATATCAAAATAGAGTCTAATATTTGTCCCACATAACCATTTAATCACAGGAATACAAGAGTTGGGACTTAGCCCTTACATCATTAAAAATTGTCTTACAAGAGTATACAATCATAGTTCTAAAATTAAGAAAGATAGAACATAGTCTTTAATATAAAATAGAAAATCTAGAGTCACGGGCTTCATCATCGGACTTTAGGACTCACCACTAACTTGGGAACTATCCAAGTCTTCTTTGAAAATGGCCTTGAAGCACGTCAATGGTCTGAACCAACATATTTGTAGAAATTGAAGAAATATGGGTTAGTACAAACCATATGTACTAAGTATGGATTAATGCAAAAAAACAATTTAAAGACATGCACAAAAGGACATTTTAGTATAAACATGCCAAGTTCACTTTGAAAGCCTTTTATGCACATTCCAAAAACATATACAAGACCATACCAAACAACAATAAGATATATTCATATTCATGTTCAAGAGTGACATAATAACAAATCCATAATCAACATTTCATGTTTTAGAGTCCATTTCATCAATACATCACAAGGCCTCACTCATAACCCCATTCTAAGTCCACTAGTGAATTGTATATGTGAAGACTCATAACCCCTCAATAACCAAGTAAACTAGCAAAGAGATCATAAGCATTGTCTTCACCTCATATGACATCATAATAAGTGTATTCAACATCATATATACCAATTTAGACTAACATCATGTATATCAAATGAAACAAACATCATATAAGACTAACGTCATGTATATAAAATGATACCAACACCATATAAGGCTAATTCAAATACATAAACATCATTCATATATAAGGAAATAACCCTAGAACTCCCCTCAAGGCCTACTTGTGCAATGTATAGGTAAAGTCCCATACCCTTACCAACACTAAGTAGCACCCCTTAAGTAGTCCTAGTTACATCTTCTTGCTTTCATTATTTAATTTTAGATTTTGAAAAACTTTTCCATAACCGACAATAGACCGTGTGAGCTAAACATGGAATCCGGTGTCACTTCTTACATTGAAAGGAGGAAATACTACTTGCCAAGGTAGGGTATCAACATCATCGTTCCATCTAGGTGGATCCACTACCTAGGTTTCCTATGGGTCACAGAGTTGTGAAACTAGGAGGTTGTTACTAGAAACCATCTTAATGCTAATTTGCATTGTAGTTTTTACCTCATGAGAACAGTAGGGAAAACTTCCTCGTGAAAAGAACCCATTCATTTTCTAGGTCACTCGGTGCTAAGTTAAATTCCATTTTAGATAATATTTTAGTCTTTCTTAACATTAGTACATGTCATATGTCTTAGGAGTTTAACCCCTTATATAACATATACATAGCTCATATATTATATGATGAGAATGTCCTTTTATCAAAAAAAACATCACGTGAGATCATTACTTCATAACATAGTCATAAGATGTATATGAAAATTACCTCCAATTCAATATAGTAACACACCTATCATCATCTCACAATACATCACATTCATAACATGATCATACCTTCATAACTTTATCATTCATACTTCATGTAACTTATAACATTACAACGGATAAGCTAACAATAACAAAAAAAACAATATTAGTTCATGACCTTGAGTGTTTTACCAATGGCCTCCATGCAATCCATTTAAGACTCAATTCCTAATTAATGATAAATACCTATCAACCCATTATACAAGAACACACTTAATTTCATTACCTATAACCATCAATTCACACACTCTAAAGATTGGGGTTAGGGTTAGGGAGAAATCCATGGATTCTTCAAGAAAAAGATCAAAACCCAACACTACAGGAAAGTAGGAAGTCCATGAATGAAATAACATTCATAAGACAAGTCTAACAATGGATACATTCATCTTTTCTAATCAATTCATAAGCAAGATCAAAGATTTGGGGAATTTGGGGGAGGACCATGGATCAAATGATATAATAATTAAAAAACATAAATTTCCTACCAATATACACGTAATTAGCCCTAATAATCACAATTCATCACAATTAACCCACAATTTAGATTGAGAAGAAAACCCATTTCTAGAGAAAACCCTTGAATTTGGGTGATTTTGAAATCATCTTTGAATGGACCTCTTGGTAAAAGGAATCCTACGAGTTAAAGAATCCATTCTTTGATGAAGACTTTAGACACATATTTGAGTAGAAAACTTGGAAAATTGGTCTTCTTCTTAAAGCTCTTATGGTCTTCAATGGAGGTTGGATTGAGAGGGAATTTAGAGCGAAGTGAGAATGATTTGTATTTCAATTTTGGGATTTGATTTGGGAGGGTAAATGTGGTGTAAAATTGATTTAAAAAGAAAATATAATCCTCCCCTGAAATACGTAGAAGACCACTTAATTTGACCTTTTTGTGTAGCCAAAATTGAATTCAAATTTCAGATTTTTCGTCGGGAACAAGTCCGTGTCACGAAGCTGTTGCCGCATGATTTTAGAAATTAGTTTGTGATATAGTTGCGTCCGGGATTCGGACAAAAAAAATTGTTCCTTGGAAAACCATGTCCGGGACGGGGACTGGTTTCATGTAAGTGAAATTGGTTGCTGCCTTAGGCAGCTTGTTGACCAATAGTTGGGTCATACTCAAAGACTCCTAGGGTGGTCTTTGGGGGGGTGGGACCTGGTTTTTTTAACCCTATAACGATTATTTGACCTGTTTAGAGTAATTTAACATGTTTTATACTTCACACAACACTCCCAAAACTTCACAAGACCTAAGGATGTTTACTAATTTAATTTGATTAGTTTTCGGACGTCATGTTCGTCCTTTGACATTTAGTTTCTAATACTTCTAAATCAAGTAGATTAACTTTATTTAGGCCTAGCAACAATGTTTTAAATAATAAGACACCTAAAAACCTGTTACAATAGATTGGAAAACCGTTGCATTAGATCTATCGCAACGGTTCATGAATCGTTTCATCTGATTGTGTAACTATAGGTCTATTGTTTTTTTGCAATGGTTGTGTAATCGTTGTCTATGGTTTATCTATTCCAACGGTTTTACTGATGTGCCAATGGTCCTTCTTGTGCAAAAATTATTTATACTAATGGAAAGGTTCAAAACTGTTTCAATAACAATTTATTAAACAACTTTTTAGGGTATAGCAACGGTTATGTCTAGATATTGCAATGAGATTTTAGCAAATTTCAACAATTTGTATTGAAAAGGTTTATGAACTCGATTACAACACTCAAGGAAAGAAAAAAATAATTAATAAATCATATAATAAAATATACTTGAATATAATCTCTATATATCACAAAATAAAACTATTAAACATGATTCATCATATCCAACTCATAGTATCAACTTATAAACACAATAGATCTAATAATGTTTCAAAAAACAGATAATTAGATACATAAATTGTGTCCCAACATAAAAACATCCAAAGACATGTGAAAGCCTTTAACAATAAATCAATGATATGCATTGTCTTCATTTCTTATATCATCCCCTCGTTCATTTGCTTTACCTATTAAAGTTCATAAATGAATGATTCAATAAAATTTTTAGAGAAGAATATATTATCAATGAGTACATGTATAATAATGTCACAACATGTTGTGAACTATACTGTATATTAAAAAGTAGTAACAAAATTCAGATCTTCTCAATGGTTAATAACATATATTGTAAGGTACAATGTACAAATAAGAAAATTCTAGCTTAATAGTCAAATGATTCCTTATGTAAGATGTTTTTCTTAATTATCGGAGGATAAATAGGTCTTGACTATTGACGATTGTCCCAACAAATAGAAATTATCAATTGTATTAAACTATAGAGGCTCATGCAAATTATTAGACACTTCATCTATATTGAAACAAAATATAAAAAAATATAATTATTAGAAGTTTCTTGCATAGACGGTACTTGATTTATCATCACACTTGGAACTCTCAATAATACTCTAGAATTACAAATGATAGCACAAAATATAGTTAATATACATTTTCAATTGCCCTTACTAGTGAGTTCTTTCCCTTTTAATTTATCATTCATTCATCAAGAACATCAATGAATTACAACAAACCACTATAATAAACATTTAAAGGGTAAGATGCAGTAGCAAATCATAATAAATGATAGCCAAACATACCCTTAAATCCGGGAACTAAGCATTTACTAAAATAAGACTCAATGAAAAAGACCAACTGTAAAATGATAAAAGTATAGCTAACATGATCTTAATGTGGTTTGCTACAATAATTTTGCTTACTTTTTTACTTTCATGTGAAATGCATTCTGTAACTTCCTCCACTTGTGCTCTTTTTTTTTTTTACACTTTCATCTTCATTAGCTTGTTGCAACTTCATAGATGAAGAAAATATTGATTGGTTCCGATGGTTGAAATTAGGCAGAGCAAGGAACTATCCAAAAAAATATAATGCAAAAGATGAGTCAGTTTATTTACTAATAGCCTTTTACATGAATCATCGACCTCAAGACTTTTCTATAACAATTTATGTGAAAACAAAATATGTGTTCATAAAAGGAATTCATGTACATAATCTGAAATTTTTTTTTGAAAACAATATAAAGAATGTTGGTTTTATTTAAGCCTAACTACATCAAATATCAAAGAGTATTTCATGGCCTTTTAACATTGTACCGAGAATAAAAGATTCATAAGTATGTGACTTTCCAAAGTGTATTAGGAGTTTTTATGAAAAATATCAAACATCCATTCTATCAAAAAGTACAAAGGCATGCAGTACTATGATAAGCTGACTCCTTACAAAGGGATACTTGTAAAGGAGTTTAAATACTATTGGTTGTAATAAATTTTTTCTTTGATGTTAAGAAGCTTACTCTTCACTTGATCAAATGTCTTTGGAAAAGATCTTTTTTTCTTGTTCTTGTTTCTTTTCATTTATTGAGTACTTAAGATATAGAAACTTGGAAAAAAAATTAGACTACGTGTATGATGGCAGTGACCTTTCAGTTTCTTAAATACCTCCGACTATGTTAACAGACCTTCACTTTTTCTTTGCATATATCAAAACTTTGAGTTTTGAGCTTCATACTTCCCTTTGATGAAAGCCATATCTCGACCCTCACATGCACTGAGAAGCAAAAGAATCCCTCAGCTATTTAACATTTAACAAACTTGACATGAATATATGCGTCTATTAACTTCTGTGATAGTTATCTCGAATATCACTTAATAAAAAAACCAAAACAATTAGCAATAAGAAATAAAACTAATTCACCCATTGAGTATGCACTATTACATCTTACATATTATGATTAATATAAGAATCCGAAAGGTCTTTTGATAATAAAAAAACATGTTTATGATTCATGAGACTGATCTATTTGCATAATATGTTGACCTAATTGAATCTAAGTAGTGTAAGAAAACTTTGATTTTTTGAGTTAAAATCTACTAATGAATGACAATATCTATTACAAAGCATAAAAAAAATTCAAGTTGCTACTAGTTAGCATTTTATCAAACATTTGATGTTCAAGACGCCTAGTTAAGTACATTCTTAACATCAACAGCAACGCAACACAACTATTGCCACATTAAAATTTGTTCAAAATAACAGAGTTCATTTAAGTTTCCCTAATCTGTTGACCCACACAGTTAGACCCCCAAATTGGGTATCTTGGTGATTCTATTCACCCATTATTTATATGAGATGAAACTGGAAAAATTATAATAAATTCCCAAGTTAAAAAATATTTTTTTAAATAATAACCAAAATTAGTCAGTAGATTTTTTAAAGCCATAACAGGAAAGTACTTGATATATTTTGTCAAACAACTAAGCCAAGATAAGGTGGTGCGTCTCTGCTTAATGGGAGACCAAGCATGAGAAGAAAAATTGAGAACAATGTGTGGAACAGAAAATTATCGAAACCTCGATTGCGCCGCTAGAAAATGAGATTCAGAACAGTTGCGAGATTTTACTTCCGAATTAGAACAATTTATTTGTTGATTTTTCCAAAACATCTGAATTTAGAAGCTTTGAGATATGTTTGTTCGTACCGGTATATAGTTTTTGACTTCAATGTGATGTTTAGGTATAATAGAAACTGATAAAAGAAATAAAAAAAATCACCCATCTAGTAGTAGTAAAAATTAAAGTTCTAAAATAAGATAGAAAATTGGTAATGCAATAACCTTTTTTTTAAAATACTGTTGCCAAAAATAAATCGATTGGGACGGTTAAGATTGTTGTTGTCATAGTTGAACCTATTGCAGCGGTTCACATACTAATACAACAGATTTATTATGGAAGTGTCTTGATAGAGGTTATATACAAATGCAACGACTGTACCCGTTGCAATAAACCGCCTATAGCAGCGGTAGTTGAGCCGTTACCAAATTTATTGTCACCGTAGACCAAATTTCTAGTAGTAACTAGATTGCCGTTTGAATCAAGAAATCAGAAGATGGAGCCTGTAAAACTCAGCGGGCCCATGTACTAGTCGACGTATCACCGAACACGTCGGTGAACTCGACTTTGTCCGCCATTTGGGTTCTCACATTCATTGGAGGTCATTTTAAAATCAGCAAAGTAAGTACCTACTTGACATATAACTGAATGGTTCGGCGAGAAAAATTAATATCGCCAATGAACTTGACAGTTTTTAAAAGTCCATAGGCTTAAAAGTTCAAACTTTCACATTCTCTCACTTATTTTAACTTCATAAAATCACACCTGCACTATGTTTAAAATAATTTTGCAGTCTTACAACTTTCTAGTTGTTGAATTTTTTTTCGGAATTTGATACTTTGCCGATTAGCTTTACAAATTCTTATATTCAGTATCAAAGTCTGGTTTTTCGAACCCAAACTAAATTAACGGTTAAACTCAATTGCATTTTAATAATTTTTTTTGAAATGTACTAGGCCTCTCTGAATCCATATTTGTGTGCTTGTTGGCCAATTTTAATTTCAATATCATGCCTAAAATGTGTAGTCGTTAACTCGCCGTTCGTGCCTTATAATTGATCATAAATTGTTGGGTTGTGCTTAATTTTTGAATGGGTCTAGTAGGGTAAAGATTGAGTAAATCAAATTGTGCCATATTCCATGCTTTGCCTAATGATGGAGCATTTGATGTCATTCTTAAGGGCCAAAGTTGTCAAATGGTCAGTTTTGGCCAAATAGGGGGAAGTCTGAGAACCCTGGTTACATGAGTCTTATGGGTATAAGTCTAATTGAAAATATGTATGCTTTAATTTAGTTTTGGGGGCTGCAAAGTCAATTTTGAAAATTGAGGTAGAAAGAAGGCACGTCAGGAACTTTGGCGAGCTGGGTCGACCACGCCAAACCACTTGGCGGTTTGCCAAACCCTCTTTATTGCCTTTAATTTCATGGGTTTTTGATGGTTTTGGTTCTTCAACATTTGGTTAGAATCCTGATTTCACCCAATGCAATCAATAATTCATTGAAAGTCTTCTTTGATCACCCTTTCTCCATCTTAAACTCCTAAAATACACTGTAAATTTCAGCGGGCTAGTCTGTGATTGCCGAATGATGTCGGCGATTTATTTCAAGGCCCCTGCCATTGCTAACATTCCATTTTTGTAATTTTTAAGTTAACCCTTTTGGTGAGCTCAATCTAGCTCCCGAAGTGATTCACCGACTAACCGATTGGTTTGGCGAGTCTATCTGCAATATATTTTCTGCCTTTTCTTGAGTTTTTGTTGAACCTTTGATTAATTTTTTTTGCAGATATGTAAATAATATACTTGCACATACCTCCCCAAAAAAGAGAACGGGGAATAGTCATCAACGAGGAGACAACTTCCCCTTCTAAAAATACAAGGAAAAAACCTCCAAAGGGAGGAAAAGAAAAGAGCAAGAAACCCATATCTGAGGTTCCAGAGCACATCTCCAGCACCGAGGGAGAATACTTTGATTCACAAGGTGCACTCTTTGAGAAGGACGATGACAAACCTCTATATTCCCGGCGACCAAAAATTCATGCTAGATCTTGCCCAAATTCGTTGAGAGTTCTAGAGGCCACCACTTATGCAGTTGATACAGTGCCATTTCCGGCACTAACTAAGGTTCAAATGTCATCAGCACAAGGTCCTCCTCCATGGCTACTCAATAGACTTAAAAACGAGGGATTGAGGACGAATCTTGAAGAGAAGTTGTTATCCATAGAGGTCTTAGAGGTCAAGTACCCTCTATTATTGGACACACTTTGCTGGTAAATATTTGATTTATTCACCAGGACCTGAGGCCCATATATCCCCACATGGGTCCATCAGTTTCATTCTGCTTACAGTGATCTGATTCTTCAGGGGAAGAAGAAGGCCTGTGCCTTTAGACAAGTGAAATCATCGTAGAAAAACAATAGGAATGCAGTAGATATCACATAAACCTTGTCATTGCAAGAGTTAAGGGGTTCGAGCATGAATATGAGGGTCTGGAAACACATAACTTCCTCGATTACCTAATGGGTTTGCTTTCCCCATTTATTTCTGATACCACCTCAAGGTGAATTGAGGCGAGAGTCTATATAGAGAAGAATGACTTGAATGTAGTTTCAAAATACTAGTTTGGATTCATTAGCAGCTCCATCATTCCTTAATAGAATGAGTCCATCATTCGCCTTGCAAAGACAACATGTCTAGGATCGATCCTAGAAAAGAAGTGTCTCTACTTAGGACTTATATTAAGAAAGAGATAGTCGTGAGGGGAATAAATGCTAGACATTACTTCATTTATAAGTCTTGATTACAGAGCTATGTCGGTGTGCTGAAGTTTCTCGTAATGAGAAGAGGAATATCGAGGTAACTCCCACATTCTCCACATGTATCGGGCGTATAGAGGTCGAGTACACTCGAGAGGAGGCATATAGGAGGACAAAAAATTCAATGGATATATATATCTGAAAGTTGATGTTTAGACGATGCCTGCAGAGGCACCTTTGCAAACTTTGGGCTCCGGGACTGCACGGACACATGCTTCCACTTCCTCCAAAGCTCTTCTACTACTCCCCAATCCACCAGGATTACTCAGGAGATGATCCTGAAGATATGGAATTATCCCATTCTGCTGATGTATGGGCTACCTGGTTTGAGGAGAGGGTACCCTCGATGATTGAGAGGGTCATTCTTACATTGACACCCCTCCAAACTTCTATTGATGATCACATGACGAGATTCATGACCTTTGAGAGTCGACAAGGGGCTTCTTTAGAGGTGATTGCTTTATATGTCAAGGTTGCTGATATGAAAAATGTTATGGAATACTTGAAGTCCACAGACTTTACTTCACTATTGGAGGAAGTTAATAATATTGATGCCTCGACTACTTTTGTGATTCCTCCGACCGACACCTGATTTGTATAGATAGACTATATGGAAGCCGATGAGTAAGAAGCAGAGATTGTTAACGACCAAATTAAGGTCTCAAAGGACACCATCTGCGGAGACCTTCCAAATCTGGAGGAGCCAATTATACATTAGGCGATTCAGACATCATTGACAGAGACATCCATTGGAAGCCCTAGTGGATCCAGTAGTATTGATATTGCAGTGAGGACTGATGCCCCAAATAACTGAGAGACTATCTACACAGGGCCCTTCTTTATCTCATCTATGTAATTTTTGTTGACTTTTTAGTATTTTGTTGCATTTGAGAACAAATTGTTTTTTTTTTGGGTGAGGTATTTTCATACCTACCTCTTGTGATTATTATTTTTGTTTATATATTGAGTTTTTTTTTTTGTAAATTGTGTTTTGACATTGTTTTGTGGATGTTTGACCTTATGGCTCTGTTTTTTTAATGTAAATGGTTTTGACCCTTTCTGAAAAATATTTCCACCTCTTGTTGTGTTTGATTATGGTTGTTTTTGTGCAAATTTGAGTATCGTTCATAATCAATACCGATGAATTTAATAGTGCTCTTAATCGAACAAAAATAAATGTGTGGCTATGATAATACCAAATGAATTTGCATAGATAATATGTGAACTTTACGCATCTCATTGTTATTAGCCAGTTATCGAATGGAGTCTCTTGTGTTGAATATTGAACACTAGAAAAAATGTGGAGTCTTGTTTGATATTGGTGACAATGCCTTATCTAATGAGCTTATTGTGAACCTTGTGTGATGACACAAAGAATTTTTCTCGTTTATCTGGTTGACTAAGTGATGCAAGCTATTGAAATGATCTTAGGAAACCATTTTGAAGACTGAAGAAATTTTACAATATACCTCTTTTATGGCCAACCTTGAGAGTGTGTGAACTTTACTTAAAACCCTTTTCGAGCCTTATACTTTTCTTGGAAGAAACTTGATTAAATTGTAACCCCTATATGTGCATTCACCCATAATCCTCATGAAGTGTGTGTTTGTTTGAATAGCCAATTTAGAACAAAAACCTAAGTTGGGGTGTGGTGAAAAGAAAAGGTAAATCAAGAAGTATGAAGAAGTCCCTCCAGATCCATGATTTTGAATAACATTGAACCATTTTCCCTATAAAAATTCAAAAGAAGAAAAATAAAAATGGAATGAAAAAGAGAAAGACTGAAAAAGTTGTGAGAGTTGCAAAAGAAAAGGGGTGTTGGTAGTCCACGAGAAGTGTATAATTGGGTGAAATTAAAGCACGGGAGAATATTTTGAAGAAAAAGAAATAAAGTGATGTTCATACCACATTTTATGATGATAGTAGCATGTGTTCATCTTTGTGGGTTAAATCATGCATGTGTTCATCTTTGTGAGTGTGAGATTTTAATGTGATTCCGAAAGTATAATTTGTTGAATAATTGTGTGTCAATATGGAATCATTCTTGTCTAGAGGGCATATGAGTACCTTTGTTGAGATTGAACTTGCATTTGTAACAGTTATTGTAAACGTCAGAATCTTTGATGTTGGTGAGCCACAACTGAAATCTTTGAGTGTACAATTGATCCTTGCATGAGTAGATTGAGTCTTTTCATGTGCATTCATGATTGTGTCTTGTGTAGCACTATCTGTGACATCCTTTTTGAACTGCTAAACTTGAGTTTTACTTGAGGACAAATAAAAGTTTAACTTGCGGATATTGATGAGTCCTACATTTGGATTCATTTAGGCTTTATTTATATAGATTTAGTGTCCTTAAATGCTTATTTTGTGGAAATAACTGATGTAAAATTAAGGAACAAACTAAGGACACTAATTTGTTTAAATGAAAAAAGCAAGTTGAAAGGATGAAAAACAGAAGCTTGGTGATAGCCAAGTCCACTTAGCGTGTCGCCACATGGCTATTTGACCGCTTAAAGTTCCAATGTATCAAACACGGAGGGACGAAATCAACTTGGAAATCGAAAGGAGCAGTCGACAAATTGCCGAGTAGTTTTGCAATGCAGTTTTCGATCTCCCAAAGTAATAGAACTCCACAAATTCTTAATGCTAAAACAAAAAGACGATGGAAGTGTCTAAAGGGCGGCTTGCCGAGTGGTTTGGCGAGCCCGACTTGTTTTCCCAAGTATCTCTTCTCAGAACATTTTTTCCGACTGTAAATATATTTTTAAACATTAAATTTTAGAGATATCAGATACTAAATTTCCATTATATTGAATACTCTTAAGCCAAGACATGTTTTCTCTAGTTTTTCCTAAGCTTTGAAAAATTGATATTTTCACTTTTGAGAAATTGTAAGTGGGCCTTTGAGTTTTTTCGAATCGGACCACTGTAAAGAAAAAACAAAACTTACACAAATGATGAAAACTCATTTTGGTAACGATTTTTATCTTTTTATAATGTCTAGAAACCCCCCCAATTCTTGGGGTGTGATAATGTGATTGTGGGCTGATGTAGTTTTTGGGTATTGCCAATTGTTAGTTTAAATGCTATTAGGAAGTGATTTCAATCATTAATTGTGTTTTAATTTAAGAATTGTAGTTGCAAATGCAGTTCCACCCTAATGTTTTTGGTTTGCTTGCGAAAGATGTTTTTAAACTAAACGTATTGATTTATGGTCAATGGGTATTGGATATGGGTTCATCGAGAGAGAGTTAATCCTGAACAAAAATCCACACATTCAGCTAGAGAGAGTGAATGAATTAACGTGTGACCTTTTTTTATTTAGCTTGCTTGTTTATGTTCGAGATAAATTGACTTTATTCATGGTAAATTGTTCAAGAGAAAGCTTACCTCCTCTATAGCCTAGCTTACTCACTAATATCTAGCTATTTTCTAATAGTTGCAGTTATCCATTTGTCTATATTATCTTATAATTGAATCACATCCTAAGAACCCGCCGTGTTATTGTTTTTGGTAACTAATGTGAATATTACAATAACCAACAAACCCTAAGTAATAAATACACCTAAAAAGAGCACTTAATCACATAACCACCATCTAGGAAGGGTGCAATGAGAAAATAGGCCTCCAAAATAAAGCTAATTACAAATAAGCCTATGAATCAAAATGATACAACTACGACCTTTTATCCCCATTTTTAACATTATCTAATCTTTCCACAATATCCTTCTTAATATGAAACACAACTTTTCCAGTTTGAACACTCATGTGCTTGAATGTAGTCCAATTTCTAGCCTTCCAAGTTCAATAAACAATTTCTCCAGATGGCTGTGACAAGATTCTTTTTCAACTGCTTCCAATGCTTCCTTCTAGTTCACTCCAAAACAGCTATCACTTCACCAATTGGTAGTAGTAGTCCCAACCAATTTGATAGATCAATTATCAATTGTTTGGTCCAAACAGAATCTGAAAATGGATGCAGTGAAGTTTCAACAAACTTCATATCACATAGGCAACAATCATCAATGTAAAAGGGTATGTTCAAGTGTTTAAGTCTTGCTTTACTAAATAGCCTTCCTTGTTTATCTAGCCATAGAAAGAAATGTAGTCGAGGCTGATATACTGATGTCCATAATAGGTCAGCTATTCTCCACTTTGTGTGAGTTCCAATGAGTGAACTATAAGTACTAGTTATGGAATATCTTCCCCTAGAAGTTAGCATATACCTGTCATTTGTATACCAATCAATCATGTCACTCTTTAGAGAATTCAACTTTTTCCAATGTTGTTATATCATATTGATTGCTACTATTTCTAGTTGATAATCTAAACCAAAACTCCACATTGACATTCTTTCACCCTTTGATTTGAATTATGTTTTTATTTGATAAATTTTATTCTTATGATTGATTTTATCATATTTATACTTCTTAATTGATTCTCAAACACGTGCCGCTCACTGCCGGATTCCACCCTAACTTATTCAATTCGATTATACTTATTTACGATCGTTGAAAACCTATAATTTGATGAGTTGTATTTGAAAAGTATATCAAGGAGAAAGTCCAAGACGTAGATTTGGGTGCCAGTTTCTATTCGACTTATACTTCTTCTTCGAAACCCGATTCAACTCATACCCGCTAAACTTCTTGTAACCCAGAACAATTTTAGAAAACTTACCCAAGAAGTACCAATTACAAAACCCCTTTGAAAAATCTTCTTTTGAAGAACTCAACCAAACATCAAGATTCAAGAACGAATTACAACTCTTTAAGAAACTTATCAAGAATGTAATTTGCCAATCTTTATGTATAAACTCGATAATGTTAAACATGATTTGCGTGTCGTGAATGAAATAAATACTAGGAACACTCATATACCTCTTAGGGAATAATCCTCAGTGAAACAACCTACGATATGCAAGCAAAATTGAAGAACATATTGAATTTTTCTGTTTTATTCTCTACTTACTTTCTTCACAACCCTATCGTAGATTAGGATTAATGTAAACTTGACCAAATCATTTTAGACCCTTAATTAATTACTATAACTTAAGTAAATCTGATAGGGAAAGGATTAGACAAAAATACCCCTCTTATTTTTGAGTAACTTTCCTTAATTAGACAACTCGACTTCAAATGGTTATATTTTTCATATACGAACTCAAAAATTAGCAAAATCAGTCGGATTGGAAAGATCATTCCAAGAAAGTTATGGTCATTTGAAGTTTACCCAAACTCACAACTTAAACATAACACGCAAAATTTCAGATTTTGCTATTTCCAATTTAGTTCTCTCTATTTTTAAGTCTTTCAAATAGCGAGGTGTTACAATATCCCCCTTGGGAACATTCATCCTCGAATCAAATTACTCTAAGTGGACTAAGGGTGGTAACATCTTACACCTGCTTAAACAATCAATATGCAAAATAACAAAACCTTTCAACTAATATAAATGCCAAAAAAGGATTAGTACCTTATTTGGGAATTTTTCCGAACTGAAAGAGATGTGGGTACTCTTCTTCATATCCTCCTTAACTTGCTTGACTGATGCTACCTCCTAGCTCTAAATTTGCGAATCGGACGATCTAGAAAATTAAGGGGAATCTCCTTATAAGATAAGTGCTTACTACCAGTATTTTCAAGCGGTAAAATAAGTGAAGGATCGCCAATACACTTTTCTACATTGAAATGTGAAATACCAAATGGACAACTCCTAACTCTGTACGTGGGTCAAACTAATAAGCCACATTAAAAATCCTCTTCAAATCCACATATTTCCCTCATAATAGATAAAAAATTAACAAATTTTGTCGCGTTGTAAAGAATATTCTATGATATTTCATTTTATATCTTATAGGCCACCTAACTAATATTGAATTTAAAGTTATGGTCATTTGGAGTTGATCCAAAAATCACAACTTAAGCATAACTTGCAAAATTTAAAATTTTGCTATTTCCAATTTAGTTCTTTCTATTTTTAGCTCTTTCAAATAACGAGGTGTTACAATATCTCCCCCTTGTAACATTCGTCCTCGAATGGGATTACTATAAATAGACTAAGGATTCGTTTGGTTTGGAACAAGTTATCGCAAGATATGTTGTCCTGGGTTAGCTATCCTAGAATAACTTAGACCACTATGCATATGGGATATATTATCCCATCCCTATGATATAAATGGTGGGATAAATTATCCAAAACATGGAACCCAAACAAGATGAACATTTTTGCCCCATCACTATTTCCTTATCCCATAAATATTATTTTTAGTCCCCACACCAAACAACCCCTAAGGGTGGTAACATCTAATAACCAGCTTGAACACTCAATATGCAAAATAACACAAAGTTTCAACTAAAATAAATTCAAATAAAATGATTAGTAACTTAATTTTGAATTTCTTCGGAGCCTAAGAGATGTGGATATCTTTACTTCACATCATCCTTAGCTTCCTAAGTAGCTTTCTCATTAAACAGATTCTTCTATAAGACCTTGACTAATGCTACCTCCTTGGTTCTCAACATGTGAGAGTGAGGATCTAGAATCAGAATTGGAATCTCCTCGTAAGATTATCTATCTTAATCTGATATTTTTAGTTGGTATAATAAGCAAAAGATCGCCCATACATTTTTTCAATATTGAGATGAGAAATGCTGGATGGACTGTTGCTAAATTGTAGCTCCAACTAATAACGTACACTACCCACAGTCATGGATACATTGGAAGGACAAATATACCAAGGACTAAGTTTTCCCTTATTACCAAACCTCATAACACCCTTCATGGGTTAAACCTTCAAGTAAACCGAATAATCAACCTCAAACTCTAAGTCTTTTCTTCAAACATCCGTATAGGATTTCTGACGACTTTGCACTTCTTTCAACCTTTTTTGAATGATATTTACTTTATCCATAGCTTGATGAACCAAGTATGGTCCTATAAACCCAACTTCACCAACCTCAAACCATCCAATTGGGATCTACATCTTCTCCCATAAAGAGCCTCATATGAAGCCATCTGCATGCTAGAGCGATAACTGTTGTTATGAGAAAACTGAATGAGAGGTAAGTGACTTACCAATTACCTTGATATCGATAAGACACACCCTCAAAAAATCCTCTTAAGTATTAATTGTGATCTTTGCTTGATCTTTTGTCTATGGATGATAAGCTGTATTCAAATTTACTTTGGAACCATAACCATTCTTTAAAGACTTCAAGAATTGTGCGGTGAATTGTGATCCTCTATCAGATATAACAAAGACAAAAACCCAATGAAGTTTGACTATATCTTAAATATATAACATGACATAATCCTCTGCAGATAAAGTAGTCTTTATTGATAACAAATGGTCTGATTTAGTCATTTGATATATGATCAGTGTCATCAAAGACACTTCATCAAGTATTTAGCGTCGACGTACATTAGTCCGTATATAACCCAAGCAAGGGTTGGGATTCTTCGAACAGGGAGTAGTACTAAGAATAATTCTGCCAAGCACAAATCTAGTCCATGCTAGTCAAAGCTACTAGAAATTATCGAATAAAAACATAGTAACTTAGAGCGGTGAAAAAAAGGTCAGTAAATAATCGGGTGTTTTTTAATCAAATTTACAACTAAAAGATGTAAAAAAAAAAAGAAAACTAATGGAAACGATATTCTTTGAATATGACAAAAATATGAGATAAAAGACACCGAACTATAGTTGCAATGGATAGTAAATCTTTGAATATATGTAACTAGTCTAGACATTTGTGGGGTCAAATTTTCCCTCAAGTAACTTACCATGTATCAACTTAGTTTCTCGTGATCACCGAGTTTCACCCTTTAAGCACATCTCCTACTTAGCCCAATCACTCTTTAAAGCTAAAAGTGTGGAAAGGAACTAGGATTCACTCTCTTAAGCACAACCCATGACGACCAAATGACCAGCGACTATCAACTTAGTAGTATTAGTTTTAGAACCTCTCTCTCGAGCAAGCCAAAAACACTAAGGTGAAATCATATTTGAAACTACAACCTTATTTAGTTCAAACACAACTATTGAGTGAAATCTCAATTAGATAGTGAATTTACTAACAATAAGCAACACCCAACAATAATTTAGCTGATATCCACAAAATCACACCTTAAGAATTGGGGTTTTAGCTAGACATAGAAAAAAGGAAGAAAATGATACCAAATCAAAGTAACATCAACTGCTATGATTTATTTTCACTTCAATCGAGTTTAGGATAGAAAATTCGAACACACACTTTGAATTTCTTTAGTATAAGAATCTTCAAATCTCCAAGGTTCAAGAGCAAAGTTTCCCAAGATATCTTAAAAACTCAAAATAGAAGCTAAATATAAAATTTACTGTTAAAATCAATAAAATTTGATACTAAGCTAAAACCATTAATAGGTATTTATAGTATTCAAAAATTTATGCTGCGAAGGACCACTCAAAGTAGTAAGTTTGGATTGCCCTCCACGATCCACCCTTTTGTATGTTTATCGCTATCTTGAGTTAACATTCATTATCTTCACATTTTAGATCATTGGGCGGCATCGTACTGCTTCGTAGAACTGCTTGGAGACCCGCCGCCTACACTTTTTCATCACCATTTGATCCTTTTCTTCAGGTATCAACTCAATGGAGCAAAGGGTGAGGATGGAACCTATTGGCGGCACGCCGAATGGGTTCGGAAATCCTCAAGTCTTCACTTCTTCATTTTTTTAGCTGCCTTTGTTCCTTTTTGCTTGATTGTATCCATGCTTTGTCTCCAAGTATATAAAGTTGACATTCAAGTTAATTTATCTGTCTTAGAGAGAAAATATGCATTTGAGGACACTAAACCTATAAAAATATAGCCGTAAATGAGTCCAAATCGTGGACTCATCAACACCACCACTTAAACTGTTGCTTGTCCTCAAGTAAAACTCAAGTTAAACAGTTCAAAAAAAATGTTTCAAATAGTTCTACACAAGATTCAATCATGACTGCACACAACAAGACTCAACTTACTCATGTAAGGATCAAATATGCACTAAAAGACACAAATTGTCACACACCCTTATCAAAGATTTTCGAACTCATGATACTTACTTCAAATGCAAGTTCAAGCTCAAAAAAAGTGATCAAATTCCCTAACATAAAAAACTAATTATATGTTAATACTCAATGATTTACAATTTAAGGTTTCAAAATAAATGTCAACGCTCACTCTCACAAAGATAAACACAACGCAAAATTTAACCCTTAGGGTTCCCCGTATTTTCCAATCAACTTTTGTTTCACCTCCCTCAAGATGAAAAAGGAATTTTAAGGCTTGTAACAGGACTGAGTGTATCGGTCTGGTCATTTAGGCTCAGTCACTTTAATCTTCATGAGATGTGGTGCTCATAACTCTTCATTTTCCTTCTTTCATAATTTTATTTTATGCTCATAAGTTATCCCTTTATTCACTTCAATGGATTGTTCATAAGAACCCATTTCTTTTTGTAATTTCATAACTTTCTTCCATGACTTTCTCTTTTTCATTCTTTTCTAGTCATTTTCTCTTCCTTTTTTGTATGGAGGGGTTCCATTTTTTCTCAACACCTTGGGTAGAGGGATACTTTTCTTTCACTCTTTTACTTGCCTTCTCTTTTCTCCACACCCCCAACAGAGGATTTTGGTTTAATTTGTCTATTTAATCAACCATAACTCAAGAGGATTATAAGTAGAGGAATAAGAGAGGTCATGTTTTCATCAAGTTCATCCAGACAAAGGTAAGGATCAAGGGGTGTTCAAAAGAGCTTCACACACTCACAATGGAAGCCATAAAAGAGGTATATGTCAAATTGTTTCACACTCTTTCAATGGTTCCTAAGATCATATCATGATTTCACATCACTTAGTAATCGGACTAATGGGGGAAAATTCTAACTTTCTTCATGCATGGTTCATGGTAAACTCATCACACAAGGCATTGACACCTAAGATATATAAGACTCCAGACCTTAAAAAGTGCGCAATGTTCATTGCAACAAACTCAATTTGATAATTGACTAATCACAACGAGATGCAAAGAGTTCACATATTGTCTATGCAACTTAATTTGGCCTTGTTGTAGTTGCTCATTCATGCTCATTTGATTTCAATCACTAGTAAAGTCATTGGTATTGATCAAAACGAGACTCATTTTGCCTAAGAATAACCATATTAACGTACATACAAGAGGTGGCTGAAAAAAGAATTTTTTTTGGATGGGTCAAACTATTTGCAATTAAAATAAAAGAAGCCACAAGCTAAAACATCCGAAAAAAGCAATATAAAGTACAATTTAAGACATAATAGCCCAAATATTTACACTAAAGCACGAATCACAAATAGAATACAAAAGTTGAGTCTCACCGCACTATAAAAATGTATTTGTCCTTAAATGAAAATAAGATAAAAATATCCAAATAGTAAGATAATGTAAGTTAGAGAGGGAGGTAAAGATGGGTCTTTTGCACACAGTTTCCTCATTTGTCGAGGTACCAGTGCTCAGTGCATCAGCTTGATCTTGTGCCTATGTGCCTGGATTTATGAATAAGCTCCATTAGAGACAATGCTAATGTTACACCATAGAAAGCGAATGACTTAAGCTAGACCTCTAAATGGAGTTTAATGACTTAAAAAGAATTAAAAAGATGTTTTGGTCCTATATTAAGGTCACTAGATTAGTTTGAAAGGATTAGTTCATAAGGAATTAAAAACAACATTGACGTCGGTAAATTAATAACCTAGGCTATCATGGTGATTGTGCTATAAGGAAATAGGTTGAAGGATACATTTAAGGGATTGACCATGATAAGATAATATATATATGTGCATGTACCTATGTAGGTGTTAAAGAGGTCAAGGCCAAGGGAGGAGCCTAGCTTAAGGGGAAAGCCATGGCCAAAAGCCAAGTCTGCCCCAAAAGAGAGGCTACTACATTAAGCTGAAAGGACAGGACCACGACTCGGGGTCCACTCCAAGACTCTTCAATATGGTCGTGGAGTTTCCTTAGTCTAAACTTCACTTATAAGTTGGGAGGTGGCTATGTTTTTGGGTAGCTCCTGCCGAAGACACCACAAACAACTTATCGTCTTAGGGTGCCCAAAGGGAAAGGGGCTTGCTCTTGGACTTCACTTAGAAGTGTGGGATGGTGGAACCTGTAGGGAGGCTACTTCATATCCCTTAACGATCCACACCATTATTGATGGTGTACTTTACAACTCGTGAAGGTGCTTGTGAAGACTGGATGGTTTTCTTTATTAAAACTCAAGAGTGATTTTTATTTTAAAAGTCCAACTAAGTGAGGAGTGTTTTGGGTATTTTAGATGTTTAGTATATATAGACTTTAGGTCATGTTATACCCATTCCCACATCAAAACAAATCCCCAAATTGAAAACCCAATTGCTCTCCCCTCTCTCTATATTCTTTCACAAACAAAGACTCCATTGAAGAAGAAGGTCAAAGCCTCAAGTAGGGTTCAAGAACATGATTATTCTCCATTAATCCTGAAGGATTACCAATGTATGAGAATTCTTCACTTTTGGGACTCATTTCCCCAAAAGGTTCCTTCAAAATTGATTTCGATGTTCTAAATTTCTAGATTTCACTCAATTTCATGGGTCACTTTCAAAATTAACTTATTTGGTTGTGAATTGGATAATTATGATTTAATATGAATGTTAATGAATGAATTTAAGTATGTTTTACGTTTTTGACCTAATTCTCCATGGACCCATGAATATTCGTTTTTTCTTAACCCTAACTTTTGAATTGTGTTGAATGATGATTAGAGTTTATGACATTGATTATGTTATTTTATAATTAACTATTGTATTGTAATTTTAATCTAATTGAAGGATGATCATCATGAATTTTGTATGAACTCTTTGGAAGGTATCTTGAAGGCCATGGGTAAGAACTTCAAGGTTATGAACATTCTATTGTGGTATTGTTGGTTTATATTTGTAAGGATGATTACTTGAAACATGTATGGTAGAATTATAAATGTATTATCATGATATGAATGTTAGGCTGTTAGATAATGGTGGGTGTGTTATTATGTGGAATTTAAGGTAATTCTTATGCACATTCTATGACTATGTTATGAAGTAGTATTCTCAAATGATGATAATTAAGATAAAGACATTCTCATCCTAAGCCTATGAGCTATATATATGCTATATGACGGGTTAATAGCCTAATACCTATGTTATGAATTAATTATTACGAATGACTTCAATACCCTTCAAAAAAGGAATTAAGCTTAGCACTGAGTGAACTTGACAATGAGAGGTGTTCATTCAAAAAGAGAGAAAGATTCACACTGTAAGATCTCATGAGGTGGATATTACGATGCTAGTTAGCATAAAGAGGGTTTCTAATAACAAACTCATATTTCCTTAACCATGTGCCCCCATAGGAATCTTAGCTAGTGGATCCATCTAGATGCTATCATGAATTTAATGCCCTACCTTAACAAGTAGGACACACTCCTTTTGGTGAGAGGGGATTACACCAGATTCTATGTAGCTCACATAGTCTATGTTTGTTATAAAAAGTTTTCCGAATGCTTAAAATGATATAGGTAAGAAAATTGCACAAGTGGGTATTAAGAGAGGTCCTAGGGTGTGTTATTTATTCATAATTAACTTGAATATTATTATTTGGGTTTCACTTGTTATGAGGATGTAAGAATTAATTGGCTATGCTAGTTATCTTTTAAATGGTTTGCTTAGGTGGTGTTGGGGTATGGAACTTCACATATACATTGCACTAGTGGAGTTGAATTGGAGTTTATGGGTAAGGTCTTCTGAGGTATTTATTAAATGGATTCAAATGTGAAACATTGAATTATGGCTTTACTATAATGTTACTCATGATTACATATATATATCTTGTTTGATTGTATGAAGTTGATTATGTGTTCTTGGAATGTGCATAAAGGCTTTAAAAGTGAATATAACATGTCTTTACCTAATTGTCCCTTTTTGTGCGTGTTTCAAATGTTTTACTTGCATAGTTTCTATCACATCCGTGGAGCACCCCTTAGAAGTAACCGGTGATGTTGTCCTAAATGAGGAACAAGACTAACTTCTTAGCATTCATCATTACTTTCATACATTAAATTGCAGAAAATTTAAAACTTTTCATCTACATCTACTTTATGAGGTTTAATTAGACCTCTCGGTTACACATAATATATATAGGGAGTTTGCTTAGACTCCTCACAATAAGAAGTTTACTCAATCTTATACTTTTTGTGACATATATACATAACATACACAATATAGTCTCAATAGGGATGTCTCACATTAAACCATCTAAACGGAATAGAACAATATGGGTATATCCCTTACACAAATGTATAAATGCCACTTAGGGCTTACAACAATATCTTGAAACAATAGTGCAATGATTGTCTTTAGACTATAACAATGTAACATAGGCAGAGTAAGAGAAAAACATCATCCTCGAAACTTGAGGACATACCCACATTTAGAGAAATTATCAAAGCCTTCCTGCATGATGGTCACGAACCCTTCAATGATCGGAATCTGAAATGTTTGTGAAAAGGGAGAAATAGGGGTTAGCACATCAGTTGTACTATGTATGGAAACATATACACAAACAATATATAAATCATGCTAAAAAGGACATTTGATAAAACCCTGCCAAGTTACTTTGAAAATCCTTATGCACAACCCGAGAGCACATATAAGACAATAATCACATATTCCTTATGATACAAGCATACTCCACACACGACCAACATACTCAAGTATAAGCAAGTCAACATGTGTAATAGCATAATTGAATACATAACCAACCCAACTCCCACGTCAAGATATAATTACCAAGCATGTAGAAGATTTTATAACCTTACCATACATACAAGACCATTACTCATAACCCAAACATCAAGTCCACAAGTGCAATGACCAAGTAGAGCCGCATAACCTTACTCAACCAAGAACACCCAACAAAAGACCATAAGATATGTCTAACATGGTATAACATAGCATTAAGAGGAATCATCATCCTATCTAGCAACATATGCATCTAATTTACATTAGAACACATAAAACAACTTCCAAAGACTTAGCTTAAGGACAACTAGTGCAATGTATAGGTAGACCATGCCTAGACTAAGTCAAACCTCTTAGGTCGCCCTAGTTAGTGTTAATATTCTTACTTCATTTTACTTGCGGGAACACTTGCCTTAACCGACATAGACCATATGAGCAAAATGTTGAATCCAGTGTCATGAAATGCTACGCTGAAAAAAGGTAGACTACTTTCCAAGGTAGTACCAAAACATGAACATAAAATTCTAGGTGGATACACGAACTAGTATTCCTACAGGGGCGACATAGTTCAAGAACTAGGAGATATACTTGGGACTCTTTTGATGAACAATTGCGGTATGTCACCATCTCATGATAACCATTGTGAACCTAAATTTGTACATTGGGAAGGGACACATCTCACATCTAGTTCACTCGGTGCTAAGCTAGAGTCCCTTTTTGAAATGTCTTTATGCCTTTATTAATCATCATAACTTAGTATAGGACATATGAGAATAACCCCTTGTATATTAATATAATTATCTCATTAGGAATTTTATGAAAATGTCCTTTCAATACAACCCTTATATATGAGATTAGCACATTATCATCATCCTTTCATAATAAAGCACATATGCTATTCATAGCCAACCTTATAACATTTCATCTTAAACATAATCTCACATCTTCACATAATCAAGACATTTCAATAACATCATCATACCAACACCTAATAAACATAATCACAAGGCATGCTTCAATTGAACTTAATCACAAAATAAAAGCCATCACGATTGAAGTAAAGGTCAAAGATCACAAAGTCTTACCAATTCTCCTTCCACAAGCCATACTCATTGGTATTACTATCAACCAATACTGTTTCATCCATCAATAGGTTTAATAAAATCATTAGATGTTAATTAATACAATAACTTCTTAATTAGTACAATAACTAACTCAATGATATCAATGCTAACCAATTCAACATGATTTCATAACCTTGGGTTAGGGAATTTGTGTCAATTATGATCTATTCCACAAACTAGGTTAATTAATCAAGAAATAATGTAATTGAACCATAATACAACATAATATTATCATAATAATCAAAAGAAACCATAAAAATACAATTTAGAAAATCAAATTCGTATTAGGAAGAAACCCATATGAAATCATCTTTTTGAAAATCAATTTTGAAGGAAACCTTTGGGGAAAGGAATCCCACAGGTTAAAGGATCTCATACCTTGTTAATTGTTGAATATTGATGGAGAAAAGAACCTTTCTTGCTTCCCTAATGACAACCTAGCCCTTCAATGGAGTCCTTTTTTGGGAGGGACAAAGCAGAGAGAAGGGAGAGCAATTTGGTTTTGAGAATTGATAGTGTTATAAAGAAATTTTAAACTTAGAGTAGGTTATATAGTTAATTAACTAACCTAATTAACCACCCCCTAATCAATAATTAAACCCCTAGCTAACTAACTTAACTAAATGAACCAATTAACACTCACCAACGAAATTACAGAACTGACCTATGAGACCCCAACCTACGGGCCATAGGTCCGTTGATGGTGCCTTGGACCAACCGTCCTACACAACCGTCATTTTGGTCAGAGAGTTCCCAAAATGTATTTTTGGGAAAATGTTTAACTGATCATCGATAGAAGCAATCGATGCCCGTTCGGTTGGACCACATCTCAAAGCCTGCAACCGTTGATGGATACCGTCTCAAGATAGCTTTTAGCCAATATGAAAGGTGTTGACACCCAATTTCAACCCTCCTCGGTATAAATTAGTTCTCGAGCTTCTTAAATTTCCAAACAATTTAAAATGATTAGTTTTATAAATTTTGGGGAAAAAATAATAATCTATGAATTTTATGTTATTTTGAATACTTTTCTCATTTTTCTTATAATTTTTAGATAATATATATATTTTACATAATTATGTATATAATTAGTATTTTTTACGATTATTTCTCAAAATATTTTAATTTCTAGTAAAAAAATCTATTAAACTAATTTAGTTTAAATTATGGTTGTATTTTGAATCACTATTCTACAATTAAAAAAATTATATTACTAAAATAAAGAAGCTCGTTGATTAATTAATACTAATTCGATTTATTTAAGGTTTAGCTGAATTTATCATCTTAACTCAATTTGGCTATTTATTAAATTAACCCATCTTAAATTTCAAATTTAATTCAATTTTGGGCCAGTCTTGCAAATTCCCTTTAATTCCCACGCCCAATTATACTCCCTTCCTGCCAAGTCTTTCAGCCCACTACATTATTATTCCTAGCACATTTCAATTAATTCCCACTCTTCTTACTTTCCCACCCCAACCCCAATTCACTTTCCCAGCCCATTTCCTTGTCACTTTGATCCGGCCCACGTTTGCCTTCACCCCCTCCAAACAGCCTCACGCGCAGAAATTCCCACGTTCTTCTTCATCCCCTCCAAACAGCCTCTTTATGCGATTCCCAGAAAATGACCCCTCCAACGACGCGCCTCACGCGAGTTGAGGCAGTGGCAAATTCGCACGTAAGCACCAGTTTCTTTCTGTCGTCTTCCTTATTAATTCGTACAACAGTACGCACGCATCTTTGCAGCGAAGGACACTGAAATTCTGTTGTTGTGCCCTCAAGATTGGAACACGTAGCTCTAAGGACGATTGAGACCATCCTATCCCTCCACCTCGCCTACCAATCTGTTTGAAATTTGGGAATCGAAATCGGCATATTCCCTCATCTTTTGGATAAGACTGGAGTTTGAAATTCAAAACAGGGATGGGCCTGAAATGGCATCTTCCAGCCTTTTCCTTTTGAAAAACCTATTGTTCTTCTATAAATAGACTGTTTCTTCATTGAAGAGGGGGATTTTTTTCTTCTCGAATTTTCTTTTTTTAGCCTCTTTTCCTTTACTACTTACGTAAGAGAAGTGACGAAGCTAAGGAAGGTTAGAAATTGCCAATCATACACATTTACGTGTGAAAGTTCAAGAAAGTAACTTCAAGGAGATTGAAAGTGTTCCGTTTCCCCTGTCTATTGATTCGTCTTTTGAATCGTTCGGAGTTTATTTCGGTGGTGGAAGCTTGCTATCTCGCTCGTCGTTTCCGTTCGCTGCTTTCGAAAAGGTAAACTCAGATTATGCATATGTTAATTTATCCTAGACGGAATTTTGTTTAATTCGCAGTTTTGAGTTCAACTGGTTTGTTTCTGCTGTAAATTTGTCTAGTAATGTGATTTTCCTGTTGTTTAATGGCTCAATGGTTGTGTCGTGTGTTTGTTATCATGTTAACTTGAGCTTTTGAGTAGCCAAGATAGCTGTTTTTCTTCTCTCTTTTTTGCTTTTTGCTTTTGTTTCCTTTTCTTCTTTCTAAAAATTTTCTTGCGAATACGTAATGTTCTGTCCCCTTTGGAATCGTTTGGTTTCCTTGATTTAGCATCTTCTCTTCAATGTTGGTTCTATGTGCATTCTGAGCATTAAGCATGATTCGAGTATTAATGGAAGTCGCTCTAGTATTATATATTAACCGTTATGTGTGTTGGTTCGAGTTCACGTCTATGAAGATTAGTTAGTTTGCTGTTTAGTGTTGTTTGCTGTTTCGACATTCAGTTCTCTCGTTTGATTTTCATTAATAAAAACCTTACTCTGTTAATCTTGTTATTTAAGTTTGTAAAAAAGGATCAGGAAGTTCTTTAATTTGTCTCAATAAGTCCTCAAAGCACTGTTATTGCTGCTTTTCTCTTTCTTAAGCTTAATACTATGTATTTGTTTCTTTTTTGATATCTTTTGTTCTCTTGAACTTCCTTTAACAGGGCATTTTGTTAGATTTTGCTCACTGCAGTTTGCCCTTTTTTTTTTTTACTTATTATTTTGCTGATTATCCCTTCTTCCCTCCCCTCTTGTTTTTTTGTTCTTTTTTTTACTCCAAGCTTGTTTTATATATTTAAATTTTAATGAGTATTAGAAATCCCTGCGAATTTTGGAGATTCTTTGATTGTTCTTTGCTCTAAGTATCATCTGGCTGCCTATTATCATTCGATTTATCATCTAATCTCAGTGGAAAACATCCCTCTTGAAATAGATCATCCATTAATTTCCTCCTTGCCATTCGTTCATAGCATCTATCTTGATGTTTCTTAAACCTTCTGTTGGACATTAATTGTGTGCATTCCATGAATATGATTGTATTTGGCAGTGTATGCATTTTCCTGCATGCTGCAGCAAATTTCCTCTTTGTTTTTATTTTTATTTTGGAGGTTTGGTTGATGCCATCTTTGGCTTACTTTGTTTTCTTTTGAGCCATGCATTCTTGTTTATTGGAATCCCTTTAATAGTTTTTTTTGTTGTTTGTAAAGTTTGCTTTCGTTCAAGATGTTTCTCGTTTATTATATTATCTCATGTGCTAATCCATTTTCGTTTTATTGCATGTGACATCGATTTGAGTCCACTTTGGACTCCATTCTCGCATTCCTCCGAGTTGCACAGATCCTTGAGTCAGCCCCCACATTTCAAAGTATAGAAAGCTAAAGCTGATTTGCAGTTTGAAAACAACAAATATGGTGCTGTAAAATTATGTTTGCAGGTGTTGAAGAAGCTGTATATACAGGTTGAAATGTGCACAGAAGGTCAAATTGGAAATCTGGATTGATAGCAGTCCAGATATGCTGCTGAAATGGAACTGTCAACTTTCGAAAATTGAAAAATAGGCTGATATACAGCCTGTATACACAGATATATAGAGGCTCTATACCATAAATAGGTGTAAAAATGCGAATTGCAGGTTAACATACAGGGACGCCGAATTCAGATAAAATACAGGAATAGGCAATGAATACGTGCGTAGGATATAGCCCGTATACATTGATATAGATCTTTTGGGAAACGATATACAATTGTTAAACAGGTCAAAAAATGGTACAGGTACAAATATCGCCAAAATAATATGGGAAATATAGGTGGAATTGTGAGAACTTGTATTCGAATAAATACAGGGATCAAACAGTAAAAAATGGACTGGATATGAACAGTTTACATCAATTTGTATATCCTATTGCTTTTTTCAAGAAATTGGGCCAATGCCCTTCAGCAATTTTTTTAATAGGCCCAAAGGCCAATGTTTTTTTTGCAAGATTTTTAAATTGTTATAAAGGGGACCAAATTTAAGTGATTTAGTTTAGGACAGGTGGGCCAAAGCCCAATTGAATGAAGAGAATTTTTTTAAAATGTCAATATTTTAATATTTAAGAGGGCTCATTAGCAACATTTTCAATATTTAGTAAAAATGTCAAATTTTAGTTTGTTATGTATCTTATTTATGTTTTTATAAATATAATTATTTAATAAAGGGAGAAAATCAAGGGAGAAAATATTTCAAAAAAGATAAGAATCATTAATTTTCTCATCAGTTACATTTTCAAATAAAATTTAAACTTTGTTCTTTTTTTTTCTCCAGAATTTTTACATTTTTAAAATTATATTCATTCCACAATATATTCTATTTATTTTTGTATAGTTTTTTATTATGCCAAATTTATCTATATAGTCATTTAAGAAATATATTTGTAGTCATATATTTTTTTCCCTATATAGTTATTTTTTTCTTCAAAAATCTTGTATGTATTCATTTCAATATGTATTTTATTTGTATTTCTATTTATTCTAGTTTTTATTTAGAATTTTGTATAATAATATATAAAATACAAAAAATTAGTATGATGAAAAAGTGAATGAAATATAAAATTGAAAACAAATAATTGAATATTTGGTGTACTCATCTTAAATAAAATACATAACTAGTTGACATATCTTTAGAATAAATACAAATTAGAAAAAAATGTCAAATTCAGAAATAATGCAACATAATTTTTGAATGAATACAACTATTAATTGTAAAAATACATACTGACTAAAACAATATCAAAATTCAATATATACTTCCAAATTTATGAATTCAAAAAATAATAAAACTATGAATACAAAAATAAATACTAACTGTAGTACATTCACATAGCTATAAAAAGAACAGAATACAAAATGAATTAAATATATGAAATACCATTTCAAATCTATGGATACAAAATACAATAAAACAATGAAATACAAAAAAATATACTGACTAAAACAACAACAAAATTCAATATACACTTCCAAATCTATGAATACAAAAAACATTAAAACTATGAAATATACACAATCAAACTCATAAAATGTGTTAGATTGACATAACTAACACACACAAAAAAAAAATTGAACACAAAATACAATAAATATATGAAATACACAAAATAAATACTAACTATGACATAATAAAAATTCCATATACACTTCCAAACGCATTGTAACATGAATTTTTTTAATCGTAAAAATTACTAAACAAATTAAACTAAACATGCAAGACATAGAACATGCAAAAAAAAAACTATTTTCCAACAAATTGGCCTTTTTCAACTTCATGGTTATGAATTTGTGTGTGATTTTGCACATCAACGGATTCAGACATTTTTTCGGTCGTATATCCTCCTTAGATTTAGAAGCGGAACCTACATTGTTGTTTAATTGTTGAGTGAAAAAAAATTAAATGATGGGAAACCGGAAGAACTTTGATTATTTTGTCAAATACCTCTAGTAACTCTCTTGAAAACTTCCATTGAAAAGAGAATTATGTAGTCTCAAACTCTAAAAAATGTTTTAAGAACAACAACTAAACCAAAAAAATTTAAAAAAAAATACTAAAATCAGTAAGTAAATAAATAAGGAATCTGAAAAAATAATACCTAAATCAATGTTAATCTTCAAATCAAATCTTGCAACGAAATTAAATGAGAATAATAGAAAATATTAATATATTGAATTAAAAATCTGTGAAATTGATTTGGAAGAATGTTAGAGAGAGAAATTGAAAAGAAGAGTAAGAAAATAGAGAAAAAACTGAAAATTTGATTAGGAAGAAAGTAAGAGAGAGAAATTGATAAGATTAAGAAAAGAGAGAGAAAAATTAAAATGACATTAATATATATCCAATTACATAAATGTAGGAAAATGTGTAATATATGAGAGAGAAAAAAAGGTGTAAATAATGAGAGAGAAAATATTAATAATATCAGAATAATTATTTATTTTTAAAATAATGACATTTTTTGACATGTTTACTAATATTATTAAAGTATGGATATTATCACTAAATAAGTTAATTTTTTTGACTAGTTAGCTAAATTTCTCTTTAATGAATTTAGGCAATCAAGCCCAAGTTGAAATATTCTTCCTCTTTATTTATTATTTGTTTGAATTAACTAATATTGTGGTAGAATTTCAATAATCTCCTAAAGGACAGCCATTTTTCATTATTTTAAATTTTACTATTTTATTCACTTATTTTGTTTAATTTTGTCACCATTTAGTTTTCCTTAAGTTAATTTCCTTTAAATATTTTCTTTTGGAAATAATAAGGAACAAAAAAATGGAATAAATATATTACAACGAATTCTTTACTAAGTTAAAATTTAAAGAATATATTTGACAGGTCATTTTAGTCAAATCGCAGGTCAACCGCAAGTTAGCGGGCATCCCAAGGGCCTCACACCTTCTCGGGATTTACATTTGAACTTCAAACCTTTTCAATCGATTTTTATGTTGCACATCTCGGGATGTACATTTGAACTTCAAACCTTTGCAGGAGATAGTATGGCACGAGTTGAGGATATGTTGCACAAAATGATGAGGTTCGATGCTAGTGATGAGCACATTAAAGAGTTAAGGTGTGATTTAGCAAGTATTGGGCAAAATGTTGATACACATGCAATATCGATTAAGCGAATCGAGTTGCAAATGACCCAATTATCTGCGACAGTGAACACACGGCAACCGGGCACTCTTCCTAGCAACACTGTCCAAAATCCAAAAAATGATGCGCACTGTATGACAATCACTACTCGGGGTGGTAAGCAAACCATTGACCCACCTATGCCGTCTAATGAGGAAAATGTGAGAAAGGATGATGATAAGGTGGTAAAGGGTAGTGGTGAACCAGAGGAAAATAATGGAAAAGATGTAGAAGTCCCAATGAAGGTAATTCCCATGTCTAGGCCACCACCATCCTTCCCTCTAAAATTAGTGAAAAAAACCGAGGATGGTAAATATCGGCGTTTCATAACAATGCTGAAGCAGCTTTCTATCAATGTTCCTTTGGTAGAAGCTTTTAAACAAATGCCCGGCTATGCCAAGTTTATGAAAGATCTGGTCACAAAGAAAAGATCGGTTGCTTTCGAGGATGATGATAGACTGCAGCGTTGTAGTGCTATTGCTATAAGATCGCTCGTACAAAAGAAAGAATATCCAGGTGCATTCACTATTCCTTGTACAGTCGGGTCATTACATTTTCCGAAAGCATTATGTGATCTGGGGGTAAGCATAAATCTCATTCCCCTCTCGATTTACATAAAGTTGGGTTTGGGTGACCCAAAACCCACTGCGATGCGGGTACTGATGGCTGATCGAACAGCGAAAAGGACTATATAGATACTCCATGATGTGCTAGTAAAAGTGGAGTCATTCATATTTCCGGCAGATTTTGTTATTCTTGATTGTGAAGTCGATTTTGAAGTGCCTATTATTCTCTAGAGGCCATTCCTTACTACAGTTAGAGCCTTAGTTGATATGGAAAAGGGGCATATGAAATTTCGGATGAACAATGAAGAAGCGACCTTCAACATTTGTAGGACCATGAGGCAGACTGGTGAGCTCCAATCGATATCCGCCATATCCCACAAAGAAAAGATGAAGAAAAAGATCTGGTTTGGGATTTAGTGCTTTTACACAGATCTGGGTTGCCTTATGGAGCAGTTGAGTTAAAAACCAAGGAGGGAGTGTGGTTTAAGGTGAATAGAGAACAAATAAAACTCTATTTTGGGCATAGTGCATCGGTGAATGAAATGATAGAGGCATACAATCTTGATGAAGGCTGAGTAATCAAGTGTCCTCAGTCGTGCCGCGACGTTTAAAGAGGCGCTTGTTGGGAGGCAACCCGATACTTATAGTTTTATTTTCTTTCTTTCTAGTAATGGTAGTATTTTCTACTAATGAGTTTTAAATTTGCAGGCACATTACCAGGAAATTCTGCAGAAAATCACTCTGCAACAGTCACCAACGGACACGTGCGACGGACCGTCGTTCTCTCAACGGTCCATCCTGCACAACCGTTCTGGTTGTCAAAGTCCCTATTCCTAAGGGTCTCTCACATTTTCTAAGTGTCCTCCAACGGACATTTACGATGGACCGTCATACTTTAGACGGTCCGTCCTACATAACCGTCATGACGGTCAAAGACCCCTCTCTTAAGGGTCTCCATTTTTTTAAGTGTCCCACGACGGATAGCGACGAAGGACCGTCATAATCACAGCGGTACGTACTGATTGTCGGCGCTTTGCGCCCCAGGTTTGCTTCAACTACCACTCTTGTATTTTAATTTTTTATGCATTGGGGACAATTGCATATATTTTTGTTGGGGGAGGGGTAAATGGAAAGTGAGTGCTAGGGTGAAGTCTGAGTAGCCCAATTCACTATCCTCTTTTGGGCTTGCCTGTGTTCTTTTCCCCCAAGAGACTGATTACTTTCTCTGTTGAACCGGCATGTTTATATCTTGTGTACATAGTTTAATTTTGGAGCATGATGGCTAAAATGATATCCTAATAAGATGGAAAATTATGCATGACTAGGTGTAGTAATTGATAAATGCGTGGCTATAAGCATGACATAGAGGTACACCACTGCATGACCCTTAGTCTAAAATTCGAACTAGGTGTCTGATAATCTGGTCAAGTGATGAGCTGTCAAGTGAGTGTGAGGAAGATTTGAATAGTCCACTATTTGTACTGAGCTAGAACTTGCCTGGTTAGTCCTGCTAAAAGTAAGCTGTAATAGACAATTAGGAAAGGATCATAGACCATTAATAAATATAGCCCATTTTTAACCTAATTTAAAGAAAACCAAAATAAATTTATCCTTCTTTGATCCAAATGATTTGAGCTTAAGTAATAGAAAATTAGGAAAGGATCATAGACCATTAATCAATATAGCCCATTTTTAGCCTAATTTAAAGAAAACCAAATTAGACCTTTTTTTCTCACCCCAACTGATCTTTTCTAGAAATAATGTGTTGGCCTTGGTCCCTCCTTGGACATGTGCACCTCAGCTTATGCCAAAAGCATAAGTTGAGGGTGTCTAATGCAGTAAACAACCTTTTTATGGCCCTGACCCAACTTAGGGTATTGTGTACTTTGACTCATGGCAAAGCCATGAGTTGAGGGTGGCTATTATGAGGAATGCTCTGGAAAGTGGGGTTGAAAGAACAAAGAGAGAGAAAGAACAAAAGTAAAGTGACTCAAAATTAGTTGAATGAAAAGTAAAGAAAAAGAAAAATATACAAGAAATACAAGCAAGAAAAGAAGAGAGTCACTTACACAAATGAAGAAATAAGAGAAAATAGCAAGGTGAAAAAATATGAGAAACTGAGCGAGATAAAATGATAGAAAATGGTATGTTTAGCCGATATGTCAAGGAGGGCAAAAATTCACTAAGTATACCTAAATATACCCTACCTGACCCTGAACCTATGTTAAAAGCTAAGAAAGTCCTATCGTGATCCTAAGGGTTGTATAGCGAACTTAAAGTAGTGAAAATAAGGGCAAGCTTATGGAAATAGGTATGAATGAGTGTGAATTTGTTCTGAGAGTGAGTGTTGAAAAGTAATTCTTATTCTCAAACTGAAATCATTGTGTGAAAAATGAGGATTTCGTTTTGAAGTGAGGACACTAGTTGCATTACCGGAAATTTTAGCACCTCGGTGAGAAATTGAAAAGGATAGGTGTTAGTGCATGGTGAGTCTGTGTCATGGTCTGATTCCATATAATTCAAGCCTAGGTGTTAGTGCATGGTGAGTCTGTGTCATGGTCTGATTCCATATAATTCAAGCCTAATAGTGATAGCATGCATAAATATGATGAGATTAATCGGGATTGATAGACAAATGATTGCAAAGGATAAAACATGGATACTATTATACAAAGATTGTGTATTGAGTTGTAGTGCGTCGTTTGAGGACAAACAACGAATTTAAGTTGAGGGTGTTGATATACCGTGGTTTCACGGTATTATTAATACTTTTTCCTTAAGATTAGTGTGTCCAAAATCCTTTTTGTGCTAATTTTTATATTAGTTTCTCCTTATTTGCAGGAAATCTGTCCATACATAAATGCGGAGGTTTTTGAGCGAAGAAATGCAGAAGAGACCATCTACGGAGCTTGTGACGGTCCATCATGCTTGTGACGCTCCGTAGGTGGAAGCATAGTGCAGCTGCTGAAGGAAGATTGGGAAGTCTGACCAATTGTAGGGGTTACGGAGTCCATGACGGTCCGTCCTGCAGGTTCGTCATAAAGTTCAGAGAAGTAGTCCCAGTACTCATATTCAAAGAGTTTAAGTGTTTTGGAACGAAGACCCTCAACGGACCGTTGTGCATGTGACGATCCGTCATACTTACCGTCGAGGGTAACGAAGAGAGCAGTAGAAGAAATTGCACAAGTATGGGACGACGGAGTCCATGACGGTCCGTCGTGACCACGACGATCCGTCGCAATGTACATCGACCCAGCCGCGTTTTGACAGATTTCCAGCAAATAGAGTCCTTGTTTACTTAGGTTTTTTATTTTCTATAAATAGTTCGAAAAACCTCGTTTTTGGGTTTAGACGCTGGATTATTAGTTAGACTCTTGATTATTTGGTTAGGCCTTTGATTATCATTACACTTTTTGTGAGATTCTTGATTACTTTCAGATTCTTGTAAGTAATTGTTGATGATTTTTGTTGATTAAGAAAGCGAACTTTCGGATTTTACTCTTTGTTATTGAAGTAAGTACATGAATTTTTTATATCATTTATTTGAATATTGTGATTATGACTATGTGTAATTAAACTCCATAACTAGGGTTGTGGGAACCATAGGCAAATAATGAGGTAAAACCTAACTAAAATAACAATTCTAGAATAGTGTATTGCATGCATTAATTATTCTTTCGCTTACAAGTCTTTTTAACGGATGGCCAACATTAGAACTCGCCCTAATGCTACTTGCCGGACCAAGGAGGTAGATAATAGGAAAAGAATTATCAACATAGATTTAGTGTACACTATCTAATAGGCTATTATTGATTGGTACGAGGTAATAACTTAGTCAAATATCAAATACGATGCTTAGGTAAAGATAAGGGTTAGGATAGCAACACACGTAGCCGGACCAAGGTGCGGAGTGACATTTTCTAGATACCGGACCAAGGATTTAGAAATACATAACTTATCACTTTGCATGCAAGATACTAGGAAAGAATTGTTATAGACTTATAAAGTTATGAACCTGTGGGGAACACGTAAACCCTAGTTACTTTGATTAATTGATTAAACTCCAACATATGAAGCTGTTAGTTGTCTCCTTTTATTTCGAATAGAAACCCCCCTTTTATAATTTTTGCTTTCCAAGAAAGTAATTGACTGAACATTAGTATTAATAAATTGAAGTTAAGTCTAAACTATTTTCCTCGTGGGAACGATCCCAACCTCACTAGTTGGGTTATTTACTTGACACGACCGCTTTACTTCTTATTTGAGAAGTATGTTTAAGCGTATCAAGCCACGGCTGGATACATCCACCATGTGGGGCCCAAGCCCGTGGATGTCAATTCAAAGTTCTACAAGCCAGATCAAAGATGTGCTTATCATTCCAACAGTGTTGGACATGAAACGGAGGATTGTATCAACCTTAAGCACAAAATCGAGGATCTGATCGATAAGGAGGTAGTTTCTCTACAATCGGCGATGCCAAATGTCAATACAAACCCGTTGCCAAATCATGGAGGTTGCAACGTTAATATGATTGAAACGGATGAAGATGGGAGTGGAACAAAGATGATTACTCCTATAGTGTATGAGGACTTATAAAGGTGCTATCGCTTCTTTAAGCGTCAAAGAAAGGAGAGAGTTTGTTATTCTGACACCTACAAAGGTTGTTGCCTTGGTGCCTTCAGAAACTCTCGTCAAGCCCAAGTTTGTCATCGAAATTGATGTGGGCCAAGGCATGAGCAGGTCCGGGAGGTGCTACACACCTGATGAGCTTGCTCTCGGAGGACAGAAGAAGGACCATGCTAAGAGGCCGATAAGCGAAGGAGAAGCGAAAGAGTTCTGGATAAGGATGAAATCGAAGGACTATTCTATCGTCAAACATTTAGAGAAGACTCCGGCTCAGATCTCTGTCTGGGCCCTGCTGATGAGCTCTCAGTCCCACAGGCATGCCTTAATGAAATCACTCGATGATACATACGTACTCTCTGGTACAAGTAGTGATAATGTGGCTACCATGATCAATTAATTTATTCGGGGGCACCGAATCAGCTTTTGTGACGATGAGCTTCCAGCTGAAGGAAGATTCACATAACAAAGCGCTGCACATTACCGTGATATGCCGTGAAAAGGTTGTCAACCGTGTTTTAGTAGATGATGGATATAGTTTGAATATCTGCCCATTGTCGATGTTGAGGCAACTAAATTTTGACCTTGAGAAACTGGAGAAGAACCAGGTCAATGTGAAAGCTTTTGATGGGGTTCAAAGAGACACGTTGGGGGCAGTGAATTTGACCCTTCGAATGGGCCCCACAGAGTTAAGCACGCAATTCCAAGTATTGGATATAGATACCAGATACAACCTTCTTTTGGGAAGGCCGTTTATCCATATGGCTGGAGCCTTCTCCTCTACTCTCCATCAAATGATGAAGCTTGTGTGGAAGGATGAAGAGTTGGTTATTCACGGCGAGGAAAGTCACTCGGTCAAGCAGGTGATGATCATTGATTAGATACCGCAGGTACAGACTTTTACACGGTGGAGCTGGTGATTGCAACTGATAAAAATTTGGCCCCACAGACCTTCATGCCAGCCGTATACAAAATGATAGCCAATATGATGCTCCACAACGGTTTTGAGCCAGGTTTCGGAATGGGAAGAGATTCCCAAGGAATTATTGAGCCTATTCCGGTCGTTGTTATGGTATCTAGATATGGTTTGGGGTACATCCCCACAGATGACGACGTGAAGATGAAGAAGAAGAATGATCAAGAGTTGGATAAGCCGATCCCGCATCTGTATCAATCCTTTCTGATCCAAGAGTATGCCGAGCCTGAAGACTTTAGGGAAGGAATCTGTTACCTCTTTGAGGAGATCAATGTTGTTGTCGAGGAAGAGGTCGAGTTAGCGGGTATTTGCGATGTTGAACCAGGGACGGTGCTGCAGAACTGGACTTCAACGCCAATCCTGATGTCTCGAACTATTCGCTAGAAAGGATGTTACCTTATGCACACTAAAATCGGTGGTTGTCCGGAGGAGGCCCGAGACCCACCATTTCTGCATTTCTCTTAACTGTTCAATTTTCAAATTTCCATTATGATGTTCAAAGAGGCAACATGGCCCCATGCCATTGCCAAAGTTTGCATTGTTTTAATTGAAAGCCTCTTTATTTTTAACTTTATTTATTTAGTTGTTTGTTATACTTTACTTTCCTAATTTTGTCTGTTTATGATTTCAATAATTTAAGTTACAGACCTGCCAGTGTCATGTCATGTCCCGAGCTAAGTGAACAAAGTGAGACAAATGATGACAAGGTTGACGATTGTGAAGAAGAAAATGGAGAACCAAATGACGTTGCCGAGGAATTTCGACAGTTTGAGAATCATCATAAACCAAATCTAGAGGAAATGGAAACAGTGAATTTGGGAGATTCGGAATGTATCAAAGAGGTTAAGATCAGCACCCACCTAAAATGAGGTTCAGAAGGAGAGCCTTGTTCATTTGCTTGCCAAATATAGTTATGTGTTTGTTTTGGAAGTCGGTGATATGCAAGGGTTGAGTACCAATGTCGTGTCTCATAAGCTACCGATCAAACCAGGGTTCGAGCCGGTGAAGCAAAAACTAAAAAAACTCAAAAATCCAAGCCTGAACTGAGTTTGAAGATTAAGGAAGAAATCACTAAGCAAATAGAGTCCCGATTGGTGGAAGTAACACAATATCCAACCTGGTTGGCCAACGTTGTTCCAGTCTCCAAAAAGGATGGGAAAATCAGGATTTGTGTTGACTATAGAGATATCAACAAGGCTAGCCCAAAGGATAATTTTTCATTGCCGAATATTCATATTTTGAATGACATGAGATGCAGTCATTTGTGGACTGTTACGCAGGTTATCACCAAATTTTGATGGATGAAGAAGACGCAGAAAAAACGGCTTTCATTGCACCTTGGGGCGTATATCACTATAGGGTGATGCCGTTCGGCCTCAAGAACGCCGGTGCCACCTACATGAGAGCCATGACAACTATTTTATATGACATGATTCATAAAGAGATTGAAGTTTACGTGGACGACGTCATAATTAAATCCCGTGAGAGTTCGGATCATTTCACACATCTGAGAAAATTCTTTGAACGTTTGCGTCGTTACAACTTGAAGTTAAATCCCGCCAAATGCGATTTAGGAGTTCCAGCCGGGAATTTGATGGGATTTATAGTCAGCAGAAGAGGTATCAAGCTCGACCCTTCTAATATTATAGCAATTCAAGAGTTACCTCCACCGAAAATGAGAAAAGAGGTGATGAGTTTCTTAGGGAGGTTAAACTATATCAGTCGGTTTATAGCACAATCAACAGTGGTGTGTGAGCATATTTTCAAGCTGCTGAAGAAAGACACCCCGACTGAGTGGACTAAGGAGTGTCAAACTGCTTTCGATGCTATCAAGAACTACTTGTCCAACCCACCGGTATTGGTTCCTCCGCGAGAAGGGAGTCCTTTGTTGCTGTACTTGTCTGTTTCTGAGAGTGACTTCGGATGTGTACTTGGTCAACACGACGAGATAGGAAAGAAGGAAAAGGCTATCTACTGTATAAGCAAGAGGTTTACTCAATACGAGTCTTGTTACACTTTGTTGGAAAGAACATGCTGTGCTCTAACGTTGCTTGCCCAGAAATTGAGACACTATTTTTCTTCGTATACTACATACTCATTTCCAGAATGGATCCATTGAGGTATAATTTCAAGAAAGCGATGCCGACCGGAAAGTTGGCCAAATGGAAAATGATGTTGAGTGAGTTTGATATCGTGTATGTGACTAAGAAGGCAATAAAGGCACAGGCTTTGGCTGATCATCTTGCAGAAAATCCCGTTGATGAAGAGTATGAACCACTCAAGATTTATTTTCACAATGAAGAAGTGTCATTTGTGAGCGAAGACATTTCTGAAGAATATCCAGGTTGGAGATTATTCTTTGACGGAGCGGCAAATCATCAATGTAAGGGTATTGGAGCAGTCATAGTGTCGGAATCTGTCTAGCACTATCCCATGGCAGCTAAGCTCCTATTTAATGGCATAAACAACATGGCCGAATACGAAGCTTGTATTCTTTGTTTGAAAATGGCCATCAACATGAATGCTTATGAGTTATTTGTCATTGGAGATTCAGACCTTTTGATTCATCAAGTTCAAGGTGAATGGGTTGTGAAGAACCCAAAGATTATACCTTACGTACAGTATGTGCAGAAGCTGTGCAAAAGGTTTCGTAAGATCGAGTTCAGACATACTCCCAGAATACATAATGAATTAGCTGATGCTCTAGACACCATCTCTTTCATGATTAACCATTCGGATACTAATTATATCGACCCGCTGGATATAGAGTTGAAAGAACATCCAGTACATTGTTTCCATGTTGAAGCCGAACCAGACCGTTTTCCTTGGTATTTTGACATAAAGAAGTACTTGGAGTATGGGACTTATCCCGAAGATGCTACATCTAATCAGAAGAAGTCGATACGCCGTATGGCTCTCAATTTCTTTCTAAGTGGGGAAGTCCTTTATAGGAGGACTCCATATTTGGGTCTTCTAAGATGTGTGGATGTTGTTGAAGCTGTGAGGCTTAATAAACAGATACATGATGGAGTTTGAGGTACACATATGAATGGGCTCACTTTGATAAGAAAGATTCTACTAGCCGGATATTTCTGGATGACTATGGAGAATGACTGTTGCAAATTCGAGCAAAAATGCCACAGAGGTCAAGTGCACAGTGATTTGATACGAGTGCCACCTCACGGGATTAAGACTATGAGCTCACCTTGGCATTTTGTAGCTTGGGGAATGGATGTCACCGGTCCTATAGAGCCAGCCACTTCTAATGGACACAGATTCATCTTGGATGCAATTGATTATTTCACCAAGTGGGTGGAAGCAGCTTCTTACAAGTCGGTAACCAAGAAAGTGGTGGCTGATTTTGTTCGCAAAAATTTGATATGTAGATTTGGAGTGCCAGAATCCATCATTACTGATGTTTGTGCAAATCTCAAAAGTCACTTGATGAGAGAGACATGTGAGCAGTTTAAGGTGACATATCGAAAGTCAACTGCTTATCGCCCCCAAATGAACGGAGTTGTAGAGGCCAACAACAAGAATATTAAAAAGATTTTGAGGAAAATGATTGATAAACATCGAGGTGTGCATGAAATGATGCCGTTCGCTTTACTGGGTTATCAAACAACGGTCAGAACATCGACTGGTGCTACTCTATACTTGCTAGTATATGGAACAGAGGCAGTCATACCTGCTAAAATTGAGATACCGCCATTGAGAATCATCCAAGAAGATGAATTAAGCAATGCTGAATGGGTTAGCAAGCGGATTGATCAACTAACTTTGATTGATGAGAAGAGAATGGTTGCCATAAGCCATGACCAATTGTATAGACATAGAATGACTCGTTCCATTCATAAGAGAGTAAGAGCCAGAAATTTTGAGGTTGGTCAGTTGGTTCTTAAGCGTATTTTTCCTCATCAAGACGAGTACAAAGGAATGTTCGTGCCAAATTGGCAGGGTCCTTACATGGTTTGTAAAGTATTATCTCGAGGTGCTTTGGTCCTGTCAGAGATGGATGGCACTGTATGGCCCAGACCTATCAACTCGGATGCTGTCAAGAGATACTACGTGTGAAGTTTCATTTTGCATTTCTGTTATATACCTGCAATCGTTCCGTTTGCTTGTATTTGTTTCGCTTATATTCTTATCCCTCTTGTAATGAACTACGTCTGACCTGAATTCTCAAGAATGAGATACGTAGGCGGCCTATGTCGGCCTTGGTCACCTCATTTATCCCCTTTAATTATCTCTTTATATCTAAGCTACGTTGGACCTGAATTCTCAAGAATGAGATACATAGGCGGCCTATGTCGGCCTCAGTCGGGTTTCTTTGTAAATGCTTTTATTTTATAAACCTTTAAGGGGAACTACGTTTGACCTTATTCCTGCCTTAACGGGATACGTAGGTGCCACAAGGGTTCTGTCATATCTCCCGCAAGATTTTTATTCCTCTTTACAATAGAAACTGAGACAGAATTTTTGAGAGGGACTCAAAAATTCTCCAGAAGAAGTTTCCTCCTCAGCAAGTCAAACCAATGATATTCCGAGATCTACAACTAGGAAATAATTTTTGAGAAGATCTCAAAAAATTCCGCGATCTGTTAAGTTACAATGAAAGATAAGCAAGACAGTTAACTGGGACAAAAAATTTGACGATGGCCTCAAAATTTCATTATGGGTTTTACCTATAAGTCTTGAGTGACTCCAAAAACTTACCGGCAAATGATCAGATAGACCTCTAAGTGTCAGACTCAAAGAAGTTTGTTAAGCCTGATATGACATGACTTGGCAGTGACCTTTTCAAGATACTGTTTCTTAAAATTTATTTCTTTTAAATTTTTCCTTTTATGTTTCATTCGTTTTGACATAAAGTATTTTGTCTCATCTATCAAAAGTCGGGAGAGCGGGAAATCAACCAGAGATATCAAGACAAGGAGTAAACTACTGAAGAAATTGACACAGATCAGTACGTTCTTAAAACTGACAATTTTTATGTGGACGCAGGTTTATAGCTTTGCTTTGAAATCAGCAAATTCTCCTGACGAATGAATACTGAGAACTCCAAAGAGGATAAAACTATCCAAAAATAAATTATTTTACTGAAAGCAGGAAGCATTTTATATCACCTATGTCAGAGACTTGGGAATGTGAATTGTTTATTTCAATCAATATCCAACAATATGAAATTTACAAAGAGCGTCTAGCAAGATTCAAAGGTGAATCAAACAAGAATCTCAAGGAATAGTATACGATTTCCGTAACGGACGCTATTTGCATTACATTATCAAACAAGATAGTTATTTTTAATCAAGACAATGGATTACCCAAGAGGGGATAGTTATTTTATTATTTTTATTATTATCGATCAAGGCGATATATTATCTGGAGGTCGTCTTGCCGTTATGATCAACAGAGACGATATAAATATTCATGCATTGCGAGATAAAAATCATGCATCGCGGGAAATCATGCATCACAGAAAATCATGCATTGCGGGAAATTATGCATTGCAAAAAAAATGCATCACGGAAAATCATGTATCGTGAGTCAATAATTATGCATCACGAGAAGATTTTATGCCTCGTCAATTTATACAGCACGAGAAGATTTCATACCTGGCAGAAATTTATACATCACGAGAAGAATCCATGCCTCGTTGAAAATCATGCATCGCGGAAAATCATGCATCGTGAGTCAATAATTATGTGCCACAAGAAGATTTCATGCCTCTTCAAATTTATACATCGCAAGAGGATTTCATACCTAGCTGAAATTTATGCATCGCGAGAAGACTTCATACCTCGCTGAAATTTATGCATCACGAGAAGAATCCATGCCTCGTTGAAATTTGTGCATCGTGAGAAGATTTCATGCCTCGTTGAAATTATGCATTGCGAGAAGATTTCATATCTCGCAGGAATTTACGTATCACGAGAAGATATTCATGCCCCGCATAAAGGCATGCATGGATAAAGAAAGATAATTCGTGTATCCCAAGGGGGATATTTATCCATTGGCCTCAACTGCATTCTTTTATTTTTGATAAAAGTAAACATCTAGAAGAGCATCGAAGACGAAATCAAAAGAAGTATAGACATCACATCATCTTTTATTTATTTATTTCATCATCAAGTAAAGAGAACATTGAAGATTATATTGCAAACGCCAGGAATACGATTTATTTGCTGTAAGTCAGACCGATCGAGTCGACGTCGAATACTAAGGAGAACAATGAAGTGTCGACATGGTAAAAGAGACATTGTCTCCCATCCTAATTTCATTTTTAAACTAACGAGTTTTTATCTCTGTCTCTGTCGAGAGCATCCAAAAGGATGAATTCTCCAAAAACCCCAGGTGCGGACGACATCAAAGGGGATGCAACACAACATGGAACTTTTCTTAGCAGCGAACTAGGACACAATCCAAAGAGGAATGTCAAACTCTTAGGATGCGAGCAGAGGAGCAACTTCCACCACAATCGAACCGCCCTTATCAAAGACATGTGGGTTCTTCTTTAGTTTTGTCAGTTTCAGTCTTGTATCCGGAAGCTTCGATTTACCAGAAGACACTTTCGAATCTGTGTGATGATACACCAAAAGTATTGGAAATGATGTCCGTGTAAGTTCGTACCGATGGATTTGAAGAGCTCCACATTCATGGCCAAGAGGTTACACGCCTCTTTTTCATACTCGTTTAATTTGTCACTTGTCCAAAACCGAAGGTTAATAAACATAATAGATTTCCTTTTAAACCGATCGAGTCGAACTACACACAACCTAATTCCTGAAGGTTTAAGGATATGTAGGCGGATTCAGTGTTGAAAACTCGGTTGGATTCCAACATTCGCTCTCGAATTTTATTCTCGAGCATTTCGATACCTTCATAATTTGGTATCGAGGTGGCTTTTGGATTCTTTCAAAATCATGCGTTAAATCAAGCTTATCAAACTACAAGTGGACTGAATTCTCATATAGCCTGAGATATTTAGGTAACCAGTTTCAAGGGTTCAGCCATAATTCCTAAACCCTTTTGCCAACTCCTTCCCTTAAAGATGAATGGGGTTGGTCAAAATTGGTTTGGTCAATTTGGTTTTCCTCGAATTGCTTGTATCAATCCATGTAAAATGAGGGACAATTGTTGACACCCAATTTCGACCATCCTCGGTAAAAATTAGTTCTCGAGCTTTTTAAATTTTCAAACAATTTAAAATAATTAGTTTTATAAATTTTGCGAAAAAAATAATAATGTATGAATTTTATGTTATTTTGAATACTTTTCTCATTTTTTTTATAATTTTTAGATAATATATATATATATATATTTTACATAATTATGTATATAATTAGTACATTTTACGATTATTTCTCAAAATATTTTAATTTCTAGAAAAAAATTCTATTGAACTAATTTAGTTTAAATTAAGATTATATTTGAATCACTATTTTACAATTAAAATAATTATATTACTAAAATAAAGAAGCTCATTGATTAATTAATACTAGTTTAATTTATTTAAGGTTTAGCCGAATTTATCATCTTAACTCAATTTGGCTATTTATTAAATAAACCCATCTTAAATTTCCAATTTAATTCAATTTTGGGCCATTCTTGCAAATCCCTTTAATTCCCACGCCCAATTATACTCCCTTCCTGCTACGTTTTTCAGCCCACTACATTATTATTCCTAGCCCATTTCAATTAATTTCCACTCTTCTTACTTTCTCAGCCCAACCCCAATTATCTTTCCCTGCCCATTTCCTTGTCACTTTGATCCGGCCCACATTTGCCTTCATCCCCTCCAAACAGCCTCACGCACAGAAATTCCCACGTTCTTCTTCATCCCCTCCAAACAGCCTCTTCATGAGATTCCCTGAAAATGACCCCCCCAACGACGCGCCTCACGTGAGCTGAGGCAGTTGCAAATTCGCAGGTAAGCAACAACTTCTTTCTGTCTTCTTCCTCTACAATTCGTACAACAGTACACACGCATCTTTGCAGCGAAGGACGCTGAAATTCTGTCCTTGTGCCCTCAAGATTGGAACACGTAGCTCCAAGGTCGATGAAGACCATCCTATCCCTTCACCTCGCCTCCCAATCCATTGGGAATTTAGGCATCAAAATCGGCATATTCCCTCAGCTTTTGGATAAGATTGGAGTTTGAAATTCAAAACGGGGATGGGCCTCAAATAGCATTTTCCAGCCTTTTCCTTTTGAAAACCCTATTGTTCTTCTATAAATAAACTGTTTCTTCATTGAAGAGGGGGATTCTTTTTTCTTCTCGGATTTTCTTTTTTTAGCCCCTTTTCCTTTACTACTTACTTAAGAGAAGTGACGAATCTAAGGAAGGTTAGAAATTGCCACTCATACACATTTACGTGTGAACGTTCAAGAAAGAAACTTCAAGGAGATTAAAAGTCCCGTTTCTGTTTCCCCTGTCTATTGATTCGCCTTTGGAACCGTTCGAAGTTTATTTTGGTGGTGGAAGCTTGCTATCTCGCTCGTCGTTTCCGTTCGCTACTTTAGAAAAGGTAAACTCAGTTTATGCATATGTTAATTTATCCTGGATGGAATTTTGTTTAATTCGTAGTTTTGAGTTCAGTTGGTTTGTTTCTGCTGTAAATTTTTCTAGTAATGTGATTTTCTTGTTGTTTAATGGCTCAATGGTTGTGTCATGTGTTTGTTATCATGTTAACTTAAGCTTTTGAGTAGCCAAGATAGCTGTTTTTCTTCTCTCTTTTCTGCTTTTTGCTTTTGTTTTCTTTTCTTCTTTCTAAAAGTTTTCTTGCGAATATGTAATGTTCTGTCCCCTTTAGAATCGTTTGGTTTCCTTGCTTTAGAATCTTCTCTCCGATGTTGGTTCTATGTGCATTCTAAGCATTAAGCATGGTTCTAGTATTAATGGAAGTCGCTCTAGTATTATATATTAACCGCTATGTGTGTTGGTTTGAGTTCGCGTCTATGAAGATTAGTTAGTTTGCTGTTAGTGTTGTTTGCTGTTTCGACATTCAGTTCTCTCGTCTGATTTTCATTAATAAACCCCCTTACTCTGTTAATCTTTTTATTCAAGTTTGTAAAAAAAGATCAGGAAGTTCTGTAATTTGTTTTAATAAGTCCTCAAAGCACTGTTATTGCTGCTTTTCTTTTTCTTAAGCTTAGTACTATGTATTTGTTTCTTTTTGGATATCTTTTTTCTCGTGAACTTCCTTTAACAGTGGATTTTGTTAGATTTTGCTCACTGCAGTTTGCCTTATTTTTTTTACTTATTGTTTTGCAAATTATCCCTTCTTCCCTCCCCTCTTGTTTTTTTGTTCTTTTTTTTACTCCAAGCTTGTTTTATATATTTAAATTTTAATAAGTATAAAAAATCCCTGCGAATTTTGGAGATTCTTTGATTGTTCTTTGCTTTAAGTATCATCTGGCTGCCTATTATCATTCGATTTATCATCTAATCTCTGTGGAAAACATCTCTCTTGCAATAGAACATCCATTAATTTCCTCTTCGCCATTCGTTCATAGCATCTATCTTTATGTTTCTTAACCCTTCTGTTGGACATTAATTGTGTGCATTCCATGAATATGATTGTATTTGGAAGTGTATGCATTTTCCTGCATGCTGCTGCAAATTTCCTCTTTGTTTTTATTTTTATTTTGGAGGTTTGGTTGGTGCCATCTTTGGCTTACTTGTTTTTCTTTCGAGCCATGCATTATTGTTTATTGGAATCCCTTTAGTATTTTTTTGGTTGTTTGTAAAGTTTGCTTTCGTTCCAGATGTGTCTCGTTTATTATATTATCTCATGTGCTAATCAATTTTAATTTTATTGCATGTGAATCGATTCGAGTCCACTTTGGACTCCATTTTCGCATTCCTCCGAGTTGCATAGATCCTTGAGTCAGCCCCTCCCCCCCATTTCAAAGTCTAGGAAGCTAAAGCTGATTTGCAGTTTGAAAACAGCAAATATGGAATGAATTTAGGCAATCAAGCCCAAGTTCAAATATTCTTCCTCTTTATTTATTATTTGTTTGAATTAACTAATATTTTGGTAGAATTTCAATAATATCCTAAAGGGCAGCCATTTTTCATTATTTTAAATTTTACTATTTTATTCACTTATTTTGTTTACTTTTGTCACTATTTAGTTTTTCTTATGTTAATTTCCTTTAATTTTTTTCCTTTGGAAATAATAAGGAACTAAAAAATGGAATAAATATATTAAAACAAATTCTTTACTAAGTTAAAATTTAAAGAATATATTTGAAAAGTCATTTTAGTCAAATCGCCGGTCAACCGCAAGTTAGCGGGCATCCCGAGAGCCTAACACCTTCTCGGGATGTACATTTGAACTTCGAACCTTTTCAATCGATTTTTATTTGTTTTAAAATATTTAGAATTTTTTTATTGATTTTATCAAAAATCAAGTGGCGACTCCGTAATTTGGAAAGTCGATTTTTCTTAAATAATAAGATTAATTGATTTTTCGAAACTTAGTAATTTTTTACTAGTCCAGGTTCGTTATCAAGTTCCAGTTCCAATTTCAATTTTCGTGTATATTGATGTGATTGTTCCGCAAGTCGACATGAAACTAACTAGCCAAATATTATTAAAACTTATAAAACAAAAAGTTCCTCCTCAAGGACTTGGGTGGTCACCCAGACATTTCGACCCTAAACAAACTCGGCACCTTACCAACATTTTTCATCAAATTCTAACTCCTAAAACTTCTTCAATTAGGCTAAGGTACGCTAGCGCCTTTTGCACTAACATACGGATGTCATGGACGTTCCTTGACGTTTTGACTTTAAAGCTTCCTAGATGACTTTTAGAAGTTATTATTGACCTTAAAACAATGTTACAACTCTTACACACACATGTGAGTCTCTAGATTAGGTCTTAGACTTTCGGAGTGTTATAGTTCCATACATAGTAGATGTGGTTTGTAGTAGCCCCTATTTCTTCGTTGTCTACATAAGCGTAGGTTTAGGACATTGAGTTTATTCTAGTCCAATCTTCAAGAAACATGGATTTCTATTCCCAAGTTGGTGACTCCTCAAGTTAGAGGACAAAATTCTTATATTCTAAATATAGTTTCATTTTCCTTATTGAAATACTATGTTGTAATTTCATACTATAAGATTAGGTATTGATGTAAGGTTTAAGTCCCAATTTTCATACTCTTACATCTTGATAGTATTGTGAGAAGAGTTAGTTTCTTTTTTCATATATGAAGTGAAGTTGAAATTCCACTAAAAAGTTTAATAATTTCCGCTATTATTCTATTTTATATGTGATTATTAACTTTAAGGTCTTGTATAATACCTATTCGAGGTTGAATAAGACGGTTACGACTAGGGGGTGCTATCGGGTTGTGAAAAACTTGGTATAGGAGCATAAGGTTGAATGGTACTACAATTGCGATCTCATGAACCATGTCAATGTAGAGTCTTGTTCATGAGTGTTAAGTGCTGCACAATTATGAATTAAAGTCTATGTGATGCTTAGTAATTTATTCTTCTTTTGGTATTCTTAAGTATTTTCTAAGAGTATAAACTCTATGTTTCCTTCAATTCTAATCTTTATCTTGTGGATATAGGACATGTCTACTAGACGGGTAGCAATGCTTCATGATAACATGGAACTTTCTTGTTTGATTGAGCATGCTCAACAAGTTGAGGAGAATCGATTTAGAAAGAGAAATATGGATGCCAAGAGGACAAGACCTTATTATTGAGGTGATTCTAAGGGTAAGGTTAAGTTTCAATATAAGCCAAGGTTTTAGAAGAGGTTTCCTAAAAAAGGTTTTTCCAATGCTCTAAGGGTCAACAAAGATTAGAGACCTAGCCCTGAACCATAAGGGGATCCTCTCAGGTCGTTGGCTAAATGCCTAGTCGGTATGCATATTTGCTTTTGTTGTTGAACGAGTGGTCACATGGTGAGAGATAGTCCCATGACAAAGGATCAAGGGAGGGAGAGTAACCAAGAATAAGCAAGTGGTCCTAATTTTGATGCTCTTAAGAAAAAACACTTCTATGGTTGCGAATCTCGAAATGATCAAGGGGGTTTTCCCGATGTTGTTACCGGTATATTGAAGTATTTTTCAATTAATATTTATGCATTGACATATACCTTTGTTACTTTGTATTTTGTAACTCTTTTGGTGACTATGAAATATAATGTACTCCCCAATTTTTTAGAATAACCCTTTTTGTTTTCTACCGTAGTGGGTGACTCCATTTCTACTAAAAGAGTCTATAGGACTTGTGTCATATTTTTGTCCAATAGAGTCACATTCGTTGATATGGTAGAACTATATATGTTGAACATTGTTGCCATATTGGGGACTCATTGGTTATATGATTTTTTTTGCTTCCATCAATTGTAAAACAAGGGTAGTCAAGTGTCAATATCCTAATGATTTCTTTTTGTGATTGGGAGGGGGAAAGTTCAAGCCCTACATGTAAAATTATATCATGTCTAAAAGCTTGCAAGATGATTTCTAAGAGATGTTTCTATCACATTTTGAGAGTTATGTACCTTGGGTCCGAGGCTCTTCCTTTAGAGTCGGTCCCCTTAGTGAAGGATTTTCAGGAAGCCTTCCCAAATAGGAAATAAGATCCAACATTGATTTATTTCTGAATACTTAACCCATATCAATCCGTCCTTTTCGAATGGCTCGTTATGAGTTGAATGAATTAAAGGCCCAACTCAAGAATTTGCTTGCCAAGGGTTTTATTCAACCAAGCATATCTCATGGGGTGCCTTGGTAATATTTGTGAAAAACAAAGATGGGTCTGTTAGGTTTTGCATTGACTACACACATTTAAATAATGTCACTATAAATAATAAGTATCCTCTCTCTAGAACTGATGATTTGTTTGACATAATCTAAGGAACAGGTTACTTTTCAAAAATTTACTTGAGGTCCAGGCATAATCAACTTAGAGTGACAGAAGTTGACATTCCTAAAATGAATTTCCAAACAAGGTATGGTAACTACAAGTTCCTATTCATGTCCTTTAGTATAACCAATGCCTCGACGACTTTAATCGACCTAATGAACTGAGTGATTAGGAACTTTCTTGATTTTTTTCTGATTGTATTTATTGACGATATTTGGGTATACTCCAAGAGTGAGGATGATCACATGGGTCACTTGAGGATAGTATTGCAAGTCCTCAATGATTAACAACTTTTTTCTAAGTTTAGCAAGTGTGAGTTTTGGTTTAGATCGGTGGAATTTATTGCTCACATTGTGTCTAGTGTGTGTATAGAGATTGATCCAAAGAAAATAGAGGCGGCTAGGAATTGGGCTTGAGCCCCACCTCCTACTAATATTCGAAGCTTATTGGGTTTAATCGGGTATTATAGGAGATTTATTGAGAGTTTATCCTCTATTGCTTCTCCATTGACAACCCTAACCCAAAAGAAGGTTAAGTTTGAACGGACGAAAGCTTGTGACTAAGTGTTCCCAGAGTTGAGGGATAAACTTACCTATACTCTGGTGTTGACCTTTTCAAAGGGTTTGTAGTGTATTGTGAAGCTTTCGATTAGGTTTGGTTTATGTCCTCATGCGTCATGGTAAGGTGATAGCTTAAGCCTCAAGGAAACTGATGGTACAAGAAAAATAGTATCCAACCCATGACCTTGAACAAGTGTCCATAGTGTTTCTTTGAAGATTTGGAGAAACTATCTTTATGAGGCACATGTAGATGTGTTTGCCAACCACAAGAGTCTCCAATATAAATGTAGCGACCCTCATAATGAATTAGGTTGAAATAGAGCTTCACTAGTCTTTCATGAGTTAATAATGTTTTAAAGTAGTGAATTTTAGTGTTTGAGGTGGGTTTGGTATGTTTGGAAGTCAAACGTCAAGGGATGACCAAGACGTTTGACGCTAGACGCCTATGTGCTTACATGTGTTCTTGTGTGCCTTTTCATGTTTTTGCGTCAAAAATGGTTGTGAGGACCCTAAAACGTAGATGACCATGAATAGGGGTTTAACGTCCGGGTACAACTCCACCTAGGACCCATAAAAAGCCCTAGAAGAGGACCACATCTGAGAAGGATGCTGCCAAGCAGTGTAAAATAATAACCCGTCAAAGGTTATCTGACCCAAATGATGGACCCCATCAAAGGGGCATCGTTTAGACGATGGTCCACCGGTTGGAGGGTCGTTGATTGGTCTGCAAAATCTGAAGAGATACGACCTAGATTGGGGTGTTTTAGTAAATTCACCCCAAGCATTGTATGAAGTATGGATGGTTATTTCATGATTGTTTTTGTATTTTAAGAGGGTTTAAAAACTAAGACCTAGGTTAGTCTTCACTTTTCAAACATCATAACCCCTCCCTCAAGACAGACTCTCTGAAACCCTTAAAGAAACTATAACTCATGCAAGGGATAGGAGTGAAGGTTTTAGCTGTTTTCTTCACCAAATCTGACGGGTCTCTTCATATAAAGGTAGGTAGTTCATCCTTGAACCTTTTTTTATTAAGGAGTCAAAAAGGGTTTCAAACTACAAACTATTCTATTTTTTATTCTAAGCATGGTTCTTTTTATGAAAATGTTTTAATGATTGAAATATGTTATTTTCAATGTTAGTTGATGACTTCAAGGTCAAAACCGCAAAGAATCCATTCCCATGCATATTATCAAATTTTTACTTATGGAATGGGTTTAGTGTATATGTTTATAAAATGTTAGACTTGTGTAACTTATGTTATATTGTGGTTTACCAACTTTCTCATTATGATTTATTATGACGTTTTGGAGAAATATTGAGAAAAGGTTGTAAAGGCTCGGAAGGAGGGCAAGTTGATCTATCTTGCTTATTTGTTTATTGAATCCATATTGAATGATATGACCCCCCTTTGGTGGCGGTGTTTGATTGAAGTATATGAATATGTATATATATTATGTGTATTGTGATTATGGCCTTGAAGGCATAGAATGTGAAGTAAGGTGATGATTTTGATGGATATGCATGTTGATGTTTTATGAAGTTGTTAATATGTGTGTTGGAGATATCATGTAATAATAAAGTTTATGAATAGGTGAATCGTGATTGTGTGTAAAGCATTATAGTTTGTGATTTATGATAAATCTAGTATGAGTATGGTTAGAAGTAAATGTTAAGAATATGGTGATTATGTGAAGAGTGTTCTCACACATACTATGAATGAAAGAATGAAGTTAATAAATGAAAATGGGGGATTGTAGAGAAAACACTCTTTGTGAGTAGAGATAAAGTGTCTAGACCATTCCCTATTATTCCTAAAGAACGATAGTAATGAAAAGGGGGATTGTGGGGTAGACATTCTTCATGAGTTGAGATGAAGTGTTTAGTAGCAACCTAGGTTTAACCGACATAGACCATATCTTTGTGAGGTTGGAGGTTGGATACTCTTCGTGAGTTAAGATGTGGTATTCAGAAGTAACCTCTAGGGATAAATACTCTTCATTAGTTGAGATACAGTACAAAATATTTTTCCCGTAACCTATAATCAATGAATGTTTAAGACTCCGTGGGGGGGGGGGGGTTATGCTATCGAGAAGATTTGAAGAATATGCAGGTATACTTCGTGAGTAGAGATGTTGTATCCAATGTACCTCTTGAGATGAGTTCTTCTCGTTAGTAGAGTATGGGTTACTTAGAAAAATCCTTCTTATCCCTTAACTATGCACCCTAATAGGTATAGCTATTTGATAATCCATGTAAAGGCTAAGATTATGGCCTTACCTAAGGCAAGTGCGGATCCCTCATCCGTTAGGGGTTACTACCGGGATTCCATATATAACTCTCATGGTCTATGTAAGTTAAACCTAGCCCACACAAATAAATGTTATGAACTAAGTCTCCTTAAGGGTGTACTACTTGAGGTTGGTGGTGGAATGCGGCGCTATCTATCCACTACACAAGTAGACATTTGGAGGGAGACTTGGTGTGTCCCTATATTAAAATGTATGAATGGATAATTATATGATGTTAATGAAGTAACGTGACTTTATGTCTGATGTTAAAGAAGCATGTTAATATTATGTCTTTTATGATTAAAGATATGTGTATGATGAATGTGATATGCCTAGTCTAAGGGAATTCTAAAGGAGCAGTAAGGTGGAAGTAGTAGTATGGGATGCTACTTCCACATTACACTAAAAGTGTAACTTGGGAGGATGGTCTTTATGTGAAGTTCCTAAATTCATGTGTATTCTTCTAGAAAATTAGTAATGAATGTTGACTTGTGAAATGAAATGAAGTATACTTATAATTGGTAGTCTTAATGATCACTTAGGTGTATTGAAGAGGCTGTATAGGCGATCTCTTCATTTTTTACCTAGGTGAGTCTTAGGATATCTTGGTATAGGAAGGATTCTTTATGATAAATGAGTTTACAGTAAAGTATGGCTTTACGTTGAAATTATGGAAGTTTTGCCTTATGTTCTAAATGGTGATTTATATGATCTTATGTGACTTGCTTCAAAAAGGTTTTACTAAAATAGCATGAAAGACTTATTTCAACTAAAATGTCTGCTTTTGCATATTTTTGCATAATTTTATAATTATTACAATGTGTTTACTTACCCTATACTATTCTATATTCTAGAAGTATAGGAGGAAAGCAAGTGAAGGTTCTTAGCAGCAAAACTTGGGAAGTTGAATCTATCAAGATTGGTCTGTCCTCATATATTCGTGGATGTAGACTGTGTTTCTTTCGTTTCTTATTTTAAGACTTGTATATGACTTAGTATGTTTTATTTCAATGTAAGGGGCCATGACAATTAAGATATTAAGATGTGTTTTTCAGTTTGCTTGGGATGATGAGACTTGTTCCTTAGTTATGAAAGAAGTTTCTTATTAATATTGTTCTGAAAGTTTTAATTTTAACTACTTTTCATACCTATGTAATGAATGATATATAAGAGGCTTGTACAAGACTCTGAAGGGTCAAGTATGCCTTGTAACTTCTAGGGGGTGCTCCCCGGTCGTTACAAACTTTTTATCAGAGCATAAGGTTTTGAGAAATAGTTTAGGGTCTTGTATCACTCCGAAAGTTCATGAAATAGTCTAGATCCCCACATGATGAACCAAGACTAAAAACAATGTTTCTAAGACTAAATTAATGTATTGAAACTATGCAGGAAGTAGTAGAGCCAAAATGTTAAAGAAAGACCTTGTCGTCCAGAATATAGTGAAATTGAACTAGTAGACGTCCCTATATTTGATTAAGGTTTGGGAGTGATATATGAAGTCTAAAAATTGTAAAAAGACTTAAAATAGGTGAAATAATGTTCATAGGGTAAAAATATGCAGTCAGAACTCCCCAAGAACCACCCGAAGGGTACTTGACGAGAACCCAATCATTGACAAGCAGGCTGCCAAAGCAACCGCAATCAGCCAAGATGTGGAGTCCCTTGGGTGTCGCGCAGATAGCACTTGATGGGAAAATTTTTTCAGGCGAAGCGTATATTTCAGGATCTTCACTTCCTCAACCTGGATTTTAGAAACAAATAATTGGAATTGCCCCCGACGCGCAACCACTTCCCAGATTCGTTCGCGTCATTTTTTAGTCAATTTGACTTCACAAAAAGACTTAATTAAGTGAGGGGTACATTGGATAATTTAGGGGATGCCTACATATTTATTTAGTATCAGTTTTAAGTCATTTTTACCCATTCAAATCAATTCCTCCACGCACTCTCACTTCTCTCGAAAAATTCTCTCTACTCAACTTCCATTGAAGAACAATTTGGAGCTTGAAGAAGAAGCCAATTCCTCAAGTTTTTCACTTCAATTTCATGGGAAATCATCAATTAAGGTAATGGGGATATTGATTCATGGATTACTTTATCCATGAAGCACTTCAAAACTTCTAATTTCAAATTCAATTTTAAGACCAAAAACTAGGGCTTTTAATCTAGCCATGGGTTCAGTAAAAAATCGTTTTCTTTATGTTATATGACTTGAATTATGAATATATTGGAATTAATTGATGATTATATTGTGAAAATCTTCAAAGAACCTATGTTCACCCTATGACCTAATTTCTTGAATGTTGATGGGTGAATTGAGTAACTTTGAACATGATGCATTGTATTTGATGATAATAGATTCTTGTTTTCATGCCTATTGTGAGGTATGGGGGGGGGGGGTGATCATGATACATGATTACTAATCTTGAAGAGGGAAAATTCTAGGGTTTGTATATATGATGAAGATTATTGTGTATACACTTTGAATTTTCTTGTAAGGTACATGACTTAAGAAAGGATGCATGAAAGGTAATCGGAATGTTTTCATTCTCTTGAACCTTACCTATTTTGTGGAATAAATAATGTATAATCCATTTTATATTTTGCGTTGATTGAAATAATAGTCCTCATGAAAACACTATAATTGATATTGTGAAAGTGTTACTCACATATGTATGTTGATTCTAGGATGAAAGTGTATTCTCACCTAATGAATCTAAGAACTTTATATTTAACTGTGTTGAACAACGATGGATTGGTCTTCACACATGTAGATACAATTATAATATGGTAGTAATGTTGGGATAGCATACAAAGCACCGAGAAGATATGATAAATGAGGAAAAGACCCTTCTGTTAATGCAATAGGTTGAGTCATCCTAGTGATACTAATGAAGATTTTCACACTGAGCAACATTGTAGCACAGGCAACTCTGCAAAACTTCAATAATTAAATCTCACTTTCATTTTTTCACTTATGGGGGAACTACCTTCTCAGACATTAAATATGTTTATACATATTTTTTCATACACATTGAAACCATCATCCATGAAAAATGGAATTTTCTCAAAATTTGGACTTCTCTACAGTGAACTCAGAACTTCATTGTGTAACTTTCTTAAAAATTCTGTAATGCACCTTATCAAGCAACTTTAAAAAGATGACACTATGAGAGACAAGACCATAATAACTTACTCCGAAGAGACTTGGTAAGTTACACGAAGTGCAATGTGAGAGTAGCATCCCATACTACCACTTCCACTAAGTGTCCCTTGAGGATTCTCTTGGACTAAGTACACTACATGCAATCCTACCGAGGATTTATCATGTGAAAAATTAGATTTAACTTGCTTCTTTAATATTAGACCTTAAGTCATCTGACTTCATATACAACACATCATAATTCATACTATTATGCAACCCTTAATCATTACCAAACTACTAAGAAGTTAGGTCTCAAGTTGGATTAAGGGTATAAACTACCTTTCTACTCAAATCATTCTCCTCCACTTAGGGAGAAGCCATCTTCAAGGTCTCATACATCGAAGTACCACTACACTTCTCACAAGATAGGAACTCATACAACTCTTAACTCATAATAATCAAGACTAAATATCACCTTACAAGTTAATCATACCACTTTCATCTGAGGATTCAAGCCTAGAAAAACTTTCTTAAACACCACCTCATTCAACTATTAGGTACCACTTAACTGAATCTCATGGAACAAAACTCACAAAACTCCTCCTTTCCATTTCAAGCAATTAAGGTAGATACATTTGAAAAAATGAAAAGTCTTACTATATAAACTCCACCATTTTTCCTAGCGTAACTCCACAACTTCCTCACTAGGTGATCATACCACATTTACCCCTTAGAGTAAACCTATACAAGAATCTCAACCAAATCACTAGAACAACTAGGAAACATTAATCACACAAGCGGGTTGCCTCTACTCCTACAAAATTTCCACATCCTCTTAACATTCCTCAAATTTACACCTTAAAGCATTTCTACCATCATTGAACATAATAACAAGATAACTCATTTGCTCTCAAAGACACTTTATTCAATCATTGTAATTCTAACCATGCTTAGAACTACATCACCGTACAATTTCTCATCACAATACTTCCAACCTCATAAGTCACACATAGCCATAAATGACTTCACATCATAATTTCAAAACTAACCTTCACATTTACCCTTCTAGCCACAAAACAATCTTAAGTATCAAAACTCACATTTCTATCCCTCAACACAAAAACATCTCCCTTTCCAGGTAATCACACCTAGAAAAACCACCGGAGAAAGGAGAAGAAGAGAGAGATCTTATGAAGTAAAGTTCTATATCACAATACAAAAGTAATGAAGAAAGTGAAACTCTATCGTCCTATAGCTTCTTGTCCATGGATATGACGCGACTCACACCAATGACCAAGACTCTACTAGATGTGTCTTGTGAGAATTTAGACCCTAAACTATTTCTCAAAACCTTATGTTCTGATACCAAGACTGTCACAACTCGCAAGTAACCCTAGAAGTTAGGGAGAATCCTTGGATCGAGACAAGGCATACTTGACCCTTTTTAGGTCTCGTACAATCTCTTTAACTATCATTCATTGCATAACACATGAAAAGTAGTGTGAAATTAAAACTTTTCACGAATAATTTAATAAAGAAACATTTTTTTCATAAAATACTAAGGAAGTCTCATCGTCACAAGCAAATCGTAATAATACGATATAATATCATAGGGACACGGCTCTTTACATTGAAATAAAAAACATAATAAGTCTTCAAATAAGAAACTAAGAGAATATTACTATCCCATCGGATATACGAGGACATACTTTGTCTCGAGGAAGTAGGTTCCCAAGTTTCTCCTTTAAATCTTCAAAAAACTCCAACATATACTAATTAAGTATAGAAAAGTATGGGGTTAGGTCAAATAATCTGCTAAGTATGGCATATGCAAAAACATGAAAAAAGGACATTTTAGTATTAATACATTTTCATGCCAATTAAGTAAAACATTCAACAATATAGAAGTAAAACAACATAAGAATCATCATTTGAAACATAGAGAAGAATTTCAATAATTTTAATAAAAAGTTACACTTTACAGTCAACTTATCAAAATTTACTGTTAACTCTTGAAACATTACAGTGAACTATCCCCATTCAAAAATAGTGAACTTCCAAGGCCAAGCAAAGATGAAGTGAACTCATTTCGGTAGGAGTTTCCCTAACTAAGGTTCTCCTAAGACTCACCAAGTTAAGACATGAATGAAATGCACATACACCTCCTTCAATACACACCAAAGTGATCATCAAGACTCCCCTTCTAGGCTTACTCACCTCCGGAGAACAAGCCCCCACTCAATAACATGACATTAGAACAACACTCAAGCAACACACCAAGCCTTCCTTTTCGGAATGACTACTTAGTGAAATGAGTATATGGCATACCATTCAACCACCTACCCTAAGTAGTACACTCTTTTAAAGGCTTAGCACCAAGACTCTCCTTTCAGAAGGTCTACTTAGTGCAATGGATAGATTGCGTCTCATATCACTACCTACCCTAAGTAGTATGTTCTTTAAGAAAACTAAGTTCATTCAATTCATATAAGACCCACCAAGACACCTTTTTCGGAGTTCCTACCTAGTGAAATGGATAAATAGCGTCCCATTCCACTACCTACCTTGGGTAGTACACTCTTTTAGAAGACTTGTAACTTTCATTACTTTTGTTGGGGTTAGCTTCACCAACATATATCATGAGCTCGATACATGGAATCCCGACATTAACCCTTATCGGATGCGGGATACTCACTTGCCTAGAGTAAGGTCATTCTCTTAGCATTACATGATTTTCCCTATCTATAGCTATGCGGCCGCATAATTAGGGGATAAGGAGATTGCTACTAAGTAACTCATTCTCTACTAATGAGGAGTACTCATGTCAATAGGTACATCAGAATACACCATCTCAACTCACAAAGTGCAACCACCGTTCTTTATATCCTCTCAGTTCTAGGCATAACTCTCCACGGATTCTAAACATTATATACTATAGGTTAAGGATAACTAGTGAACATCACATCTCAACTCACGAAAGGAATTCATCCTCCGACCTATCTTAGAAAGCTCTTAGAATGTAGTGAGGTTGATAGTAAACACTTCATCTCAACTAACAAAGAGTGTTCACCCCAAAACTCCCCTTTTGACTTAACTTAGCTTCATTCATTCATTCAAGTGTGAGCGTGTGTATACGTGTGAACACACCTTGCACTTCATTCATTCATTCAAGTATGAGCGTGTGTATACGTGTGAATACATCTTGCACATAAGCATAATTTCATTTACATTCATATCTATACATGCTTAGACCTTCATTCATCACATTACACAATTTAACTTGCTCAACATATAAACTTACTTCATTTCTGCATAATCTAGACAAAAACATACAATTCAAGATTCATAATGGATATCAAAATGAATCTCATCATTATCACTTAACTTCACACATTAGGACTTCAAATACATACTCACAATAGATACCAAACATAACCAAATACAAGTAAACTTTCAAGAACATTTCCTAATAAGAGATATATCGTAAAATCAACTCACCATTTAACCTATCTACACCATGAGGTCTAAGGTGAGCAACCTTCCTACAATAGGAAGGGACACCCATCATATTGAAGTTCATTCGGTGCTAAGCTAAGTTCCCTTTATTGAAAAGCCATTATTACATTACTTTTATAAATTATGCTTTAGGAGATTGACCCCCTATATGGTTAGATCATCGGTCATACATGATAGTTCATCAACCTAAATCAATTGAGAAACCCTTTCACATGGACATAACATATATCATTAGCACTATCTAGTTTAGGATACACTTGAGCACACCTTTCAAGTCTCCTCTATTGACTAGATCATAATTGATGTGTGTGTATACTTATACATGAGCCAACCTTTCACATAATACATTTAGGTCACACATGTTCATACATTCATATTGAGACACATAGAAACCAAAACTAGAAACTATCCTTTCAAGGAACAGATGTGCAATGCATAGGCAATGTCCCATACCTTTTCCCATACTAGTACACCTATTAAGTCATCCTAGTTAAGGAAACACATATCATACTTTCATAGACATCATATTAACATGTATAGTAGCAGACAGTAGTGAATAGGAGAACTAGTTTTCATTTAGACACCATGACCTATACTACTTGTAAGTATGCATAATGTGTTAGTGTGTGTGTACATTGATCAACATTATCACATAATGGATATCCATAATATCTTGAGGCAGCCACCCTCTTAATATCATAATTTACAACAAATCATAGACCACACAACACGATTTAGCATAGGAGGCAAGACAATCATCACATTACATTCAATACTCCAAATCTTAGCTATGCAGACATTCACATACAGATACATGGGTAGGGATCATTCATCCTTAATACTTCATTAAATGCAGCAACTACACATGATCTTTCATAGCCATTTACATGGTCATAACAATTGTAACATAACCTAGATTCACAACTAATGTGGAAGACTAGGCACAAGGTACACATGAGGTGATCATTATAATCAGTCATTCATATATTCATCAATTTTCCTTCAAGGCTATGGTCAACACATATAATGACAATAAAGTAAAAGCCTCCACCATAAGTGGACCATACCACACAATGCCATACAAAGCATTATCAATATTACTATAAAGAAGTACAGGGATGAACCATTCTTACCAATTCATCAATCTTTGATCATCATTGATTAAAACACCTTTCTCATCATTTATACATTATATAAAATTATCTATATGTACTGAAATCATATAAGAGAACATGTACAAGTCATTACAAGATCACGATACAACTAGTTCACTATATCACATGTATGTTAGGAAGTAGAGAGTTATAGATCATAAAGTAACTTCCCTAGGTTTGCTCATTAATCATCATGTATCAATTATATACATTAAAGGCAGTGGCTAAAGATATAGGAATCGAGTCTTAATCATGCTTTATTCATCTTAGGATATAGATCACAACATATACATTACCCTATGAATGTCTATACGCTAGAAAGACTTAAATCAATCTTTACCAAATCTATTGTTATCTATTAATATTAAATCAATTGTACTTGATGATAATCATGTTAAACATATAGGCAGTATCTAAGGCAATTTACTATAATCGAATCACATAACAAGCATCCTAACGTCAAGATCATAAGTTACTACTTGATGGCTTAGAAGCACTTAGATCGATTTATACCAATCCTTTATTATTTTGATCAGACCATATTTATACTCACAATTAAACAAACTTATTAACCAAGGGAAGTATCTAGAAGAACCACAACATAATCGAGTTCCATTATTATTCATTAGAAAAGTCCGTGTTACAGTCTAGATTTCTAAAATATGTATGTTTAATTCTTTAAAAAATGATCCACATGGATCCTTCATCATAAAATCATCATCGATTCACGTAAATAACAATAGATATAGACAATTCAACGTAAGAGAACAATAATTCAACTATTAACAAGACATGATAACAATGCCCATGCAAGGGGTAAATCAATTTTGGAAGGGACATGATTTCATAACGCAATTGGATTAAAATAACTTTAAAACCAATACATTAACACCAATTCATCATGATTTAGTAATTAAAACATTTTTAGTAAGAACCCATGGCTAGATTGAGGAAGAAGTAGTTATATCATGAAATCTCATTGAAAAACATTGAGATTAACTCTGCAAGTGAAAGGTTACATAGAGATGAAGGATCACCATACCTTTATATTCATGAAACCCTTGAAAACTTGATAAATAAACAATAGGAATCCATGCTCCAAGATTTACTTGAGTTTCAAAAGGGAAAGTCTATTTTGAGTAGAAGGGATTAGAAATGGTTTGTTCACGTGTTTGATCCTTATATACACCAAAAAATCACTAAATAAACTTATTATGGTCAGGTTAGGACGTGGGGTTAATTTCCCACTAACCCCTTTAATGAGCAGTGCGCAGGCAGCAATGCATCGGCCTGCATTGACGAACCCAATGACGAAAAATAGATCTATTGACAGGCCGTTCAATGCCCTCCATTTATTGTGTTTGAGTCTTTCATGTTGACAAGCCTTCCCCAATCTAAGTTCCCATCGATGGGGCATCATTCAACAAACGGGGCATCATTTTGGATCGTCAATTGACACTGCCATGGCAGTGTCTCGACAACCTCTGTGTCCTTCTTCTGGGCCCTTTTACGGGGCCCTTCATAAGTCGTAACACGACGTTTACAATGTAAATATGCACATTGAAAATTCAAGGACCTTCCATGCAAGTTTTATACAAAATTAACACATAAAACACGTCCAAACATGCTAGGCCCCATCAAGACATTCTTGAACGTCTCAAGGGCTATCTTTTGAACGTCTTAGACGTTCTTGGATGTTTTACCTCCAAACTTCACGAAACTCCATATAATTTCTAAAAATATCATTATAACTCATTTTAAACTTTCATAAGATTGGGACTAAAATATATAAACATTTATAGACACATGAGAAACATAGGTGCCTAGTCGTCGAACATCTTAGTCGTCCCTTGACGTTTGACTTCAAAATCACCTCAAACTTCACACAATGACTCTAAAACATATTATGAGTTATTTTTAGGACCTTATAACATTAAGAATAAAATTTGAGGCTCTAGACATCCAAACTCAATTTGAGGGTCCTAAAATATCCCCCACTTGGGAGCATTCATCCTCGAATGACACTTAGAATACTTTAACCACAATAAGAACTTCAATGCATCATAGAGCATTTCATCAGATTTCATAAAGTAATCACATAGAATTCAATTCACCAAAAACGCATCTTCAAGTCATTTTAGCACTCAATGCACACAAGCAAGAAAAACTTTTAGTCCCTCACTCTTTAATGCATCAAACACAAAGGCTCTTATCATGTTCATAGGATGAAAATCCCTCTCCTAATAAGCCCTTGTTCATTACACCTCAATTTATAAAGAGCTCATCTGACAACCATATTTAGGTCACACTTAGGCTGAATTCAACAACACTCAAGAAATAATTAGGCACTTATACTTATATGCACATAGACTTGAGTTGATTTAATCAAAAAATATCTTTATTAGTTAGACCTAGTGACATGAAGGTCATACTCAACCATATCATTCTTAGTGGTGTCGATGGAGAAATTCTCTTCTCCTCACACAATTACATGTATCATGAGTTTACACCCGGGCAAAATATAAGGTATTTCTTTTTAAAATGAGAAATTCTCAACTTTTAAATCAAGGCATGCTCATGTTTTCTTCCTAGTGAAGTCTAAATGGTAGGTCACACAAAGCTCATCACAATAACTAGGAAGTCATTTCACAAAATGTCAATTTCTAATATAGCTATTTTATTTCAGAAAATGTATTATTATTAAATTTTTTTTTTTACTTTTTTTGGAGTAGTCACTTAATTTTTAAAACGAAAATAAAGAAACACTTAGCTTTCAAAAATTGCAACAGAAAATCGATTTGAAAACTTTACGGGGTTTGGGGATTCACATTTATATTTTAGAAATGTTTTTACGGCACTTAAAATATTCACTAACTCATGCTTATCCGGTAACTAGCTTATAAGGCTAAGATGATATAACTTAAGGTTGAGATAAAAAATTTCTCAGAGTTGTTTTGAAAATGAAGTATTAATTTTATCATTTAACTAGTTTTTGCAAAATTTATCTTTTAGTTTACTAATTTGATTGATTTAAATGATTAAAACGAGGCGGCGTCTTGCGTGGATTCAATTTTTTTAACCGTAAGACTAACGAAAAAACAAAACACATAAGAGATAAAATAAAACAGAGCAAGAGAGAGAAAACCGGGTCCAAATCAAGTTTCTAACTACCTGGACCGGTGTTTGGAACTATTTTTGTTTTGGGTTTTTTGACCCGTTTCCACCTGTCCTAAGTTATAACGATCTAACAATAGTAAAATGGCAAGGTCATAGGACCAAATATAATAAAATATAACACTCTGAAAAGAAAAAAAGTTGGACTCTTTGGTCCAATTTCTTCAACTTTTGATCCCGTCCGTCGATTTTAAATGGCTTGACTCGATGAGGAGAACTTTAAGCCTTTATGGCTCTCTCAGAATATAGGGATGAGTTCTTAGCAAACTCGGACCGATTTACTTTTTAAAAAAATAAAGAAAATGTGAGTATTGATTCGTTGATTTCATAAAAAGAAAATAGATAAAACTAAATCAACATGTTACAATTTCAAGCTTCGTACATTTATAGAGGAGAACATTTTGATTCGAGCGAAACAAAATCCAAGTTAACAAAATCAACCACCCAGCTGAACATTGATGTAAGAACATAAAGTTCCAAATTTTGAACCTAAAATTCCAAAAAAGAGTCGACTAAAGTGAGGAAAACAAAGATTAAAAAGGAAGTGTAGGTCATGATGCATAACAACCTTTTTTTCCTTTTTATTTGTTTTTTTTCTTTGTATATGAATAAGTTGAGGCAACTTAAGTGACAATTAAAAGATGTCATAACTTTCAATAACTAAGTCGACAATGCTATAATCAATCCAAGACACCATATAGGGTACACATGCAAAAATACAAAACATAAGGAAATCAAGTGCTGATGTCGAAGGTAAAAATTTTACCAAAAAAATGCACGATAGGATAGAATGAGGTGACGTAAACAGAACAGTAAACACGACAAGAGAAAAAAGTGAAGTTCACAAACGCCTAAATCAAACTGAAATATAACACTCTCAATAAAAAATAGAAAAAACATGAAGGCAAAACTTGATCTAAAAAAAATCAGGTGAGGCAGCAAACAAGACAACAAACCCAAGAAATAAATACATAAAAAGCTGTTAGAGCAAACATGTGGACTTGTGTACATCTGAACTAAAATTGAGCCTTTAAAATAGGTCGAAGTTTCGAAAATTGGGAAAGAAAAAGATTTAAATTGTCTTAAAATTGCTAGCAAAGGGGTTGGATGTTTTTTAAGCTGGGGTTATTTGATATATTAAAAATAAGCTCAATTTTGGTCCCTTTTGAATGGATTTAAAAAGGTTGGATTAAGATATTAGACAAGGCCAAATTGATTACAAATATTAATAAAATCATTAATCAAATTGAAGCTCAAATTTGTGTGTTTGGCTTAAATATAAATAAGGCGAACTAAAATAATCGATGTACAAGCTTCTCGATGTTTAACAAGATAAAATAATTAACTTTATTATTAAATGATGGTTCAAACATATAACCATAATTTACCAAACTTAATTACCCAAACTACTCACTAGAAATAAGAATCTTTCAAGATGCTTTTTTGAAACATTTATAAAATAATTAATTATCTACAAAAATATACAAAACGTCTATATATTGCTTAAAAATAAAAAAGTGACCAAAATTATTTAAAATAATTAACAAGCTTTGTAATTTCTCAAAATTCTGGAAATTAATTATTATCAGGGATGGCCAAAATTGGTTGTCAACAACTGTCCCTCATTTTGCTTGGATTGATGCAAGAAATTCGAGGAAAATGAAATTGACCAAATCAATTTTGGCCGACCCCATATTCATCTTTAGGTAAAGGGATTTTGTATGGACTTTCGGAATTATAGTCGAACCCTGGAAGCGAGTTTCCTACATATCTCAAGCTATGTGAGAATTAAGTCCACTTGTAGTTCGATATGCTTGATTTAACACACGATTTTAGCAGAATTTAAAAGTCATACCGATACAGAATTGTTAAAGGACAGGAATGCTCGAGGATAATATTTAAGAGTGAATGTTGGAATAAAACCGAGTTTTCAACATTGAGGCCGCCTAAATATTTTTTAAACCTTAGGAATTAGGTGGTTTGTAGTTCGACTCAGTCCGTTAAAAAGGAAATATATTATGCTACATAACCTTTGGTTCTGTACAAGTGATAACTAACTCGAGTATGAAAAGGAGGCTTGTAACCTCTTAGACAAAAATGTGGCGCGCTTCACACCCATAATAAAAAACCTACACAGATATAATTTCGAAATCTCTTGGTGCATTTCCACTTGGATAGGAAACTTACTTCTGACGGCTACAAAAATTTCTAAATGTGATACCGAAATTAAGAAATATAAAGAAAAACCATATACCTTCTTATAGGGGTGTGGTTTGATTGTTGTGGAAGTCATTGCTCTGCTCGCGTCCTAGGAGTTTGACACTCCTCTTTGGACTATGTTCGATTTGCTGCTAACAAAAGTTCTACGTTGTGCGCTATTCTTTTTGACGTCATCTGCATATGTGGTTTTTTTTGGAGAATTTATCCTTTTGAATGCTCTTGATAATACTGAGACAAAACTCATCAGCATAAAAATGCGATTCAAATGTGAGATAGTGTCTTTTACGGTGTTGTAACTTAATTGCTCTCTTTCAGAATTTGACGTCAACTCGATTAGTTTGACATAAAACAAATCAATCTTATATATTATGTTTGCAATATAATCTTTGATGTATCATTTATTTAATGTCAGAGTAAATAAAATTTGATGCAGCGTTGACATTTCTCTTGTTTCATCTTCGATGATTCTTTCGGTGTTTACTCTTGCCCAATGAGAGATGCAGTTGATGTAGACGGGATACATAAATTATTCACCCTTCTTTTGCGATGCATGAGTTTCTTCTCATGCAATGTATGACTTTTCCGCGATGCATGAATTTTCTCTTGCAATGCATGACTTCTTCTCCACAATGCAAGATTTTCCACGATGCATGAATATATACTCGCGATGCGTGTATTTATGCAATGCATGAGCATCAACTTGCGATTCATGATCTTTCATGATGTATGAATATTAACTCACAATGCATGAGTTTCTGTAATGTGTGATTTTATGCGAGGCATGAATTTCTTCTCATGATGCATGATTTTCTGCGAGGCATGAATATCTTCTCATAAAGCAAGATTTTCCGCGATGCATGAATATTAACTCGCGATGCATGATTTTCTGTGAGGCATGAATATCTTCTCTCTGCATGATTCTTCGCGGGGTATGAATGTATTCTCGCGATGCATGAGTACTAACTCGGGATGCATGATTTTTTGCGATGCATGAATATTTTCTCGCGAGGTATGAATATATTCTCGCGATGCATGATTTCCCCACAATACATGACATTCTTTGGTACCAAATAAAGATAGTGCTTCAATAGAGAAACATTGTGATCTATTGGGTTCCTTCAAGATAATGATATCGTCGCAATTAACAATACAATGAAATGACCCTCTAGGTTGTGTATTATCTAAAAGGATGATATAGGTAAAGTAAAACTTTGGGTATTTATATTATTGTATCTAATAATATGATGCAAATGATGTCCTTGATGAAAAGATGTAAAATGTCTTTCTCGTTATTTTCATTTGATTTATTCTTGAAATTGTTAGTTATAAAAGGAACTGATCTGTGTTATTTTCTTCAATTTTTTTCTCCCTATCCTACTATCTCCGGTTGACTTTTTGATCTCCCGACTCTTGATAGATAAGATAATACATTTGATGCCAAAAAAAATGAAACATAAGAGGGAAAATTTTAAGAAAAATAAATTTTCAAAAAATAGTATAAAAAGGGTTACTGCCAAGTATCGTGTAACTTCACTGTTAGAAAACTTCATTGAGTCTGATGCTTGGAGGTCCATTAAATTGTTCGCTAGGGAGTATTCAGACTCAACTCTAGACTGTCGACAAAACCCATGTTGAAATTTTGAGGCAATCCTTATAAGTTTTTTCTCACTGACATGCCTCGTCTTATCTTGAACTGTTGATGAGTAAATCACAGAATTTTTGAGATCCTCAAAAATTCAGTCCATTTGCAAACTTCAAAGAAACTTCAGTCTCGCCTTATTAAGAAAAAATCTTCTTTTCGAGAATTTTTGAGTCCCTCTCAAAATTTTTGTCCCAGTTTCTATTGTAAAGAGAAATAGAAATCTTATTAGAAACATGACCGAGCTCTTGTGGCGCATATCTATCCCGTTGAGGAAAGAATCAGGTCAATGTAGTTCCCCATTTCAAAGAGTAACAAAAATAAGAAATTTTACAATGAAACCAAACGAGGCTCACATAGGACCCCTATGTATCTCATTTGTGAGAACATAGGTTGAACGTTGTTCAAATTCTGAGAAATATTAAAAGGGATAAATGAGGTGACCGAGGCCTACATAGGCCGTCTACGTATCTCATTTTTGAGAATTCAGGTCAGACGTAGTTCAATACAAAGGGGATAAAATTTTAAACAAAGCAAATACAAGCAAATAGAAGGATTACAAGTAAATGACTAAAATGCAAACTAAGGCTTCACACATACTATCTCTTGACCGCATCTGAGTTGATCGGCTTCGTCAATACGGTGTTGTCCATCTCTAATAGGACCAAAGTAACTCCTTATAATATTTTGCGAACTATGTTGGGTCCTTGCCAATTTGGTGATAATTCTCGTTTGTACTCATCTTGATGAGGAAAAATTCGCTTAGTACTAACTGACAAATTTTAAAATTTCTGGCTCGAACTCTCTTGTGGAAAGAGAGAGTCATTCTTTTTTGATATAGTTTACCATAAAAAATGTCAACCATTCTTTTCTCGTCAATTAATGTCAATTGGTCAATCCGCTTGCTGACCGACTCAAAATTATTCAACTCAACTTCCTTGATGATTCTCAATGACGGTATGTTAATTTCAGCAGGTATGATTTTTTCTGTCGCGTATACCAACAAATATGGAGTAGCTACAACCAACATTCTGACGGTCATTTGGCATCCCAACAAAGAATACGGTAACATCTCGTGCCAACCTCGGCGAGTGTCAATCATTTTCCTTAGAATCTTCTTGATGTTCTTATTAGTGGCCTATATAGTTCCATTCATTTGAGGGCGATAAGTGGTTGATTTTGACGAGTAATCTTAAGATGTTCACATATATCCTTCATCAAGTAACTGTTGAGATTTGCACCATTACCAATAATGATGGTTTCCGGTACTCTAAAGATGCATATCAGATTGTTATGAACAAAATTGACTACAACTTTCTTGGTTACCGACTAGTATGAAGATGCTTCCACCAAGTGGGTGAAGTAGTCAACGGGAACCAAAAGATATATGTGTCCATTAGAGGCGGCTGGCTCTTTTGGACTGATGACATCCATGCCCCAAGCTACAAATGGCCAAGGTGAACTCATGGAATTGAGTTCGTGAGGTGCCACTCGGATCAAATCACTATGCACTTGACATTTATGATATATTTTCACAAACATGCAACAATCATGCTCCGTAGTAATCGAAAAATAATTGGCTCGAAGGATTTTCCTCACCAGATTGAGTCCACTCATGTGCGTACCGCAAACTCCAATGTGTATTTGTTTAATAAGCTTCGCAACTTTGACATCATGAATACATCCAAGAAGACCTAAACCTAGAGTCCTTCTATAAAGGATTTCTCCACTTAGAAAAATGTTGAGAGTCATACGACGTATCGGCTTATTCTGGTTGGATGTTGCATCTTGAGGAAAATTTCCAGTCTCAAAGTAGTTATTTATATCAAAATACCATGGCAAACCTTCTGGTTCCGCTTCGACATGTGAACAATAGGATTGATGTTCTTTCAACTCTATATCCAGAGAGTCAATATGATCAGTATCCAGATGTTTAATTATTGAAGTTATGGTGGCAAGAGCAAATAGCCAACTCATTCTGCGTTTTAGGAGTGTGTCTTAACTCAATCTTGTAGAATCTCTTGCACAACTTCTGTATATATTACACATAAAGTGTGATCTTTGGGTTTTTCACGGCCCATTCTACTTGAACCTGTTGAATCAACAAATCTTAATCTCCAATAACAAGAAGTTCATGAACATTCTTATGGATGGCCATCTTCAAACTTAGAATGCAAGCTTAATATTCGGCCATGTTGTTTGTGCAATTAAATCAGAATTTAGCTGCCACGAGATAGTGTTGACCATATGATTTGCCTCTCCATCAAAGAATAACTCCAGCCAGGATATGTTTCAAAAATATCTTTACCCATAAACGATACTTCTTTATTGGGAAAATAAGTCTTGAGAGGTTAATACTCTCCGTCCACATGATTTTCTACAAGATGATCAGCCAAGGCTTGTGGTTTAATCGCCTACTGATTTACTTACACAATATGATATTCACTTAAAAGAAATTTCCATTTAGCCAAATTTCCTTTCGGCATCGCTTTCTAGAAAATGTACTTCAATGGGTCCATTTTAGAAATGAGATACGTAGTATAAGAAGATAAATAATATCTCAATTTCTGAGCAATCCAAGTCAAATCACAACACGTTCTCTTTATAAGAGTATAACGAGACTCCTATTGAGTGAACTTCTTGCATATGTAATAAATAGCTCGTTCTTTCTTCTCTATTTCTTTATGTTGACCAAGTACGCATCAAAATTCATTATCTGAGACAGACAAATATTGCAACAGTGGGATTCCTTCTCGTGGAGGCACCAACACCGGTGGATTTGACAAATTGTTCTTCATATCATCAAAAACAATTTGACATTCTTCATTCTACTTTGTCAAGGCGTCTTTCTTCAATTGCTTGAAGATTGGGTCACACACCATGGTGGATTGAGCTATTAACCGAGTAATGTAGTTTAACCTCCCTACGAAATTCATCACTTCCTTCTTAGTCTTCGGGGGAGGTAAATCATGAATGGCATTAATCTTGGAAGGGTCGAGTTTGATACCCATTCTGTTGACTATAAACCCCAACAACTTGCCGGCTGGCATCCTGAGAGCACATTTTGCGGGATCTAACTTCAAGTTGTAATGATATAAACGATCACATAAATTCTTTAAATGTGTCAAGTGGTACGAACTCTCGTGGGACATGATTATGACATCATCTACGTGAACCTCATTATGAACAATTTCATGAAATATGGTTGTCATAGCCATTATATAAGTAGCACCAACATTTTTCAGACCAAATGGCATCACCTTGTAATAATACACACCCCATGGTGTAATGAAGGCTATCTTTTCTGCATCTTCTTCATCAATTAGGATATGATGATAACCTACATAACAATCCACAAACAACTGAATTTCATGCTTAGCATAGTTATTAATAAAAATGTGAATGTTCGGAAGTGGAGAACTATCGTTTGGGTAGGGTTTGTTGAGATTCCAGTAATTGACACAAATTCTGGTCTTCCCAATTTTTTTGGTGACCAAAAAAACATTGGCCAACCAAGTAAGGTATTCTATCACTTCCACTATTAGAGAATTGATCTATTTTGTGATGTCTTTTATAATCTTTAGACTCCACCCAGACTTAAACTTACGGGCCTTTTATTTCACAAGAAAAATCCCTGGATTGATCGACAACTTTTGAGACACCACATTGGTACTCAGCCCTTGCATGTCGCTGACTTTCTAGACGAACACCTTAATGTATTCACTAAGAAAATGTATCAAATCCTTTCTTTGAGCTTCATTCAAGTGGACACTGATTTTGACCTCTTTGAAACACTATTGGTCTCCCAGATTTATGGCTTTAGCTTCTTCAAAATTTGGCTTATGTCGATTTTCAAACTACCAAAATTCCCCAAAAACATATTCCAACACCTCATTTTTATCTTCGTATATTTCACCCTCGTCATCACATGCCTCATTTTGTTTGTTCAGCTCGTAAATGACATGACATTGGCAGGTTTAAAATAAACAGACAAAGTTAGGGAATTAAAATATAGAAAATATTTAAATGAATAAGTTTTCAATAAAAGAGGCTTGCATTCAAATTGGAAAACAATGAGACAACACGTTGGCATTGTAGTTGTTGGTCCAATCGACGGGCATGGATGATAGAGCGTCAATGGAGTGACGGGTCATCCTGTTTCTCTGTTGATGGTGACTGAGGATAGAATTTTTGGGGATGATCTCACACAACTAAGTGTTGAGCCACGCCCCTAATCGATGGGGCGCAGGTCAGCTTACTAAGCGTCGTTTGAGGCCTAGATGGACATCGTCAAGGTAGTGTCTATGCAACCTATGGGTCCACCTTTAGGGTCTTTTGTGGGTCTCTTGGGGAATTTTTCCCGGATGTTTCTAATGTAAATACAATTATATTCAAGTTAAGGACCTACTCTATAAATTTCAACCAAAACACACATGTAAAAGTTCTCTAGACACACATTCACTTTTGAAGGCTAACTTTCAAACGTATCGAACGATCTTGGACGTTTGACCTACAAACCTATTAAAATAACTTATACACTCTCTAAATCACTTAATTATAATGTTATCAAGATTTTTAGGCACAAGTAAGGCTCTAGACAGCTACGTTCATTTTGAGGGTCTTGACAGTATAGGCCTTGGGAGATTAACCCTTTGTATTTTCATAAATTAAATCATTAGTAACTACATGAGAACTTCCTATTAATACAATCCTCTAAGTGAGATTAACACATTATCATCATCATGTCATAGTAAGGCACATAAATTATTCAAATCAACCTTAAGTCATTACACCTTAATCATAATATCTTAATCCATATAATCAAGACATTACAATTTCATTCATCATATCATCACCTATATAATGTAATCACCATCATTACTTTAATTGAACATCATCATCAAGTACAACCCATCCCAATTGAAATAAGACTTCAAGATCATTGGTCTTGCCAATTCACCTTCACAAGGCTTCTTCTATGGTCTTACCATTAACCAACCACATTCATCCATTAATAGGCTTAATAATATCATATAACAGTAATTAACACAAGAATGTCGTTAATTGTATCATCACTAATCATTCACATCAATTCATAACCTAGCATTAGGAAAATAAAGTTAATTCATGATCTCTTCTATAGAACTAGGTCTCACATGAAGAACAACCCTGATTCACCAATAATCAATAACATTATATCCATAATAATCAAAAGAAACCAATAACAATATAATTTGAAAGATCATTCGAATTAATAATGAAACCTATATTATTATCAACTTTTGGAAATCAATTTGGTAGAACCGTTTGAGGAAAGGAGTCCCCAAGGTAAAGAGTTCACATACCTTGTTAAATCTTGAATATTTATGGATAGAAAGTGATGTTCTTTCAGCCCTAAGCCCTTGTGACCTTGTTCTTCTATGGAGTCTTCTTTTGGAGAGATAAAGTAGAGAGAAATAAGAGGATTTAAGTTTTGGGAGTTGAAGTGTGTTAGGTTAGTTTAATGAGACTTAGGGATTTTATACGCACTTAATTAACTGAAATAATCATCCAATAACCCATAATTAAAACCATAACTAACTATCAAATTAAACGACATAATTAAAATTGGACATTGAATTTAGACGCATGACCTACGAGACCCCTACCCATGGTATGTAGGTTAGTCGATTCCACCTTGCACCCAGCATCCTACATAACATTTGATTGTGTCAAAGAGTATGAATTTTTGTCATTTTAAGAAAATGGCTAAGTATGGGACTACGAATCTATCAATGACACATCAATCACACGACGCCCTGTCAATTTCTTCGTAGGTAGCCATTGCCAACACTGCCTAATTTTGCAGATTTGGGTCAACTGCAAAGGTCTTCTCCAAGGACCCCTAGGGTGGTTCCTTGTGAGTCGTACCCTAACATTCTGACTCTAAAACACTCTATGTCACGATAGGGGAGAACCCCCTAGTAGTAACATGATGTACTTGACCTCTTGGAGGTCTTGTACAAGACATAGTTATTATTCATCGCATTGTCATAGGTATAACATCACTTCAATATATATTCATACATATCAAATATTATATTTATATAGTTAAAGACTCTAGTCTCTTTTTTCCATCCTAGACTCAACATCATTATAATAAATTAGGGACACGACCCTTTCAACATAAAACATAACTAAGCTATTACAAGACTTTACTTAAAACAATAACATAGGAAATCCTTGGACTCGAGGATTCCTTTCCGTGTGCTTGGGAATAAACTATCAAGATCCTCACCATTAAAGAAATCATTTAAGAATCCATAACAAACACTTTGTGTAAAAAGGTAAAGAAGAATGGTGTTAGTACAAGAATGCACTAAGTATGGGAACCATGCAAAAACTTGCATCTAAAAGAGACATTTTTCTTGAAACCATGCATCATATATTTTTGTGAAAACCTCATAAAACTTTATACATTAAGCATTATACAACTTACATACTTCATTTAGGCATATACCATAGTAATAATATCATAAAATCACATAGAGAATTTAAATCACATTTTTACCCATTTTGCAGTAACTACAATCTCTTTACAGTGAGCTATTTTATCTTTATAGTGAGCTTCTTCTTATTCTAATTTCTTGACTTCCCAAATTAACCCTCTAGTGACAGTTATTGCAATGTATATATAATGTCCCATAACATCCATACTCAAGAATCACCTTATGTCCACAAAGAAATCATACTACAACCTTTCAACTCAACACATACATCCATAGAATCATTTCAAATAACAAAGGCACATACTTCACATTACACTTTACATAAGACTTTAGTCAACTACATGTAACCCAATTAGGATCTTTATTCATAAATTCAATAACACCAACATTGTGAACATAAGGAGTGACCGCATCATATAGACCCATTAGGACTCATACCATGCATATCATCACAACAAGTAGGGATTACTATAATTCCATGCATAAATACATAGACATATACATACACATTAGGACACCTTCCTAGAACTCCCTTCAAGAGTTACTTGTCCTATGCATAGGTGAAGTCCCATACCCCTACGTACACTTAGCAACTTCCCTTAGGTTATCCTAATTAGGGTCTAATTCTTCATTCCATTGTCCATTTTACTTTAGTGAAATGATAGACTTAATAGAATCTTAGACCATGGGTGCTACATGGAATTTGGTTTAATCGAGCCTTACACCAACGGAAGGTGCTCTACCTAGCAAAGTGATATCACTTCCTAGATCATATGGGGCAAGCATAGTTTATGGAACTTGGAGGTATTTGTGGAAACCCTCTTTATGCCTAATGACGCTTTGTAGTTAGCCATTTATGGAAATATCACCCTAAACCCTTTAGGATATAAGTCTAACCACCTCGTGAGGACTATAGTGAACCTACCTTTTTACAATGGGAACGGACACCCCTCATCTTCAAGTTCACTCGCTGCTAAACTAAGTTTTCTTAATTGAAAACCTTTATTAACATTACCTTATAAAATTAGGCTTAGGAGAGCTGACCCCTCATGTGCTTAGATCATAGGCCACAGATGAGAGTTCAACAACCTAAGTCATGTGAGAAGTCCATTCACATGGACATAGCATATGTAAAGCACCATCTAGTTTAGGGTACATATGAGAACACCATTTAATGACCCTTTATTCACTATATAATCATACAGGTGTGTGTATACAAATATATAAACAATGCTTTCACAAAACATAATAAGACCACACACGTAAATAAATTAACATAATCATGCATTCATAATCATATATTTATAAAAACTAAACCTAGGGACTATCCTATCAAGCCACACATGTGCAATGCATAGACAAGGACCCTTCCCTTTGATCATACTAGTACACCCATCAAGTTATCCTAGTTAAGGAAATACATAACATGCATACACATATATATTATATGCATAACAGTAGATATAAGTGCATATGAGAATAACCTTTCATTAGACACAATGAACCTATACTACTTGTAAGCATACAAGAAGTGTGAATGTGTGTACATTGGTAAACATGATCACATAATGGCTATCACAACACATTGAGGTAGCCACCCTCTTTGGACCACAATGCACCTTCAAGCATAGACCATATAACACATACCAGTATAGGAGAAAAGCTAACTTCAATAATTGCATTCAAGACTCCTAACCATAGCTAATCACACATTCATGCGCGAGTATGTAGGTAATGGGACATCAACCATCACAACTCATCAATGGAAGCACCTAAATCTATACCTAAAATAGTTATACACATGCTTAAACAATAGTCGTACAACCTAGATCATAATACTAGACATGAGACTTCACATAGGGTGATCATCACCACCACACATTCATAATACAATTGTCCTTAAGGCCATGATCACATCACGTATATAATGACAATAAAGTAAACACAACCACCATTAGTGGATCACACCACACAATTCCATACAAGTCCAGTTATCTAGAAAAGTCAATGGAGAAGAAGAGGAAGTAGGCAATCTTACCCAGTAACCAAGGCCTTGATCATCATTGATGAATACCCATATTTCATAAACAATTCATATATTGGGCATTAGTTAAAAGTGTACTAACATAATTGAATTCATGCATTAATCATAAAAATATCAAGATCATGTCAAGTACACTACATCATCAATCTATAGAATTTGAAGGAAAGTAGATCACTTACCAATTCTCCCTTACTTTGATCATCAATTATCAACCTTTATATTTCATCAAAATAAAATTTAGGTCAGTAGATAAAAGTATCTTTAAATAAACGAAATCCTACATTCATGTACTATAGGGTAGATATCACAGTGAATACCATACATCAACAATCAATAGGAAGTAGAGCAATATAGGTTAATCCATATCAAGTCTTCCAGCATCAATCAAGATTGGACCAACAACAAAAAATTCATCATCACATTACATTATAGGCAGTATCTAACCATCAATTTAGCATAATTGAATCACATTATAATCCTGCTAACATAAAGATAACGATAATCAATACATAGGATAAAATAAGATGGGGAGGGGTCATGGATTCGAAATGGAATTGTATTGAAATTCAATTTAAAATCTACATATAATAAACAATTCATCATAAAAATGCTTTTGAAATCAATTTTTGAGAAAGAAGCCATGGCTAGAATGAAGTAGAAGAAGTCTGATCATGCATTCTCTTTAAAGACAATGACAGGAACTCTACAGATGGAAGATTAACTAGAGATGAAGGATCACCATACTTCAATATAGAAGAAAACCACTGAAACTTAATGAAGAACCCATGGGAATCAAAGCTCAAAGTTTTGCTTGAGCTTCATCTCCAATGGATGTTTCTAGAGAGCATATTTTGGGAGAGGGAAGTCTAATTTTGAAATCATGGATGGATAATGGGGTTGTCACGTTTTCAACAGAATTAATATACCAAAAAACAACCAAATAAACAACCTAGGGTAAGGTTAGGACGTGGGGTGAATTTCCCATTCACCTCTTAATGAAAAGAGTCGCCTGGCAGGGATGTTACAGCCTGCATCGATGGATCTATCGACACCAAGTAGGTCTATCGACAGACCATACTGTAGGCCGTCGTTTGTGTCTGGGGCTTATCAACTGACATGATCCTTCACCGGGCTAATTCCTGAACGATGCCCCCATCGACTGGGCGTAGTCTAACTGATAAGGTGTCATTAGGCTCCGTCAATTGACACTGCCTAGGCAATATCTCGAAATCCCTTGGGTTCTTCTTGAGGGCCTTTTACGGGGCCCATGGGGAGTTGTACCCACACGTTCCCAAAGTAAATATACACGTTAACATGTCAAGGCCCTTCCACATAATTTAAAGAATCAAACAACACTCGCAATAAATCCAAACATGTTAGGCACATTGAAGTCACACATGCGCGTCTTAAGGGCTAACTTTGAAATGTCATGGATGTTTGACTTCCATATGACTTCAAATAAATCATACATGATTTAAAACACTTAATTGACATATTAACAAGCTTACATATAGATGTGAGACTCTAGACATCCTAACTCATTTTGGTGGTCTTACACTCTAACACTAGTTTGACACTTTCCCAACAATTTTCATCAATTTCCAACTCCTAAAACCCCGTGAAATAGGCTAATGCACATATCTCAACCTACACATATACCCTAAAAGTTATGGCATTCCTTAGGTTATGGACAGGCATACTTGACCTCTCGGAGGCCTTGTATAAGCCTTTCTATATCGTTCATCGCATATAAGCATATGAAAAGAAGGGCGGAGATAAAACTTTTCACAGACATTCTATAAGTCTTCAAAATATTTTTCATATAAAACTCATAGGAAATACTAAGTCTAATTTCATCAAATCTTAGATACAAGAATTCTTTAGGACACAACCTATACACAATAGAAATAAGTATTACTACGTCTATTACAATACTCCGATAAAGGAAATAAAAAGACATATATGCCCTCGAGTCAAATGAGGACATACTTGAACTTTATTTAATGATCCTCTAATCCAGGCTTAGCTCTCCAAAAGCAATTTCACCTATGAATCACTTTACATATATATAAAAGCATGGAATTATTAAAAATACATGTACTAAGTATGACATAATGCATAAAATCATGAAAATGGATATTTATTAGAAACATTTTATTTTTTATTAAAACATCATATCATAATACTAAGAATAACATATAACACCTTAAAAACCCATAAGAGATGACATAATCAATTTAGCCAATTTTTAGAAAATGTTACAGTGAAGTGTACCACTGCTTCACTGCACAGTGAAGTTTCTTAGATTTATCCAATCACTTTATATCATGAAATTTCCTCACTAAAATCTATTCTATAATCACTTAAGAAAGACAAAGAGAGACTGCCCATACACTCTCTCTAGACATGTAATACCCTAAAATGAACTAATGTTAACTAGAGCTCCGGGAATGTTTCTTGAGTTAATTTTAAGTTAAAATGAGTTATATTAGTGTTAATAGGAAGTGTGTGAAGTTTTTTTATGTTTTGGGGTCAAACATCAAAGAACGTTCATGATGTTCAGAAGTTGTTTCTTAGAAAGTGTTCCTGTGTCTTGATGTAATTGAGTACTTTTTACATGTTCGTTTTAATCAAAATTGATGTAGGTCCATCTGCTTGCCCCGTCGATTGGGCCTGTAAGTTAAGCTGTCCAGGACCAAAATGAGGCTAAGTGTAAACCCACAAAACGCAACCAATGGATCTCTGATTGACAGACGGTCCATTGGTTGCAACCGTCGAATGAAGGCTACCAAACACCTGTCATTTCCTATTTTTGCTTGCGGTGTTTGATAAATTCACCCCAAGGATTTTATGAACCTTATGTGATATTTTAAGGTTATTTAAGTACATTAAAGTGTTCTAAACCCTAAGACCTAATTTTAGACTTCATTTCCCAAAACCCAAAACTTCTCCCTCTTAAAAGACTCTCAAGTCACCACGGAAGCTAGAACTCAAGAAGGGCTAGAAGGGGATGTTGGTGGACGTTTATTCATCACAAATCATTGGGTGTTCTTCTATGTGACATATGGTAATCATCCTTGAACTCTCTTCCATTCAAGTAGCCCTTACTAAAAGATTTCAATAAGAGTTTTTCCACCCTAACTTCTTATATCATTTACTCTAAGTATTGGTCTTGCATGAAAACGTTTCTAGTGATACAAATATGATGATTATAATGTTAGTTTGTTATTTTAATGCTAAAAATTTAACAAAAAAATGTTGAAGCCTTTTATCAAATTTTTTGCTTAAGAAATGGGTTGAATGAGCATGATATGTATTTTTTGAGGTTTGGTTTCTTTTTATTGGTGTTGTTGTTTATCTACTGCCCTAAGGGATAATTTATTATGAATTGATAAGTAAAATGCTATAGGTGATTGAATCTTGGATTAAAGGGTAAGTTGTTTATTTTTTTTAGTTTTAATTATGAAATGCTTTGGAGTGGTATGGTCCGCCTTCTTGGTGGCGGTGTTTACATGAATTGTATGAATGTGTAGTTACTTGTGTATTGTGAATGAGGTCATGAAGGCATATTATGTGAAGAAAAATGGAAATGAAGATTCTCTTGCTAATGTATTCTATGAATCTTATTACGAAAATTATGCTAAGGATTATGTCTAAATGACTTATATGATTATGTTAAGCATGTTAAAGTGTGTGATGTGCTGAAAGAAAGTATAAGCATGTGTAAAATGAAATTTAAATTAAATGATTCTTATGTGCAAGGTGTTTTCACATGTACACACACTCACAATTGAATGAATGAATGAATCTAAGTTAAGTCAAAAGGGGAATTTTTAGTTGAACACTCATTGTGAGTAGAGATGTAGTGTTTATTAGCAACCTCCCTATTCCAAAGAACTTTCTAATTTAGGTTGGAGGATGGATATCCTTTGTGATTTGAGATGTGGTGTACAAAAGTTATCCTTTACCTTTAGTAGTGAATGTTGAGAATTCGTGGGGAGTTATGCCTAGTACCGAGTGGATATGAAGAAGAGGTGGTTACACTTCGTGAGTTGAGATATTGTATTCCAGTGTAGCTCTTAAGATGAGTACTCCTCGTTAAAATAGAATGAGTTACTTAGTAGAAATCTCATTATCCTTTAACTATGCTCCCGCACTGGTGTCGCTACTAGGAAAGCCATGTAAAAGATAAAAACATGAGTAAGACCTTACCATAGGCAAGTGATGGGACCCTTCTCCGATAAAGGAAGTATAGTGATTCCATGTTTAGATTTCATGGTCTATGTCGGTTAATCTAACTATCACAAAAGAAATGAAAATGATAAGTATTCTAAAAGATTGTAAACTTAGGATACGTAGTTGAATGGAACACTTTTTATCCATTGCCCTAGGTACGCATTTCAAAAGGGGAGTCTTGGAGAGCCTTATATTAATTGAATGAACTATGTCTTCTAAAAGAATGTACAACTTAGGGTATGTAGTGGAATGGGACGCTATATAACCATTGCACTTAGTAGACCTTCCGAAAAGGGATTCTTGGTGCCAAGCCTTCTAAAAGAACGTACTACTTTGGGTAGGTGGTAGTAGGCGACGCCATCTACTCATTACACTAAGTAGGCATTCCTAAAGGAAAGTCTTGATGTGTTGCTTGAGTGTTCTTATAATGTCTTGTCATTGAGTGGGCGCTTGTTCTCCCGAGGTGAATAAGCCGAAAAGGGTTAGTCTTGAGGATCACTTTAGTGTGTATTGAACATGTATGTTAACTTCATTCATGTCTTACCTTGATGAGTCTTAGTATAACCTTAGTTAGGGAACCTACTACGGAAATGAGTTCACTACCTCTTTGATTGTCCTTGGAAGTTCACTCTTTTAGAATAGGGATAGTTCACTATAAAAGTCTAAAGGAATTCACGATAACAGTTTGAGGGTTTACTGTAAAATGCTCCTTTTTTTGAGAAAATTATGCAAATTCGTCTCTAAGTAATAAATGAATATTCTTATATTGTTTTACTTCTGTATTCATGAATGCTTTACTTAATTGACATGAAAATGTGTTTTTTAATAAAATATCTCTTTTTGCATGTTTTTTCATATGCCATACTTAGTATATTATTTGTACTAACCTCATACTTTTGTATGCTTTATAAGTATAGGTTGGAGGCTTTTTAAGATTTTAAGTTGAAGCTTTGGAAATCTACACTCTCAAGATTTCGTATGTCCTCATATATTTGAGGACATAGTCAATGTTTCTTAGTTTTATTATTAAGACTAATTATATATTTTCTTTCAATGTAAAGGGTCGTGCCCCTAAGATATTATGTTGTGTCTTAATGTTTGGCTTGTGATGATGAGATTTTCTTATTATTTATGAAATAATTCCTTTTGTATATTAAATGTCTTGAAATTTTAAATTTCGCACTACTTTCACGTCTTATGTAATTAACGATAGTTAAAGAGTTTGTACAAGACACCAAAGGGTCAAGTACGCTTGGTCATGACCCTAGGGTTCTCCCGAACTTCTAGGGAGTACTTTAGCGTCATGTTAGACTTTGTATCAAAGCGTAAGGTTACGGAAAATAGATCAGGGTCTAAAAGTCTCACAAGCCACGTCTCGTAATATCTTGGTCATTGGTGTGAGTCGCGATATATCCATGGACAAGAGGCTAAAGGAATATAGAGTTTCACATTCTTCATTACTCTTGAATCGTGTCATAAAACTTAACTCCATAAGGCCTCTTTCTCTCTTATGTTCTCTTGTAGGGTGGTCTTCTAAGTGTGATCTCTTAGAAGGGGATATGTTTCTATGATTGAGGGATAGAAAACGGTGAGTTTTTATGTTATCATGGTTTTGTGCTAGAAGAATAGAAATGAAGGTATGTTTTGAAAACCGTGATGTGATATCATTTATGGCTAGGTATGATATATTAGATTGGAAGTGTTGTAATGAGAAAGTTTATGGTGATGTTATTCAAGGCATGGTAAGAGTTATAATGATTGAATAAAGTGCCTTTGAGAGAAAAATAAGTTATCTTGTGAGTATGTTCGATGATGGAAGAAATGCTTTAAGGTGTAAATTTGAGGAATGTTTAGATAGTGTGGAGATTTTTTAGGAGTTGAGGGCAACCCTCTTGTGTGGTTAACGTTTTAATAGTTGTTCTTGCGATTTGGTTGAGCTTGTTGTGTAGGCTTACACTATGGAGGAAATGTGCTATGAATACCTTGTAAGAGAGTTTTGTTCAATGAAATTGAGTTAAATGGTGCCTAAGAGTTGAATAAAGTGGTGTTAAAGAGAGTTTGTCTATTCATGAATCCTAAGAGAAAAGTATTATGCTTAACTTGAAAGGTTGATGTTTACTCTTTAAGATCATGAGTTAATAGTAGTATGAGTTCCTATCCTGTGTAAAGCATAGTTGGACTTTAAAGTATGAGGGCTTAAAGATGGCTTTACTCTTAGTCGGGGAGAATGAGTGAGTAGAAAGGTAGTTTATATCCTCTTCTTTTCTTTATTTTCTTATTTAAGCTTGAGACCAAGTCCTAAGTAGTTTTGTAGTGATTAAAAGTCCTGTATAATAGTATGAGTTATCATGTGTTGTATATGAATTTAGATAACTTAAGGTCTAATGTTAAAGAAGCAAATTAAAGCTAAGTTTTGCATGATGAATGTCGAGTAGAATTGCATGTAGTGTTCTTAGTCCAAGAGAATCCTCAAGGGTCACTAAGTGGGAGTGGTAGTATTGGATGCTACTCTTAGATTTCACTTAGTGTAACATACCAAGTCTCCTTGGAGTAAGTTAGTATGGTCTTGTCTCTCATATTGTTATATGTAACATTCCAGGAAATGAACTTGTCTAGTGAAGAGTCAATTATGTTTAAAAAATAGGTATTGGGGGTACATAGGCATCCCAATGCATAATATTGAGTTATATTGTGCATATTGGAAAATATTGGCTTAAAAAGGTGTTAGCCAAATTTCTCCATATTAACAAGCTTGTTCAAGAAATGTACCTGCAATAAACACTCTAGTCTAAAATGCTTTTTCCATAACTGACCATTACGTGTAGGTTCTTGATTTGTTAATGACTAATGAGGCCTATATACTTGATTCATATGATTACGGTATAAGTTATATGAAATAAAGAATGATGTAATGCTTAATTGTGTTTGAGAATATGTAGTTTGTTAAAAGTTGATTATGAAGTTAGCTACTGTTAAATGTCGACTTGCTTATATTGAGGAGATGACTATAGTACATTCATGGAATTAATTGATGTGGATAGTGATAACATAATGAAAATTGTTTAAGTGAAAGTTTGGTTTATGCAAATAAATTGTCTAACAAAACATTGTCCAAAAAGTTGAATGGAATTTGCTTACAATGTTATTACAAAGATATGATGAAAAATTGGTTAATGACTAAGTTAAACCAAATTAAGCATGACCAATGAAACTTTGAATTCATAACCAATGGTATGACAATCATTGGGACAAGTCCCAACATACCCTTTGAATTATGAAAATAAGTAATTAGATTGGACAAAGTTTATAACGTTCAATAAGAGTGGTATAAAGCTACCAAATGACATTGAACAATATAAGGTGAGTAATACCATAATCAAAATCTTAAGAATTATGAATGTGACAAGAATGAGGTGTTAAAAGAAGTGAGACAAGTCTCACTAATTCCTAGTCAATAATGCTAAAGATACTCACATAAGAGGGTGTTAATAGTTGTGAGACAAGTCTAATTAACACCAAGATTATAATGTAATGTTAAATTCAAATTTCATTAATTAAAGAAAGGGATTACCTGTTATCCAGAGAGTTAAGTAAACCTCATAAGTAGAAGCAAGCTTTCATACTGTTTGAGTCAACTCTAAAAGATGTAAAAAAAAGAAGTGTAGCAAAGCACCGATAGACTAGCAATGAGCCTCTGCCAACACATGTAAGCCTCATGAGATGAGGCTACCACCAAGGTTGATAAGTAGTCTCTGTATGCCTCCTAGTGTTTTCACTATGTTTTCAGCATAGGAACTAGCCGGTGGACTCCACCTAAGAGAGCTATGTGTGATGCGGTTAGACTTTAGCCGATGAAATCACCCCTTTTTGGTGTGGGGTTAACACTCGATTTCATGTTTATATCACACGATCTATGCAAGTTAAATTCTCAAAAAAAATATTCGGTACACTTTATCCGTGAACCTCCTTTTTTCGGTGTGGGAAAGACACTGGACTTTGTTTCACTTTAGCCGGTGAAACACCTCTTTTCGGTGTGGGGCAGACACTCTATTTCATGTTTAGCTCACATGATCTAGGTTCAATTTGATCAGTTAACCACCACTTTTTTGTGTGGGGCAGACAATTGATTTAATTATAGCTCGCATAATCTTAATACTAAAGATTTTTTTAAGAAAGTATGAGAGAAAAAAATGTAATTTCAAAGTGAGATAAGAAAGTAAGAGCTTAAGTATGTGAAATTATCTTTTGTTGATAAGAATGGAATGTTAACAAGTTATTGGCTTATTCCAAATCAAGATATATACTCCAATGTCTTCACGTTATGCAAATGATGAAATAATGGGCATAGCCAAATAAATATTTGCTTATAATGACTTCTTATGTTATTCCAATAAAGGGGAGTAAAACATAATGGCAAATCAATGTGCCACAATCTCCATAACATGAAAATGATAAAATAAGTTGCCTAGCCAATAAAAATTGGCTTATAAAAGTATCATGCCTAATCTAACAAGAATGGAAAGAATAACATGTAGTAAGGGTAGCCACATAGTTTCCTTAGTCTTTTGCATTACTTACTTGATTCATTGTAGGTATGGGACTATAATAAATCATTTCACTTGTAAGTAAAACATAAGATTAAAGAGATCTTTGAACTACACAACAACAAGAAGAAAAAGACTAAAAAATAAAGTGTTGGGAAAGGAGCTCTCAGGTTTTGAAGAGGGAATTTCAAAATTATTGTTCGAGTTGTTCTAGTTCATGATTCTATATGTTCCTATAGAAAATAAGTTGTGTGTTTTGAATGTATTAAAATATGTCATATTCATACCATAATTCACATATAACGAATTAGAAAGTCTAGTGACTTCACTTTCAAGATTTTGCATGTTGTTATTGGAAGAGCTTTTCTTGATCATGCATAGTCCTTATGTGTAAATGTGCATACACCCATACTTATTACATGTGCTTACTAACCCTATACTATTACTATTTTATAGGCACATGTTAGAGAGTAGATTGATGACTCATTGAAGTTGTTTGTATTAGAGATCTCCAGACTTTGGTAGGTCCTCTTGAGTTCGAGGATTCTACACCTATAATTCTAGCTTAGTACATTAAGACATAGCTAAAGGATGTTTTCCCTAGAATTTTGGTTCAGACTTTTATTCAAAGCTTTGTATTAAGGTAACTTGGCAAACTATTACAACATATTGATTTCCTTATTGAATTGCTTAATCGATTGTAAATGGTTGTTTAGTTTGATATTATTAGAATATCATTCTATATAGTCATGATATGAAGTCTATGTATACTTCATTATGTTCTAAATGTTTTAAATTTTACGCAAATTTAACTATATGATTGTGATTAAAGATAAGAAGAGGCTTGTCTGAGACCTCTGAGAGGTTAACGACGCCGGTTGCATTCGGATTCCAGAATCCGGGTGTAACAAACTTGGTATCAGTGCATGAGGTTAAATTACCTAGGAAATAAAGTGTAGTTTCTAGCTTATGGTTGTGAAGTGAACCACAACCATGATATAGAGTCTAAGTTATGTTAGAAATCTTCCCTTCTTCTACTATTTATCCTACCGTGTAGAGATTTCACATTTTGTGTCATTTAAGCATCAAGTTTCCTTCTTGTGTGTGTGTGTAGAAAGATGAACATAAGAAGAAATGCATGCAGGAGAGTTGGAGAAACAGCTTCTGAGGGAAACCAAGCTCGTCCTCAAGCCCCAACTGCTAGAGTGGAAGTTCCTGTCAACCTAGCTGTAGTGACGGATGGAGAAGTTAAAGTAGCACTGGTTCAGATGGCCCAAGCCATCACTGCTCGGGAATAAGCTATCACAGCCCTGGCCTCTAGAGAGGGTGCTCCCAGGGAGAAGCAACATGCTAGCCTCACGGCTAGTAGACTGAGATATTTTACGAGGATGTTGGGATGGCCGAGTCGGTCTAAGGCACCAGATAAAGATTCTATGCTTTGAAAGGTAGAGAGGAGCAGGAGAAGTCGGCTTATGTGGTTACTGGTAACTAGCATGTATTTTCTTTTCCTGTGTATGCATTGTTAGATCCAGGATCCATCTTGTATTTTGTTAGTCATTTAGTAGCTAGTAAATTTGACTTGCTTCCTGATATCTTACATGAACCATTTCTTGTTAGTAATCCCATTGGAGATTGTGTTAGGGCCGGAAGAGTATATAGAGATTACCCAATAACTATTCTCAATAAAGTTACTCATGCTAATATAATAGAATTAACCATGCTTGACTTTGATAAAATTTTGGGTATGGATTGACTCCATAAGTGTTATGCTACCATAGACTATCGAAATAGGGTAGTAAGGTTTCAATTTCCTGATGAGTTAGAGAATGAGAAGGGCATCGTTTAAATCCAACAGGCAAAATAATTTCCCATTTTAAAGACAATAAGATGTTATAGAAGGTGTTTTCTACAACTTAGTCTGAGTCGATGAGATAGAACATGAAGTTCCTTCCATAGACTCTGTGTCCATAGTGAATGAGTTTCAAGATGTATCATGATCTCAAGGAGATCTATTGGTGTGAAGGTATGAAGTAACATATTTCTAAGTTTGTGGAGGAGTGATCAAATTACAACCAAGTTGATGCTGAAAACCTTAACCCTTGAGGTCTTACCCAGTTGATTGAGATCCTGTTACCCTCACTTGTTCAGTTCTTGAGGGTAGATATACTCTTCCTTAGACTGATTTTGTTAATGAGACTCTAATTCTTAGCGCATTAGGCATATTTGGTGTTCTAAGTTCATAATTGTGTGTTTTATACTTGCCCTATTTGAGATAATATGAGTTCATGCTTGCATTCATGTTGCTGTTTTTGTATAGCGTTTGCCTGATTATGTGTTGCATGAGTTGTGATGTGCATTGAGTCAAAGTAAGATTGAGAAGTAACTTCCTCAATCTCAGATATGAAGCTTCATATAAGGTTAGATTTATATGCATCATGCAGAGTAATTTGTGAATTAGATATTCACAAAGAGTAAAGTTTCAAGTATGTGATGTGTTCTTCGAAAAGGCCCTCTTTATTTCAAAATGATGTGTAGTCTCATTCAGGGACGAATGTTCCTAAGGGGAGGTAATGTAACATTACAAAAATATGTAATCGTCTACTAAAGAGCCTATTATGTTTTAAGAATAGGTACTAGGGGTACATAGGCATCCCAATTCTCAATTTTGAGTAATATTGGGCATATTGGAAAATATTGTCTTTAAAAGGTGTTATCCAATTTTCTAAGAATTAACAAGCTTGTTCAAAAAATGTACATGCCATAAAGACCCTAGGCTAAACTGCTTTTTCCTTAACTCACAAATTAGTTACGAGGCATATGCATGTGTCAAGCCTAGGTACCATAGCACATGATCATTCAAAATTATCATGTAATGTAAGTAGTGTCCAAAGATATAGTGAGGAACCTTGGGACAATAAGAAATTAGCACCAACATATGTGCAAGCATATGTATAATCCATGTGCAAGCAGATGTGCAAGAATTCAGTTAGGGTGGTTAGGGCGGTTAGGGGTAGGCGCACATATGGGGGTCAAGCCATGTGGTGCTGAGATGCCTAGCAATCTATAGGCTCTAACTAAATTACCTAAATAGCTAACTAACCTATGACTATCAAAAATAAACTAACAAGTGCACCCGACAACCAAAGACCTAACCCGGTGACACTAACCTAGTAACTAACTCAAGAGACATCATATTACCTAACCTAGGATTGTACAAAAGGGTTAGTTATGGCCCTAACGACTTAGGGGTACTTTATTAAATACCCTATGTCACTTAATTAATTAAAATAACAATTTAATTAATTAATTTAAATGGGCAAACCAAAATCCTTACACTAGACAAGTAACTAACTTAGTACCTAGGATGGTCCAAAGGGTTGGTTATGGTACGAACAACTCAGGGGTACTTTAGTAATTACCCTATGAAACGTATTTAATAAAATAAAAAACTTATGTAATTAATTTAAATGGTAAAACCGAAATCCTTACACTAGACAAGTAACTAACTATGAAACATCCAAGTACCTAAGCTAAGATGGTCCAAAGGCTTGTTTATGGTCCTAAAACTTAGGGGTACTTTACTAATTACTCTAGGATAACTAATTAATAAAATTATCAACTTCATTAATTAATTTTAATGGTTCAAAACCGAAATCACTAAGAAATTTCCAGATTTCGGTTAATCAAAGTTTTCTTCTAATTCTAGTCAATTTAGGAGGGGCATTTTGGTAATTAGATAATTGATTTATTTTATTAAATAATGAACCTTATTTTATTTAGTAAATATCAGTCCCTATACCTACAAACTCACGACAAATATAGAATACAAACGTGAGAAAAATAGTGAGCAAAACGTAGAAAAAGAGAAAAGTTCTCTTAGGAGATTTCAAGGTATTCTTCAAAGTTTTTGTGCAAAAGTAAAGATTATATTCGTAGATTCAATTATACATAAGGTATGGGTTTTATCTCCTGGAATAATTTCTCCAACAGGTCTTTCAAACATTTTTAATTCATGAATGTCGAAACTAGGGTTGTTCCCAATGATATTGCTGAACGTCCATCCCCCTAGTTATCCTTGTTTTCAATTCTTTAAGTATTTAGATGTAGTCTAAAACATGTTGTTGGTATGTGGTTCTATAACCGTGAGGGTCTTCGTTCCATAACATTTAAACTTCATGGAAATTTGGTACTGGGACTACTCTGATCATAGCGACGAACCAGCAGGACAGACCGTCAAGGCTATAATAGTCCGTCATGAACTTCCGTAATGCCACACTTGGTCAGACTTCCCTATCTTCCTTCAGCAGCTTTACTCCATTTCCACCTACAGACCGTCGCAAGAGCGACAGACCGTCATAATATCTGTAGGTAGTAACTTTTCTGCATTTCTTGCCCAAAAACTTTCGCGTTCATCTTTAGAAAGATTTCCTGCAAATAACGAGAAACTTACTTAAAAATCAATACAGAAAGGCTTTTTGACACACACTAAACTAAGGAAAAATCATTAAAAATACCGGTAAACCATGGTATATAAAAACCCTCAAGTTAAATTCGTTGTTCGTCCTAAAGTGACGCACTATGACTCACTACAAAGTCTTTGTACAATAGTATCCATATTTTAGCTTTTGCAATCATTTGGCTATCAATCCCGATAAGTTTCATCCTATTTATGAATGTTATAACTAGTAGGCTTGAATTATGTGGAATCAGACCATGACAAAGACTCACCATGCACTAACACCTATCCTCTTCAATCTTTCACCGAGGCGCTAATATTTCTGGTATTGCAACTAGTGTCCTCACTTCAAAAAAACATCCTCATTTTTTACACAATGATTTCAGTTTGAGTATAAGGATTACTTTTCGACACTAACTCTCAGAACAAATTCGCAACTCATTCATGCATATTGCCATAAGCTTGGCCTTATTTTCACTGCTTTAAGTTCGCCATACAAGTCTTAGGATCACGATAGGACTTTCTTAGCATGTAACATAGGCTCAGGGTCATGTAGGGTATATTTAGGTATTCTTTAGTGACTTTTTTCCCTCATTGAAATATTGTCTAAGCATACCAATTTTTATCATTTTATTTCGCCCCATTTCTCATATGCTTTCACCTTGCTATTTTCCCTTCTTTCTTCATTTGTGTATTTGAATCTCTTCTTTTCTTGCTTTTATTTATTGTATTTTTTTATTTCACTTTTGTTTCAACAGGTTCTTGAGTCACTTTAATTTTATTCTTTCTCCTCCTTTGTTCTTTAAAGCCTGCTTTCCAGAGCATTCCTCAAAAAAGATACCCTAAACTCATGGCTTTGCCAAGAGTCAAAGTACACAATATCCAAAGTTGGTTCAGGGCTAGGAAAAGTTTGTTTACTGCATTAGCCACCCTAAACTTATGGTTTTGGCATAATATGAGGTGCACATGTCCAACGAGGGACCACAACCAACACATTATTCCCAGAAAAGATCAGTCGGGGTGAAAAAAAAAAGTTTTGATTTAAGCTCAATTCATTTGGATAAAAGAGGGGTTCATTTCAATCATTTGTTAGGCTAACAATTAGCTATATTCAACAAGGGCCTATGATTCTTTCCTAATTGTCTATTACAACTTACTTTTAGCAGGACTAACCAGGAAAGTTTTAGCTTAGTACAAATAGTTGACTATTCAAATCTTCCTCACACTCACTTGACATCTCATTACTCTACAACATTATTAGACACCTAGTTCCAATTTAAGACTTCGGGTCATGCAGTGGTATATCTCTATGTCATTCTTAGAGCCACACATTTATCAATTACTATGCCTAGTAATGCATCATTTTTATTTCATCATGAAATCATTTTAGCCATCATGCTTCAGAGTTAAACTATGTACACAAGATATAGACATGCCGGTTTAACAATAAAAATAATCAGTTTCTTGGGGAAAAAGAACAAAGGCAAGAAAATCTCAAAAGAGGATCGTGAATTGGGCTGCTTAGACTTCACCATAGAACTCACTTTCTATTTACCCCACCCAAAAAAAAATATATGCAATTGTCCCCAATGCATAAAAAAAATTGACATACGAGAGTGGTAGGTGAAGCAAACATGGGGCGCGAAGCAATAAAGATCAGCAAGCTGGTGGGTACGGTTCCCCAGAACCCACTACCTCTGTAGTCTGGACACCCTCAGTAGTGTCATCATCAACAACAACACTATCAGCAGTTCCTCTGTCTATTCCCACATCTCTAGAGCTAGATGCACCAACAGCTGGCTCTACTGTCGTGATCCGACATGCCTCCTCATCAGCAAGTGAGGCTCTCCTCACACCCTCCATCTCACGACGCTCGTTCTTTCGTGTTCTAGACTCATCCTCTTATCGACCCTTGCGCCTCTTAGCATGCTCTCGAGGTGGACGTGGTGGAATCTCAGAAGTGGCGAATAAGGCCACCATTACTGTGTCCTCATCAAGCTCTGTAGAAGGGGACTCAGACTCAGGCACCCTAGCCTCTAGGATCTTATAAATATCGCTCGCAGACTCTCAACCGCAGCTTGAAGGGTCGACACGTCCACCTGAAGGGCTGTCCAGGGTAGCATCCGCAACTCAAAATCTTCCAAGTGCTGCTGAAACTCAACAATCTTCCGCTATGTGTGCTGGACCATTTTACGCTCCAAGCGCTCCTCAGTCTCAGCAATAGACCTCTGCATCAAAGGCTGGATGTGATGCAGAAGTATGGTCATCTGAGCTTCTAGTTTCCGAACCCTAGCAAGCGGGACCAGAGCGGGGAACGGGGCTGAGCGAGAGGAGCTAGGGGAAGTACTACTACTCGGCATAGACTCGACCAGGGTAGTGTACATGGTATTAGAAGTATCCTGCGTAGCCGTTCGAGTATGTGCTACCGTATTATCCTATTTTCACCAAGTAGAGGCAACTCTGGATGAGGCCCTCTATGGGGAGCCAACTCATTGGCCTGATCCCTGATGAGGACGATATCAATAGTGCCTAGTGGAGTCTTGAGATGATCAATGTGCCAGATGGGCACACCTGTGAACCTGCATAAATAAAATTTCATGCATGGAAAAAGGTAAGTAGTTGTGACCTTGAAATCCCTCTCTTGGATTACCGCCTGTAGAAGCCAAGTGAAGTCCACCTTAAAACCGGATATCATTGCCGCCATCAGAACAGTACGATCCCATGTAACTATATTATTAGGAGCTATGAGGGAAAAGCAGTGGCGGACAATCAACCATAAGAACTTAGCCGTGAAGGTCAAGTTAGCGTTCTTGATGGCTCCCTTTGGCTACATTACCCAGTCGGTACCCTCTTCATCAATAGACAAGTGCAGTGCCATCCACCTCTTGGTGGTCTCCCTTAGTGATGGCTCAGGCAAAAAATTGGCCATCTTTTACAATTTGCTACTTGTAGTTGAACTCAGTGGTGAGAGGGGTCCTGTTGGCATCAATATCCTCGCCGTACAGATACCGGTGGATGGCGGGCATCGAGATGTCGACCTAAATTTCAAGTACTCAGACATGCTCAAGTGGGGCCTGTTTGGCGGGGGAAGTCTGCCTATCTATCTGTGATCTGAGAGTAGCCACGTTAGAGGCATATAACTCTCGGACCAACTCCTCACTATAACGGCCTAAAGAACGAGCTGTCCACTAGAGCCGGTGTTTGGTGAAGAGAATGTGGATCTCTGGCCTGGTGGGAAGACTTACCATGAGAACCCGCCTATCCAGTGTAGGAATCCGTGTCATGACGTCTTTATCATTTAGAAACTTGGCATCAGAATACACTTGGTATTTCCCATCGACACACCACAGGTTGGGCTGGTCGGAAACCGGGGTGACAGCACCAGTCGGTGAGCCTGGAGTGGAATCAGGACTGTCAGCCTCATCAAACAAGGTAGACTGTGCAGCTGTGGCGGGTGCAGGGACTTCGGCGGAAACAGAGACTTCCTTCGACCACAAAAATCCTAAGGAACAAGACGTTCCTTCTTCATGTGTAGATGAACCAGAAGGTGTGCCGATCAGTGTGTGCTCCTCATCAAACATGGAGGCAGTGACTACGCCGGATGCCACCTTTTTGGAAGTGGTTCTGGTAGCACGTGCAGCTCGTGATGGAGTGGCACTGCCTATGGGCACATACTCGGGGTCATGCTCATCATCAAAGCGTATAACCAATCGGGCAGACGGGGCAACAGACTATGAACGCCCATGTGTGTAAACTCGATCTTGTTTTGGTGCCATTAGAGATAGTACATATAATTAATCAATATTAGTACGAGAAGGATCAAACAAGACGAGCAAAAATGACACAAAATAAATATAAGAGCTAAGCTGTCAGACATTTCTGCCGTTACAGTGAAACACCACCGACCAGGTGATAGCTCATCGTGAGCACGACGGACCGTCATGCGTTCTGTCATATCTTACTTAAACAATGATTATGTGGAGTCTCCTGAAGGAAAGTCTCTGATAGGTATGATGGATAAGAAGGATGAACCATCGTGATAATGACGGTCCATCGTCGATGTCCGTTGTGGGGCACTTAGAAAAACTATAGAAACCCTTACGAGAGGGGTCTATAACCGTAATGACGGTTGTGCAGGACGAACTGTCGTGGGTATGACAATCCGTTGCATGTGTCCGTGTGAGGACACTTGGAAAAAGTTGGAGACCCTTAGGACAAAGGTCTATGAAAACCATGACGGTTGTGCAGGACGGATCATCGGAGTTATGACGGTTCGTCGTAGATTTGCATTAGAGGACACTTAGAAAAAGTTGGAAACCCTGAGGAATAGGTTCTCTAAAAACCAGAACGGTTGTGCAGGACGGACCATCGTGGGAATGACGATCCGTCGCATGTGTCCGTTGGTGGACACTTTAGAAAAAATGAACAGTGGGGTGTTTGAGCAGACCCTATGACGGTCCGTCCTGGGTGCGAGGGTCTATCATCGGGGTCTCGTTCTATCATTCAGTGACAGAAGTGAGGATTCCACATTCATCCTCTGTGACCCAATGGAATACTTAGTGTTAACCTACATGTTTCTAACCCAAATACCTATCAAACTAGCAATGCTAAAGCACCTATTTCTAGAGTTTTAACAAGGCAATTTGAGGATTCTCGACCTAAGTCAGACAGAATTGGATCAACGAATGAAGAGCCATCAATATGTAATAGGATAATACTAATTGAAAAACAAAAATGCAATGTAAATGGGTAGAAATCAGAGACACATACCTGAGAAGAGGATAATAAAAGAAAGTGAGGCACATTGTTAGCAAGAAGAGAACCACAACAGCATACTTCGACCAGTAGAGAGTAGATTTTTAGGTATTTGGGATTCGGGAAAGTGATCGGTTGATAGAGAAGAGAGGTAGGAAGTTGGAAGTTTGAAAGTGAGGGAAATGGGAGAAAGAGGGAAGGTAATGGGTGAAATTAAGGGGTGGGGTTTTTAAATGTTACAAATTTTTTAAATTACCCAAACCGGGTCGGGTCGGGTACGCTCATTAATGACGCAACGAGTCCCGACAACGGTCCATCGCAGATGTGACGGTCCGTCATTGGTTCCGTCGCATATGCCCTAGTTTTTAAAATAAATGAAAGACATACCTGGCACTATGTATTCATGCTACGGTCGGACGCATGCATGACGGTCCGTTAATGTATCCGTCAGTGACTCTTGCAGAGTTATTTTCTGTAAAATTTCCTGGAGATGTGCTACTTGCAAATTTAAAATCCATCAGTTTAAAATTCTACCATTACTAGAAAGAAAACTATAAGTATTGGGTTGCCTCCCAACTAGCACCTGATTTAACGTCGCGACACGACTGCGGAAACTTGATAATCAGCCTTCATCAAGATGGTATGACTTGATTATCACTTATTCAGCATGCCCAAAATAGAGTTTTATTCGTTGTCCATTAACCTTAAACCGCACACCCTTCTTGGTTTCTAACTCAACTGCTCCATGAGGGAATAGATGGGTAATCAACTAAGGGCCAATCCATTTGGACTTGAGCATGCTCATAAACAAACGGAACCTAGATTTGTATAAAAGCACCAAAATCCCCAACCATAAACTCTCTTTTTTCAATATTTATGTCATGGTGCTTCTAAATCTTTTCAACTCGCGCCATACTATCTCGACCATCCCTAGGATTAACTTCACAGTTTTTAGGAGGGACATAGGGCCCATTCCTATCATTTCTGTTTCCATAGATACCCCTGTTGATGTTTTTGTCGCGATTGTTGTTTCCATCTCGGACCTAATGACCCTCATTGTTATAGTTACCATAGATCTGACCCTTGTTTTCTTGACCTTGGCTCCAATACTCCTGATTTAAGCCTTGGGCACTCGGTGGGAAATCCCCCGCCTGCTCAATTACCGCATAGGAATTTTCTGAATAATGGTATTCATCATTTGGTGGTGGTGGTTTAGACAAGTAGTTAACTCTATTTATCTTTTCTGCACCCTAGTGACATGTTTTAATACAAACCCTAGCTCAGTTCTCATCTTAGCCATCTCTTCACGAGTATCATATGTGGCTGGGTTGTGAGTGGATTGCACTGCGAAGGTATTTCTCCCAGTATCTGACTTCCTAGTACTCGAAGCTTTATTATTCCGGGAGATTTTCTCTAACTTCTCGGTAATCTCGGCATAAGGACACAACCCATAAGAACCATTCACTATAGCATCCAATAGCACTTTATTATTATCATCATGTCCCCGATAGAAGTATTCCTTTAGTGACTGATCATCTATGTGGTGATTAGGGACACTTCTCAAAAACAAAGTGAATCTATTCCAATAACTACTAACTGACTCTCCTTGTAGTGCTACAAAGTTGTTCACTTTGTCTTTGTGGTTTAGTTTCCTTGAGACCGGGTAGTAACGTGCTAACAAAACGTCCCTTAATTGGTTCCAAGTAAAAATTGAGTTATAAGGGAGCTCAATGAACCAAATAGTAGCCTCTCCCGTCAGTGAGAGAGGAAATACTCTTAGCCCTATTACATCCAAATCAAAATCAGGCCTATCTACAGAACTTTTACACAGTGCCCTTACCTTAGCTATATGGGCATGTGGGTCCTCAAAAGGTAGCCCTGGAAATCAACCTCTGGCAGTGAGCATTTACATCAGACTACAAGCTCCACAAAGGTTGATTATCATAGCCTCGGTAGTATTCTTGAGGATGTGGAGCGGGATTTTGTCCCCTTTGTTGATTTTCACACGCATCATCGGGTAATAACTGACCATGAACATCAACCGGAGCTGGGATGTTCTGGTTTGGATCATTATCGTTAATACCCAAGTTTTGATTCATGTTATGTAGTGTACGCTCTAATTCGTGATCGTAGGGAAACAAGGGTTTTCTTTCTCTCTGTGTATATGTCATATAAGGAAGATAGTTCTGCAAGAATAAAACATAGTAGAAAATTAAAATCAAGTAAATATTGACTAAACTTAAGTAATAAGTTTAAGTTAATATAAAAGTTACTTTCCCCGGCAGCGGCCCCGAAATTTGATACGCTCAAACATACTTCTCAACTAAAAAGTTAAGCGGTCGTATCAAGTAAACAACCCAACTAATGAGGTTGGGATCGTTTCCACGAGAAAAATAGTTCAGACATAACTTTAATATACTATTAGTATTATTTAGTCAATTATTTCCTTAGAAAACAAAAGACAATAAAAGGGGGGTTTTATTTCTAAATTAATGAAAATAACTACCTAAATTATGTAAACAACTAACAGATTCAAATCTTAGAGTTTAATCTATTAATAAAAGTTACTACGATTTAAGTGTTCCTTACAGGTTCCTAACTTGATAATTCTAACTATAACATTTCTTTCCTAGTATCTTAAATGCAAAGTGATAAGTTATGTATTTCTAAATCCTTGGTCTGGCATCTAGAAAAATCTATATTGATAATTCTTTTCCTATTATCTACCTCCTTGGTCCGGCAAGCAGCATTAAGGCGAGTTCTAATGTTGTCCATCTAATAAAAAGACTTCCAAGCGAAAGAACTATCAATACAGGCAACACCCTACTTTACAATTGTTATTTTAGTTAGATTTTGCCTCATTATTCACCCATGGTTCCCACAACCCTAGTTACGGAGTTTAGTTACCCATAGTAATAATCACAATATTCGTATATGCAATATAAAAAGTCATGCACTTACTTCAATGAGAAATATTAAAATCCAGAAGTTCACTTGATTAATCATCAAACGCACCAACAATCAAATCCAAAAAAAGTGTCTCAATTACTGAAATTAATCGAGGACTAAAGATTCTCCAAAAGTGTAACAATAAAAAAGTCTAATAACAAAGAGTCTACTAACAAAGATTCTAACCTAAAGAGAATCTAACCACCGAAAAGTCTAACCCCAAAAATGAAGTTTTTTGAATTATTTATAAAAAACAAAAACCTAATTAAAGAAGGACTATAATTATTGAAAATCTGTCAAAACGCATTCGAGTCGACTGACTTCGTGACGGGCCATCGTATTCACAACGGGCCTTCATGGCCTCCATCATACTATACATTATAAATCTTTTTGCTGCTTTCTTCATTACCCTCAACGGTAGATATGACGGACCGTTCAAAGCACGATGTTTCATTGAGGGTCTTCGTTCGATAACACTTAAACTTCTTGGAAATTGGGTACTGGGAAAACTCTCTAATCATCGCGATGAACCAGTTCGACGGACCGTCGAGGCTATGAAGGTCCGTCATGAACTTCTGAAATCCAACACTTGCTTAGACTTCCCCATATCTCTTCAGCAGATTCACTATGTTGCCACTTACGGACCATCGAAAGCTCGATGGACCGTCATAAGCTCTGTAGGTAGTAACTTTCCTGCATTTCTTGCTCAAAACATCTGCATTCATCATTAGACAGATTTTGTGCAAATAATGAGTAACTTACATAAAAGTCAATACAAAAAGGCTTTTGGTCACATACTAAACTTAAGGAAAAAACATTAAAAATACTGTGAAACCACGGTATATCAGTATGTGGTTCTAGCTGATCATTATGTGTAGGTTCTTGATTTGTTAATGACTAATGAGGCCTATATACTTGATTCATATGATTAGGGTATTAGTTATATGAAATAAAGTATGATGTAATGCTTAATTGTTTTGTAGAATATGATGTTTGTTGAGAGTCGATTATGAAGTGAGCCATTATTAAATGTCGACTTGCTTATATTGAGGAGATCACTATAATACATTCATGGAATTAATTGATGTGGCTAGTGACAACATAATAAAAACTGTTTAAGTGAAAGTTTTGTTTGTGCCAATAAATTGTCTAACAATACATTGTCCAAAAAGTTGAATGGAATTGACTTACAATGTTATTTCAAAGATATGATGAAAAATTGGCTAAAGACTAAGTTAAAAAAAATTAAGCATGACCAATAAAACTTTGAATTCTTAACCCAGGGTACGCCAATAATTGGGACAAGTCCCAACATACCCTTTCCAAATGAACTATAAAAATAATTAAGTACATTGAACAAAGTTTATAACGTTCATAAAGAGTGGTATAATGCTACCAAATGACATTGAACAATATAAGGTGAGTAATAACATAATCAAAAGCTTAAAAATTATGAAAGTTACCAGAATGAGGTGTTAAAATAAGTGAGACAAGTCTCACTCACTCCTACACAATTACGTTAAAGATACTCACAAAAGAGAGTGGTAATAATCGGGATACAAGTCTAATTAATAAGAAGATGGTAATGAAAGGTTAAATTCACATTTCATCAAGTAAAGAAAGGGAAAACTGATTATCCAAAGAGTTAAGTAAACCTCATAACTAGAAGCAACATTCCATAATGTTTGAGTCAATTCTAAAAGATGTAAAAAAAAAGAAGTCGAGCAAAGCACCAATAGACTAAAAATGATCTTGTGCTAGCACATGTAAGCCTCATGAGATGAGGCTACCACCAATGTGGCTAAGTAGTCTATGTATGTCTCCTAGTCTTCGAACTATGTTACCAGCATAGGAACTAGTGTGTACTAACCTTATTACTTTTTTATAGGCACAGGTCTAAGAGCAGATTGAATATTCATTGAAGTAGTTTAGATTAGCGATCTCTAGAATTTTTTAGGTCCTCTTGAGTTCGAGGATGCTACACCTATCATTATAGCTTAGTACTTTAAGACATATCTAGTGGATGTTGTACCTAGAATTTTATTTTAGACTTTTATCCAAAGCTTTGTATTAAAGTTGTTTGGCAAACTATTACGATATATTGACTTTTTAATTGATTGCTTCATAGATTGTAGATGGTTGTTTAGTTTTAGATTATTAGAATATCACTCTATATAGTAATTATATAAATTATATTTATATGTCATTATGTTCTAAAAGTTTTAAATTCTTCGATTCTAAAAGTTTTTCTTTTGGAACCTTAGGCGCAGTTTGCTTACCATCTATAGTAGGACAATACCTCACTGTGTCAATGCTTACCATAACCAAACAAATTCATGGTACCAACTAAACACTCCCCATAGTGCCTCTTTCTATAAGTAGCACAAGTAGGCTTACCACCTTGGAAACCACTACCTATCCCAAGCTTCTCTTTTAAAGAACTAGTTACTGCTTGATTTGGGGATCTATTCTTAAACATAGGTTTACCTTGACTATTTGCTTTACTCTTATTCTAAGTCATCATGCTCCTCTTCAATATCAATGCACTTCTCCTAATTTTGGACTCTTCAACATTCCCCTTACCTTGACTAAGTTCAATGAACTTCCCAACCTTTACCTTCCTCCTCACATGGAGAAAGTACTTCCCTAAGAAAGACTCCTTAAATTCTTCCCACTCTATAGGACTCGACTCAATCGGTCTATTATCTTTCCATTGAGTGTATTACACTTGAGCAACCTCCCTCAATTGTTATGAAGCGAACTCCACCTTCTCCCTAGAAGTCACCCTCATGGAAATCAACACCTTGTACACACCATCATGAAATTCTTGAGGATCCTTAGAGCCAAGAAAGATAGGAAGATTCATCCACAAAAATTCTCCCAATATAGATGTTATAGTGATCTAAACAACATTCACTCTAGGTTCAAGACCCATATTCACATGAGTAGTAAAAGCTTGGGCTAAAGTTTAGGTAATGGACTTTTGTAGTGTTACAGTATAACACATAAGCACCGCCATCATAACTGGATCATACCAATTGTCATCATAATTCAATACCTATACTACACAATATAGAGAAGGTTAGGTAAAAATACTACCAATCCAGTCTCACAACTCCAATCCATAGCCAAAGGTTCATACCATTATCCATGATCACCAATTCAATCAAATAATCACAATATACAATGAACCCAAGATGATACAATATGAATTTAGCAATATAGGAAAACCTACATATAATTATAACATGATTCTTTCATAATTCAATAATTCAAAGTAAACTACACAAGAAATCAATAGTATAGAGACATGATCAAATCACCCATAATGTAGTCAATCTATTATTGCATGATTTGCATGGGTTCGTAGAGTTTTTTTGTCTAAAATCATCAAATTAACAACAATTAAATCATAATTCATTGATTGAAAACGTTTTGTGCAAGAACCCAAGGGTAGATTCCAATTTAGAAGTTCTTCTTTTGAGAAAGTCTTGGAAATTCACTTTAAGATTGGATATTTAAAGAAAAATTATTCAATGATGAAGAACCACACCTTAATTGTGATGAAAATCCCACAAAATTGATTGAGAAAATGTGAGAAATCAGTCTTCTTACTTGAGTTTCAAAACATCATCAATGGATGTTTTGGACAAAAAAATAGAGAGGCTTTATTTTAATTTAAAGGTTTAGCTTTGATTGGTGAGCTTAAGGGCTTAAAAATACTCAATAACCATCAATAAGTCATCCCCAAATTAATCAAAAGTCCTCTGCACTTAATTAACATTTCAAAGATTTTAAATTTGACTTAAAAACAATGCGACCGAATCTAGGAGATTAATACTCGTCACATAGGCATTTTCTCTTCTTGGTTCTGGAAAATTTTGACATAGAATGGTTATCTATGTCCCCGCGTCGAAGGGGAATATTTGTCCATCTCAGTGCAAGATGCGTGATGCACAGCCACTGCCAATTCTTAGCTACCGCGGCCCATGTTTAGGTCCTCCTTTGGAACCCTTAGGCTGCTCCCCGGTGTATTGTTCTAGGAAGTTTTGACCCTTTACATGTCAGGCTATGCGTAAGAACCACCGATACTCATTTTCATCCTCAAACCATAACCCAAAACTCCACTACAAAACACTATGATACACTAGTTCAACTTCGACTAGTTTTAGAACGTCTTGGACGTTTCACTTCCAAACTCTTCCAAACTCCTCAAAATGAGTTATAACAGTATTATTAACAATTTTAGGACTTAATAAACTCATGAAACATATGTTAGGATCTAGCTTCACCTAAGTCATTTTAGAGGCGTTACATTCTCCCTCACTTGGATAACATTTGTCCTCGAGTGACAGTTGCTACTCTTTAAGCACTTTCAAGAGGTAAGGAACTCAAGTCTAGCAGAAACTAACCATACCAAACAATAATAAATACACATATTTATGATAAACACCAATTGCCCCATAATCTAGAGACTCAAAACACAACAAGAAGATAGAAACAACTTCTACAACTTATCATGCAATATGACTCGCATTCTTCATTTTATATAGGAGGAACTCCTTCTCCTCACATTATCACGCTCATATTCATAAGTAATATACACATTATAACCATTTTTTCATAAAAGAACAATTTAGTCAAAATTCTAAAATCTTTACGGTGAAATATTGAAACATTTAAATAATTTGTGATGGAAGCATAAATATATCAGAGACAAAAAAATATAAATTCATTTTCATACATAAAAATAACTTCATTAAATTCACAATGCAAGGAATCAATGAAATTCAATCTGAACAAAACTCCTAAACATAATGCAACATGCAACATACTTATATGACTTTCTATCTCTCATGCTTGAATTGAATAGAAGAAAAGAGACAACAAATCACAACTAAACTACTCAACAATCCTCCACTTAGAAAAAAACCCATTACTACACAGGAGAGAAAAGTATAACTTATCAGCATCATCTTCTAAATCTGCCCCTTTAGTCCGAAGAGCATAGAAGCGATTCTGCTACAGCCTCAAAAATAAGCTAGGTTAAACAAGATACTAACCCTTGTTTCATGATTTTAAAATTCCTAAATGGTTGATAATTGTTTTCATAGTCAGTATATAGGGTTTGGAAGAGTTTGGAGGTCAAACGTCCATGACGTCCGGAAACTAGTCGAAGTTAAACTACTCTGTGATAGTGTTTTGCATTGATGTTTGGGGGATGGTTTGAAGGTTAAATGTAGAATCGGTGGTTCCTACACATAGGACGAAATGTAAAGGGTCAAAAAATTTTAGAACGATTCCATGGAGACCAGCCTTAGGGTCCCCCAAGAGGACCTAAACATGGGACTGCCAAGCTGTCGCGTCAGCCATGATTTGGTAGTGGGTGTGCATCCCGCAGCTGGCACGAAGTGGGAAAAATATTGTGTTGTGATGTGGGGATGTCACGAACCATTCTTTGTTGAAATTTTCAATAAACAATATTTGAAAATTACTCCGCGACGCGCAGTAAACTTCCTGATTTCATTGCGTCGTTTTTAAGTCAATTTTGAATTGGTTAAAATTTCTAATAATTGAATGGGTCCTTTAGGGAAAATTTATTAACAGTTATTGAGTTTTTTTATACTTCTAAACTCATGAATAAATGCTAAACCCTCAAGTCAAAACAAAACCTCTCCATTCTTCTCTCCAAAGCCTCCATTGATGTAACATTAAAGGTCCAAGAAAGAAGACTGATTTACTCAAGTTTTCTACTTCACCTTTGTGGGGTTTTGATCACAATTAAGGTACGGTTCTTCATCGTTGAAATCTATTTATTCAAGGAGACAATTCCAATGATTTTTCAAAGATGATCAAAACATAAATTCTCCTATTTTATGATCTAGCCATGGGTTCTTGCATTAAAGGTTTTGAAAAAGTGTATTATGATTGAATTTATCTTGAGTTGATGATTTTTACCTAATAACTCAATGAACCCATGTAAACCATGCTCTTCTATTTTTGACTACTTTATGGGTGAATTGATTATGTCTTAATGCTGTTGAATTATAGTGTTGTTTGATTAGGGCTATTTTAATATTATAGAATCATGCAAAAATCAATAGTATGCTGCCCTAAATTCATAAATCTATGTTTAATTATATTTGATTCATTGTCTATTATATGTATTGAATTGAATTTGTGATCATGGCCATGGGTAAGAGCCTTTGAGTATTGTGTTAGATGATTTAGCTATTGATTGAATTTGTGAAAGTGGATTTTGTGGTACGCTGCCCTCATTCTCTATATCATATGTAAATAAGGTCTATTATTATGTTGTGATTGGTATGGTCAACTTATGTTGGCGCTGGTATGTGCTCTAATTGTGAATTATGTGGCCTCATTTGTTACTTTATGAACTATGATGATCATGGCCTTGTAGGCATTACTTGGAATATTATGATGATTTGGGTAGTAATTTGTTTGAAGTATGATTATATCAATCGACTTGTGAATAATGTGAAAGTATGTGTTTATTCTATTAACACAAGGTGATCATGTATACTATGACTACGTCTTTATGTCTATAGTCTTAGGATTGATATGTGATTCTTATTACTTGTTATATGTGTCTTATGGTAGTTATATTTATGATATTATAGTGAACATGATGAGATATAGATGATATTGGTCATACCTATGTGCTTCTAGAATAATCTGGTTCATGTGAAGTAATGTGTGTGTCTTATTTTGGTAGACTTGTGTCCCCTATTTGATACATGTATAATTTCAATATGACTTAGTATGCTAAAGTGTCTTAGTCTTGTATGTATGGTTGACATGTGACCTTAAACATTACTATTAAGTTCTTTTATGTGGAACCTTCATCCTAGATGGACAGTGATGATATCCTTGAAGTTAAAGGCACAATGGTATCCTTCTTGCATGAATGGTGGACTTAGGTTTGATTGGCTGGAAAAGTATGAAATCATCCATAGTGAAGTCATTAAGCTATCCTCTTAACCGTTGTAGGTACCCTAAGTGGACCCTCTTCTTTAAGGTGAAAGGTATTGGATTATGAACTACATATGGAACCTCTCAATGTGATCCTTTATATGAATTACTCTATGAGAACAAAGGCTAGTATGGAGTGAGTATGGTTAGGGGAGTTGCTCTAAGATAAGATGATATTAGATAACAAAGAAACCCTTCATATTCCTTAACCATGTGCCTATATGGGATGTGTCCAAGTTTTACCATTAGCAAGTAGAACACCTTTTATCGGAGGAGGGTTGAGTCTAGATTCCATGCTTATCTATCATGATTTATGTCGGTTATTGACTATTTTCTTCATATATGATACCCACTAGTATTAGAGAAGTTCTATGAAGTTTAGGTGGTTGTATGAGATGCTATCTAGACATTGCACAATAGTCTTTAAATCTTTTATTGAGTGAGTACCTAGGTCTTTTCCAAGACCATTACTTGAATGTCCCTTTGTGATGAATGTTTTTGAATAAACTAATAAATATAATGGCTTAAGTTTGAAATTCTGTTAATGACTAAATACTTACCTAGTGTAGTTTAAGTGTTGCTTAGTTAATGTATGAAGGGGGCATATGAATGGTTACTTCATGTCTTATCTAGGGAATTCCTACAAATTACTCTAGATTGGGAAGGTAAATTGAATAATTAGACATGATCTAAACATAGGTGGTCTTAAGAATTATTTAGGTAAGCTTGGAGAGGGTGTATGGGTGGTCTATTCTTGCATTTCTTAAGTAAGTCTTTTGATAACCTTTGGGAAGAGAATTTTATAAATATATATGCTATTATGTGAAGTGATAATGATCTTATCATAGGTAGTCTAAAGGATTTCTAAGGTGTGTGTGAAGAGATTATATAGGTGGTTGCTTCATAACTTACATATGTGAGACTTAGAATTATCTTTGGTAGGAGGATCTCATGCTAACATGTTTTGTTATATGCTTGATGCTATTTATGATGTTTGGTACTTAAATGTGGTTCTTATACTTTTAATTTGATGTTTTATTTAAAAAGAGCATATATCTCATAAGTGTCCATTCTCATGATTTTAGGCATTAAGACATATTTTGTACAAGTGTTTGTACTAATTACATACACTTTGTCTATCTTTAAAGGTGTGTATAGCTGGTGAGAGGTATCTATGATCAAGCTATGAATCTAGTTACTGTTCAAGCAAAGTTGAAGTATGTTCTCACATGTCTCGAGAGCATCATTGTCTTTAGATTTATTTAATTTGAAGTATTGTAAAAGACTAAAGTATTTTTATATTCGTATTGTATTGATCATGTCCTAAGTATTTTTGAGTCTAACATTCGCATATGTTTAGACTTAGTTTTTCTATGATTTTTAATAAGAAAGATGCTTTGATATATTTCGTATGAAAAGTTATAATTCTACACTAATTTTCATACATCTATGCAACGAATAATGTAAAAGGGCTTGCACAAGACCTCTAAGAGGTCTAGTACACCGTATTCTGACTCGAGAATGCCCTAATTACTAAGGGGTACTCTTGGGCCGTGAAAAACTTTGTATAAAAGCATAGGTTATGACAATGGTCTTATTAATCAAAAAGTCCCATAAGGCCACGTCTAGTAGAGTCTTGACCATCGGTGTGAGTCGCGACACATTTATGTGCGAGAGGCTAAAGGACGATAGAGTTTCACTTTCTTCATCAGTCTTATGTCGTGCCTACAGATTTGATGATGTAAGTGTTTATTCCTAATCTCTTCAATTGTGTTTATAGGAGATAAATAGTAGATGTATGGCCGCTGGAAGGTTGGAAGAAGGAAGGGTGGATGAGAAAATTCCTATTCAAGTTTAGCAAGTTCTTCAAGGTGCTCAATGGACTCTAGGTGTTCATTCCTATTGGGGGTAAAGGTAATGAGATTAACGTGGTTCCCCCGGGAATGACTAATGGGGACATTAGAGAGGCTCTACTTTCTTTAGCTCAATCCATGACTACTCATGGGAATAGGGGTATTGAACCTAGAGTAAATGTTGGGGAAAACACTATAACATCTATATTGAGAGATTTTATGAGGATGAATTCTACTATTTTTCATTGATGTAAGGTGGGAGAGGATCCCTAAGAGTTTCTAGATGGTGTGAAAAAAAGTGTTGAGTTCCATGGGGGTTACTTCTATGGAGAACGCGGAGTTAGATTTATACCAATTTCGGTAGGTTGCTCAAGTGTGGTATACTCAATGGAAAGATAATAGTCCGGTTGAATTAGTTTCTACAGAGAGGGAAGAGTTTAAGGAGGCTTTCTTAGGAATGTACTGTCTTCATGAGAGGAGGGAGGTGAAGGTTGAGGAGTTCACCAATCTCAAGCAAAGAAATATGAGTGTTGAAGAGTACTCCTTGAAGTTCACTATGTTGTCTAGGTATGCTCCATCCTTCTTGTCTAACCCCAGGTATGAGATGAGTAGGTTTGTGACGGGCATTGCTGACCTTGTGAAGGCAGAGTGTCTTACGGCCATGCTCCATGGTGACATGAACTTGTCTAGGCTCATGGTTTATGCTCAATCCAAAGAGGAGTCTAAGCTTAGTAGGATTTGAAGAAATTTGAAGAGGAGTGGACCAAGTTATCAAAACCAACCTAGTTTCAAGAATAGGGCTCAAACTAAAGACAAACCTAGAGATCCTAAGGTCAAACTTGAGAAGGATAGTGACTCTCAAGGTGGTAAGCCTAGTTGTGCTACTTTTGGGAAGAATCACTATGTGAAATGTCTAGTTGGCACCGGGAATTTCTTTGGTTGTGGTAAGGATGGATATAAGGTGATATATTGTCCTGCTATTGCGGCTAGAGGAAAATAAGGTAAGCAAGATTCTCCTAGTGTTCCGAAAGGTGTAGCTCCAAAGGGAAAGGCTTGTTTCTATGCACTGCAGGCAAGCGGATCAAAGTCGGATGATGATGATGATGCTGATAAGTTAAACTTCTATCTTTAGTTGCTATGATTTACTTCAATGTGGGGGAGTATGGTGAGTAGTGGAGTTTTAATTGATTGTCTCATCTCCTATATTCAACTCAAGAATCAGAGTTAGAAAGTCATAATAGCATGTTACATTGTTGCATTGTATTTATGAGTCTTGTTGGAATTGAATTTCATTGATTCCTTGCATTATAAATTTTATGAAGTTATTATTATGTTGTAAAATGAGTTTATATGGTTAGATCACTTATATAATCATGCTTTCACAATTAATTACCTAAGAGTTGCATTTTTGAAAATTTGAGCATGATTCACTATAAATGGTAGTTCACTTTTAGGTTATGGAAATTTGACTAAATTGTTATTTTGTTGAAAATTGTTGTAATATGTTTAGAACTGATGAATATGAGCATGATAATTAATGGAGAAAGAGTTCCTCCTATTTAAAAATAAGTATGTGAGTCTTATTTCATAATAAGTCATAAATTAATTTCAATCCTTTTGTTGTGTTTTGAGTCTCTTAAGTATGTGAAATTGGTATTCCTCCTAAATATGTGTATTGTGTATGGGTTAGTATGGTTATGTGATGATAGTTTAGAGTTTCTTATCTCTTTAAAGTGACTAATGAATAGCAAGTGTCATTCGAGGAAGAATGTTCCCAAGTGGGGTAGTATTGTAACACCCTTTAAAATGAGCTAGGTTGAATTATATCCTAACACCTGTGTCATGATGTTTTCAGGTCCTAAAATGGTTAATACTATCGCTTATAGGCAGTATATAATTTTTTGATGAGTTTGGAGGTCAATTGTCCAAGACGTCCTGAAACTAATGGAAGTTAAACTAGTGTGTCATAGTGTTTCGTACAGACGTTTTGGGAGATGTGTTGAAGGTAAAATTGAGTATCGATGGTTCCTACGCATAGCCTGACATGTAATGGGTGAAAAAAATCAAGAACGACGCCCCGGGGACCAGCCTAAGGGTCCCTAAAGAGGACCCAAACATGAGACTTCGAGGTTGCCGTGCCAGCCAAGATTTGGTAGTGGCTGCCCGTCGCGCAAATGTCACGGATTGGGCAAATATATTCCCATGCAACGCGGGGCTGTCACTTACCATTCTGTCTCGAAATTTTCCAGAAATAACATTTGAGAATTCCTCGGCGACGCGCAGTAAGCTCCTTAATTTGGTCTCGTCATTTTTAAGTCAAATTTGAATCGGTTAAAATGACTAGTAAGTGTAGGGTTGTTTTGGGTAATGTAGGGATGATTTATTGACGGTTATTGAGTGTTTTTATACACCTATACTCACCAATCAACGTTAAACCCTCAAATCTAACCAAAACATCTTCATTCTTCGGTTGAAAACCTCAATTCACGAAGCTTTGAAGTCCAAGGAAGAAGAATTATTTTCTCATGTTTTCTCAATTAATTTTGTGGGATTTTCATCAAATTGATGTATGGTTCTTTATCCTTTAAATCTCATTCTTCAAGGAGTCAATTCTAATGATTTTTCAAAAATGGTCAAAACATATATTCTCCTATTTTTTGATCTAGACATGGGTTCTTGCATTAAAGGCATTGTATTATGATAGAAATAATGTTGATTTGATGTTTTAACCTAAAAACATTATGACCCCATGCAAACCATGCACTTCTAGTTTTGACTACTTTATCGGTGAATTGATTATGTCTTAATGCTATTGAATTGTTGAGTACTTCATTCTTTTAGAGCGTGTTGAGAGTTTTCCCAATGAATGGCATGACCTTGGTTATGGATTCATTGAACTACTTCAAATGTTCTTATACTATCATTTGAAACTCTAACTGCACAAGATTGACATATGATTATTATTGGCATAAACATTTGGGTATAGATTACACAACCATCTTTGTTGACATAGGCCAATTTTACATTCTTTAATGCTTGGTCGTTTATGTATTTTATTAATTAGCCAATATTTTTAGTAATTTACATAATTTTATAGCCATTTACATTCATTGAATTACTTTGGTTACCATTTCAATATTTTGGCTATATAAGATTGGCATAAGATAAATATTTGCATAAGCAATTGCCTATAGACTTCATAACCATCTTTATTAGCATGAGCCATAGTTTCATTCAATAATACTCAAGTTGGGATACTTTATTCATTTAACGAACACAACATCATCAACAATTCACATTGGTAGTAGGTATAAAAAACAAACCGTAATCATCTTCATACTTATCATTTTCGAACACATCTTAACATAGTATCATTCTGTTAACCAATCTTTGTTCATGACTTTAGGGTAACGTCTTTATGACATATTGGAAAGAATCATATTAATATTTTGTGAATTTAAGACCTTCATAACTTCATAATAACACCAATACAACATCCGTACAAACATATCAACACTTTAACAATTACAGACGTGACTAGTACATCATCAATTCTTAGTTCACGTTATTACCGTTTTACTTTGTACGATTATAAGTTCATAGGTTCATTAAAAATTCATCATTAAAGAACATTATAGATAATATCAGTCAGCACCACATACCCATAACATGATATCTAGCCTACTTAATCATTAAAATCGTACAAGGATACTAGGGAAAGGAGTTCGACAACAAGGACAGGAAACAACCCTAGTTTACAAGATCTTTGAATCGTTCGAAAGAAAGTTCTCTTGGAGAAATAAGTCCAGGAGATAAACCCATACCTTATGTAGAATTTAATATATGCAGATCACCTTGCATGAAACCTTGAATTCGCCTAAGAAATCTTTAGCGTTCTACGTTTTCCTGCGTATTGTCGCCTGCTGCCTTAGCGTCGTGATTCTTAATATTTTTTATCATGATTTTTAGGTTTAGGAACAGATTTTGAATTTTAAAACTTTTAGTTTAACAAGTTATTTTAATAAACTAATTAATCAAATAAAAAAATGCCCCACCTATGTTTACTAAACATCGGAGAATGTTAACTTATTAAAAATGTGGAAATTGATGTTCTCTATGGTTTAGTCAAACATTTTGAATTTATATTAATTAATTAAATAATTAATTTAAATAATTTAGGGGCCTAGGTTAAGTACTAAATTACCCCTAAGACATTGGAACGAAAATTAACACTTTAGGACCATCCTAGGTTAAGTAATAGGATGTTTCTTGAATTATACTAGGTTAGTGTAAGGATTTCGTTTTGACCATTTAAACTATTATTATATTGATAATTTAATTAATTAGGTGACCTAAGGTAATTATTTAAGTACCCTTAATTCGTTAGGACCATAACCAATCCTTTGAACCATCCTAGTTTAGGTACTAAGTTGTCTTTTCTTGTTTTAACTGAAATATGGACATTGCTTTGTGATTTCAGTTTTTACCCTTTAAATTAGTTAATTAAGTATATAAATTAATAAATTGAGTAGATTATGGTAATTAATATAGTATTCCTAGGTTTTTAGGACCTTAACGAACTCTTTGGATCATCCAAGGTTAGGTACTAGGTTGCTAGTACTAGGTTAGTGTCAACTCGGTTTACTCCTAGGTTGTCGGGTGCACTAGTGGGTCCATTTAGGTTATTATTAGGTTAGTTAGATAGTTAGGATAGTTATTTAGGACCTAGAGTGTTTAAGTATGTTAGGCCCCACATGAAGGGACCCGTCTGCACATACTACCCCTTAACTACCCTAAGCGAATTTTGTTAGGGTGGTCCCCTTCCTTTGGCTGATTCTCATTTGCTTTGACCATGTGCTTGCACCTGGGTTTGTAGTGATTTGGTAACTAACTATTATTTATATACTATTTGGATTGTTTACTTATTGTCCCAAGGATCCTCACTATGTCCTTGGGAACTGCTTAATTTACAAGATCATTTTAAATGGTCATGTGGAATGGTACTAGGCTTGATACTTAGATGCCAAATACTTTGTGTGAAACTATTCTGAACGGATTTTCTTTTAGATTATGGTCTTCATTGCAGGTAAATTTATTGAACATTAATCTTTAATTGGGGTATGACAACCCAAAAAGTATATTTCTTATTCGTATATGGAATATTTGCTACCATGCCCTAGCTAAATATTTTTCTATACTATGCCTAATATTTTTCAATATTGGGCATTGGGTGCCTATCTACCCCGAATTGTCTATACTAAGGGCATACTGGTCTCTTCATTATACATATGATTTTCTAGAATATTACATTATCACAACTTAGGAACATTCGTCCCTGAATGACATTCACACATCACTTTAAAAAAGAGGATGATTTTCGAAAGTTACTTTATAATACTTAAACGTTTCTCTTTTATGATTATCCGATTCATATTTATTTGGATGATGCATATCATTCAAGCTTATCTGAAGCTTCATATTTGAGATTGGGGAATTTCCTTCTCAATATCACTTACCTTAATGCACATCACAAATCCTATAACACAACAAACATGTAGATGTTGCACAAAAACAACACATGAAATGCACAAATAACTCCGTTTTATCTCACATAGTGCTATTATAAGACATAAACTTAGGGACTTATCACATCAAATCAACTAAAGACTTAAAACTTAGAGTTTCTTAAACATAAATCATACTTAGAAGAGTATTTCTAACCTGGTAGATAACATCCTCTTGCCTTTAAGATTTGAACCGAATGACGCCCAACTTAACTGCAAAGAGACTTGTCACTATGCCATCTACTTCTCTACATACACCTTCGGCCTTAACACTGTCTGCTATGGGAGTACTAACTAGAAATGGTTTATGTAAGATCTCGGTAACTAAGTAAAATTCATTAGCCACCAAAGGATTAACCATAGACAAGATATATCCTGGATTTAATAATGCATAAACAGGTTAGGAGGAGACAAGCAAGTTACTAGTATCCACTTCCAAGGACTTTTCTTGTTCCTCTCTTCCTTTAAACACATAGAACCGCTTTCTCTAGGGGGGTTGGGCTTCAGCATAAGGATTTGGCCGAGGCTGAGCATCTACCTTGTATTGATTCCTTAGTTGAGGATAGTCTCAGACAATGTGTCCAATATTGCCACACCCAAAGCAAGCATTCGTACCTACAAAACACTCACCTCCATGCGAACGACCATATTTATCACAGGACTTTCTATCACGCTGGGCATTTCTATCATTGCCCTCCTTGGTATTAGTATCCTTAGAAGGAGTAGGATTACCCGAGTGTCTCTTGAACTTACGCCTGTTCTGGACTCCAAATGAAACTCTACCTGAACTAGAACCATTCTGGTCTGCGGCCTTAGGCTTCTTGCCTTCGTGAATTATCCTCTTGATGTGACTCTCCTCTACTTGCTAAGCATGTACCATCAATCTGTCAAAATCCACGTTGTCATGCAACATGTCTTCTTGACAATCTTCTACTAGATCATCCGACACGCCTGTCACAAATCTACTCATTTCATCCCTGCAATTTACCAACATAGAAGAAGCACACTTTGAAATTTTAAACAAACTTAAAGGAATACTCCTAAACAGACATACCACCCTGTCTCAAGTTGATGAATTCTTCAACTTTGGCGTCCCTTTGCTGTCTAGGAAGGAACCTCTCAAGAAAGGCAGTCTTGAGGACATTCGAAATGATAAGGACATCTCCTCTTGCTCGGCCATCAGCCCACATCTGGTAACAAACATGTGCAACATCATTTAATAGATATGAAGTCAACATGTCCTTTGCCTCCTCATTAACTCCCATGGAACACAGAATCTTATGGACCTCATCTATGAACTCATGAGGATCCTCATTGGTCTTTGATCTGTAGTAAACTGGGGGATTCATTTTGGTGAAATCCCTCAACTGGCTAGCCATTGCGCTAGCATGCGGGTTCTCCCTTGGAGCACCCTCAGTTGTAGCTTGGGCTGTTATGGCCTACACCTAAGTGGTGATGGCATGAGCCATCTGCAGCAAATCCTCCCTTAATTCACCATCTTTCAACCCAGCTGGGTTGAAATTCACTTGAACTTCAACAATTGGAGCTTAAGAAGGAGCTTGATTCCCTCCAACACCTACTTCTTCAACTCTTCTCATGGCATTCCTCCTTGTGTTCATCATTCTACACGTATACATAATAAGACATTTAGATACTTAAAATGACATGAATATTTCACAACTCTACATGGAACGATAATGAGTAGAAAAAGGGAAAAATTACGAGCATTATATAGTCTCTAAATCATGATTGTGGCGCGTTTCACAACCATAAGTCACAAACTACATAATGTGCTTGTGTTGAGCTTTAGTTCCTAGGTAATTTAACCTCATGCTCTTATACAATGTTTGTCATGACCCAGATTCTGGAGTCCGAATCGCAACCGGCGTTGTTTACCTCTCAGGTCGCAGATAAGCCTCTTCTTGCATTTATCACATTCATATGATTAATTTTTATGGAAAATTTAAAACTTTATACATGTATGAAGTTTACATAGACTTCATATAGTTAATAAATAATTGCATCATATACTAAGCTCAACGTAAATGAAACAACCATCTATCATAAGAATATATTTGAAACAGAATATGAATGTATCATAAATATGTTTGACAAAAATGTCCTTATTAAAAAATGCTTCGAAATAAACTTCTAAGGAAAAGCTAGGGACAACATCCACTAGCTATGTCTATATCTAACGCTAGACTAAGCTGTAACATCCTCAAAATCAAGAGGATCTACAAAATTGTCTGGAGATACGTTGAAGTCCAAAGCGCTCCAAGTATTGTCAATTGTCCTCTGACCTGAACCTATAAAAATAGTTAATTATATAGGGTTAGTACACCACTTTTACTGAGTATGGGTGTATGAACTTATACACATAAACCTATGCAAGATCAAGGAAAGCTCTTGCTAAATAACATGCCATTTCTGGAAAGTGACATCACTAGACTTTCCTAATTTTTATAGCTGTGAATTGTGGTATGAATATTATGTATTTTCATGCATTAAAAATACACAAATCATTTTCTATATTATTACAAGACATAAGTATCATCAAATTAATTTTATAAACACTAGGGCAAAGATTTGAAAAATTGTTCTTCTGAACCCGAGAGCTCACCTCTCTATATTTAGTTTTATATTCAGTTTTTCTTATTATTGTTGTGTAGTTCAATAATTATTTTAGTCTATGTTTTAATTACAAGTGTAATGATTCATTTTAGTACCATACCAACAATGAATCGATGTAAGTAATCCAAGGACAAAGGAATGATTTCCCTACCTTATAACGAGTCATTCTTTGCACTATTTTTTCATTAATATTTCATAAGCCATTGTCTATTGGCTATGTCATCTATTTCATTACTTTCATCTTTGGGAAGTTATGAGGTATTTACTAAAAATTATGTTTCTACTCCTCTTTATTAGCATCATATAAGAAGTCATTAGGCCAATCGTATTTTGCTTTGCCCATTATTTGCTGAAACTTCATGAGTGTGATATTGGCAATTGACATGCTTAAGCCCTTCTTCATTGCTCAGTTTGAACAAATGTTCCATCAACATTATTTGTTCTAACTTTCATAGTGATGTCATTACGAATAAGATCATATGAGCTTAACATGAAATCCTGTGTCTTCCCCACACCGAAAAGAGGTGATTCACCGATTAGAATGAATTTATATTATGTGAGCTTCTTATGAAATCCAGTGTCTGCCCCACAATAAAAAGGGGTGATTCCCGCCTAAGGCGAATCCATCTCAAGAGTTCACTACACACAAAAAGTAGTGTCTCACGGCTATAGTGAACCAAAAACATGTCGTAGGCATTAACCGACATAGATCATGTGAGATAAATATGAAATCTGATGCCTTCCCCACACTGAAAAAAGGTGGAATCACCGGCCAAAGTGAAATCAAACATACCTAGCTCGCTTAGGTGGAAACCACTAGGTATTTCCTATGTTTGCTAGACATATTTCGAATACTTGGTACTTAAGGAGACTACATATCCACCTCGGTGGTAGCCTCGTCTCATGAGACTTACACGTGCAAGCACATGCTCATAACTAGTCTATCGGTGTTTTGCTCACTTTCATTATCTTCTTTATCTTTTAAAGTTGACTCAAGCATTATGGAAACTTTCTTCTAATTGATATTTACTTACTCTTTTGATGACTTGTCATCCGTACTTTACAATGATAAAATGTGAATTGTACTTACATATCATCCTTACTTTACATTGATGAAATGTGAATTATCCTTACATATAATCCTTACTATACATTAATGATATGTGAATTGTCCTTGCATATCATCCTTACTTTACATTGATGAAATGTGAATTGTCCTTGCATATTATCCTTAGGTATTAATGAGACTAGTCTCACACATTCTAACACATTCATTCGTGAGTATTCTTTCAACATAGTAGCTTAGGTGTATGTAAGACTTTTCTCACTTCCTTTAACACCCCATTCTGGTTGCTTACTTAATTTATACCCCTTTTAAATATGTTATGACTCAACTTACTTTTTTACTTTAGTGAAGTGGCTTCATTTAATCGTTTATGGAAGATGAACACTTCTTTCAATGAGTTACATATGTTCATAGTTCATTCTTTTAGAGCATGTTGAGAGTTGTCCCAATGAATGACATGCCCTTTGTTATGGATTCATTTAACTAATTTTGAAGTGCTTATAATATTATATGATTCTCTAACTGCACAAGATTGGCATATGATTAGTATTGGCATAAACATTTGGGTATAGATTACGCAACCATCTTTGTTGGCATAAGCCAATTTTACATTCTTTCATGCTTGGTTGTATATGTATTTTATTCATTAGCCAATATTTGTAGTCATGTATAACATAAATTAATAGCCACTTACATTCATTGAATTACTTGGGTTATTATTTCAATCTTTTTGCTATATTAGAATGGCATAAGATAAATATTGGCATAAGAAATTGGCTATAGACTTCATAACCTTATTTATTAGCATGAGCCAAAGTTTATTCAAATAATGCTCAATATGGGATACATTATTCATTTAACGAAAAGAACATCATCAACATGTCCCATTTGCAGTAGGTATGCAAAACAAACCGTAATCATCTTCATAATTAACATTTTAGGACACATCTTAACATAGTATCATTATCTTAACAAATCTTGGTTTATAACTTTAGGGTAATGTTTTTAAGACATATTATACAGAATCATATTAATATTTAATGATTTTAACACCTTCATAACGTCATAATAACATGAATACAACATTCGGTACAAACACATCAATACTTAAACGATTACAGACGTGACTAGCACATCATCAATTCTTAATTCACGTTATTACCATTTTACTTTGTATGATTATAAGTTCATAGGTTCATGTTACATTCATCATTCAAGAATGTTACACATTATATCATACATCACTACATTCCAACTACATGATCTCTAACCTACTTAATCATTAAAATCGTACAAGGATACAAGGAAAAGGAGTTCGATGAAAACGACATGAAACAACCCTAGTTTTCAATATCTTTTAATCATTCGAAAGAAAGTTATATTGGATAAAGAGGTCCAGGAGGAAACTCATACCTTATTTAGAATTTAAGCTACGAAGATCACCTTGCACGAAACCTTGAATTCGCCAAAGAAATTTTTAGCATTCTATGTTTTCTTGCGGTTTGATGCCTACTCCCATAGGGTCGTGAGTTTGAACGTTTTTTATCATGATTTTTAGGTTTAGGAACTTATATTGAATTATAAAACTTAGTTCTAATAAGTTAAAGTAATAAACTAATTATTCAATAAACAAATGCCCCTCTTCAGTTAACTAAACATAGGAGAATGTTGACTAGTTCAAAAATCTGGATATACGTGTTTACTATGGTTTCAGTCAACATTTTTACTTTAGATTAATTAATTAAATCCTAAACTTAAATAATTTATTGACCTAAGTTTAGTACTAAAGTACCCCTAAGTCTTTGTAATAAAAATCAACCCTTCAGATTCATCCTAGGTTAAGTACTAGGATGTTTCTTGAATTATACTACGTTAGTGTAAGAATTTCATTTTGACCATTAAAAATAATTACTTAAATTGATAATTTAAATGATTAGGTGACCTAAGGATATCAATAAAGTACCCTTAAGTTGTTAGGATCATAACAAATCCTTTTAACCTTCCTATGTTAGGTACTAGGTTGTTTTTTTCTAGTTTTAACTGCAATCTGGAAATTGCTTTGTGATTCCAATTTTTCCCCTTTAAATTAATTAATTAAGTTTCTAAATTAATTAATTAAGTATCCTACGATAATTAATAAAGTATACCTAGGTTTTTAGGACCTTAACTAACTCTTTGGACCATCAAAGGTTAGGTACTAGGTTGTCTCTTCAACTAGTACTAGATTATTGTCAACCCTGTTTAGTCCTAGGTTGTCGGGTGTACTAGTGGGTCCATTTCGGTTATTCCAAGGTTAGTTATCTAGTTAAGATAGTTAGTTAGGTCGTAGAGTTATTTAGGAAGTTAGGCCCCACTTAGAGGGACCCGTACACCATAATGCCCCTTAACTACCCTAACCGAATTTTGTTAGGGTGGTCCCCTTCCTTTGGTCGATTCGCACTTGCTTTGTCCATGTTCATGCACATGGGTGGGTTGTACTTTTCTAACTAACAATTCTTTATGTACTATTTCTAATATTTACTTAGCGTCCCATAGATCCTTACTATCTCCTTGGACACTGCTTAATTTTTAAGATAATTTTAAATGGTCCTGTGGAATGGTGCTAGGCTTGACACTTGAATGCCTGGTACTTTGTGTTTAACTATTCTGGACGGATTTTCTTTTAGATTAGGGTCTTCATTGCAGGTACATTTATTTAACATCAATCATGGATTGGAGTAAGACAACCCAAAAAGTATATTTCTAATTTGTATATAAAAAATTGGCTAACATCCCTTAGCCAATTATTTTCTATACTATGCCTAATATTTCTCAATATTGGGCATTTGGGTGCCTATTTTCCCATAATAGACTATACAAAGGGCATACATCGCTATATATCAGACATATGAGTTTTCAAAATGTTACAGAAGCAGCGATACACATGCGATGATTCTAGACGGTGTGAGATACAGCAGCAGCACGTACCAAACGACCCTTTTTTTCTCCCTTTCTTCTTCGTGCGTGAGACTCAACAATGGACACCTACAATTTTGCTTTGTTTTGCCCCATTTTTTTACAACCTCTGAAGCACACAAGGCACGCGAAATTGTTCTTGGTGTTGTGGGTTCGAACCATGTCGTTCCAAGGACGATGGAATAGTTCAAAGCCATTGATCTCACATTCGGGAATGGTGAACTTTCAGAAAATTTGTTCGTCCTTTTGATAGAAGCTTTTCAAATTCGAATGGGGATGAGACTTAAACCGGATGCCCATTCTGTTTCCCTAAACAAACCTTTAATCTTCCATTGCATATTCATTTCGGTTCTAGTGGAATGTTTTTATTTTTTTAGAGGCTAGAAAATTGGAAGTGGGAAATTTGAAAAGTATATTTATTTTTCGACTTGAGTTTTAACCTATGAAGAAGGATACAAAGGAAGATTCAACAAACTCCTATAAATACTCATTAAATACCCCTTTTGAATGGAATAGAGGTTACCATACTTCCAACCTTTGGTTAAAATTTTCTGTGTAGATTTTGCTTAGCCTTCTTAACTCAGGTTCACATTTTGGTGGTGAAACATTGCTGCTCCTTGTTCGTGTATCTAGTACGGTGCTTCTAAGAAGGTAAAATCCTTTTCACATCTTAGTTTATTTTGATCGATATGTTGTATGGTTCGTAAAAGTCTTTTCGCTTACTGATGTTTGTCTCTTTCATATTTGAGTTTGTTTTGCTGACCATTCTACTATTTTCTTATTCTTTTCTGTTTGAGTATAGAGTTCAAAAGTATAGCGCTTAAGTTATTTTTTTTGTGTGATCCTGCCATCCTCAGTACCAATGCAAATTACAATGTGTAATCGTTTAAATCTTATTTTGTGTCACCTTTACTTCTCATGTTGAATGCATTCACTGTCTGTTTAGTATAATTTGAAGCCTAGTATTTATATTCGTTTGTCGGTTCATGTTTTCCTCTTTTCTTCTTTTTTGTTTACATTTTTAAATTCATGCTAAGTTCTTGAAAAACAGGGATTAACTCCTCCAGTCTACTTTGCATCGTAACTTTAATAAGTATAAACTCTCTTCTTTAAAGTCTTCGCAAATCTCACTGATTTTAATTCGCAATTTTAATCATGTCCTGAAGCCTTAGTTTCGTGCTACTCAGTATGTAGGTTTGTTTGTTGTGGACCACTTTAATATAGTTTGAGTCCGTAGTCTCCAAAATTATATTCATGGTGGAGTTATGTTTTTTCATTAGACGTTAATGTATCGCCCTGTTGCTCCTTCTATTATCTGGTTTAGAGTTATTATTTCTGTTCATATTGCTGAAGTCTAGTTCGTTCGATCATTTGGTGGTAGGAGGGCTTTCCTTTTGACATAGGATTTGTAGTTTTTCGTTATCCGGAATCTCTGCCTCCACAGGTTTTAGTTCGTGGATATTTTCTTTTATTGTAAGAATTTTGTCTTATCGCTTGGAGGGGTCTGACGCCATAATTGTTTTGCTATACATTGTATTTCTTAGAGGGACTCATATGGTTTTGCTGGTGTTGTAGCATTCATAGATGATGCGCTTTAATGAAAAGGAAAATTATCTCTATATCTTTACTATGCATATGCTGAGTATTTAAATAACAGGGCAGGGATGTGTTTCTCTTGGTGGTGATGTTGGCTGTAATGCCTCTTAGTACCAAGTGACATGCTTTCTCCTAAATTTTAGTCACTTTGTCATTAACTTTAAATATTTTATTTGATTAGTGTCTCATTGTTTGTTGTTTCTGTCCTATTTTTTTTTTATTTTGCTTCGAGATTTGACATCGTGGAATTCGAGTTTGCAATTTCTGTTTACCCCCCTTTACTGATATATTACATCTTTGTTTGCTTATGGGAGATTGAGCTCCATTTTGGTTATCTCATTTGTTTTATCACTATGATCATATCTTAACTTCACAATTATCTTTTGTGTTTCATGTGATACTTCTCCTATTCTGTCGGGACTCCATATCTTGTGCATCTTAAAAATGGGACATGGAGGCCCATTTACACAGTCTTCAAGTCAACCATCCACTATCAATCAGCGTACAGATCAAAAGTAGAAAATTCCGAGTGGAAGAAGTTGATGAGTTGAAGAACTTGGGTCATAAGGGCCCGAAATTATGTTTTTCTTCAAATTTGTATTTTGCTATTGTTGGGCTTTATCCCATTTAATTACTTTATTTATCATATCCTTTGAGTTTAGGACAAGTACAGGTGAAATGGGTCAAAAACCCAAGACATGTGGGTCCAAATATAGGTCCAGGCGGATAGAAACTGGTTAAGACCCAATCTCCTTCCCTCACTCTCTTTCTTTCTCTACCTTTTTTTAATTACTCGTTGCTTAATTGACGTTAGTATTAAGTTTGACAAATCCAAATCCTTGCAAAATGCCGCTTCTGTTTTAACGACTTAATCAATTCAAATAAAATAATAATAATAATAAATTTTACAAGCTAATTGGTAAAATTAGTACTTGATTTCTCAAAAAATTCTAATTATTTTCATTACCTCAAAATCCAGTTAGATATTTCTTTAGACAAATGAATAAATTATCGGATAACCGCAAGTAAGTAGACGTCTTAGGTGCTTTCAAAACCTTGCTAAGGCATTAATAAGAATCCCCGAACACCTAAAAATCATTCAAATTTGATTTTCTATATTAGTTGAATTGAAGGACAGTTTTCTTGATTTTCCTTAAAAATTAAGTGACGACTCTTAAATGTCTCAAAACTATACAAAATAAACATTTTCCCAAAAACATCACACTTTTGATAAAACAGAATTGGTGACTCCGCTGGGATTTTGGAGGATTCTAACCTTAAAACTAATTCTATTTGGCAACGTGATATAATTGCTTTCTTGTTTTCATTGTTTTATTAGTCAATCTATTGCATTTTTAATGGCATTCTTCTGCTAAACGGCAAATAGTTTGTATTAGGGGAAGTTACGTAGCTTTTCACGGCTTCTTTAAGAAATACACAAAGATTTCATTTGGAAGTATCAAACGAATAGCTCGAATGCAATCATCTGACGTTGTTTTGTAGCTTCACCCCATTGTCTGTCCAACTCGGGTAACCGTCATTTACAAATAAATTCTAGTAAGCCTAAGATAGAGTGAAACCAAAACCAAACTTCATTAGACTAAGACGACTTAATACCCAAGGTATATTAAGTCCATTAGTTGAAACAACCTAAATCGTATCAAAGGTCTCCGACCTCAAGAAACATCATTTTTCTTGACATTTGAATGATGTAGATGTGGATATCAATGTGTGTGGGTAAACATAACTACTTTTCTATTTTGTAGGTATGAATCGATTCCCAAAGTTTGACATGATGGTAGAAGAACCACTTCAACTCAAAATGTGGTATAATTATCTCGAGAGGGATCATAGAAGAACCCTAAACAAATACATGGGTGTGCTAACTGAGTTGACCAACATGAATGGTTGGCCACAACGGATTGAGTTCCTCACAGGGTATTGGGATAATGAAAGAATGGTGTTTCAATTCAGAATTGCGGATATTACCCTGACTATCGAGGAGATCCGAGGTTGCATTCACACAGTGGGTACTAGGATAGAAAGAAAAGCAAGAAAATAAGAGGATATTTTCATCCCTAATAAACCTTCCATAGAAAATATTGCGACTGGCTCGGGTTGGGGAAAGATTGTTTCTACTGGTGCCTGGAGTCCAACAATCATTCATAGGCATCTATGTCAGATTTGGGCACACAAGATTTTACGCCACTTATAACCCAGGGTTCAAGGTCTCTTACAAAGAGTTGAACGAAATTCATCTTCTAGCATTTTTCATAGCATTGTTTGGAACGATGGTCTTCCCACATGGCCCGAGTCTGAGAATCAACACTCAAGTTATAACACTCGCTCATACTCTATTGAAATGATAAAAGAACCAAGGACAAATTAAGTACTACCCTATTAACCCGGTCATATTATTCTAACATGTACCAAGCCCTGGGAAAATGTAAACAAAAACATCGCTACTTCCAAGGATGTAATTTACCCCTTTCGTGGTGGATCCTAAGTCATATGGAAAAGGGGGATGGGACTTAGGAGTTGCATACTCTCGATAAAAAAGTACACTTAGAGATTTGAATGTACATATTGTATTGGGAAAATTTGGATAATCAGAGAACTAGGGGGATATGGGCTTAGATCTTTTCCGTATTGAGAGAAGAGGATATCCAATGAATGATCGATCACTTTATCTTAAAAGAAGTCATTATAGAGAGCCACAAACAGCATGTACTACCTCTACCTGGTATTCGGGGAATCCACCGTTACGCACCCATTAGAGTCCTGCGACAGTTTGGGATGATGCAAACAATACACTGAGAGGTATACTATGGCGCCTATGTATAAGATATTGGGGTAGACAAAAGTACATGAAGCCTTAGAAATGCAAAGAGAAAGGAAAGGTGCCAAGGGGATGGATAAAGACAACATTTCCCCAGACAGATTCAACACCAAATATGATGAGGGTTACAGAGATTGGCTGAGAGAAAACATACAAAGTATCTCATCACCAATCCCACGCAGGTTTCACAACATAACAGAGCAAGAGACCAAAGCGGTGTCGAGCTAAGAGAAGTAAAAAGGGAAGCCCAACAAATGTACATCAAGTTTGTCGAGAACCAAGATGCTCGCGAGAAGGCAACTTAAGAGGTGGAAAGACCAAGATGTGGATATGACAAGTTTGATTCCTGGGTCAAGGTTAAAATTTATAGGATGTGATTCGAAAGATGGGCAGACAAAGGTGCCTAGGTGAAGGATTATTGCTAATATTGCGATGTGTGTTTTCAGGAACACAAGACTCGAGAAAATACCGACGTAGCAGGTCTGTCAAGGACACTATAATGGATTTCGCTTCTTTGTGGGTTTGTATATGTATTTATGTAACTTTTAGCCTCTATGTGGGACTACCTTTATTGTATTTTCGTACATTTAATTATCCCTTGCGTGGGTTTGTCACTTTGTATTTTGTTCGTTTCTATTCCCTGTGAACAGTAAGTATTATTTTGTGAAGACGTTTGGGAGGGGGTTGATTATCTGGTTCAAATTCACGTGCATATCATTCAAATGCGCTAGGCCTTCCCTTGCAAAAAAAGGTCCCCTGTATGTATAGGACGTGATACATTAAATATTAACTATTATATTCTATGTTGTTGTGAATGAGGATATTGAAATCTATTCTCTGTTAGAAATCTCTAGATTGGCAAGTTACAATCACCAAATGTCCGACCAAATTTTCTGAGTATTTAGTTTCTTAATAAAAATAAAAACCCCTTCAAAATTTTCTGAGTCTTAAGTTTCTCAATCAAAAGCAAAATTCGATCACAAAATCCTAACACACTACTCTACTGTCTTAGGAAAGGAAGAATCAAAGATATGGGAATGGGTTAGAGTATGAAGAAGGAACTAACATGAGATGAATTACAGATAAAGATAGAACAAATCATGTGGGAAACTCAAGAGGTCAGGGAAGAAGGACTAGGGTCGAAGTTTTCGCATCGGTCTACACAACTATGTTTGCGGCGCTAGATGAGGATTTTGTGTCAAAAAAAATAAGAAGAAAAACATTGAGGCAGAGAGAGAGAGGACTTAAGCAAGAAGTAGGATATGCTTCGACTAAGGATTCATGAAAGGAAGGAAAGAAAAGCAGAGATAGATTCAGAGACTGCAAATGTGCTGTCCAGAAATGTGGAAATTTTTGAGGAACTGACGATGGAGATGGCAGAGTTTATCACCATGAGAGAAAGAATGGCCGAATTAATGGAAAAGAACAAGGCATTCCACCATAACATGATCTTCAAACTTTAGAAAATGAGCATAAAATAATCTATCCGCGAACAAGAGGCTAGTGGTGGTCCCGACGACATTCACCCTGGAGCAACAAATGAAGACATTGAGGAGGAAATCTTCTACATGGCACCATTTCTGTGCCGTCATAAAGGAAGATACAAGTGGATCACTCTTCCGGCCGACGAGCCAACACATCGCGTAGGAGAAAAAGTTATGTCTTGCGTTGTTTTGTACGAACATCATGGGTGGAAACCTCATAAGGGAGTGGCTTCAGCCTTTCAGCATGAAAAATCATCAAAAGTATGTGCCTTTCACCAGAACCAGCGAGGGCATACTATAGAAAAATGTGTGCAGCTTAAGGCAAGAATTTGACGCCAGATCAACATTAAGAACATCCCGCACACGTGAGGTAATAATACCATTTTCATGTATGAGCAGTCGGAGCTAATTGAGCACATATAGTTTGTTTGTCATTATTTCAAAACGTTCAATGGATTAATGTTGCATATATACATGGATTTGGTTTATAATGGTGTCTTATCCCCTATACATGATGATGATAGAGGTCTTGATCCCATTGGGGAAGAAATCTGGAAACAGTGTACTTACAAAAATGCTACAACTCATAGCCATTCGAGGTGCTTCATCTTTCTCTACGATGTAGAAGACCTCGTCAATATGGGAAAAATCTAAGTGGAGTTTGTTCCTCGTGGTTGAGATGACGATGAGAAGAGGAATGACTGAGATGTAGTAAGTATTTATCTTAAGCTTTGTTGTTATTTAAAGTTTCCTTGTAATCGTAATGAAGGAATGAACGAAAATCAATATTTATTTTATACTCGAACTATTAGGGCCTTAATTCTCCCTGTGAGATACCATGGAAGCCTTCTAAGGCCTGACCCCTATCTTTTAAAAAATCATTCTTTCCCCTTCACATTACAAGAAGATACAAAAACAAGATCAACGAATGTCAAAGAGCAGCTGCAAGAAGACCTTAGCTAAACATGATTCAGCCTTTCTCAGACAGTGTCAATCTAAAACCAGCAAACTCATGCTTGTCAAAAATATGTTTCCGTCCTTACTCGTGGGTTGAAGATATCCGCAAACAAAACTACTTGCGTGTTTATCTTTTCTCAGTGTGATATTATGCATTTTATATCCTGAATCAAAAGTGATAAATCTGCCTTTGAAATGTTTTCCATCTCTGGTACTTTTAAACTAATTTGTATGGATTAAATTGGTAGATCATCCCCATTTTACCAGATCCAAAAGCCCTCCATATTCCTTTTCCAGACAAGATTCAGACAAAGGAAAATCATTAATAGGAGACAACAATGAAGAAGTAAGTCTCAGTGACGTTATGGTGGCTCAACCCACTATAGCTGACCAGAAAGTGTTAATTTTGCAGTTGATGTAACATATTGCGGAAATGAGAGTGGAGATGCAAAGGAGACAGGATCTATCTCCGTCAGGTTTTGCTGCTGATGGGAGACATCCTATTTACTTCCCTTCTTGAAACATTGATCCAACTTAGAATCATCCATCTACACCTGCTCAGAATCCTTCTGTTATAGACTTGGCTACCCAAAGCACCCAATATGCTTTGGCTTCTTACAAAACTCAACCTCCTCCTCAAAACAACCATGCCCAAATTCCACACCGTCTTGATATTACCCAACATCAAATTGCTCCACCACCGCAAAACCAAAACCAAAATCTGAACCAAAATACTTTCAATCCCCAAACACTCGACCACCACTTAAATCAAAATACTAATCCTCAAACTAATCCGCAAAACTACCAAACAACCCAGAATGCGCAAAGTGCTTCCGTAGCCCCACCCCTACCTAAAAGAACAACTTTCCAGACTACCGTCGCAAATGAGCACGACGTGCATGGTTCCGAGCTGGACCACTACGAGGAACAGGAAAGAAAATCGAGGACAAAGGAAGAAGCGAAGGTTGATACAAAGGAATAAATAAGGAAAGTAATGCATGAATTCTAAAGAATCCCCAACTTCACTGGTTTAATCTATGAGGATTGGTGCATCCCTCCGAATTAGGACCTCCCAAAAGGCTTCAAGATTCCTAAATTTTATACTTTCAAAGGATTAGGGAATCCTATGGCCCATATAAGAGCTTACTGCGACCACCTTATTGGAGTGGGTAGAGATGAAGCTTTGTTGATGTGGCTCTTTAGACGAAGTCTATGCGGGGATGCTCTGGAATGGTTCACCTCCCAGGAGACTAGGAAGTGGCCCAATTTAAATGACCTGGCCAAGGAATTGATTGATCGATTTGCTTACAATCTAAAATTAATTCCTAAATGATACTCCTATGAAAAGATGAAGCAAAAATCAAATGTTAGCTTTAGAAGTTCACCTATAAGTGGAGAGAGGAAGCCAAAAGATTAAGGCTGCCCATTTCCGAGAAAGAAATAGTGGAAGTGTTCGTGCGGGTGCAAGAAATCGGATATAAAAATAGAATTATGTTGCTCAAGAGATCAAAATTGGGTAAAATAGTCAAGATTTGTGACACTATTGAAAAAAGTTTGAAAACAGGTAAAATAGCCTATGTTGCCGTGTTGCCTCAAACGTCAGGATTGTTGAAGAAGAAGAGAGAGGATATTGTTGTTGTCTCTTATGAGGGAAGGAAGACCCCAAAAGATCATCGTCCTCCCAAGGTCGGCCTCGACCTTCCCAGAAATCCTACAAAGCTAGTCATCCAAATAATCCTAATCTAGCCTACAAAAATTCTACACCCACCTAACAAAACACCGCTCCAAGTTACCAAAATCCACCCCCTATTTACCAAAATCCTCCTCCACTTTACCAAACTCAATGATCGATCTACCAAAATCTTGCACCCGAATGTGCCAATGTCAAGTTAAGCTACAAATCGCCCTCTCCAATCTATCATGTCCAAGATAAATTATACCAAATTACCCCCATGAACTACCAATATCCATCACCAAATTGCCAAAAAAATCCTTATCCCGAAGCCAAGCTGGACATCCAAATACAATAAGTTATCAACAGGTGCCTCCTCGCCAGCAATGCATTTATGATCCTTCTTAACCCAGATTCAAAAAAAGAAGCCTCCCAAAAATTTTACCGCGCATGGCGAAAGACGAACAAAGTTGTATGAGCGACTTGCGGTGACATGATATGTCCATTCGGTAGGGCCCAAGCCAGTGGATACTAGTTCCAAATTTTATAGACCCGAGCAAAGATGTTTGTATACCTCAAACAGTGTTGGACATGATACCATGGACTACATCAACCTCAAGCATAACATTCAAAATCTGATCGCCCAAGAGGTGGTCTCTCGACATGCAGCCGCACCTAATTTCAACACCAACCCTTTACAGAATCATGGAGGCGTCATTATAAACATGATGGAGACGGATGATAATTGGTGTGTGACTAAGGTGATAACTCTACTTTTCCATGATGAGTTGGAAAGGCTTGTAGCCTCGCTGAGCGTTAAAGAGAAAAGGAGTTCATGATCCTAACACCCGCAAAGGTTGTTGCCTCGGTTGCATACGAAGCTTCTACCAGGACAAAGTTCGTTATTGAAACTGCTTCCGTGCAAGGTATGACCCGATCTGGTAGGTATTACACTCTTGAAGGGTTTGGTTCTAGAGGACAAAAGAAGGATCAGGGTAAAAGGCCGATAAGTGAAGGCAAAACAGAGGAATTCTTGAGAAAGACTCAACCAATATATTATTCTATTGTCAAACATTTGGAGAAGACTCCAGCCCAAATATCCGTATAGGCCGTGCTAATGAGCTCTCAATTGCATAGCAAGCCTTGATGAAGGCTCTTGATGATAAGTATGTGTCTGTCGGCACAAGTAACAATAATGTGGCCACTATGATTAACGAAGTTATCCGAGGGCATCAGATTATCTTTTGCAACAATGAGTTGCCTTTTGAAGGGAGGTCACATAACAAGGCGTTGCACATCACTGTCGTATGTGGCGAGAAGGTCATATATAACATCTGGGTAGCTGACGGATCTGGTCTGAACATTTTCCCATTGTCAATACTACGGCATTTGAAGTTTGACTTGGTAAAACTGGAACAAAACCAAGTCAATGTAAGAGCCTTTGATGTGGTTCAAAGAGATACGTTTGAAGAAGTGAATCAGATCATCCAAATGGGTTTGGCAGAATTCAGGGCATAGTTTTAAGTGTTTGACACCGACACAAGTTATAACCTTCTTCTGGGAAGGCCTTTCATCCATATGGATGGAGTTGTTCCTTCTACTCTTCATCAGATAATGAAACTCATTTTGGAGGACGAAGAGCTGGTTATTCATGGTGAAAGGAGTCACTCTGGAAGATAGGCTCTAATTATAGATGAGGTATCGCGAGATATGGATTTTTACATGGTGGAGTTTGTTAGTGCAACAATTGAAGACTTGGCTCCATAGCCTCCCATGCTAGTTCTATACAAAATGATCACCAATGTGATGTTGTAGAGCGGATTTTAACAACGTTTCCGATTGGGAAGGAATCGCCAAGGAAATGTTTGAGCGAATGCAAGTGCCCCTCAAAGGAACTAGATATGGTTTGGGGTACACCACCACAGATGACGATATGAAGATGAAGAAGAGCAGGGATCAAGCATTGTCTAAGTCAATCCTGTATCTCTATCAATAAATTCTAGTCAGGGGTGGGGGGTATGCCGATCGTGATCGCCTCAAGAAAGGAATGTGCGACCTTTTTGAAGAGATCAATGTTGTCATAGAAAAAGAGGTCGAGCTATGTGGTATCCATGATGCTGAGCCCGGGGAGATGCTACAGAATTGTACCTCCAATCCAATCTTGATTCCCTGAACTCCTTGATAGAAGGGAATTATTTATGGAATATTTAAATTGGTGTTAGTCCGAAAGAGGCCCGAGGCCCATCATTTTACTTTATTGAACTTTTAAAAAAATTTTGTGATGTTTTGAAAAGTCAACAGGGCCCTTGCCATGGCCAAAGTTTGCACTGTTTTTCCAATTTAGTTGAGAACCTCCTTTATTGAATATTTGCTTAATTATTTATTTGCTATATTCTACTCTCCTAACTTTGTTTATTTATGGTTTCAATAATATTAGTTTTAAACCAGACAATGTCATGTAATGTCGCGAGCTGAATGGAAAAAATGAGGGAGGTGATGAAGAGGTTGATGTATACGAAGATAAAAATGAGGCACCAAACTATGTTGCAAAGAGTTTCTGTAGTTTTAAAATCAGCGTAAGCCGAATTTAGAGGAAACTAAAACTGCAAATCTAGGAGACCAAGAGTGTGTCAAAGAGGTCAAAATCACCATTCACTTGAATTAAGCTCAAAGAAAGGGGTTGACTTATTTACTCACCGAGTATATAGATGTGTTCGTCTGGGAAGTCAGTGACATGCTAGGGTTGACTACCAATGTTGTGTCTCAAAAATTGCCAATTAATCTAGGGTTTTGTTTGGTGAAACAGATGTCTTAGAAGTTCAAGCCTGAATTGAGTTTAAAGATCAAAGAACAGATCACCAAACAGATCAATTCTCGATTGGTGGAAGTGACACATAACTGACTTAGTTGGCCAATGTAATTCCGGTTGCCAAGATTGATGGGAAGATCAGAATTTGTGTCTACTGCAGGTATCTCAACAAATCCATACCTAAGGATAATTTCAATTGTTAAACATTAATATTCTAATTAATAAGTATACTAAGAATGAAATGCAGTTATTTGTGAATTGTTAGGCAGGTTTTTATCAGATTCCGATGATAGAGGAAGATGCAGAAAATACAGCTTTTACTACACTATAGGGTGTATATCATTACAGGGTGATGTCGTTTGGCCTGAAGAATGCTAGTGCTACATATTTGAGGGATATGACCACCACATTTCATTATATGATTCTCAAAGAGATCAAGGTGTACGTATATGATGTCATTATCAAATCCAGCGAGAGTTTAGACCACTTGATGCATCTAAATAAGTTCTTCGACAATCTGAGCCGATATAACTTGAAGTTAAATCCCGCCATATGCGCTTTAAGAGTTCCAGCCGGCAAGTTATTTGGGTTTATAGTCAGGAGAAGGGGTATCGAGCTTGATCCTTCCTAGATTAAAGTAATTAAAGAGTTACCTCCTTCGAAGACGAAGAATTAAGTGATGAGTGTCTTAGGGAGGTTGAACTACATTAGTAGATTCATTGCTCAATTAATGGTGTTGTGTAAGCCTATCTTCATGCTATTGAACAAAGACGTTTTGACAATGTGGACTGATTAGTGTCAGACTGCTTTTGATGCTATCAAGAAATATTTGTCTAACCCACCGGTATTGGTAACTCCGTGATAAAGGAGTACCTTGTTGTTGTATTTTTTCGTCTAAGATAATTTATTTGGATCTGTGCTTGGGAATCATGATAAAATATGGAAAAAGGAGCGATCCATTTATTACTTAAGCAAGAAGTTCACGCCATATGAGTCTCGTTATACTCTTTTAGAGAGAAAGTGTTGTGAGTTGGAGCTTAGAAGTTGAGGAATCATTTATCTTCCTATACTACATATCTCATCTCAAGAATGGATCCCTTTGAGTATAGCTTCCAGAAGGCGATGTCGACCAAAAAGTTAGCTATGTCGCAAATGTGGTTGAGTGAATTTGATATTGTGTACGTGACTCAAAAGTTGATAAAAGAACAAGCCTTGGCTAATCATCTTCATGAAAATCCTGTTGATGAAGAGTATGAACTGCTCTAGACTTATTTTCACAATGAAGAGGTATTGTTTGTTGGTGAAGATTTCTTTGAAGCGTATCTAGGTTGGAGAGTATTCATCGATGTAGAGGCGAATCACCAAAGAAAAGGAATTGGAGCGGTCTTAGTGTCAAAAGTTTGTCAACACTACCCCATGGCAGCTAAGCTCTGTTAAGTACACGAACAACATGGACGAATATGAAGCTTGTACTCTTGGTTTGAAAATGGACATCGACATGAATGTCCACGAGTTGTTCGTTATTAGAGATTATGATCTATTAATTTATCATGTTCAAAGAGAATGGGCCGTGAAGAACCCAAAACTCTGCAAAAGATTTTGTAGGATCGAGTTTAGACATACTTCAGGAATACGAAATGAGTTGGCCGATGCTCTTGCCACAATTTTTTCAATGATTAAACATCCAGGTAATGGTTATATTGATCCTTTGGATATATAGTTGAAGGAACATCCAGTTCATTGTTCACATGTGGAAGCTAAACCGGACTAATTGCCATCATATGTTGATATAATAAAGTGTTTGGAGTCTAAAAATTATCCCGAAGATGCTATATCAAACCAGAAGAAGTTGATATGCCGTATGACTCTCAATTTCTTACTAAGTGGAGAAATTCTTTTACAGGAGGACTTCTAATTTGGGTCTTCTCTGATGTGTCAAAGTTATTGAAGGGGCAGTAAAAATCCTACGACTTGGTTATTTCTTGATTAGTATAGAGAATGATTGTTGAAAGTTTGTGCAGAATTGTCATAAATGTCAAGTGCACAGTGATTTGACCCGAGTACCACCTCACGAACTTAATGCAATAAATTCACCTTGGCCATTTGTAGCTTGGGTAATGGATGTAATCAGTCTAATAGAGTCAGTCGCTTCTAACTGACACAGATTCATTTTGGTTTCCATTGACTACTTCACCAAGTGGGTGGAAACAACTTATTACAAATCGGTAAGCAAGAAAGTAGTAGCTAATTTTGTTCTGTACAATCTTATATGAAAAATCCATCATTACTGATAATGGTGCAAATCTAAACAGTCACTTGATGAGGGATATATGTGAGCAGTTTAATATTACATATCAAACCTCAAATGCTTATCGTCCTCAAATGAATGGAGTTTTAAGTAAAATTACTGATATTCACTTAGGTTAGCATGAGATGTTGTCGTATGCTTTGTGTGGTTACCGAACGATTGTCTGAAAATCAATTGGAGCCACTCCATATGTTCTATTATACAGAACAGAAGCACTCATATCTGCTGAAGTCGATATACCATCCTTGAGAATCATCCTAGAAGCTGAATTAAGTAATGATGGGTGGGTCAGCATGCGGATAGACAAATTGACATTGATTGACGAGAAGAGAATGGTTGTCATTTGCCATGGTCAACTATATCAACAAACAATAATTCTCGCTTCCCACAAAAGGGTCAGAACCATAATTTTTGAAATCGTTCAATAAGTCCTTAAGCGCATTTTTCCTAATCATGATGCGTATAAAGGAAAATTCACACCAAATTGGCAAGGACCTTAAATGGTCCGCAAGGTATTGTTAGAAGGTGCTTTGGTCCTGTCGGATATGGATGGAACCGACCAACTCAAATGTTGTCAAGGGATACAACGTGTGAAGCTTCAATTTTTGTTTCTGTTATTTTGTTATAATCATTCTATTTGCTTGTATTCACTTTGCTTAAAATTTTATCCCTCTTGTAATGATCTATGTCTGACCTGAATTCTCATGAATTAGATACGTAGGCGGCCTATGTCGGCCTCGGTCGGCTTCTTGGTAAATTTCCTATTGTTGTTACCGTTTTGGGAACTACGTTAGACCTCTTTCCTGCCTCAACGGGATACGTAGGTGCCACAAGGTTTCGGTCATATTTTCCATAAGATTTTTGTTCCTATTTACAATAGACTCAAAAATTCTCTAAAAGAAGATTTTTTCTTGTCAAGTCATGACCGAAAATATTTTGAGAGACAAAAATTTTAGAGGATATAAAAATACCGCGATTTACATAGCGACAGTTGAAAGATAAGTTAATACAGTTAATTAGGGCAGAAATTTTGAGGATTACCTCAAAATTTTAACATAGGTTTATTTACACTTTAGAGTGACTAAGAATGCTCCCCCTATAAAAATAAGATATAACTCCAAGAATCAGACTAAATTTTTTTTGCTAAACCTATCATGACACGACACTTGGCAGTGACCTTTTTCAAATTACTACTTCTTGAAAATCTATTATTCTTAGTTTTACTTTTATGTTTCATTTAATTTGGCATGTAGTATATTGTCTTATCGATCAAGAGTCGAGAGATTAGGAAGATCAACCGAAGATAGAAGGATAAGGAGAAGAAAACTGACGAATTGACACAGATCAGTCCATTTAAAAACTAATGATTTTTGTGGATGCAGATTTAAAGTATTGCTCAAAATTATAAAATTCCTTCGATTGACGAATTTGGGAAATCAATGGGGTGAAAAGCTCTTCCCCAAAATCAACGTTTTTTTTGTAGATGTAGGAATTATTTTATATTGCACATATCAAAGACATGGGAGTGTTACGTTATTTCAATTCTCAGCAACATGAAATCTAAGAAACGTCTGGCTAATTTCAAAGATGAAATAAGAGAAAATCTCAAAAAGAGTTTATGGTTTCCTTGAAGGACTTCATTTGCGTCATATTATTATATATGATATTATTACTACATGGAGGGGTCATTTATTTTATTGTCAATTGAGAAAATACACTACCCGAAGGGGTCATTTATTTTACTGTCGATCAAGACAATACAGTACTCAAAGGGGTCATTTTATTTTATTGTCGATAGAGACAATACACTATCTGGAGAGTCATTTTACGTTACTGTCAATTCAGATGATATGATTATTCAGAAAGCACCCAGAAGATAACTATGATTCTCAATTGAAGCATTATCTTCATTTGGTACTAAGGATGTCATCAAAAGTTAATATGAATGTATTGGAAGAACGTATTCATTCCTCCATGAAAGTTATGCATCGCGAGAAGATATTTTTATTCCTCGCGAAAAGTTATGCATCGCGAGAAGACATTCATGCTTCGCAAAAATTTGTGAATCGTGGTAAGATATTTATGCCCCGTAGAAGGTTATGCATTGCGAGTCAATATTCATGCACCGGGAGTCAATATTCATGCATAACGAGTTAATACTCTTGCATCACTAAAAATTATACATTACGAGTTAATATACATGCATTGCGAGAAGATATTTATGCCATGAAGAAAGTTATGCATCGCGAGAAGATATTCATTCCTCGCAGAAAGTTATGCATCACGTGAAGATATTTATAACTTAAAGAATTTTATGCATCACGATAAGATATTTATGCCCAGAGAAGATCATGCATCGCGAGTCAATATTCATGCATCACAGAATATCATGCATCGCGAGTAAATACTCATGCATCATAGAAGATCATGGATCGCGACTTCATATTCATGCATCGCGAGAAGATATTCATGCCCCGCAGAAAGTTATGCATCGCGAGAAGATATTCATGCCTCATAGAAAAATAGGCATCAGGAGAAAATATTCATGCCGCACAGAAATTTATACATCACGAGAAGATATTTATGCCCTGCAAAAGATCATAGATCGCGAGTCAATATCAATGCCTCACAAAAAATTATGCATCGAGGAAGATCATGCATCGCGAGTAAATATTCATGCATCACGGAAGATCATGCATCGCGAGTTAATACTCATGTATAGAGGAAGATCATGCATTGCGAGTTAATCCTCATGCATTGCAGAAGATCATGCATCGCGAGTTAATATTCATGAAGAGTTCACTACATCGAAGGCGACGTCAAAAGAAATATCAATATACTACCTCATTTTCTTTTTTTTTGTCATCAAATGAAGAGTTCATCGAAGATTATATTTTTAGCATAAGACAAAGATTTATTTTATTTACGTCAAACCAATCGAGTTGATGTCAAATTTTGAAAAAGAACAACTAACTGTCACCACGGTAAAACACACCATCTCCAATTTGAATTACATTTTTATGCTAATGAGTTTTATGTCAGCCTTTGTCGAGAGCACCAGAAATGGTGAATTCTCCAAAAAATAAAACCATAGGTGCAAACGACATCAAAAAGGATGCAGCAAAAAACGGAAATTTTCCTTAGCAGCGAAGTAGGACATAGTCCAAATAGGAGTTTTCAAACTCTTAGGACGCAAGAAGAGGAGCGAATTCCACCACATTTAAACCACACCCCTATTAAAACGCATGTGGGTTTTCAGTGGTTTTTTCTAGTTTCGATTTTGCATCCAGAATTTTGATCTACCGGAGAAAGGTTTCCAATCTTAGTTACAATGTACCAAGAGCTTAAAAATAATGTCCATGTAAGTTCTTACATATGGATGTAAAGAGATCGACCTTTATGACTAAGAGGTTGCAAGCCTCCTTTCGTTCTCATTTAATTTTGTCACTTGTCAAGAGCCAAAGGTTGTCTAGCATAATAGATTTCCTTTTAGGGCGATAGGGTTGAACTACAAGCAGCCTGATTCCTAAGGTTTAAGGATATGTAGGCGAGCTCAATGTTGAAAACTTGGTTGTACTCCAATAGTCGCTCCTAAATCTTATTATCGAGCTTCATGGTACCTTTATAATCCGGTATCAAGATGACATTTGATTTCATTCAAAATTGTGCGTTAAATTAAGCATACCGAACTATATGTGGCTTGAATTCTCACATAGCCCGAGATTCGTGAGTTTTTTAGTTTCTTAATTTTCTAACGATTTGAAATTGTCGGCTTTATAAGATTTAAATAATTTTCAAATAAGTTTGAAGTAGCATTAGTTGATTTCTATATTTTTAAAGCAATATAGGCTTTTATTTATAATCACTTTATTTTATAAATTTTTAAATCGTCTCAATGGATTTAGTTTTGCTAATTCATTAACGAAATTGATTTCGGTTAAATTTATTAGTTTATGTTTTTAGTTTTTGTCTATATATAAGTTACCTAGTTTGTCTTGTCCAAATTATGAAGCTCATTTATTAATTATTGTAAATTCACTTTAATTTGAAATTCTAGCGGTTTTACTGATTAACATAATTCGCCTTTACTTTGAGTTACTACCTATATTTTATTTAGCCATTTAATAGAACCCAATTTTGAATAAATTTCCCTTGTCTTTCCCTCAAATTCAATGGGCCGTTTACTTTATGCAAATGTTCAAATGTTACAAAACATTCCCAGCCCATTCTTCTATCCCTACAAGTTTCTCCAATCCAATTCAAAAACCCAAAATTTCCCAGAAACTCCAAGCCTAACCCACTTAACAATTCGGCATAATCACATGACCCGACCCAAGACCTCTTTCCTCATCACCAACGTAAATCCAGAAAACACAAAGAGAAACAATGATACACGCACAACGATTATAGACGACGTTTCCTACAGCAGCAGCGCGTACTAAATGACCCCTGTTTTTCTCCCTTTCTTCTTCATGCGTGAGACCCAACAACGGACACCTAAAATTTTTCTCTGTTTGCCCCTATTTTTCGTACAACCTCCGTAGAACACAAGGCACACAAAATTGTCCTTGGTGTTATGAGATCGAACAACGTCGCCCCCAAGGATGATGGAATATTTCCGAGCCATTGATCTCACCTTCCTTTTTCGAGAATAAGGGTGCACTTGCAGAAAAGATGTTCGTCCTCTTGAGGGAAGTTTTTCAAATTCTAATGGGGATAGGACTTCAACCTGATGCCCATTCCATTTCCCTAAACAAACCTTGAAGCTTCCTCTATATATTCATTTCGGGTCTAGTAGAATGTTTTGGTTTTTTAGAGGCCAGAAAATCGGGAGTGGGATATTTTGCAAGTATTTTAATTATTTGAGTTTGGTTTTCACCTATAAAGAAAGATACAAACAAAGATTCAGCAAACTCCTCTAAGTACTCACTACATACCCCTTTGAAAAAGAATAGGGGCTACCATATTTCCAACCTTTGGTTCAAATTTTCTGTCTTGATTTTTCCTATCCCTCCAAACTCCGGGTCACGTTTTCATGGTGAAACATTGTCGCTCCTTTTTCGTGTTGTACAGTATGTTACTTCTATGAAGGTAATATCCTTTTCACATCTTAGATCATTTTAATCGATATGTAATATGGATCGTAAATATCTTTTGGCTTAATGTTGTTCAATCATGTTCGGTACTTGAGTTTGTTTTGCTGGACATTCTATTGTTTTATTATTCATTTCTGTTTGAGTATGATGTTTAGGAGTATATCTTTCAAGTTATTTGCTTTATTGTGTAATCATGCCATCCTTAGTAAATATGCAAATTAGAATGTGTAATGGTTTAAATCTTATATTGGTTCACTTTTACTTTTCATATTGAATGCACTCACTGTCTCTTTAGTGTAATTTGAAGCCTAGTATTTATTTTCGTTTGTGGGTTCATGTTTTCCTCTTTTCTTCTATTCTCTTTTACATCTTAAAATCATTCTAATTTCTAGAGTAGCAGGTATTAACACCTCCATTCTACTTTGCATCGTAAATATCATAAGTATAAACTTGCTCACACTCTATTCAAAGGATACAAGAACCAAGGTCAATTTAAGTACTACATTATTGCTCCGGTCATAGTGTTTGACATGCACCGAGCCCTAGGAAAATGTAAAGTGGGGCATCGCTACTTCCAAGGTTGTAATTACTCCTTCAGTGGTAGATCTTAAGTCATCTGGCAAAGGGGAATGGGACTCAGGTGTTTCAAACTCTCGATAAAAAGAAGACACTTAGAAATTTGAATGACATGTTGTATTGGGAAAATTTAGATAATCGGAGAACTAGGGGGATCATACCTTTTCCAAATTGAGAGAAGAGGATCTACAATGGATGCTCGATTGGTTCATCACAAAAGAAGTCCTCGTAGAGAGCCGTAGATAGCATGTACTATGTGTACCATGTATTCGAGGAATCCGCTCTTACGCACCCCGTAGAGTTCTACAACAGTTTGGTAGAATGCATACCACACCCCGAGAGGCGTACTATTGCGACTATGTAAACAATATTGGGGACAATAGAGTACACGGAGATTAAGAAATACAGAGAGAATGGAAAGGTTAAAAGCGAATGGATAAAGACACCATTGCCCCAAACCGATTAAAAGTATCTCCTCACCAATCTCTCGCAGGTTTTGCAACATAGCAAAGCAACAGACCAAAGCGGTGGTTGATCTAAGAGAAGTAAAAAGGGAAGCCAAAGAAATGTACGTCAAATTTTTTGAGAACCAAGATGCTCTCGAGAAGGTGACTCAAGAGGTGGAAAGACTAATATGTGGATATGATGAATTTTATTCTTAGGTCAAGGAGAAAATTGAGAGGATACGATACGAAAGCTAGGAAGAGAAAAGATGTTTGGGTGAAGAATTATTGTTGATAATATAATGTATGTTTCACCAATACAAGTCTCAGATAAATAGAGACTGAGCAGGTCTGTTATGGATAACATAATGGATTTTGCTCATGTGCGGGTTTTTATATGTACTTTTGTCATTTTTAGCCTCTGTGTGTGCCTGCCTTTATTGCATTTTTGTACATTTAAATGGCCCATGCATGGTTTTGTCACTTTGTATTTTTTTCTTTTATTTCCCTTATGAACATTAAGTATTAATTTTTCAAAATGTTTGGGAGGGGGTTGATTATCTTTTTCAAATTCACGTGTATATCATTCAAACGCGATACACTTATCCTTGTCACAAAAGGGTCCCCTGTATGTTTAGGGTGTGACATATGTAATATTAACTATTTATGTTCTATGTTGCTGTGAATGAGGATATCAAAATATACTCCCTGTCAGAAATCTCCAGAAAGGCAAGTCACTATCACCAAATTTCCGACCAAATTTTCCGAGTCTTAAGTTTCTTAATCAAAATCAAAACTCGATCACCAAATCCAAAAAACTACTCTACTGTCTCAGGATAGGAAGAATCACAGCTACGGGAAAGGGTAAGAGTATCAAGATGGAAATTACAGGAGAGGAACTACAGAGAAAGATAGATCAAATCACATGGGAAACTCAAGAGGTGAGGGAAGAAGGACTCTGGGTAAAAGTTGCCGCATCGGTCTACAAAGTTGCGACTGCGTTGCTGGATAAGGATTTGTCAAAAAAGAAGAAGAAGAAAAACAAAAAGGCAGAGAGCGTGGACTTAAGCAAGAAGTTGGATACGCTTCGGCTAAGGAATCAGGAAAGGGAGGAAAGAGAAGCATTCTGCTGGCTAGAAATTCAATTTGTAAGGAACAAATGTCGAAGATGGACGAGTTCATCTCTATGGGAGAAATAATGGCCGAATAAATGGAAAAGAACAAGGCGTTCCACCAAAACATGATCCCCAACATCAAAAAATGAGCGGAACATACTCTATCCGCAAAAAAGAGGCTAGTGGTGGTCAAGGTTACACTAACCCTTGAATAACTAAGGAAGACATTGACAAGGAAATCTTCTACAAGCCTCCATTTCTGGGCCGTCTAAAAGGAGGAGACAAATGGATCACTTTTCCGGCCTACGAGCCAATACATCCATCACGTAGGAGCAAACGTTTGTCTTGCACTGTTTTGTACAAACATCTTGAATTGAAACCTTATGCGGGAGTGGCTTCAATCTTTAAGAATGAAAACTCTTGAAAAATATGTGTCTTTCACCCGAAACAACGAGGGCATACTATAGAAGAATGCGTACAGCTTAAGGCGAGAATCTGTCGCCAGATCGACATTGGGAACGTTACACACATGTGGGGTAATAATATCATTATCATGTATCACCAGTCAGAGCTAATTGAGCAGACGCAGTTTGTTTGTCATTATTTCACACCGTTCAAAGTATCAATGTTTGATGTCTACATGGATTTGTTAGGTAGTAGAGCCTGATTAATTTTAGGTTTTCCTATTTATTCTATATTTTAGGCTTTCCTCTTTTTACTCTATTTTTGGCTTTCCTTTTAATTCTCTATAACCAAAAATACTCTGATTTATTAATATAAATATACCTCACCGTCGTGGAAGTTTACTCACGGGGTGTTACCACGAAATATTAGGTTTTCTCTTTCTCTCTCTAAATCCCTCATCTATTTTCTTATGAATGTTCTTGTGTTCTTCATTCATCTAGTGTGTGTGTGTGAATTTGATCCTAACAACTGGTATCAGATCTAAGGAGATTCAACACGATCACAGAAGATGGATAGTTCAAAGCTTGGAATCCAGAAGTATGATGAATCCAATTTCAGCTTCTGGAAGATGCAGATCGAAGATTATCTGTACCAAAAAGACCTTCACGAACCGTTGACCAGGGTGAAGCCAGAATCCATGACGGAGGAGAAGTGCAAACTCAAGGATCGTCAGGCTCTAAGGTTGATCTGTTTGACTTTGTCAAGAAATGTGGCGTTCATCATCGTGAAGCAGAAGACTACGTCCGGTCTGTTGAAGGCATTGTCAAACATGTATGAAAAACCATCAGCTAAGAACAAGGTATATTTGATGTGTAGATTGTTCAATTTATAGATGTTTGAGAATGGATCCGTTTGTGATCACATAAACGAGTTCAATGTGATTGTAAGTCAACTCAATTCTGTTGATATTAATTTCGAAGATGAAACTAAGGCGTTGATTTTGATGCCATCTCTGCCCGAGTCTTGATATACTGTTGTTTCTACGATTAGCAGTTCCCATGGATCTAAGAAAATTAAGTCGATGAAATCTGTGATGTTGTTCTTAGTGAATGTATTCGCAAACGAGAAGTGGGAGATTCATTGGGCAGTTCTCTCAGTGTTGAAAGAAGGGGGAGAAGTAAGACGAAAGGACAAAATCAACATGGTCGATCAAAATCAATGAATCAACGAAAATCCCTGAAAAAATCAAACGTGACTTGTTGGAACTGTGGAGAAAAAGGGCATTTTCAGACGAACTGTAAAAAGCCAAAGAAGAAACAAAATCAGAAATTTGGAGATTATAATGATTCTGTAAATTCAGCAGAGGACATTGGGGATGCTCTAATCCTTATTGTGCACAACCCGGTTGAATCATGGATTTTGGATTCTGGTGCATCTTTCCATTCGTCTCTAAGCAAGGAGTTGTTCCAAAATTTCAAATCTGGAAATTTTGGAAAGGTAAATCTTGTTGACAACAAAGCCTTAGAGATTGTAGGAAAGGGGAATTTGTGCATAAAGACCACCTCTGGAAACCAGTGGACATTGGAGATATCAGATATATTCATCGGATCAAGAAAAATCTGATCACTGTTGGTCAGTTGGATAGCACGGGATATGCAGCAGAGTTTGGGAAAGGTTAGTGGAAGATCGTTAAAGGTGCTATGGTAGTAGCTCGTGTCACCAAATCTGGAACCTTATACACCACTGCAGGGTGTATCAACATGGCCGTTGTTGCTTAAGGTGCTTCCGGTTCATTTCTTTGGCACAGCAGACTTGGACACATGAGTACTAAAGGAATGAAGATGCTGGTCGGAAAAGGAGCATTAGAGGGTTTGAAGTCTGTTGATATGCGTCTTTGCGAGAGCTGTGTTATGGGAAAACAAAAAAGAGTAAGCTTCACAAAGACTCTTAGAGAGCCAAAGATAGTGCAGTTGGAAATAGTCCATACAGATGTTTGGGGACCATCTCCAGTATTATCACTTGGAGTATCCAGATTTTATGTTACCTCCATTGATGATTTCAGCAGGAAGGTATGGGTTTACTTCTTGAAGCATAAGTCAGATTTGTTTGCAACTTTCAAGAAATGGAAAGCTGAAGTTGAGAATAAGACCGGCTTGAATGTCAAATGCCTAAGGTCTGACAATGGAGGAGAGAACGACAAATCAGAGTTCAAGGCATTCTGTGAAGCTGAGGGAATCAAATTGATGAAAACAGTTCCTGGTAAGGCAAGGCATAATGGAATTGCTGAGAGGATGAACAGAACATTGAATGAGCGTGCAATGAGTATGAGGATACACTGCGGGCTGCCCAAAACACTTTGGGCGGATGTTCTGAGCACAGCTGCATACTTGATCGACAGGGGACCATCAAATCTTTTAGGGTTCAAGATTCCAGAGGAGGTGTGGACAGGAAAGAACTCAAGTACTCACACTTGAGGACTTTTGGTTGCACTTCTTATGTTCATGTTGATCCAGAAAAGAGAGACAAGTTTGATGCCAAGGCTGTGAAGTGTTACTTCATAGGCTATGGTTCTGATTTGTTTGGTTACAGGTTTTGGGATTACAAGAACAGAAAGATCTTGAGACATTGTGACATGACATTTGATGAGTCTCTCCTGTAAAAGAACAGAGAGAAGAAGGTTCTAGAGATTACAAAGCAAGTTGGAGTTGAGGTTGAGTTGGAAAAGAGTAACCCCAAAGATGTCGAAGCATGTACTCAACCAACTCCTACTGAAGAATCTGAAATGGAGCAAGTTACACCTGAGCAGGTGTTAAGGAGATCATCCAGATCCATCAGGGCACCAGATAGGTTTTCACCTTCATTACAGTATCTATTGCTAACTGATGAGGGGGAACTAAAGTCTTTATATGAGGCCCTACAGGTGAAGGATTCGATCAAGTGGGAGCAAGCCATGGATGATGAGATGAGGTCACTTGAGAAGAACGACACATGGGTGTTGACTGAGTTACCTGCAGGGAACAGAGATTTGTTGAACAAGTGGGTGCTCAAAATCAAGACTTAACCAGATGGCAAAAGAAGGTTCAAAGATCGTTTAGGGGTTAAAGGATATTCACAAAGGAAAAGTATTGGTTATGCTGAAACATTCTCTCATGTTGTGAAGTTAACCTCTATTCGAATTTTGTTGAGTGTTCTTGCATTGGAGAATTTGAATCTAGAGCAAATGGATGTAAAAACAACATTTTTACATGGAGATCTAGACAAAGAGATCTATATGCAGCAACCGGAAGGATTTGTGGTTCCAGCCAAGGAACACATGGTGTGCAAGCTCACCAGGAGCTTGTATGGACTAAAGCAAGCACCAAGGTAATGGTACAAGAAGTTTGACTCCTTCATGACCAAGAGTGGATGATATGTTGATTCCTTGTTGTTACTTCAAGAAATAAACTCATTCATATGTCTTTCTACTCTTGTATGTGGATGATATGTTGATTGCAGGATCTAGTATGAGGGAGATTAAAAATCTAAAGACAAGGTTGTCTGCAACGTTTGAGATGAAGATTTGGGTCCAGCAAAGCAGATTTTGGGGATGAAGATTTCTCGGGATAGATCTGCTGGCACTTTAAATCTATCTCAGGGGTTGTACATTGAGAAGGTGCTGAGCAGATTCAGGGTTAATGATGCTAAACCCAGTAATACTTCATTGGCAAATCACTTTAAGTTGTCAAAGGAGCAGTCACCCAAGACTGCCGAGGAGCGTGATCACATGGCACTTGTTCCATATGCTTCAGCAGTTGGTAGTTTTATGTATGCTATGTTCTGCACTAGTCCTGATATAGCATATGCAGTGGGATTTGTTAGAAGGTACATGGAGAACCCTGGGAAAGAGCATTGGGAAGCTGTGAAGTGGCTTCTGAGATATCTGAGAGGTACATCCAGTACTTCACTTTGTTTTTGCAAAGGCAAGGTGACTCTACAGGGTTTTGTGGCTGCTGATCTTGGTGGGGATGTTGACTCGAGCAAGAGTACATCCAGGTACATTTACACCAAAGGTGGAACAATAGTCAGTTGGATGTCCAAGCTTCAGAACTGTGTTTATCTTTAATCTACTGAAGCTGAGTATGTGGCAATAACTGAAGCCGGGAAAGAGATGATACCTCTGGAAAATTATCTTGAGTAATTGGGCAAGAAGCAGAGCAAGAAGATTCTTTACTCATATAGCAAGAGTGCCATACAGTTGGTGAAAAATCCAGTCTATCATTCGAAGACAAAGTACATCAAAAGGCGATACCATTTCACTCGCACGGCAGTGGAGGATGGTGATATGTGCTTGGAGAAGATAAAGGGTGCAAAGAACCCGGCAGACAGGTTGACGAAATGTGTTAATGTTGGGAAACTGAGGTTATGTAAAACCTCGGTTGGTCTTCTATAGTTGTTGTTACAGATTTTGCGGTGCGGTAAAGTTGTTGATGACGAAGAGATCTTTTTTGAGTATGTATTTTTTGGATGACTGAGTGAGTCTCCACGTGGGATAATTGTTAGGTAGTGGAGCCTGATTAATTTTAGGTTTTCCTATTTATTCACTATTTTAGGCTTTCCTATTTATTCTCTATTTTAGGATTTCCTATTGATTCTCTGTAACAAAAAATACTCTGATTTATTAATATAAATATACCTCACCGCTGTGGAAGTTTACTCACGGGGTGCTACCATGAAACATTGGATTTTCTCTTTCTCTCTCTAAATCTCTTATCTCTTTTCTCTTGAAAGTTCTTGTGTTCTTCATTCATCTAGTGTGTGTGCGTGAATTCGATCCTAACAGGATTTTGTTAGGAATGGGGTCTTATCCTCTATCCACAATGATGATAGAGATATCGATCACGTTGGGGAAGACATCTGGAAATTGTGTTCTTACCACAATGCTACAGAACATAGCCTTTCAAGGTGCTCTAGCTTTTGGTATGACGTGGAAGCTCTTGTAAACATGGGTAAAATCCGAGTTGAGTTTGTTCCTCATGGCTTAGATGACGATGAGAAGAGGAATGACTGAGATGTGGTCAGTATTTATCTTTATGCTTTGTTATTATTTGCAATTTCCTTGTAATCTTAATGAAGGAATGAATGAAAATCAATATTTATGAGATATGTAGTCAGCCTTCAAAGGCCCGTCCCTTATCTTTAAAAAAATTCATTGTTCCCCCTTCATATTTTAAGAAGATACAAAAATAAGATCAATGGACGTCAAAGAGCAGCTGCAAAAAGACCTTACCTACACATGATTCAGCCTTTCTAAGACTATGTCAAACTAAAACAAGCAAACTCTTGCTTGTCAAATTTTAGTCACTTTGTCATTAGCTTAAAATATTTTATTTGATTAGTCTCATATTGTTTGTTATTTCGTTCCCGTGTTTTTTTTAATTTTGCTTCAAGACTTGACGTCGTGGAATTTGAGTTTGCGATTTATGTTTATCCCCCTTTGTTGATCTATTTAATTTTTTTTATTATGGGTGATTGAGCTCAATTTTGGATATCTAATTTGTGTTATCACTATAAGCATATATTAACTTCGTACTTCTCTATTATGTTGCACGTGATACTTTTCTGAGTCTCTCGGGACTCCATATCTTGCGCATTTTCAAAATGGCTCATAGAGATCAATTTGCACAGTTTTCAAGTCAACCATCCGCTATCCTTTGGCGTACATATCAAAAGCAGAAAAATTCCAGTGGAAGAAGTCAAAGAGTTGAAGAAATAAAGGTCATTAGGGCCCGAATTTTATTTTTTCTTAAAAATTTTATTTTTTTGTTGTTGGTCTGAAGCCAATTTAATTACTTTATTTATTGTATCCTTAGAGTTTAGGACAGGTACATGTTGAATGGGTCAAAAACCCAAGATAGATGGGTCCAAATACAGGTCCAGTCAGACAAAAACTAGTTTGGACCTAATCTCTCTCTCTCTACCTTTGTTTAATTACTCGTTGCTTAATTGTCATTAGGCTTAGGGTTGATGAATCAAAATTCCTGTAAAATGCAGCTTCAATTTTAACGCCTTAATAAATCCAAATAATATAACTATAAAAAAAATTACAACCTAATTTGTAAAATTAGTACTTAATTTTTCAAACAATTCAAAATATTTTCATAACCACAAAATCAAGTTAGTTATTTCTTTACCCAAATGAATTAGTTGTTGGATAACCGCAAGTAAGCGAACGTCTTAGGTGCTTTCAAAACCTTCCTAAGGAGTTAGTAAGAATCCCCTAACCCCTAAAAATCTTCCAGATTCAATTTTCGGTTTTAATCGAATTGAAAGATAGTTTTTTTTATTTTTCCTTAAAAATTAAGTGGCGACTTAAAATGTCTCAGAACTATACAAAATAAACATTTTCCCGAAAACATAAAACTTTTGATAAAACATATGTGTTTTTCTGTTGATGTTAATTAGGTAATCATGTTAGACTACGACTATGACTTTATGTGTATAGTCTTAGGGTTGATACATAGTTATTCCTACTTGACTATATGAGTCTATGATGGTAATATTGATGATGATATGGTAGTGTACAGGATGACTTAAAGATGATAATTCTTATTTCTATGTGCTTCTAGAATGACATGTAATATGTATTAAATTGTTGTATGTTGTGCCTTGTCTTGATTGACTTGTGTCCCTTACTTGATGCATATATGGATGTGAATATGAGATTTCTTGACTTAGAATGCTAAAGCCTCTTAGTCTTGTAAGTATGAATGACATGATACATTAAATGATATTAAGAGGGTCCTTTATGTGAAACTGTAAACATAGTGGTAAGGTTATTAATGTTGAAGCAGAAAGTCGTAATGGTATCCTTTAAGTAAAAGAATGATAGACATAAGATTGGTTGTCTATAAAGGCATCATATCAAACCATAGGAAAGTCATTATGAGCTTCTTGTTTCCATTGTAAGGTATCCCTAGTGGACCTCTTTAGTAGTGTGAATGTGATTGGGTTATGACCTAGATATGGAACCCCTTTATATGAACATTTAATGTAAACTCTATGAAAACAAAGGATAGCACAGAGTGATTATGGTAAGGGAAATAGCTCTACCTAAAGGATGAGACAAGAGTATAAAGCACTCCATTAATATTCCTTAACAATGTGCCTACATGGAATGTGTCAATGTTCTACCATTTGCAAGTAGAACACCCTGATCGGAGTAGGTTACAACTCCGGATTCCATGTCTAGCTATCATGGTCTATGTTGGTTATTGCCTACTCTAATCACATACGATACCTACTAGCATAACAGAAGTTCTATGAGGTTTAGGTGGGAGTATAGGACGCTATCTAGACATTGCACAATAGGATTTGAAGGTGTTAGTTAGGCTCCCTAGGTCTTGTCCAAGATAGTACTTGAATGTCTTTATGTGATGAATGATCTTAAATGAAATAATGAATGTAATTTCATAAGTGAATAAAATATGTTAAATGAATAAGTACTTACCTAGAGTAGTTAAAGTTTGTCTAGTTAAGGTGTGAAGGGGGAATAAGAGTGCTCACTTCATATTTTACCTAGATATGTCTTAAGAATGTCTCTAGTTAGGGAAGTAGGGAAGATGTTAATGATGTGGACATGAACTAAGCCTTAGGTATTCTTAAAGATTATTTAGGTAATCTTGAATATGTCAATCATGGATGTTATCTTCTTAATTTACTTAAGTAAGTCTTTTGATAGACTTTGAAAGGAGAATGTCATGTTTATGTGTTTGATGTCTTGTAAGTGTGTGTTTATATCATTATAGGTGGTGTTGAGGATCATTTAGGTGTGTCTAGAGAAGTTGTATGGGTGATCTCTCTTTGTATTACTTAAGTCCATCTTAGGATAGCTTTTATGAGAAGTCTACATGCTAGGAAGTGTCAAAGTGAAGAGAAGGCACTTCATTGTAATAGTGAAGGAATTCACTGTACAATGAATTCAGGTTACTGTAAAGTTTATTAAAAATGCTATAAATTGCTTAAGTATTATATTATATATTTGTAAGTTGATAAATGTTATTCCTATGATTATAATATGATGTTTTAAATGAAAAGATACATATTTCTAATAAATATATGTTTTCATTATTATATGCATAATGTTATACTTAGTACAATTATTTGTACTAACTCCATGCATTTTGTTATCACTAAAGGTGTAAGCGAAAGATGAGAATGATCGTGAAGGAGAGCTTGGACCCTAGATTAATTCAAGGGAAGTGAAGTATATCCTCGATTGACTCAAGCCCATACATATATGTCTTTTATTTAAAAATATTGTAATATACTAAGCATTTTCTTATTCATATTGTATCGGCCATGTCCCAAGTATTCTCATGTCTAAGTTTGATGACATTGAGACTTAGTATTTCCTATTATTTCTATGAAATATGTTATTAACGATATTCTTATGTTTTGTAGAAAATATTAAATTCCGTTCTATTTTTTCATTAGGTATATGCGATGAACGATATGAAAAGGGCTTGTATAAGACCTCTGATAGGTCAAGTACACCAGTTAAAATCCGATATTGGTCGTAATTTATAGTGTATGGCCTCAAGTCATGAAAATCTTAGTATCAGACCAAGGTTATGGAAGTATTCTTTGGCATCAAAAAGACTCATCAAGTCACGTCTAGTAGAGTCTTGACCATCGGTGTGAGTCACAACACATCTATGGGCGAGAGGATATAGGATGATAGAGTTTGCCTTCTTTTCTACTCCTATGTCATGCCATAGCGTAAAAGTTATGAGTACTCTTTTCTTATGGTTTTCCTTGTGTTTCTAGGAAGATGAATACGAGAAGGACGATGGCTTGGAGAGTTGAGGAGAATTATGTGCATGAGGTTATTCTTCCTTAAGTTGAGCAAGTTCCTCAAGGTTCTCAAGGTGCTAAGAGTGCTCAATATGATCAAGTCCCTTTTGTGGAAGCAGGTAATGATGTTCCGATGGTTCCCCCGGAATTGAGTAATAGTGATACATGGTGCCTAGGGTGAATGTTATGGAGAGCACTATGACGTCTAGGTTAAGAGTCTTTGTCGGGATGAATCCTCTTATCTTTCTTGGTTCTAAGATGGGATAGGATCCCCAAAAGCTTCTAGATGGTGTGTACAAGGTGTTGAGTGACATGGGGGTGACTTCTAGGGAGAAGGCGGAGTCAGCTTCATATGAATTGAGGGATGTTTATCAAGTATGGTACACTCAATGGAAGGATAATAGGCCGGTTGAGTCGGGTCCTATTGAGTGGGATGAATTTAAGGAAGCTTTTCTTGAAAAGTACTTTCCCCGGCCACGTTACATGATGATATGACCCTATCAAGACAAATGTTATACACTCAATCAATTGAGGAGTCTAAACTAGGAAGGATATCTAGGAACATGAAAAGGAGTGGTTCAAGTGATTAAGGTCAACTTAGGTTCAAGAAGAGGGATCAAACATAAAAATAACCTAGGAGTTATAAGGTTAAATTGGAGAAAGGAGGTGGTTCTAAAAATGTCAATCCTACATATGTTACTTGTGAAAGATGAAATACAGGAAGTGTCTAGTCGATACTAATGGTTACTATGGTTGTGGGAAGGATGATCACAAAATGAGAGATTATCCTACCATTGATTTTAGAGGAAGAGACATTAAGGAAGTTGTTCATAATTTTTCAAAGGAAGATGCTCCAAATAAGAGGTGTTTCTATGCACTCCAAACTAGAGGAGAAAATCCTAATGAGGATTAGAAATGATGCGAAGTACTTATGTTTCTTTAGTGGTATGATTTCCTTCTAAGTGGGGGAGTATTTTTAGTAAAGAAGTTTTGATTGATCGTTTCATCTTTTCTATTCAACTCAAGCTTGAGAGTAGAAAGTCATAGAGGTATGTTGCATATTCAATTGTGTTTAGGGGTTCTTGGTGAAATTGAATTTAATTGATTCTTTGCATTTTTCATTTTATGAAGTTATTATTATGTTGTAATTTGGGTTTATGTGGTTCTACATTGCATATTAGCATGTTTCTATCATGAATTGGTTAAAAGTTGCATTTTAAAAAAAAATGTCTAGTTCACTGTAAAGGATTGCCTATAAACTGCGAAAATTTTGGAAAAATGACTTATTCATCATTGTTTTAAAATTGTTTTCATGTGGTTAGAACTAATGTATCTGAGCATAATATTGAATAAAAAATGATTTTTTTTCTAATTGGAATGAGGCGTGTGATTTTTATTGGTGGAAGCAATGAATTAAATTATATTTAATTTAAGTTGATAAATTAATTTAATTAATTTATATTTATTATTTACTAGCTTATTTTAATTAAAAGTAAATCATATTTTAAATAATTAAATAAAAACATTATTTGACTAAATCCTAAACTAAACTCCTAATCCTAAGAAAACTTTTCTCTCCCACGCTCATCTCTCTCTCTCACGTCTCTATCACTCTCACTCACAAATCACTCTGCCAGATAACTTCAAAAATTCGTAGGTAAACCAAATTTCTTCACACTTGAAGAATTCACAAAGACAATATAAGAAAACAAACGAAATCAATCACGTAGGGCAAAGAGAAGTTTATCCGTCGAGTTTGTGTTTACTTTCAAGGGATTTGGATGTGATTTTTGGAGAAGAGTTTTGGCAGCATGTCTAGGTTTCAACATAATAATAGGTATGGGTTTTCTTACTGTTGATCCCTTTCCCAAGATACCCTTAATGCTCAGATGAATCTACTCGAAAACTAGGGTTGTTCCTGTTCTTGCAAAACTCTGTGTCCCTAGTATCACTTTGATCGCAATGTTAAATAGGTTAGAGATCATGTTGGTTGTATGTTTTCTTGTAGTTTAAGTATGAATTTTGATTTCCGTGATCATGTGTTCTTGATTATGTGTTTGGAATTGTAAGCATGTTAAGTTATGTCAATCGAAGGTATGTGAAATAGTTTTTTATAGTTAAATTTTATGTGCGAATGTTTGTGTAGATCATGAGGTGTAAAAGTGTTATAATTTTTCTTGATGAAATGGTAATTCTTGTCTTAATATAATCATAAAAATATTACACTTAATGATCCACAAAAGATCCACGAAATGCGTTAAGAATTAACGTACAAATGATGATAAAATGAAGCCGAAAATTGTAAACAAATTTCTAGAATTTGATAGGTTGAGTTCGGCAAAACAAAATGGTACAAAATGCAATAAAAACTGAATGTAAAATAATTGAGATAACTAAGGATTGAACCCAATACATCATTACATGAAAGCAATAAAAAAATAAACAAAAGATTAAGAAAAAAATGGATTGGAAGAGACTAAATTTCCAGCCCGTTGGAAATTGTAGTCTCGGCCAACTTTAAAAAAATGATCTTCGTTTAATTTTTTTTTAAAAAAATGTGAGTTCTTTGGGGAGTGAAACCATGACCTTACTAAATGAAAATTTCATAAAAATTTCGTGAGAAAAATGCAAGGAATAATAGATTTGGTGAGTGGGGATTGAACCCACAACCTCTAGAGTGAATGGGAGAGTTAGGAGAAAAATAAAGGAGAAAATAAATATGGAGAATGGGGATTGAACCCACAACCTCTTGGATAGGTTATAAAATAAGAGATAAAATAAAATAAATATAATGAGCTTGTGGGGGATTGAACCCACAACCTCCTTGACTTAAATGAAAAAGAAGAGCAGAAAAAAGAAAGGAAATATTATGGGGTTGATGGGGATCGAATTAGGGTCCCCCAAATCTGAAAAATGTGATTATAAAGTTTAAAATAAGATTAATTGTTGTCCAAGGTATTCGAAATCGGATTTGCTTGCCCCATTCCGTATTGACACATAAGTCATGCGTAAGTAAATATTTAATGAGTGCTGCCTCTAAGGATTTAAATCAATATATTTTCATATCTACAAGATGTATAAGTCTTGTACCACATAATCTTGGGTAAATGTGAATCACTTAGACAAACTATGAAATAAGACCCATGGCTTGTATGTATAGACCCATAAGTCTAGCATACGTTTGAAAGTAGGTGAACGTAAGATGTTGGTAATGAAATGATGAAACCCTAAAAGGGATAAGTACAAGTGTAACATACACTAAATGGAAATGTAAATTGGCATATGACGAAATGAACAATGAAATTATGAAATGAACAATATAGTGATAAAACCCTAGAAGGGTTAAGTAATATTGTGAAACACAATAAATGGCCAAATGCATTGGCATATGATGAAATGAACATTCACGTAAAAAGGGGTGAGTAATTATGAAGATAAAATGTGTTATTGTTAATAAATGTGGTGACAACATTTTATGAGGCTAATGTAAAAGATGAGAGCAATCTCAAATGAGCCTAAGTAAATGTTACTAAAACGTAGTCACCTATGAAAGTGTAAAGTTTATGAAGAGACCAGTCTCTATGAACACTCTAATGAAAAAATTGAGATTAACACACTTAATACAAATGATGAGATTATAAGTCAGCTATTGAGATATGATGTCCCCATATTTGAAGCCATCTTCCATGACATATGAATAAAATGTAATGAAACTTTATACTGAGATCCGATAGACTAGCTATGAGTGGTGATGCCTTCTTTCGGGAAGGGAGGAGGTTCACCTAACTCTAATGAGATGAGATTGTCTGGCATGTCAGGTATGGGTCTCCTTATATCTCCTAGTCTTCGAACCTATACAACCAATATGGTGATCTTTCAGGGTGCATTTCCCATGTACACTAGCATGTTTTGGGTCACTTTGGCCGGTGATTCAACCTTTTTTTTGTGTAGGGTTTCATGACACTGGATTTAATGATGCTCACATGATCTATGTCGGTTAAAGTTAAAGTTCCCAATGAATGAAGGAGGCCAACCTCAAATGATGCACATAATGAAAGGAATGATACCAAAGGTGTTAGGCTAGGATAATCAAATAGTGAGTTCGATTCAAGTAATGACATTAGGTCATTCATGGTCATTGCACTACGAACCTGATGAAAGCCTTAAACTACATCCTAGGTATATATGGTGTTTACACTAGACCACGGATGAATTGAAATGGAGTACGTATAAATGAACAAAAAAGACTATGTCTTTGCTAAAGCAGACTCCCTAGTTGAGGTCCCATATATTGAGCCCTCATTTATGGAAATTGTTAATGTTAAGTCCATGATTCGAAGTTCTCATGACATATGAATGAATCATATAAAAGATGTTATGTTTAATATAAGATATGATATATGCAATATGTTATGTGATGTTTGCAAGATGATAAGTTTGATGATGCATGTTACACTCATGGCATGACTTTCCATATCAAAATTTGGCATATCCATTGACTTTCCTAATCCAAATTTTGTAAGTCCACTAACTTGACTTTCAATAAATCATGTTGTTACGAAAGAGATATTCTTTCTCATGCATGTCCTTTGTGTTTGATTGCATATACCCATACTTATTACAAGTGTGTACTAACTCCAAACAACTCTATATTTTTAGGTGAAGGCACAGGTGGATGCTAGAGCTTATAGGTTGACGTATCAACAATCCGGACGTGGAGCTTTCATCCCGCATTGGTAGGCCCTCATGCTTTCAAGGCTTTTGGCTATTATTATCTCACTTCGATGTAGGATTTAGCTAGTGGACCATGTTCCACTAGTATTTCATTTCCCATTTCATTTCAGACTTTGTATTATTTCCGTTTTGGCAAGTACACATTTAATGAAGCTATCAACCATTTCTTTCATTTGATGATCTTAATGTTAGATGGTTGATGGTGAACAATTATATATGTAATATAATGTTTATTAAGCATGTTAGAAAACAAAATGTTTCAAATTTTTCGCTAAAATAAGTCTAGATTAAGTAAGAATGACGTATGTAGGCTTGTCTCGAACTTTGAGAGGTCAACGATGCCTGTCTCGTCTGGGGTCTAGAATCCGGCCATGGCACTAGCACTAAGTGAGTAAGGTAAGGGAAGTAGATCTACTAAAAGTATGAGACAAGAGTACAAAGCACACCCTTCACATTCATTAATCATGTGCCTACATGGGATGTGTCCAAGTTCTACCATTGGCAAGTAGAAAGCCCTCATCGGAGTAGGTTAGAACTCCGGATTCCATGTCGAGATATCATGGTCTATGTCGGTTATTGCCTATTCTAATCATATGGGTTACCTATTAGCATTAGAGAAGTTCTATGAGGTTTAGGTGGTTGTATGGGACGCTATCTAGACATTGCACAATAGCCTTTCAAGATGTTTGTTAGAGTCCCTAAGTCTTGTCCAAGACCACTACTTGAATGTCTTTATGTAATGAATGAGTCTTCAATGAACTAATGAACGTAATGAGTTAAGGTAATAAAGTATGTTAAATGAATTATTACTTACCTAGATTAGTTAAGGGTTGTCTAGTTATTGTGTGAAGGGGGCATAGGAATAGTCACTTTGTATCTTACCAAGATAAGTCTTAAGAATGACTTTACTTAGGGAAGATGTTGACGATGTTGACATGATCCAAGCCTTAGGTAGTCTTAAGGTTTATTTAGTTAATCTTGAAGAGGTCTATCATGGATGTTATCTTCTTGATTTACTTAAATAAGTCCTTTGATAGACTTTGGAAGGAGAATGTCATGCTTATGTTTTTGATGTCTTATAAGTGTGTATTGATCTTATTATAGGTGTTCTTGATGTTAATTTAGGTGTTCCTATATAGGTTGTATGGAATATCTCTCTTTGTATTACTTAAGTGAGTCATGGGATAGCTTTTAGTGAGAAGATTACATGGTAGGAAGTGTCAAAGTCAAGAGAAGTTCCTTCACTGTAACAGTGAAGGAATTCACTATACAGTGAATTCAGGTTACTGTAAAGTTGGTTCAAAAATGCTATAAATTGCTTAAATGTTATCTTATGTGTTTCTAAGTTGATAAATGTTATTCATATGATTATAATATGATATTTTAAATGAAAAGATGCATATTTTTAATAAATGTCCGTGTTCATGATTTTATGCATAACGTAATACTTAGTATAATGGTTTGTACTAACTCCATACATTTTATTATCTCTAAAGGTGTAGGAGAAAGGTGAGAAGGATCGCGAAGCAGATCTTGGAATCTATATTTATTCAAGAGAAGTGAAGTTTGTCATCAATTGATTCGAGGGCATACATATATGTCTTTTATTTCAAAGTATTGTAATACAATAAGTACTTTCTTGTATTTGTATTGTATGGGTCATGTCCTATGTTTTATCATGTCTATGTTTGATGAGTTTGAGACTTAGTATTCCTATGATTTCTGATGAAAGATGTTATTAAATATATTCTAATATTTTTTGAAAAGTTTTAATTCCGCACTACTTTTTATTATGTATATGCGATGAACTGTACGAAAAGGGATTGTATAAGACCTCTAAGAGGTCAAATACACCAGTTGCAATTCCAGATTTGCCCTAACTTCTAGTGTGTGGTCTCGGGTCGTGATACATGATCTATGTAGGTTATTGCCTATTGTCATCATATTGGATATCCACTAGTATTAGCGAAATTCGATGAAGTTTTGTTGGTTGTATGGATTGTTGTATATACATTGCACAGTAGACTTTGAATATAATAGTGAGTGATTCCCTAGGTTTTTTCCAAGACAATTAATTGAATGTCCTTATGTGATGAATGTCTTTTAATGAAATAATAAAGAAAATGGCTTTGTTGGAAAGTATGTAAATGACTAAGTTCTTACCTAGAGTAGTTTAAGTGTTTCTTAGTTAAGGTATGAAAGGGGCATAGGAATGGTCATTTCATATCTTATCTTATCTAGGTTAGTCCAAAGAACTACTATAGATAGGGAAAGTAAATTGAATAGGTATACATGAACTAAACTTAGGTGTTCTTAAGGTTTATTTGGGTAAGCTTGAAGAGGGTGTATGGACAGCCTCTTCCTGTATTACTTAAGTATGTCTTTTGATAACCTTGGGAAGAGAATGTTATATATGTATATGCTATTATGTGAAGTGAGAATGATCTTATCTTAGGTAGTCTAAAGGATGTCTTAAGTGTGTGTGAAGGGATTGTATGGGCGTTCACTTCAAACTCACTTAAGTGAGACTTAGAATCACCTTTGGTAGGAGGATGTCATGTCTATAAGTTTTGAATAGGCTTGATGTTGTTTGGTACTTAAATGTGGTTCTTATAATTTTAATATAATGCTTTAATCAAAAAGAGCATATTTATCATAAGTGTTTGTTCTCATGATTTTATGCATTAAGTCATACTTAGTACAAGTGTTTGGACAAATTCCATACTCTTTGTCTATCTCTAAAGGTTTTTATTGAAGGTGAGATCTATCTTGGAGCAATCTTGGAATCTAGTTATTGTTCAAGCAAAGTTGAAGTATATCCTTACTTGGTTCAAGGGCATAATCGCCTTTAGATTTCTTTAGTTTTAAGTATTGTAATAGACTAAGTATATCTATATTCATATCGTATGAGTCGTGTCCCATGTATTCTCTAGTCTATGATTTGCATATGTTAAGACATCGTGTTTTCTATGATTTTTAATATGAAAGATGGTTTTAAGACATTTCGTGCGAAAAGTTTTAATTCCGCCTAAAAAGTTCTATTTTGCACTACTTTTCATACATGTATGCAATGAATGATGTCAAAGTACTTGTACAAGACCTCCGAGAGGTCAAGTAAGCCTTGTTCCATAACGAGAACGCTCTAACTTCTAGGGGGTACTCATGTGTCGTGACGAATTCCTCTTTGGAGCACCACATTTTGGAACACTTGGAGTAGATTCCTTTGCCTCTCTTCCCCTAGCTGCTATATTAGGCCAATCCCTCACCTTATGACCATCCTTACCACAACCAAAGCAATATATGATAGCAACTAGAAATTTCCAAAAGTGTTTCTTCCCACATTGAGAACTACTACCACCTTCACCCTTGACCTTAGGAGTACTAGATCCATCATTGTTTTGAGCCCTCTTCTTAAACCTTGGTTGGATTTGCTAATTGGATCCACTGCTCTTAAAGTTCCTTGAAATCCTACTAAGCTTGGACTCCTCAACAGATTGTGCATACACCATAAGCCTAGACAAGTTAATATTATTGTGGAGCATGGCCATATGACACTTTTCTTTCAGAAGGTCGGGAACACTGGTCACAAACCTAATCATCTCTTCCTTAGGTTTAGACACAAAGGATGGGGCATACCTAGACAACAAGATAAACTATAAAGAATACTCTTCAACACTCATGTTTCCTTGTCTATGGTTAATGAACTCCTCAACCTTCATGTGCCTTCTCTCACGGGGAAAGTACTTTCCTAAGAAAGACTCCTTAACCTTATTCCAATCCATAGATACTAACTCAACCGGCCTATTTTATTTCCATTTAGTGTACCACACTTGAGCAAGATCCGTCAATTGTCATGAGGCCAAATCCTCCTTCTCCCTAGAAGTCACCACCACAGCACTCAACACCTTGTACACGCTACCAAGAAACTCTTGGGGATCTTCTCCCACTTTAGATCCATGAAATATAGGAGGATTATTTCTTACAAATTCCCGCAACCTATTGGACATAGTACTCTCTAAATCATTAATCCTTGGTCCAACGTCCCTAGTCACATGAGATGTCAAGGCTTGTCTCAAGTAAGTAGAACCTCGTTAATCTTCCCATTATTCGTGTTCGGGGTAACCACCGGAACCTCATTACTTTCACTTTAAATAGGGACTTGATCACCTTGGGGAGGATATTGAGAATCTTGAGGAACTTGATATCTCTATGGATCCAATCCACCTTGGGAAATTTCCTCATTCACTCCTTCCTCTTCAAACTTTATTGCGGCCATTCTTCTGTCATACCCTATTATCACAAGAGTAGAGATTAGGAATAGACACTTATAACATAAACTCTATAGGAACAACAAAAGATTGCTGAAGAAAGTGAAACTCTATTGTCTTATAGTTTCTTGCTCATAGATGTGTCGTGACTAACATCAATGAACAAGATTCTACTAGACGTGGCTTTAATGATACTTTGGATTCATAAACGCTACTCCCAAAACCTTATGCACTGAGTACCAACTTTGTCACGACCCAAGAGTACACCCTAGAATATATGGTATTCTTGAATTGCTATATGGGGTACTTGACCTCTCAGAGGTCTTCAACAAGCCCTTTATATAATTCATTGCATACATGTACAAAAAGTAGTGCGGAATTAAAACTTTGCACACAAAATAGTAATACTTCAAAATATCTCTTTTATAGAAAAACATAATGAAAGACTACTTCTCAAAGTCGCCATCTTAGACATACGAATATATTAGGACACGGCCCATACATCAACATATAGAAAAAATCTAAGTCTGTTTCAATACTTTCAATAAGGAAATCTAAACATCATGATGTCTTCGAATCTAGTGAGGACATACCAACACTTGCTTTAATGAACACTTATCCAAGCTTCCACTTCAGACTCCTCTCAAATACCACCTACACCTTTAGAGATAGTCAAAATATATGAAATTAGTACACTCGAATGTATTAAGTATTGCATAATGCAATAAGATCATGCTTAAGGGACATTGGTATAACACGTGCTCTTTTTGAGTAAAACTTCATAAATCAAGTATAAGAAATAACATTAAGTCAACATAAGCACATATAGTCACATTCCACAATATAACACTAATATCACTTTGATTCATATACACATGAGACCCTCCTACCAAAGGTGATTCTTAGGCTCACTTGAGTGAGTTATGAAGCGACCGCCCATACAATACCTTCACACACAACAAAGTGATCCTTTAGACTACTACCTAAGATAAGATTATTCCCATTTCATATATTCAAATTCTTACCAAGAATTACTCTAAGACTCATCTAAGTATGACATGAAGAGATGCTCATACACCGTCTCCAAGCCTACCTTAGCAATCCTTAAAGCTACTCTACATAAGTACTTTTTCATTAACATACAACTTACTTAAGTTATTATGTTCGTTAAACCATTTTGAAGAAATTCAACATTTAAGGAAATTCACATAATGGTCTTGGAGAAGACCTAGGGAACTCACATACTAAGATCTTCAAAACCTACTCGTCCAATGTGTAGTAGTGTCTCATTCCACTATCTAACTTCATATAACTCACCCAACACTATCATATATACCACATGACGAGAATAGGCAATAACCGACAAAGACCATTCTAGATAGGCATAGAATCCGGTAAAGGGTGTTCTACTTGCCAATGGTAGAATTAGGACACAACCTATGTAGGCACATGGTTAAGGAATATCAAGGTTTCTTTGTACTATAGCGTCATCTTACACTAGAGCTACTCCCCAAGCATATTCTCTCAGTGCTAGCCTTTGTTCTCTAGAGTAATTAAATATATGAACAAGTATCATATCTTGTTCATAATCAAATCATCCTACACCTTACCAAAAAGAGTCCACGAGGGCTGCCAACAATGGTTTTCAAGATAGCTCAATGACTTTCCTAAGGATGATTTCATGTCGTTCCAGCCAACCAACCTTAATGTACATTTCCTAAGGATGATATCATAACCTTCTTTCTAAAATGTTCCACATAAATGACCTTCTTTAATATATCCAAGATCATATCCCATTCATACATAGAGATTTATGAAAATGGTTATTTAGCCTACTAAATCAATGATCCATATTCACGTTCTTCATGTATCAAGTAAGGGACATAGGTCTACCTAAACAAGACAAACTTCATTATCATCTTATAACATGTACCATATCATTCTTGTAGCAGATATGGTTAACTAAGTATACTTGCAAGTCACCCTACACAATTTTATAGAATCATTAACATAACTCATCATAATGTTCATACAATCAACTAGGAATATCCACACTTCAACATCAGTTGTAGACATATAAGGCATCACTGTAGCCTATCATGATCACATATAGTCACTTAGAAGAACACATACTTTGACTTCACATATTCACAGAAGTCATCAAGACCTTCACAATACTCACATATTCAAGTTATAACATGATACTATCATAATTCATAAAGTAATGCCGATGAGGCCACACTCTTTCACAATTCACAAAGTAATTCCAATTAGGCCACATTATTCACAAGTATAGCACATAAGAAGCGTCGCCATAAGTAGACCATACCAATCTTCATCATAATTGAAGACCAATACTACAAAATATAGATAAGGTTAGGTCAACTTACCACCAATCTTATCTCACAACTCCAATCCATAGTCAATTCAACCAGCTCAATATGCAAAGGCTCTTACCACTAGCCATGATCACCAATTTGATCCAATAATCAAAACATACAATGAATTAAAGATAATACAATATGAATTCACCAATTTAGGACAACTTACATATAATTCTAATGTAATTCTTTCATAATTCAATAGCACAAAGTAAACTGGAATTCAATTTTATAAAGACATGACCAAATCAACCATAATAAAGTCATAACTAGGATTGCATGATTTGCATGGTTTCATAGAGGTTTTAGTCATAAATCATCAATTTAAATCAATTCAATCATAATACATTGATTAAAAATGTTTTATGCAAGAACCCATGGCTAGATTTCAATATAGAAGTTCATCGTTTGAGAAAGTCTTGGAAATTCTTTTTAAAGATTGGCTCATTGAGAAAAGACATTAAAGTATTAAAACAATACAATGTATGAATCAAATCCCATGAAATTGAAGGAGAAAATCTTGTAAAATCAGTCTTCTTTCATTTGAGCTTCAAAGCTTCATCAGTGGAGGATTTTCGAGAGAACTAATGGAGAGGTTTTGTTTTGAATTGAGGATTTAGTTTTGATTGTTGAGTTTAGGTGCTTAGAAAACTCAATAATAATCATAATTATCACCAAATTACCCAAAAGACCCCTGTACTTAATAAACATTGCAAACAATTCAAATTTGACTTACAAACGACGCAACCAAATCTAGGAGGTTACTGCGTGTCGCGGAGGCATTTTCAGTTCTTAGTTCTGGATATTTTTGAGAAAGAAAAATTTGTTATGTCCCCGTATTGAATGGAAAAATTTTCACTTTTCAATAAAGGCTGCGACGCGCAGCCACTACTAACTCTTGGCTGGCGCGGCAACTTGCTTAGCCCATGTTTATGTTCTCCTTGGGGACCCTTAGGCTGCTTCTAAGGGCGTCATTCTCGGATGTTTTGACCCTGTACATGTCACGATATGTGTGGGAACCATATATGATAACTTTCACCCTCAAACCATACCCTAAAACTCCACTACAAAACACCACGACACAGTTTTTCAACTTCGACTAGTTTCGGGACGTCTTGGACGTTTCACTTACAATCTTTTCCAAACTCCTCAAACTTTCATTCTCATATGTTTTGACCCTTTATATGTAACGATATGCATAGTAACCGTCGATGCTCACTTTCACCCTCAAACCATACCCCAAAGCTCAACTACAAAACACTATGACACACTAGTTCAAGTTCGACTAGTTTCGGGACGTCTTGGACGTTTCACCTCTAATCTCTTCCAAATTACTCAACATGACTTCTAAAACTAGTATTAAAAATTTTAGGACGTTATAAATTCATGACACACGTGTTAGGATCTAGATTCACCTAAGTCATTTTAGAAATGTTACACTAAACATAACTTCCCCATGGAGTAAACATTCAATTAACTATAGTTTAAGGGATAGCTATTTAGAACAACATCTCAACGCACGAAGGATAGTTATCCCTATAGGTTAATTTTGGAACACCACATATCAACTCACAAAGGGTATCCAACCTCTAATCTATCTTAGAAATCTCTTGGGAATAGCGTGGTTGCTACTAAACACTTAATCTCAACTCACGAATAGTGTTCACCTCAAAATCCCCCTTTTCATATTCTAGGAATAGTAAGGGTGTCCTAGACACTTTATCTCTACTGACGAAGAGTGTCTACCCTGCAATCCCCTATTAACATTCCTTAAAGTCTTAGTGAGAAAACCTTTCAAAAGACTATTATTCATACATGTTGATTAACTTCATTATTTCATTCATTCAAGGTGTTTGTTTGAGTACATGTGAGAACACCTTTTACATAACCCCTATCTTGCATGATATTGAATTCTAATTATGTTTAACTTGCATTCATCATAACACACACTATCATGTTTCACATATACATATATTTCATTTGGACATAACCTCTTAAAGATATACATTCTCAAGTTCCTAATACATATCATGCATATACATAATAATTTTCAATTACCTTCACATGTTGTTCCTTCAAGGCCTTACTCACAATGCACATACATCAACATTAATATACTTCAAATAAAAGTGCCACAAAAGGTGGACTATACCACTCAAGATTAGTTACTGTAAGAACTAAGCAAGATAGAACAACTCACCCTTCTTCCAAACCACTACCACCTTTTCTCAATTTATCCATCAATACATCATAAAATAGCATTTAAGGCAGTAGATAAACGTAACATAATGAAAACCATAGTCCTAACATTATCAAATCATACACATAAGACCCACTCCAAAAGCAAAAAGTTGAGAAAATGTATAAGCATGGGTTCATTGAGGTTTTGACCTCAAAATCATCAGATAACATTGAAAATAACATATTTCAACCATTAAAACGTTTTCATGCAAAGAATCATGCTTAGAATAAAATATAGAAAAAGTTGGGGTTTGAAACTCTTCTTGAAATCTCTTTGGAACGACATTTGATTCAGAATTTTTCATTCAGTGAACCTCGTTCCACTCGCGCAATGCACAAGCAGTTTCACTACCAGGCGATTGATGTGAGGTGGCCTCCACATTTAGGTTCTGCATGCTGCCTTGGGCAGCTTCCTTGTCCGATGTTTGGGTCACCTTGGGGACCCTTAGGGTTGTCCTCGAGGAGTAGTACTCGAAGGATTTTAGACTTGGTATGTACCTCTAGGTACTAGGGTTATCTCACTGGTTTTATACTCCAAACAACAACTAAAATCAGGCACAACAAACAGGGACACAGTTGCACACACACAAGCTAGTATCCGAATATCGTGGTCGTCCCTTAATGTTTGACTTCAAAATTTAACAAACTGACCTCAAATGCTACAATTCACTCTCTTAACTCATTATTAACTCATGAAAAATTTGTGAAGCTCTACTTCGACGAAGTTCATTTTGTGGGTTGCTACATTCTCCCCTACTTAGAAAAACATTCATCCTCGAATGACACTAAACATAGTTAAGGACATCAAGGGCTCAATTAGCCGCATATAACACATAACCTCGTGGCCAAAACATCCATAACCAATGCACCAACTTACAAGGAACACCAACTTCATATCATTAAGAATTTTATGTTTAAACACAGGCAACTCTTGGAACAAATTCCATTATTCAAAGCACACACTTACTTCATCATTTTCATTTCTTTGGTGGAGGAACTACCTTCTCCAACATTAAACATGCTAATCATTCCATTTCAAAGCTTCACACGTACTAACTTTCAAATCACACATTGGCACATAAACGTAACAATCTTGAAGCAAATGAGCAACATAATAAGCTACTCATTAACATGGAGGATTGTAGATTAACTACAAATATACTCATATAACCATGATATCATCAAGAGCATGCAAAACATCATATCATCAAGGATACTCATAAAATGAAGCGACATGCAATTCATACTCATATGCAAGACTCCAACAAATATGCAAACTACAAAGAATATTGATCTCATGCTTGAGTGCGAATAGAAGGAAAATATAAAGATAGCAACCACCCTCCTACTCAACTCATTCTCCCCCACTTACGTAAAGTCATCTAAAAAAAATGAAACAACCATAAGGAACTTTAACTTACAAGAGCCTCTATTCTGAATTAGCTCTTTAGCCCATTCTCATAAATTCGTGTTAAAACCTTTACCAAGCATCTTCAAGGTCTCATACTTCAAAATCTGACTATACTTCTCATAAGGTTGAAACACATACTAACCTTAAATTATGAACATCAAGACTAACAATCAACCTTACTAGTCAAGCATAACACCCTACTCTTAGGATTCAAGCTAAGACAAGCCCTTTGGAACATACCCTCATTCAAATCTTAGGCACAACATAACTCCAACACATGGAATCAAATTTTCTTCTTTCTATTTCCACCCATTAAGGTAGGTTCATTTGGGAACAAACATTCTGGCTATTTTAATTCAACATTTTGCTAGAATAACCTCAAAACTACCTTTCTAGGTAAACATACTATAGTTCCTCCTTATTAGGGATAAACCTACACAAGAACTTTAATCTAACACAATGACAGCTACAAACCATTACCCATTGAACTGGGAAACTTCCCACTCTTACTGTTGACATAATCCTCCAACACTCCTCACATCTACACCATGGCTTCCTACAATCATTGCACATAGCTTTTGAAGACAACTTATCACCCCAAAAATTACTTCATTTTACCATTTTAACTCTTATCATGCTAGAACTACACCACAATACAATTTCCCATCAGAATACCCCAATCTCATAGATCACACATAGCCATATATGGCATGAAATCATAATCTTCCAAACACACCATTACATCTACTCATCTAGTCACAAAACAACATAAGCAGCAATACTCAAATTTTCTCCCTCAAACCATTCAACATCACACCTTCCAAGAAATCTTATCTAGAATTCCACTAGACAAGGTAAATAAGAGAGAAATCATATGGAGTTAAGCTCTATGGTACAACACAAGAGCATTAAACAAAGTGAAACAATGTCTTCGTATAACATCTTGCTCATAGATCTGTCGTGACTCACACAAATGAACAATACTCTACTAGATGTGGCTTGTGAGACTTTGGACCCTAAACGATTCCCAAAAACCATATACTCTAATATCAAGTTTTTAACCACCCGCAAGTACAACCTAGGAGAAGGGAGCACTCTAGAGTCTTTACACGATGTACTTGACCCTTCAGAGGTTTTGTACAAGCCTCTTAGATATCATTCATTACATAAGATATGAAAAGTATTTCGGAATTTAAAACTTTTCACAACAATATAAAGAAGAATATCTTTATAAATTACTAAGGAATAAGTCGTATCTTCACAAACCAACTTAAATACAAAACTTAAATATCGCAATGTCACAACCCTTTACATTGAAAGAATTACTTAATAAGTCCTATAGAAGAAATAAAGAAACATATACTCTATCCTCGAATATATGACGACATACAGAGTCATGAGAGAGTCAACTTCCCAAGCTTGCCTTCTAAATTTCCACTTGCCTCCACCTATACTTATAGAGTATAAAAAAGTCTAGGGTTAGTATAAAAATTGGACAAAGTATGGAATTATGCAAAAACACATGTAAAAAGGATGTTTTAGTTGAAATAAATCTTTCATGATATATAAATTAAACCTTCATGAATATAGTAATAAAAAAACATATAAATCATCATTTATCACATAAGGTAATACCTCCATAATTTTAACACTAGACTACACCTTACAGTGAACTCATAAAACCATTACAGTGAACTATTTCCATTAAAACTTACACTGAACATATTTCCCTTAAAGTTTCTCTACCCAAAGTCGTCCTAAGACTCACATAGGTATGACATGAAAAAATGCCCATAGAATACCTTCAATACACACCTAAGTAATCCTCAATACTACCGGCGATAAGCTTACATCACACAGGTAACAAGCCCACACTAAACATCAAAGACACTAGAGAATCATACCTGCATTTAAGGACTTCACATAAGGACCCTTCTCCAAGACAACCCCCAAATTACACATAGTACAATATGAAAGTTGAATCCCATACTACTACTCTGACCAAGTGCTCCTTCAGGATTCCCGTACATTAGGCACATCACATTCATCATTCATAAACATCATTAGACAAGACAACCTTAAAATGATTTCTTGACATAAGACATTATGTCACATAACTTCATTTACATCACATAATGATCCACTCATACATTTTCGCATAAGTACACACCAAGACATCCTCTAAATGCCTACTTGTGCAACGAATAGATAGCGTCCCTATCAACCACCTACCCTAAGTAGTACAACCTTAATAAGACTTAGTCCATTTACATTAATTTGTATGATATAACTTTAACTAAAATAGACAATGAGATCTAGACATGGAACCCCGATATTAAACCCCACCGGATAAGGAATCCCCACTTTCCTAAGGTATGGTCATTCTCTTAGCCTTTACTTGGATTTTCCAATAGCTACACCTATGTGGGCGCATAGAAAAAGAGATAAGGACATTGTTTATAAGTAACTCATTCTCTACTAGCAAGGAGTACTCATCTAAAGAGGTATATTGAATATACCTTCCCAACTCACAAAGTGTACCCACCCCTTCTTCTAAACCTCTCAATGCTAAGCATAACTCCCCCACGGAGTCTTAAACATTCAATTAAGTATTGGTTAAGAAATAGATACTTATCACCACATCTAAACTCACAAAGAATACATATCCCTAGAGGTTACTTTTGAACACCACATCTCAACTCACAAAGGGTATCCAACCTCCAACCTATCTTAGAGAGTCCTTGGGAATAGTGAGGTTGCTACTAAACACTTCTTTTGAACTCATGAAGTGTTTTCACCTAAAAATCCCCTCTTTCATATTCTTGGAGTAGTAAGGGTGGTCTAAGCACTTTATCTATACTCACGAAGAGTGTCTACAGAACAATCCCCCATTTATATTCAATAGAGTCTTATTGAGAAAACCATTCAATAGACTCTCATTCTTACACAACAATTAACTTCATTCTTTTATTCAGTCAAGGGTTTTGTGAGTACATGTGAGAACATCTATCACATAACCCCTATCATGCATGACATTGAATTAAAATCATGTTAACCTTGCATTCGTCATAAAACACACTATCATGCTTCATATATACATATACTTCATTTAGGCATAACCTCTTTAAGATATACATTCTCCACTTCCTAATACATATCATGCATATACATCATAATTATCACTTAACTTCACATGTTGTGCCTCAAGGTCATACCGCAATACACATACATAAGCATATTCATGTGTTTCAAATAAACACCGCCACCAAAGGAGAACCATACCTTTCAAGATCATTTCACCATCAGAACTAAGAAAAATAGAACAACCACCCTTCGTCCAATCCTTTAACACCTTTTCTCAATTTATCCATCAATACATCATAAAATAGCATTTAAGGCAGTATGTAATCAAAACTTAACATAAAGAAAAACATATTTAAATCATGCACAATAGACCCACTCCAAAAATCCAAAAGTTGAGAATATGTTTAAGCATGTTTTCATTGCGGTTTTGACCTTAAAATCATAAACTATCATTGAAAATAACATATTTCATCCATTAAAACGTTTTCATGCAAAGAACCATGCTTAGAGTCAAGGATAAAAGGATTTGGAGTTTTAAACCCTTTTTGAAATCTCCTTGGAAAGGCTCCTTGAATGAAACAAGGTTCAAGGATAAACTATCATACCTTAATATGAATAAACCCATGAGATTTGGGCTGGAAACTTGAAGAACTTGTTCTTGTTCTTTGGAGCTTGAAGCTTCTTCAATGGAGAACTTTTGAGGAAAGGTTTTGGAGAGATTTTTGTTTTGAACATGAAGGTTTGAATTGGTAGGGGAAATGGGGTTTAAAATGACCTAAAATCGTACAAAAATTTTCCCCAGACTTCCCAACCTCCCCCCCAACTAATTAGACCCTTTTACAAAGTATAATATTACTTAAAAATGACACTACCTAATGTAGGAAGTGGCTGCGCGTCATGGAGGCAATTTCTTATTTTTCCTCTCAGCATTTCTGATGCACTGAACCTCGTGTCACTTGCGCGATGCACAGGCAGTTTTAGTGTCAGGTGCGTGATGCGAGGTAGCCTCCACAATTAGGTTCTGCATGCTGCCTTGGGCATCTTCCTTATCCAACGTGTGGGTCCTCCTTGGGGACCCTTAGGATGGTTCTCGAAGAATCTTACTCGAATATTTTTATCCTTGGTATGTCCATCTAGGTACGAGGGTCATCCCGACTTGTTTTAGCCTCAAAAAAACACCAAAAATCATGAACAATAAAAAAGTACACACTAGCACACATAACGCGAGTTTTGCAACGACTTGGTCGTCCCTTGACATTTGACTTCAAAACTCTGAAATGCTATATTCACTATTTAACTCATTATTAACAACATCAAAATCTCTAGGTCAACTAATTTCATTATGAGAGTCTCTACAGATAGTACTAATGATCCTAATTATTTGGGGAAAGAACTATAGAAGTTTATGAGGTTTTAAAGATGAAATATGAAAGACAGAGTCAAACAATTCGTCAAAAGGGCCCTGGAGCGTCATGCCTCCTAGAGACCAAAAAACTAATATGTGTTTGTTGGCATCTAGTGCGCCGCGACATCCAAAGCTCCCAATAAGCTCTATAAAGTTTAGGGCTGGCGCCCCAAGACTCTCAAACCACAAGGGACGCCACCTCTCCCAATCATTTTGTTCTAGATCATTCGTGATGTACACATCTTTCCTAATTCATTTCAACAGTCTAAGCTACCTCTTAACATCATGAAATCAACCATAACCATGAGATCATGAACCTTGAATCTGTAATTCAATTCAAAGAAAGTTAAGATCAATGTCATAGAAGTAAAGAGTCAAGATTAACAGTTAAGAAGCAAGTCAGAGCAAAGTCCTCAAAAGTTTTCAACAGTCATTAGCAACTTTTTTTCATTATTTTTAATATTCAAGTTTTCAAGTTAAGTATAGAGTAAAGAGTTGAGTTCATTTCTCAAAAAGTTATAGGGGAAATAAATATTCCCTATGAATTCATATATGTTATCACATATGAACAAGAAAGAAAACATCGATTCCAAGAGAGCTTTTTTTTAAGCTAAGTGTTGAGTAATTATCTCAACCCAAAGGAAGAAATTATTTTAATGACACCTGATTTAAGTATTTTTTGGGAGTAGAATTCAGCACCTATATAGGGATGCGAGTTCATAGTAACTCAAGTCTTCATAAACCATGTAGTAATCATGGTTATTAACGATCTTTTATTTTAGATGATCACTTAATTTTAGCTACTGGATCCAAAAAGTCATGTAGTTATATGCATCAGCCAAGTTTGGAGAGTTCTGGCAGCATGAGCAAGATGATCTATAACCACTTAGGCTCGTAATGGTGGTTTTCTGTTAGAGAATCTCCCACAGAAACTATGTCACTTTATTATACAAGTAAAGTTGAGTTTTTTATTGCATTTTCTTTAATGAACTACGTTTTTTTCAACTATTTTACAAGATTAATATATCTATAGATATTGTATGTGTCTTATTACTTTATAATGACTTAAGTTATTCAGTGAGTTGAAAAGTGTCAAGGAAATTGTTCCCTTCATATTCTTTTCAAGATTAAGTTAAGTTTAGCATTCCACTCGCGCACTAGTACATTCAGTGTACTAATGTCAGTTGAACGACATAGCTTAATGATGTAGACGCTGGTACTAGGATCAACATCTAGCGTACTGTTGATCCAATGAACATCTCAAAGTCATTTGGTAATTCTCCTTACATTTTGGAAGACATTTTTTATCACTAATTTTCTATTTTAAGTTGTTAGGATGATTGGGGGTCCTATTCCAACATCCCTCATTGTTTTTAGATGCTTCATAAATAAACAGATAACATAGATTTTTATTCTTATTCATTTCAACTATAAACGTTTAGTACATGACTTTCTAGTTTTGCTAAGTATTACTTTAAAGTTATTTCATGAGTTACTTCTTGTGTTTAACTCTTCTGCAGAGTAATGTGATACTTGAAAATCCAATGACTTAGTCTAGAGACTCACCTAATGAATTATGTTTATATTGGTGTTTCCTGACCTATACTAATGTAATAGATTTTATTTAGATGTACTAGATCCTAAACGACAATGGACGACCATGATTTCTCGAAAGTAGTGAAATTGAACTAGCATATATCCTTAAGTCTTGTGAAGATTTGGGAGTGTCGTATGAAGGCTAAAACTTGTAAAAAAAACTTTATATAGGTAGAATAATCTTTTTAAGATCAAAACATCTAGGTGCAACCCCACAAGGACCACCCTATAGGTCCTTGAGGAGGACCCAACCATTGGCCAAAAAGGTGTCCAAGGGAGCAAGCACTTGTACATGGAAGGAGCATGTCCGCATTGCAGACTAACTCAATCATGGGAAAAATGTTTGATCCATGCTGCATACGTCATCACGGAATCTATTGTCTCAAAAATTAATTCCATAAAACTTTGGGAAAGCTATGCACTGAGGACTTGTTCCACGACAAAAATTAAAAAATTTAAAGTAAAGTTTGTCTTGACAAAAAGTTCTAAGTAAGTGAGGGGTATTTTGGGTATTTTAGGGATGGGTATCTATTGATTTAAAGTCAATTTTACATCACTTTCTACCCAAATGAAATACCCACATTTAAATCCTAATTATCTTTCACCTCTCTTTAAATTCTTTCTCTACCTAACCTCCATTGAAGAGCATTGAAGCTTGAATAACAAGACAAATTCTCCAAGTTTTCTACTCTAATTCGTGGCTAAAGTCTTCATTAAAGTATGGACCCTTTCAGTCTTGGGATTCTTTTCCCCAATAGGTCCATTCAAACATGATTTCACATCCCCAAAACTCAAGGTTTTTTCTTTATACATGGGTCCTCTTATAAAACCTAAATTTTGTATAAATTATGATGAATTATGATTACTTAGGGTTTTTTAAGTGTATAATTATGAGTAATTGTTGTTTTTAATGTGAAATTCCATAGCACCGATATTCGTCCCCAATTTCATAAACCTTGGATCTTGTTTGAAGAATTACATAAAGATGATTAGTATGTCAATTGTTATATTGGTGTTAATTGTATTATTAGTTCATGGACTGCCTTATATCATGTAGTGTTTAAATTTTGATCTAATTCTTTAAGAATCCATGAATGTCCTTCTCTTAACACTAACTCTTGAAATTTGTTGATTAATGAGTAGAGGTGATGTAATTGAGTATGTTCTAATATAATTGACTATCTTATGATGATGATATTTTATTTTATGGATACACATCATTGATTTAGAATGAAGTCTTGAATGGGTTTCATGGAGGCCATTGGTAAGACCTTCAAGATTATGAACTTGTTATTGAAGTATTATTGTCTTATCTTTGGTAATGTTGTTTAACTAAAGTAAGAATGATGAATTTATGGATGTATGTTCATGCTATGAATATGATGGTTGTGATATGAAACGGTGTTGGGTTTTTGATGAAAGGAGTTTCTTATCCTAGAAGCTATGATCTATGAACATGTTATATGAACGGCTAGACTCCTAAGGCCTATGATATACATTAATGTTAAGAAAGACTTAAACATACTTCTAAAGGGAAATTTAGCTTAGCACCGAGTGAACTTAACAAAGATAGGGTTTCCTTCACAAAGGAAGGAAGGTTCACACTCTGTTCTCTCATGAGGTAGAAACTACAATACTAATTTGTATAAAAAGGGTTTATTGTAACAACCTCATTGTTCTTTAACTATGTGCCCCCATAGGAAACCTAGCTAGTGGATCCACCTAGATGCTATTATGATATATACGTTTTACCTTGAAAGTAGTATACCCTCCTTTCGGTGTGAGGGGATGACACTGGATTCAATGTTTAGCTCACATGGTCTATTTCGGCTATGGTAAAGTTTCTCAAAAGTACAATCAATGAATGTAAGTAAGAAGGGGACATGTTCATAGCTCATGCTACTTAAGAGGTGTTACCTAGTGTAGGTAATGTTATAGAACTTTACCTATACATTGCACAAGTAGACCTTGAGGGGAGTTCTAGGCTGAGTTCTTTATGTATATATAATGTTGGTCTTATATGATGTTAGTTAAACATAAGATACGTGATGTGTGTCTAATTTGTTATGCATGATGTTGACTACACTTATTATGGGGATGTATGAGATAAAAGACAAAGCTTATGGTCTCTTTGCTAATTACTTGGTTTATGTGGGGTTATAGGTCTTCACATACACGTTACACTAGTGGACTTGGATTGGGGTTATGAGTAAGGTCTTGTGATGTATTGATGAAATGGACTCTACACATGAAAATTTGCCAATGGATTTGTCATGAAGTTACTCTTGAACATGAATATGAATATGTCCAATTTTTTTAATGTAGACTTGTATATGTTCTTGGAATGTGAATAGAGGATTTTAAAGTGAACTTAGAAAGTTTATAACAAAATGTCCCTTTGTGCATATCTATAAATGTTTTACTTGCATATTTCCATACTGTAAGGTCTCTCAAAATGAAGTAAGGTGACTAGAGCCTCACATGTGCATACAAAGGTTAATGTGTTAATTAAATGTTTTATAGTGTGCATAGTTGATTTAAAGTGATTTGGAGATCAAACGTCCAAGAACGTTCACAACGTTCGAAAGTTAGTCTTTAGACGTTCTAGTGTGTCCTTGTATGTTTGCCTTGTTTTTATGTGTTTTGGGGAATACACGAAGAGTATAGATGACCCTATTATCTTAATAGATCTGTTAAGGGTTAAAACTTTTGGGTACGACTCCCCGAGGACCACCTAAAGGGCCCCTTATTAGGGCCCAAACGTTGGACAAGGAAGCTACCCAAGGAAAAAAGTGGATGGTGTCACGCGTCACGCGCCTGGTACTGAGTGTGCCTGTGCGTCATGCTCCCTACACGAGGTCCACTACCTCAAAAATTTATTGAGGTAAAAATTACGATGTGCCCCAGCGACGCACATCAATATGTCAGATTCAGTTGCGTCATTTTAAAGTCATGTTTGACATGTCTAAAAAGTCCCAATAATTATGGGGGTGTTTTGGTATCTTTTGGAGTTTGTTATAAACTATTTCTACGAATTATTTATCTCTTTGCCAAGTAATAACCCTAATACCCAAAATGAAATTAAAATCCCAAATCTATCTTCTCTTCCAATTTCTCTCAAACCTCCATTGGAGGGAAATCTCAAGGTTCAAGATAGCGACTGGATTTTCATGGTTTCTTCTCAAACTTCTTGTGGTTCTTCATTCAATAAGGTATGTTAATTCTTTATCCTTAGTTATCCATTTATCTAACGAGTTCCTTCAAATGTTTTCAAAAAGAATTCATACTAAAAATTCCTATCTTTCAATCTAGCCATGGGCTCATAGTCAAATTGATTTCGCAAGCATTCTGATGATGAATACATGATTAATCACTTATCATAATAAAAATTCTATCCAATTCCTTGAAGAAACCATGATCCTTCTAATTTCTCAATTTGGCATATAATGTGGGTCTTGAGATCTTGAATCCATGTTAATTGAATTATGACTAAATCTTATTGAATTTCTTATTGCTATTACTATCTATATAAATTGAATATGAATCATTAAGGATTGGATGAACTGTTGAGAATTGATAAATGGTGATCATATCTTGGAAGTGTTGGGAGTTGACCTAGATCTCTCTATTTAGTATAGAATTGACAATGAATTGTGTTGATTGGTATGGTCCACTTATGGTGGTGGTATTTATTTTCTTGTATATATATCTATATGTTGTGATCATGGCCTTGAAGGAGATTTATGAATTCTGAAGTGTGGTTATGATGATCACACCTATGAAGTGTTATGTCTAGTCTTCGATGCTAGTATCATGTTCTAGGTGTTGATAATGTCTAATACATTTGAATGAAGTTGTTAGGTTTAGGTATGATCTTTGTGTTTCAATTGACGAATTACTAATGTTAAATGACCCCTACCTATGTGCCAGTATATGAATGCGTTATCTTAGCCAATGTTAGGGTTCTTGGATGCAATGTAAATGAAGTTTTGTCTCCTATGCTATAATGTGGAGTGTGGCCTATGCTTGAGTGTATAATGTAGTCTTAAGAGGGTGGTTGCCTCAATGATATATTGATATCCATTATGTTATCATGTTGACGAATGTACACAAACTCACACCTCATGCATGTTTATGAGTAGTATAGGTTTATGGCGTCTAATGAAAGGATAATTCTCTTATGCATTTGTCTACTACTATGCATGCAAAGTATATGTCCATGAAGTAAGATATGTATATAACTAGGATGGCTTGATAGGTGAACTAGTATAGGTAAGGGTATGCATTTTGCCTATACATTGCACATTTCTACCTCGATAGAATAACTCCTATAGTTATTACTCTATATACATGAATATGAATGAATGATTAATCTATGATTTTGAAAGTAAATGTTATGATGAATGATGCTTAGGTGTAGTGTCTAAATGTGTTTATTTGAAAGTTATTATAATATAAATACACATACAGACACATAAATGCATCTAATGAAGCATATTTGATGATCTAGTAAAGAGGGTGTCTCTTGAAAGGTATTCTTAATTATACTCTAAACTAGATTGTTCCTGAATATGCTATGTCCATGTTAAAGGTTTTCTTACATGAATTAGGGTAAAGAAATGAGATACTAATATATACCCTATGAGCTAAGCATATAAGGACTTAGACCTCATAAATCTGTTTTTAAGAAGTAGAGTTAATAAAGACTTTTCAATAAAAAGAAAGTTAGCTTAGCACCGAGTGAACTTGATGATGAGGGGTGCCCTTTTCCAATATGGGAAAGTTTGTTCACCTTAGTTATCGCGAGGTGAATAAATACAATTCCCAATATGAATAAAGAGAGTTTCCATATATACCTCCAAATTTCAATAACAATGTTTCCCCATAGGACCTAACTTGTAGATCCACGTAAAACACTAGAATGATACTCATCTTACCTTGGAAAGTAAGATACCCTATTTTGGTTTGAGGGAATGACACCATATTCCATGTTTAGCTTACATGGCCTTATTTTCGGTTAAGCTAGTAATTCCATAAAGTTAAATGGACAATGAAAGTAAAGTAATGAACCATAACTAGGATGACCTAAGGGAAGTTTCTTAGTGTAGGTGAGGGTATTGTACTTTACCTATGCGTTGCACTAAATGATTTTGAAGGGAGTTATCGGAAGGTTTTCTATATGTATATGTATATGTATATTTCTTTTACGCATGACATTATGATATTGACCAATTTTTGTGATAATATGCATGATGTTAGTCTTATTGACTATATGTAAAGATCATACTTGGTATGTGGTGAAGTTTTCTATACTTGTCTTGATGATATATGGATTATATCATGCTTGTGGTCTCTTTGTGAGTTTACTTAGTATATGTGAGGTTATGGTACTTCACAAGTACATGCACTAGTAGGCTTGGATTGGAATTACGTGTAAGGTCTTACGATGTTATAGTAAAGTGAAGTCCAAGCATCTAGTTGTTGTATATTGACTATTATGATGTTATTGGTAGTGTTGAATTGTATGTTTTCTTGGGAGGATTCTTATATAAGGGTCATGCATTATGTTGAGTTTTATGTGAAGGTTGTAGTGTCATGATATGCTATGTCTCTATGTATATGCTAAGATGTTTGATGTTAAGGAGGGTTACGTGAATGTTCACCTTGATGACCTTAAGGTGATGCTTGAGTGTGGGTAGTGGAATGGGACACTGCTCATACATTGCACCAAGTGTTACTAGAGGTTTACTTAGGGGTAAAGGATTTAACGAGAAAGAATGAATAAAGTCATGAAATGATAAATGAGAGTAAAATGAATTATGTCGCTTTCTATGTCATAATTGGTTTATGTGGCTTTGTAGGATGTCATGAATAGTTTCTATGCCTATGTGAAGTATCTAAGCTATGTGATACTTATTGTATCAATGTTTTATGAATTTTTTATAAAAAGCATGATACATGTTTTTGTAACCAAATGTCATCATTAAATGCATGTTTGTCATACTTAGTGCATTCTTGTACTAACGGCATTCTTCTTTGCCTCTTTACGTAAAATGTATGTAATTGATTCTTCAAGGATGTCTCTAAAGTAAAGGGCTTGATATGTGTTTTCCAAGATCAATAAAGGGATCCTTATGATTCAAGGATTTCCTATGTAAAGTTTATATTCAATGTATTGTAATAGATTAAATATTATTTTATGATGTTAAACGGTTGAAACCCTATTTTATCCTATTAGTTTTGAGTCTAAGATGGCGAAAGAGACATAGAATCTAATTATGTATTATGACTTATATTTTAGGTAAATGTCCAAGTACCCCCTCAACCTATGCCCGTAATCTCAAAGACACACTTATACTATACTAAGGTCCTATTACCCCCCAAAACTTATTTTATAAGTAATATTTTATACACCTTTTCATCCGACATAGCACTATATTGTGAGCCCAGTGTGTGTTGACATGTTTTTTCAAGCTAGTGCCTCATAGGGCGAAAAGGAATAGAAAATTATTTGTAAAGTAGATTTAGGGGGTAATAGGACCTTAGAATAGTATAAGTGTGTTACTGGGATTTCGGGCATAGGTTGAGGGGGTACTTATGCATATTCCCTATATATATATATATATATATAGAGAGAGAGAGAGAGAGAAAAGAGAGAGAGATATTTATATATACATATGTGTGTGTGTGTGTGTGTGTGTGTGTGTGTGTGTGTGTGTGTATATATGAAGTGATGATTCTAGCATACGATTTCTTCTAAATTTGCCTATGATAATGCGATAAATGATGACTATGGGCTTGTATAAGACCTGTGAGAGGTCAAGTACGCCATGTTACTTATAGGGGTGCTCCCCAATCTTGACACATACTTAGTACATTTGGTTTGTGTTAACCCATATCTCTTTTATTTTATACACATAGTGTAGGTTAAGGCCATTGAAGACTTGTAGTCCTTTCTTAAAGAACTTGGATTGTTATCCCCAAATTGGTGAGTCCTCAAGTCTGAGGATAGAGATTCTAATTCTAGTATCATATTACCTTATTCAAAGACTTTATTTTAATTCCTATTATATGACGTATTATAATGTAAGGTCTAAGTCCTACTTCTCTTACTCTTACATTCAGATGGTCATGTGAGACAATTATACATTCTATTTTAATTTATATAAAGTGAAGTTGAACTTCAAAAGAAAAGTTTTAATGTTTTCAGCTTTTTATTCTATCTATGATGCGATGCGGTATGCTAAGGGATTGTCTACGGACTCTTCGAGGAAGAAGAGGTCGGTTACGGATAGAGGGTGCTCTCTGGTCGTAAGAAGTAAGTAAGTCAGGACAAAAGTCCGTTCGAGGCCACCAATGGTCTTCGAGTGCCAGTCCCGCCCACAATGTAAGATTGGGTGTGAAACTTCGTACCAGAGCACAGAGTTCAACTGTCCTAGGGAGTGTATGAAGTCGTGTCTGTAGAGTCTTAGTTATCTCTGTGAAGTGTGCCACATCTATAATTAGTAGGCTACAACATTTAGGAATTCCTTCAATTTTTTTATACTCACTTCGTGTGTTAGAGTTTCTCTCTTATTCGTGCTTGTGCGTGCTTTCAAAAAACCATGCCTCTATGAAGAGGAGGAAGAGGTCATCCAGTTCGGAGGAACGTTGAAGGGGTACCCAATGCACCTTAAGTGTATCCCCAAGGAGAAGTTTCTAATGATGAATTCAACAATTCAAAAATATGGCTCCATCTCTTTCCATTTAAGCATTACATGAGAGTCCCACCTAAGACTGATGTACTAAGTTCAAATCTAAACATAATTTTCCATTGATATACAACAATTGAATTACGCCAAGTTTCAACTATCTTTCAGATCATCATATATTCATGTCATAACCAAGAGAAATTTTTGGTCACCCCAATAATTCTATATACTATGATCATACAACCTCTATTTACCTTCAAGTATTTATGTAGCATATCACACCAGTCTGTGTAGTCTTATCTAAAAATAGAAGTTTTAAGCACCTCAAAATCCTATATAACAATGAATAATTGTAAGTCCATACTTCCAAGGGTAGGCTTGATTCAAGACAAGCATAGGTTCATAAAGAGGGTTTCCAACCAAGTTCCTTCCAACTTTCCATAAGCAAAAAAGGATAGAGTGTCTAATCCTAAGTCCCAAAATTGTAGAAGTGGGAAATCACCAAATGATTGACAAATTTGTTCCAAGTGTTGTAAGAAACATTGGATTGAGTGTCTAGTTGGGATGGAAATTGTTTTAGTTGTGGAAAAAAATGCAATAAACTCAAGGATTTCCCTAATGTGAGAAGTCAAGAGAAGTGGAGTGATCGATCTCAATAAAGTGGTCCTTGTTCAGAGGCTCTAGTGAGGAACCGCTTCTATGCTCTCTGTTCTATGGATGAACAAGAGTCCCTTGAAATGGTCACTGGTAAGTTATAAGTCCTATCTATTGGTTTTAATGCTTTAATTGATCCCGGTGCAACATTATCATTTGTAACTCCTCCTGTAGCTAAAAATTAAGATGTTCTACCCAATATTTTGCATGAACCATTTTTGTAACAGACCTGGTGGGTGACTCCGTTGTGTCTAGAAGAGTCTTTAGGATTTGTCCCATAGCTTTTCCCAAAAGCGTTACATGGGCGGATTTTGTACAGCTTGATATGGTTTATTTTGATGATATTTTGGGAATGGATTGGTTGCATGTTTTTTTTTTGCTTCCATTGATTGTCGAATAAAAGTGGTTAATTTCAAATTTCCTAATGTGCCCATCCTAAAATGTAAGGGGGGTAATTCAATTCATAGAGTTCATATCATTCGTTGTTTAGGAGCTTCTAAAATTATCCATAACGGTTGTCTTTACCATATATTAAGAGTCAAATATCTTGACTTCGACATCCTTCCTATTAAGTTAGTCCCCGTAGTGAAGGAATTTTCGAAAGTCTTTTCTGATGACTTGCTCGGAATTCCTCTTGAATGGGTGATACGCTCAAACATACTTCTCAAATCAGAAGTAAAGCGGTCATATGAAGTAAAGAACCCAACTAATGTGGTTGGGATGGTTCCAACGAGGAAAATAGTTATACTTAACTTTACTCTATTATTACTATTATTTAGTCAATTATTTCCTTAGAAAACAAAAGACAATAAAAGGGGGGGGGGTTTATTTCTAAATTAGTGAAAATAAATAACTAAATTAAAGAAAACAACTAACAGATTCAAATCATGAAGTTTAATCAATTAATAAAAGTAACTAGGGTTTAAGTGTTCCTAACAGGTTCCTAACTTTTTAATTCTAACTATAACAATTATTTCCTAGTATCTTGCATGCAAAGAGATAAGTTATGTATTTCTAAATTCTTGGTCCAGCATCTAAAAAATTTCACTTCGCACCTTGATCCGAATACATGTGTTGCTATACTAACCCCTACCTATACCTCGTATTAAGCATTGTATTCGATTTTGACTATGTTATTACCTCGTACCAACCAACACTAGCCTATTAGATAGTATACACTAAATCTATGTTAATAATTCTTTTCCTATTATCTATCTCCTTGGTCTGGCAAGTAGCATTAAGGCGATTTCTAAAATGGCCTTCTGTGAAAAAGACTTCTTAATGAAAGAATTATCAATACATGCAAGAAATTAATATAGAATTATTATTTTAGTTAGATTTTTTCTCATTATTCACCCATGGTTCCCACAACCCTAGTTATGGAGTTTAGTTACCCATAGTCATTATCCAAATATTAATACATTTAATATAAGAATTCATGAACTTACTTTGATGAGAAAGAATAAAATCCAAAAATTAACTTGATTAATCAACAAAATCACCAACAATAAATTCCCAAAAAAGTATAACAATTACTGAAAATAATCCTTCAATACTTGAACAAGAGAATTAAAAATTCTCCAAAAGTCTAACAATTAAAAAGTCTAATATCAAAGAGTCTACTAACAAAGAGTATAAAACCAAAAAGTCTAACATTAAAAAGTCTAACCCCAAAAATGAGGTTTTTCGATCTATTTATAATAAAAACAAAACGTAATAAAATAAGGATTCTAATTACTGAAAATCTGTCAAAACACGGCTGGATCGACGAACCTCGTGACGGACCGTCATGGTCACGACGGGCCGCCATGGCCTCCGTCGTCTTATACTTCACAAATTTTCTGATGCTTTCTTCATTATACTCAACGGCAGGTATGACGGAACGTTCCAAGAATGACGGTCCGTCAACGGTCTTCATTCAATAATACATAAACTTGTTGGAATTTGGGTATTGGTACTACTCTCTGATCATTGCGACGAACCAGCAGGACGGACCGTCGTGGCTATGACACACCGTCGTGGACTTCCGTAATACCACACTAAGTAAGACTTCCCTATTTTCCTTCAGCATCTACAAAATAATGCCACCTACAGACCGTCACAGGCTCGACGGACCGTCCTGAACTCCGTAGGTGGTAACTTTTCTGCATTTCTTGCTCAAGAACTTCAACGTTCATCTTTGGACAGATTTCCAGCAAATAAGGAAAAACTTACATAAAAATCAATACAAAATGTGTTTTGGACACACTCTAAATTTAATTAAAAAGCATTAAAAATACCGTGAAACCACGGTATACCAACATTCTAAACATAAATTCCTTGTTTGTCCTCAAGTGACGCGCTATGACTCACTACAAAATCTTTGTACAATAGTATCCATATTTTAGCTTTCGCAATCATTTGTCTATTTATCCTGATCAATCTCATCATATTTATTCATGTTATGACTATTAGGCTTGAATTATGTGGATTCAGACCATGACACAGACTTACCTTGCACTTACACCTATCCTCTTCAATTTCTCACCAAGGTGTTAATATTTCTGGTATTACAACTACTTTCCTCACTTCAAAACAACATCCTCATTTTTCACACAATGATTTTAGTTTGAATGTAAAGATTACTTTCCAACACTCACTCTCATAACAAATTCACAACTCATTCATACATATTTCCACAAGCTTGCCCTTATTTTAACTGCTTTAAGTTCGCCATACGACTCTTAGGATTACGATAGGACTTTCTTAGCTTGCAACATAGCCTCAGGGTCAAGTAGGGTATATTAAGGTATACATTAGTGACTTTTTGCCCTCCTTGACATATTGGCTTAACATACCATTTCTATCGTTTTATTTCTCCCAATTTCTCATATTGTTTCAACTTGCTATTTTCCCTTCTTTATCCATTTGTGTAATTGAGTCTTTTTCTTTTCTTGCTTGTATTTATATATATATATATATATATATATATATATATATATATATTTATTTCACTTTTCTTTAAACTGGTGCTTGAGTCACTTTACTTTTGTTCTTTCTCTCGCTTTGTTCTCTCAAACCCACTTTTGAGAGCATTGCTCACAATAGCCTCCCTTAACTCATGGATTTTCCATGAGTTAAAGTACACAATACCAAAAATTGGGTCAGGGACACAAAAAGGTTGTTTACTGCATTATCCACCGTCACGTTATGCTTTTGATATAAGCTGAGGTGCACATGTCCAAGGAGGGACCAGGGCCAACACATTATTCAAAGAAAATATAAGTTGGGGTGACAAAGAAAGTTCTATTTTAAGCTCAAATCAGACGGATCAAAGAGGGATTAATTTAATTCGTTTTTTAGGCTAAAAATTGACTATATTGAACAAGGGCCTATGATCCTTTCCTTATTGTATATTACAGCTTACTTCTAGTTGGACTAATCGGGCAAGTTCTAGCTCAATACAAATAGTAGACTATAAAAATATTTCTCACACTCACTTGACATCTCATTACTCTACCAGATTATAAAACACCTAGTTCAAGTCTTAGACTTAGGGTCATGCAGTGGTGTATTTCTATGTCATGCTTAGAGCCACACAATTATCAATAACTGTGCCTAGCCATGCATCATTTTCATTCATCAGGATATCATTTTTGTTTTATCCATCATTCTTCAGAGTTATACTATGTACACAAGATATACACATGTCGGTTTAAAAATAAAAATAATTAGTCTCTTGGGGAAAAAAAACACAGGCATGAAAACTCCAAAAGAGGATCGTGAATTGGCCTACTCAGACTTCACCCTAGCACTCACTTTCCATATACCCAAACCCCAACAAAAAGATATGCAATTGTACCCAATGCATAAAAAACTAATGTACAAGAGTGGTAGGTGAAGCAAACCTGGGACGCAAAGCGCCGACGATCAGCAAGCTAGTGGGTTCGGTTCCCAAAAACCCACTACCTATGTAGTCTGAACACCCTTAGTAGTGTCCTTATCAGCAAAAGCACTATCAGTATGGTCTCCCACGGTCTCCACATATCTGAAGCTAGATACCGCAGTAGTTGATCTTACAGCCCTGATCTGACGCGCCTCCTAATCAGCAAGCGAGTCTCTCCTTGCAGCCTACATCTCATGGCGCACCTTCTTCCGTGCTCTAGCCTCATCCACCTCTCGACCCTTCTGCCTCTTGGCATGCTATCGAGGGGGAGGTGGTGGAATCGTAGAAGTGGCGAATAAGGAAACCATCATTGTTTCCTCAGTAGGCTCTGTAGAAGGGGCCTCAAACATAGGCACCCTAGTCTCTAGGATTATATGAATATCCGCTTGCAGACTCTCAACCGCAGCCTGAAGGGTCAACACGTCCATAAGAGAGGCTGGCCTGGCTAGCACCCGCAACTCAATAGCGTCCAAGCGATGATGCCCCTAAGCAATCTTCCACTCTATGTGATGGACCATTTTACGCTCCAAGCGCTCCTCTGCCTCAGTAGTAGATCTCTGCATCCAACGCTGGATGTGATGCATAAGTGTGGCCATATGAGCCTCCAGTTTCTTGACCCTAGCAAGTGGGACCAGAGCGGGGAAAGGGGCTGAGCTAGAGGAGCTAGAGGTAGTGCTACTACCTGGGATAGATTTGACCGGGGTAGTGTCAATGGTTTCGAAAGCAGCCTGCGTAGCCGTTCGAGCATGTGCTACCGTATCAGCCAGATTTTGACCAAGTAGAGGTAACTCTTGACGGGGCCCTCAGTGTGGAGCCAAATCATTGGCGTCATCCTTGATGAGGCCGATATAAACAGTGCCTAGTGGAGTGTTGAGCTAATCAATGTTCAAGATGGGCACACCTACGGACCTACATAATGAAAATATCATGCACGGAAAAGGGTAACTAATTGTGACCTTGAAAAACCTCTCATGCATGACCGCATGTAGAAGCCAAGCAAAGTCTACCTCAAACCTGGCTATCATTGCCGCCATCAGAATTGCGCGATCCCATGTGACTATATTATTAGCAGCCGTGGGGGAAAGGCACTGGCGGAAAATCAACCATAAGAACTTAGTCGTGAAGGTCAAGTTAGCCTTCTTGATAGCTCCCTTCAGCTTTGTTACCCAGTCGGCAGCCTCTCAATAAATAGGCAAGTGCAGAGCCATCAACCTCTTGGTGGTCTCTCTCAGTTATGGCTAACACAAGAATTGGCCATCTTTTACAATTTACCATTGGTAGTCAAACTCGGTGGTGAGAGGAGTCCTGTTGGCATCAACATCCTCACCGTATAGATACTGGCGGATGGCAGCCAAGGAGATGTTGACGTGTATTCCGCGTACTTGGACGTGCTCAAGTGGGGCTTGTTTTGTGGGGGCATCCCGCCTATCTATCTGTGATTGGAGAGTAGCCACGTAAGAAGCGTAAATCTCTCGGACCAACTCCTCACTATAGCGGCCTAAAGCATGAGCTGTCCACTCTAGCCAGTGTCTGGTAAAGATATTGTGGATCTCTAGCATGGTGGGGAGACTTCCCGTAAGGACCCGCCTCTCAAGTGTAAGGGTCCGTGTCATGACACCTTTATCATTTAGAAAGTTGGCATTTGAATACACTTGGTATTGCCCGTTGACACACCACCGGTTGGGTTGGTCGCAACCAGGGTGAGAGCACCAGTCGGTGAGTCTTGATTAATCAGGACTATAAGCCTCATAAAACGAGGTAGACTGTAGAGCTGTGGCGGGTGCAGGGACTTCTGTGGACCCAAAGGCTTCCCCCGACAACAAAAATCCCAAGGAACCAGACGCTCTTTCTTCATGTGTAGCTGATCCATAAGGTGTGTCTGACAGTGTTCGCTCCTCATCAGACTGGGAGGTAGTGACTACGCTGGACACCACCTTTTTAGGCGTAGATCTGGTTGCACGTGCAACTCGTGATGGAGTGGCATTGCATTGGGGCACTTACTCAGCATCATGCTAATTGTCCGAGCTTATAAAAAGCCAGGCAGATGGGGTGACAGACTTTGAACGCCCACGTGCATAAACTCGATCTTGTATTGATTTTATTAGAGATAGTACCTGGAAAGAATCAATATTAGTACTAGAAGGAGCAAATAAGAAAAGCAAAAATGACACAATATTAATATAAGAGCAATGCTTTAATGACATCTCTGTAGTAACAGTGCAACATGACGAGCCAGGTGACGGCTTTTCGTGAGTGTGATGGACTTTTATGGGTTCCGTCATGTCTTACTTCAACTATGTTTATATGGAGACCCCTGCCAGAAAGTCTCTTAAAGTTATGACAGATAAGAAGGACGGACTATCAGGACAATCACGGTCCATTGTCGGTGTCCGTCGTGGGAACTTAGAAAAAGTATGGAGAGACTTTTTGGAGAGGGGTCTGTGCCGTTATGACGGTCGTGCAGGACGGACTATTGAGGGTATGACGGACCGTTGAGGGTATGACGGTCCTTCGTAGATGTCCTTCAAAGGACACTAGGAAAAATTTTGAGACCCTTAGGACAAGGGTCTCTGACAACCATGACGGTTATGAAGGACGAACCGTCGTGGGTACGACGGTCTGTCGCATGTGTCTGTTAGAGGACACATAGAGAAAGCTGGATATCCTTAGGACAAGGGTCTCTGTCAACCATAACGGTTGTGAAAGACGATGCTCTATGGATACGATGGTCCATCGCATGTGTCCGTCAGAGGAAACTTAGAAAAAGTTTAAGACCCTTAGGATAAAGGTCTCTAACAACAATGAAGGTTGTGCAGGATAACGATTCATCGCATGTGCCCATTGGTGGACACTTTTAGAAAACGAATAGTGTGGTGTTGGAAGAGACCCTATGACGGTCGGTCGTGGGCACGATAGTCCGCCATTGGGGTCTCGTTCTGTCATTTAGTGATAGAACTGAGGATGCCACAATAATCCCCAGTGACTCAAATGGAATACTTAGTGTAAACCTACATGTTTCTAACCCAAATAGCAAACAATCAATGCTAAAGCACCTATTTCTCTAGTTTTAACAAGGCAATACGAGGATTCTAAACCTAGTTCAGACAAAATTGGATCAAAGGATGAAGACCCACGAAAAGAAGTAGGCTAATACTAATTAAAAAACAATAATGCAATGTAAATGGGTAGAGATAAAAGACACATACCTGAGAAGAGGAGAAAGATAAGCAAATGAGGCAATTGGTTATCAAGAGCAGAACAACAGCCTCAGACTCCGACCAGTAGAAATGAGATTTCTGGAATTGAGGATTCAGGGAAGTGATCATTTGAACGAGAAGAGATATAGGAAGTTGAAAGTTTGAAAGGGAGGGAAATGGGAGAAAAATGGAAGGAAATGGAGGTGTGGTGGGTATTAAATGTTGACAATTTTTTAAAATACCCCAGCCGGGTCGGGTCGGGTATGCTAGTTAATGACGCAACGAGTCCCTGACGACAGTCCATCGCAGGTGCGACGGCCTGTCATGGGTTCTGTCGCGTGTGCCCTAATTTTTAAAGTTAATGAAAGACAACTAACACGATGGATTCATGCGACGGTCCGTCCCATGCGTGATGGTCCGTCGATGTATCCGTCAATGACTGTTGCAGAGTGATTTTTTGGTAGAATTTCCTGGTGATGTGCCTGCAAATTTAAAACCCATTGGTAGAAAATGGTACCATTACTAGAACGAAAACTATAAGTATTGGGTTTCCTCCCAACAAGCCCCTGATTTAACGTCGCGGCACAACTGAAGACACTTGATTACTCAGACTTCATCAAGATTGTATGCCTCGATCACTTTTATCGCTAATTCAGAATGCTTGAAATAAATTTTTATTCGTTGTCCATTCACCTTAAACCGTACACTCTGCTTGTTTTCCAACTAAACTTCTCTATAAGGGAATAGCTGGGTAACCAAGTAAGGGCCAGTCCATTTGGACTTGAGCTTTCCCGGAAACAAGCGCGACCTAGAATTGTATAAAAGTACCAGATCCCCAACCATAAACTCTCGTTTTTCAATTTTTAGGTCAAAATACTTCTTAATCTTTTCTTGGTAGGATATAGCAGATACCGATTGGAGCTCACCACTCTGCCTCATGGATCTAAAAATGTTGAAGGTTGCTTCTTCATTGTTCAAGCAAAATTATATCTTCCCCTTTTCCATATCAACTAAGCATTTTCCTGTAGCAAGGAATAGCCTCCCAACAATAATAAGAACTTCAAAATGTACTTCACAATAAGGAATAAAAAAATCTATCAGAAATATGAAAGACTCCACTTTAACTAGCACATCGTAGAGTATCCCTTTACGCCTTTTTACTGTTCGATCGGCCATCAGTAGCCGCATCATAGTGGGATTTTGATCACCCAAACCCAACTTCTTGTAAATCGAGAAGGGTATGGGATTTATACTTGCCCCCAGATCACATAATGCTTTTGCAATATGTAATGACCCGATTGTACAAGAAATAGTGAATGCACCAGGATCTTCTTTCTTTTGTACTAGAAATCTTGTACCAATAGCACTACAAGGCTGCTTTGTATCATCATCCTCAAATGTGACCAATCGTTTCTTTGTAACCAGATATTTCATAAACTTGGCATAACCGGGCATTTGTTCTAGAGCTTCTACCAAAGGGACATTGATAAAAAGTTGCTTCAACATTGTTATAAAATGCCGATATTTACCATCCTCGGTCTTTTTCATAAATCTTTGAGGTACGAGGGAGGGGTCTAGGCATGGGAGTTACCTCTGTAGGCACTTCAACATTTTTTCCATTGTTATCTTCTACTTCACCACTAACCTGTACCACTTTATCGTTGACTTTTATCACATTTTCCTCATTAGACGGCATAGGTAAGTGAATGGTTTGCTTACAACCCCGAGTAGTGATTTCCATACCGTTTCCATCATTTTTTTGATTTTGGACAGTGTTGCTTGGAATAGTGCCTGGTTGCCGTGTTTTCACAGTCGCAGATAATTGGGCCATTCGCAACTCAAGCTGCTTAATTGATATTGCATGTGTATCGATTTTCTGCCCAATACCCGCTAAATCACTCCTTAACTCTTTAATATACTCATCACTAGCATCGAACCTTGTCATCATTTTTGCAACATATCCTTAACTTGCGTCATATTATATCCACCATCCCTATCATTAGCTTCACAATTTTAAGGAGGGACATAGGGCCCATTCGCATCATTTCTGTTACCATAGTTACCCCTAATGAATTTCTTATCGCGATTGTAGTTTCCATCTCAATACATAATGACCCTCACGGTTATAGTTACCATATATTCGACCATGGTTTCCTTGACCTTGGCGCAAATTCTCTAGATTTGAGCATTGGTCATCTCGGTCGGAAACCCCCTGTCTTCTCGCTTACCCCATAGGAATTCTCCACATAATAGCATTCATCATTAAGTGGTGGTGGTTTAGACAAATAGTTAACTGTATTTATCTTTTCTGCACCGAGTGACATATTTTAATACCATCCCAACCTCAGTTCTTATCTGATCCATCTCTTCATGAATCTCATCTTTGGTTGGGTTATGAGTGGCATATTATCCAAGGACACTCCCCATAAGAACCACCTGCTATATTATCCAACGTCGCTTTATTATTATCATCCTGTCCCCCATAGAAGTATTCCTTCGATGACTCATCATCTATGCTGTGATTGGGGACACTTCTCAAAATGAAGTGCATTTATCCTAAGAACTACTAACTGACTCTCCTGTTAGTGCTACAAAGTTGTTCACTGTGTCTTTGTGGTTTAGTTTCTTGGAGACCGGTAGTAACATGCAAAAAAAACATCCCTTAGTGGGTTCCAAGTGAAAATTGAGTTGTAAGGGAGCTCAGTGAACCAAATAGCCCCCTCTCCTGTCAGTGAGAGAGGAAATACTCTTAGTCCTATTATATCCAAATCCAAATTACGCCTCCCTACACAGCTGTTACACACTGCCCTTACCTTAGTTATATGGGCATGTGGATACTCAGAAGGTAGCCCTGAAAACAAACCTCTATCAGCATTTGCATAAGACTACTACTTACCACAAAGGTGTGGCCTTTTGGTAGAGGTGGCAAGAGAAGTGTCCCATCAGAGTTTGAAATATTATCATAGCCTCTGCAGTATTCATGAGGGCGTGGAGCGAGATTTTTTCCACTTTGTTGATTTTCACCCTAATCATGGGGTAATAACTGACCATGAACATCAACTGGAGTCGGGATGTTCTGGTTTGGATCATCATCATTAATACACAAGTTTTGATTCATATTTCATAGTGTACGCTCTAATTGGTGGTCGTAGTGAAACAAAAGTTCTCTTTCTCTCCGTGTATTTAGCATACAAGAAAGTTTGTTCTGCATGAATTAAAAACAATAGAAAAATAAAATCAAGAAAATATTGACTAAACTTTAGTAATCAGTTTAAGTTAATCTAAAAGCTACTTTCCCCGGCTGCGGAGCCAAAATTTGATACGCTTAAACTTACTTTTCAAATAAGAAGTAAAACGGTCATATCAATTAAAGAACCCAACTAATGTGGTTAGGATCGTTCCCACAAGGAAAATAGTTCAGACTTAACTTTAATCTATAATTTAGTCAATTATTTCCTTAGAAAACAAAAGACAATAAAAGGGGGGGGGGGGGTTATTTCTAAATTAATGACATAACTAACCAAATTAAAGTAAACAACTAATTGACTCAAATCTTGGAGTTTAATCAATTAATAAAAGTAACTAGGGTTTAAGTGTTCCCCACAGGTTCCTAACTTGATAATTCTAACTATAACAATTCTTTCCTAGTATCTTGCATGCAAATTGATAAGTTATGTATTTCTAAATCCTTGGTCCGGCATCTAGAAAATTTCACTCCGCACCATGGTCCGGCTACGTGTGTTGCTATACTAACCCTTACCTTTACCTCATATTAAGCAGTGTATTCGATATTTTACTAAGTTATTACCTCATACAAATCGACACTAGCCTATTAGGTAGTATAAACTAAATCTATGTTGATAGTTATTTTCCTATTATCTACCTCCTTGGTCTCGAAGTACCATTAAGGCGAGTTCTAACGTTTGCTATCCGTTAAAAATACTTCTAAACCAAAGAATTATCAATACATGCAAGACACTAATCAGGAATTGTTATTTTAGTTAGATTTTACTTCATTATTCACCCATGGTTCCCACAACCCTAGTTGTGGAGTTTAGTTACCCATAGTCATAATCACAATATTCATATATTTAATATAAGAATTCATGCACTTACTTTGATGAGAAAGAATAAAATCCAGAAATTCACTTGATTAATCAACAAAATCACAAACAATCAATTCCAAAAAAGTGTAACAATTACTGAAATTAATCCTTGAAAACTTGAACAAGAAAACTAAAGATTCTCCAAAAGTCTAACAATCAAAAAGTGTAATATCTAATAGTCTACTAACAAAGAGTCTAAAACCCAAAAGTTTAACATAAAAGAGTCTAACCCCAAAAATGAGTTTTTTCAAACTATTTATAATAAAAACAAAACCTAATAAAAGTAGGATCCTAATTACTGAAATCTGTAAAAACACGGCGGGTCGTCCCAGACATCCAAATTTTCTGCATTCTTCGTTACCCTCAACGGAGGGTACGACGGACCGTTCCAAGCACGACGGACAGTCGAGGGTCTATGTTCCATAATACTTAAACTTATTGGAATTTAGGTACTCGGACTACTCTCTGATCATTGTGTTATACAAGCAGGACGGACCCTCGTGGCTATGACGGTACATCGTGGACTTTCGTAATCCCACACTAAGTAAGATTTCCCCATCTTCTTTCAGCAATTACACAACGATGCCACCTACGGACTTTCACAGGCTCGACGGACCGTCATGTGCTCCATAGGTAGTAACTTTTCTGCATTTTTTGCTCAAAAACTTCCACGTTCATCTTTGGACAAATTTCTGGTAAATACGGAGAAACTTACATAAAAATCAGTGCAAAAAGGCTTATGGACAAACACTAAATTTGAGGGAAAATCATTAAAAATACCGTGAAACCACGGTATATCAATGGGAATTTGACTTTGGTATTGACTAAATACCTGATACGAATCCCATTTCAATACCTACTTACCAGATGGCTTCGGTTGAAATGAAAGGGTTAAAGCTTCAACTAAAAAAAAATTTGATAAGGGATTTATACAACCTAGTATTTATCCATGGGAAGCTCTAGTGGTGTTTGTTATGAAGTGCACTGATTATCGCCAATTCAATAAGGTCACCATTAAGAATAAGTATCCTCTCCCTCGGATTGATGACTTGTTTGATCAACTCCAATGGGCTAGCTATTGTTCTAAGATTGACTTGAGAGCCGGTTATAATAATCTTGGGGTTAGAGGTGAGGATGTACCTAAAATGATATTTCAAACTAGGTATGGTCACTATGAAATCCTAGTAATGTAATTTGGTCTCAGATATTTCCTCGCAACTTTTATGGACCTAATGAATAGGGTGTTCCAAAATTACGTAGATTCCTTTGTGATAGCCTTTATTTATTATATTTTTGTATATTCGAAGAGTGAGGGTGATTATATGGTATATTTGAGAGTGGTGTAACATGTCTTTAAGGAACATCAACTATTTGCAAAATATAGCAAGTGTGAGTTTTGGTTGAGATCAATTTAGTTTCTTGGTCATATCATCTCTACTGAGGGTATTGAGGTTTATCCAATGAAAAATTAGGTGGCTAAAAATTTTCTTAGACCTGTCACATCCCAAAAACACACACTAGAATTTAGGGTTAATACCAAATTTTCAATTGGCATACTTGACCTCTCCGTTGGCTTGTACAATACCTTACATATCATTCATTGCATAAACATAGTGAAAAGTCATGCGGAATTAAAACTTCTCTCTAAACTTACCGTAGTCTTTAAAAAGTCATTCATAAAAAGCAATAGGAAATACTTAGTCTCAATATCATCATCTTAAGACACAAGAATACTTGGGATAGGGCCCTACTTCAATACAAAAATAGAAATACTTAGTCTATTACAATACTTCAATTAGAAACACAAAAGACATATATGCACTGGAGTCAAATGAGGAAATACTTCAACTTTTCTTGAGCGAGTCTATGGAAATACAAAAATAGAAATACTTAGTCTATTACAATACTTCAATTAGAAACACAAAATACATATATGCACTGGAGTCAAATGAGGAAATACTTCAACTTTTCTTGAGCGAGTCTATGGTCCAAGTCTTCCTTCCAAGAAACTCCTCACATTGCAAGAACTATATCGATAGATAAAAGCATGGAGTTAGTACAACCACATATACTAAGTATGACTTATGCATAAAAATCATGAAAACGGACATTTATTTGAAATATATATCTTTTCTTGTAGAAACCATAACATAATCATAAGAAAAATAGTTAACAACTTAGAAACACATATGAAAACATTTAAACAAATTGATACATTTTTGGGATCACTTAACAGTATGTCTATTCGCTATTACAGTGAAGTCTCTTCACTGTACAGTGAACTGCTTAACCATATCTTTAGAAACCCTTTGCAGTGTAATTATCCCAGTCAAGGCTATCCTAAGATTCATTTAAGTCACCCAAAGAGAGACCGCCCATACACCCTCTCTAAATGTGCCTAAACGACCCTTAATATTACTTTTAATGAATAAGATACACACTTCAAGACATCAAACAAATCAACACATAGACACTATGACATTTCCTCATCAAAGGCTAACAAAAGACTTACTTTAGTAGATATAGAAGATAACGTCCGTGATTGACCTCTTCAAGACTACCTAGATAATCCTGAAGACATCCTAAGTTCGGATCATATCCACAAAATACACATCTTCCCTAACTAGAGTCATTCTTAAGACTCCTCTAGGTTAGATACGAAGTTACCATTCCTATTCCCTCTTCACACCTTTATTAGAGAAGCCTTAACCACTCTAAATAGGTAGTTATTCCATTTACATACTTTATAACATAAGTCATTAGTTTGTTAGTTCATTAAGACTCATACATCACATAAAGGATATTCATGTAACGGTCTTAGACAAGACCAAAGGACACTAACTAACACATTCAAAGACTATTGTGAAATGTCAAAATAGCGTCCCATACTAATACCTAAATTTCATAGAACTTCTCTAATGCTCGTAAGTATCCACATGATGAGAATAGGCAATAATCGACATAGACCATGATAGCTAGACATGAAATTTGAATTTCTAACCTACTAATAGATGAGGGTGTTCTACTTGACAAGGGTAGAACTAGGATACATCCCATGTAGGCACATGGTTAAGGAATATGAAGTTCTTTTATGCCCTCTAGTGTCATTCTCAAGTAGAGGTACATTGTACTCTAGTCTCATTCTCAAGTAGATCTACTTTCCATTACATAATCACTTGGTGGTACCATTGCATCTCATAGAGTAATTGAACACAATTATTACATCATTAGAAAGCCCTTAGAAATCTACATCATAATTCATGAACATTAAATCACTATCAAGTGACCCAAACTTAGTCAAATATATAGGGTTCATCCAATTAATGGGTTCATAAATTATTTAGTTTAAAATCACCAATAATACATTAAATAAATCATTATTTAATGTTTATAAATCATCAATGAAAGAACTCATGGTAGAGTCATGAAATTGGACAATTCAACTTGAGAACTTCAAAAAAACATCTTGAGAATTGTGCCTCCTTGATGAAATGAGTTTCAAGGATCAATATGCATACTTTGATGAATCTAATTTTTCACTTTTATGATATCATAACTGAAATTCAGGAATCCGGATCGCAACCAGTGTCGTTAAACTCTCAGAGTTCGTAGGCAAGCCTCTTCTTAACTTTCAGAACATTCATATAGTTAAATTTGTTGAAAATTTAAAAATTTTAAAGCATATTGAAGTATACATAGACTTAATATTTTTTTAAATAGATTGTTATTTTACCAAGCTCAAATAAAAAAACAATAATTTACAATTGAAGAATCAATTCAAATCAAGAGATCAATATATAATGTAATAGTTTGCAAAAACGACCTTAATTCAAATATTTGAAACAAACATCTGAAAAGAAACGCTAGGGACAACATCCACTAGATATGTCTAAAAAAATAGGCTACATAAATAAGTGTAGAATCCTAAGACATCAAGAGGACCTACAAAAGTCTGGCGAACGATGATCCAAACAGCTTCAACGAGTCTTTAACCTTTTCTCTGACCTACACTTAAAAAGATAATAATAGTATAGGGTTAACGCACACTTGTACTAGGTATGGGTGTATGAGATGAGGCTCAACCAAGGTGGATAAGAGTCTTCGAAAATATCCTAGTCATCAAACTATAGTGCCAACATATGAACTAGCCAGTGGATTCCACCTAAGAGATCAAGGTATGATGCGGTTTCACTATGGACGGTGAAACCACCCCTTTTGGGTGTGGGGCAGGTACTAGATTTCATGTTTAACTCACATGATCTATGTCGGTTAATGCTCAAAGAAAGTATTTGGTTCACTTTAGCCGTAAACCACCTCTATTCAATGTGGGGAAGACACTTGACTTGGTTTCACATTAGTCAGTGAACAACCCCTTTCACTGTGGGCAGACATTGGATTTCATGTTTATCTCACATTATCTAGGTTCATTTTGATCGGTGAACCACTCCTTTTAAGTGTGGGGCGGACATTGGATTTCATGTTAGCTCACATGATCTTAATGCTAAACATTTCTTTAAGAAAGTAAGAAAGAAAGAAGAAGAAATATAAGTCCAAAGTGAGCTAAGAAAGCTAGAGCTTATGTATGTGAAATCATATGTGGTTGATAAGAATGAAGTTTTAAAAATTTATTGGCTTGTGCCAAATAAATATATATGCTCCAATATCTTTACATTATGCATGTGATAAAGTAATGGGCATAGCAAAATAATAATTGGCTTATAATGACTATTTATATTATGCCAATAAAAGGGAGAAAAACATAATGGATAACCAATGCCCTATTACCTTCATAATATGAAAATGATGAAATAAGTGGCCTAGACAATAAAGATTTCATGTCCAATTTAACAAGAATGGAAATAATATCTTGAAGTAAGGGTAGCCAAATATTTCCCTAGTCTTTTGGATTAATTTCTTGATTCATTGTAGGTATGGGACTATAATGAATCATTCCACTTGTCCGTAAGACATAGGATTAAGGAGATCATTGAACTATACAATAATAAGAAGAATCAGACGTAAAAATAAACAAAGTCCTTGGAGAAGAGCTCTCGAGTTTGAGAGGAGCAAATTTAAAAAATTTTCTTCAAGGAGTTATAAAATATTGTTTATCATTCTAAGGTCTTATCTTCATATAGAAAATTAGTTGTGTGCTTTAAATGCATCAAAATATGTTATATTAATACCATGATTCAAAAATAACGAATTAAGAAAGTCTAGTAACTTCACTTTCCAGAAATGACTTATTGTTGTAAGAAGAGCTTTCTTTAATCATGCAATGTCCTCAAGTGTATATGTGCCTACACCCATACTTAGTACAAGTGTGTACTAAACCTACACTATTATGAATTTTATAGGCACAGGTCAAAGAGTCGATTGAAGACTCAGTGAAGCGGTTCTCATTAGTGATCTAGACTTTGGTAGGTCCTCTTGAGTTAAAGGATGCTACATCTATAATTCTATCTTATCACATTAGACATAGCTAGAGGATGTAGTCCCTAGTGTTTAATTTCAGACATTTTATTCAAAGCTTTGTATTAAGGCCATTTGGCAAACTATTACGATATATTGATTGTTTTATTTAAATTATTTAATCTATTATAGATGGTTTTTTAGTTTGATCTCATTAGAATAATATTCTATATAGTAATTATAAGAAGTCTGTGTATACATCATTATGTTTTAAATGTTTTAAATTTTTCTGCAAATTTAACTATATGATTGTGATGAATGCTAAGAAGAGTTACGACCTCTAAGAGGTTAACGACGTCGGTTGCATTTGGATTCCAGAATCCGGGTGTGACACAATATAATATCGTATTCAAGAAAATCAAATTCTACTATTTCAACATAATAAACACGATTTGGCAACATTAATGTACAATTTTTATATACCCTTTTGAAATAACCGACTTGCCCACCAGGGTAGACACTATAAAAGGTTCATGCATAATGTCGGGCAAAATTTCAAATATTTTAGCTATAAGAGGTGTAACAAATTATAAAGTGTCATCTGATCCAGTAAGGCATAAGCATCAATAGAGAAGGCTTTAAACATATCGGTCACCACGTTGGGAAAAATCTCTTGCTCACCCCTAGAGCGAAGGGCATATAACTTGTTCTTATTTGGTGCCTCATTAGAACAACTTTCTTGAGATTGACCACTAGCCTTGTCTTGAATCTTCATGTTTGGACGATATCTCATATTCTGACCACTCTTGCAGTACTAAAGCAACTGTCTGTCCTCTTGAGAAAATCACCAGGGTGCTTCTTGCCACACTTTCCACAAGATCGATTCTCGGTTAGTGAATTAATACCTTTTAACATTTTGAATTTAGGGTTAGACACCCTATCACCACTAGCTTTTGGGAACTTGGAATGGACTTGACTTGAAACCCGCTTCTTAAATCTAGGCTTGTCTTGTATCTCAAGCTTATTCATTGAAGAACCTCAATCAAATTATCTTGCTCTCTTAGAATCTTTACCCTTTCACTTGGACCTTGCCTCCTCTACCCTTTTTGCATGCACCATAAGATGAGAAATGTTCATGTTTTCATGTAGCATGACCTAATGACACACCTCTTGTAGGTACTCTTACACACTGTCACAAAACGGCTTATTTGGAGAAGAGTGGTCCTTATATTCTCATTCGTCAAAGAAGGAGGATTGGCCGGTGAATGCTCCATGTTAGAATCCTCTTCAAGTGGAGGAACTTGCTCCATGTTAGTATCCTTACAATTATGCATACAAACCTATATAGATGTGGTAGAGAGAGCGACATAACTCAACGATGTTAAACCTTCATGCTCTGATACCAACTTTTTCACATCCATGTTAACCCTCTAGACGTAAACGGCGTTATCGTCCTCTTTGAGGACTAAAACTAGCCTCTTAGTCTCATGTCATTACATTCATAGTCTGAAAATGAGGAAAAATTTGAAAATATTCTTTACATCTACTTGGAGGTTTATATAGACCTCTACATGCACATAATATATGTGTATTGAGTATACACATAAAAAGTTGAAAATGGATTTGAATGAAGATGCTGAACAGAGGTTAAATAGGTTGAATGACCTTGATGAATTTCGCCTAAAAGTTTATGAAAGTTCAGTCGTCTACAAAGAAAAGATGAAGAAGTACCATGATTAAAAGATTCATAAATGCAATTTTATAGTAGGGGTTTGGGTGTTTTTATTCAATTCTAGGTTGCATTTGTTTTCGGGCAAACTCAAGTCCAAATGGACTTGTCCTTACTTGTCACCCAACTATTCCGTTATGGAGCAGTTGAGCTCGAGAACAAGGAGGGTGTGCGGTTTAAGGTTAACGGACAATGAAACAAAATCTCTGTTTGTCACGCTGAAATGGTGAACGAAGTTATTGAGGAATACCATCTTGATAAGTCTGAGTAATAATGTTTCCGACATCGTGCCGCGATGTTAAAGCAAGCGCTGGTTGGGATGCAACCCAATATTTTTCCTCTAGCCAACTATAGGTTTTTCGTGATTTTCAAGTTATAGTTGCATGTTTCTTTGCTTTTATTTCCTTAAATGTACCATCTAAATATTTGTTTTCTTTTTGTTAGAAATGTTGTCTAGAGCATAGTTTAGGGTCCGTGTAAAAAAAAATGTCAAGAAAATACAAAAGAAAAGATTAATGGGTGTTAAATTTGCAGGTATCACATCACTAGATAATCTGAAGTAAATTGGTCTACAACACCCTTTGAAGGACCCACCGTTACGCTTGCGATGGACCGTCGCAAGCATCCGGTGTTCCCAGGTATGTTTTTAAAATTTTTCTAAGTTAGGGCCCTCATGATGGACCCCTACGACAAATCGTTGACGGGGACTCCTCGTGTTAAAAGATTTCTCCCTCTTCATCTCCCTAAACACTCTTCTTTTCTATAATCTACAGATTTCTTCCTTTACCAAAATTCCCCAAAACCCTTCTTCGCCCACCTCCCAGTGTATTTTCACGTTCTTTGCCGGTCAGAGTCTTTGTTTAGTGCAATACTCATCGCTTTATGGTGTTGTATTTCTCCTTCATTGACTTCATTATCAGGTATGTTCTTCTTCTCTATCACTCATCTACATTTTACTCTCATTTTTCTATGCTAAACTATATGTTTCTGAATGTGTTTAGGTGTTTGAAATTTGACCCCTAGTGCATGCTAAGACCTCAAATTGACAATCCTAAGTTCATTTAGACCATTATAATTGTAAACAGAATGGGGTTGTTGTGTTAACTAAATTATATGGGAGGTGTCTGTTTATGATATTTGTTTCTAACTTAGGTTGATAGTTCTCTGAATTGCATGCTAAAACACGAGAAATTATTTTAATAGAATTGCTAAAATGATGGGTAAATTTGTTAGGAATTGTGGGTTGATAAGTTTAGTTCATATTAGCAAATTTAGGGGACGAATTATGCAATCTCAATTTTTTCAATATAAGACCTAACGAGATGCCGACGACTAACCATCGTTCCCACGACGGACCATCGTGGGGTCCTTCACACAAAGCCCTAATTTTTATTTTTCCCCAATTTTACGTACACTTATGACAGACCGTAATATCCTCGATGGTCTGTCATGCACAACCGTCATGGTTGTAAGAGACCCTCTTTTTAGGGTCTAGAAATACATTCTAAATGTCCCCCTATGGATACATATGATGGGCCATCATACCTGCGACAGTCTGTCTTACACAACACTCACGGTTGTCAGAGACTTTCTTTCAGAGAATATCAATATTTTTCCAAAGTGTCCTTCGACGGACCTGAACGACCGACCGCCATGAGTACTACGGTCCATTCTGCACAACCGTCATGGTTGTCAAAGACCTTCTTGATGAAAATCTCAAATTTTTTCCAAAGTGTTTCATGATGCACCCCTATAAAAATCCATCACGCTTCTGATGGACTGTCAATGGGTTTGTCGTGCACTACTTCAACTGCAACACTTTTAGTACTATTTTGGTTTTATGTTTTTGTTATCATCTATACATGTCTTCTTTTGTTCTAATGATACCAATTGTTGTTATGTGCAGGTGCTGACACTCATGGCACCACAACAAGATCCAGTATACTCACGTGGTTGTTCAAAGTCCGTCGCTTTATCTACCCGGTTGTTAATTGGATTTGACAAAGAGCATGACCTCGCATATGTGCTCTCATGAACTGTCACTCCTTCACGGGTTGCATGCTCCACATGAGCCACCCCAATGAAGGTGGAGCTCGGCATAGTCACTGCCTTCCAGTCTGAAGAGGAGCGCATACTTATCGGCACGCCTTCTGGTTTTGCTAAACAATCCAGGGATGCTTCCGATTTTGAGAAAGTAACAGGTTGTGAAGAAGTCTCAGGGTCTGATAAGGCTTGTGCTCCAGCCACTACATCCCAGCCTGCCTCATCTAATAAGGCTGATAGTATTGGGTCCACTCCAGCACCACTGACTGGAATCCCCACCCTTGTTGGCGACTAGCCTAATCGCTGGTGTGTTTAGGGGAAGTTTCAGGTGTACTCAGACGCCAAGATGCCGAATGATAAAGGGGTTTTGACCCGTACCCTTACACTGGAGAGGCGGGTCCTTACAGGGAGTCTCCTAACCATGACAACAATCTATTCCCTCTTCACGAGGCACCGTATAGAATAGACGGCTCGTGTTATGGGATGATACAGTGAAAAGTTGCTCAGTGAGTTCTACGCCTCGTATGTGGAGACTCTCTAATCCAGATAGACAGGCAGGTTGCCCAGGCCAAATATGCCCCACTAGATCACATCTGAGTCCGTAGCAAGCGGGTAGACATCTATTTGCCAACCATCCACCGGTATCTATACGACGAGAATGTTGATGCAACTCGGACTCCTCTCATCGTCGAGTTAGACTACCGGTGGAAGCTGGTTAAAGATGGACAATTCGTACGTGAGCCAGAGTTCAAAGAGACCACCACGAGGTAGATTGTCCAGTAATTTTCCATTGATTCAGAGGTTGCTGATTGAGTACATGAGCCGAAGGGAGCCATCAAGAAGGCTAACATGACCTTCACAGCCATGTTTTTGTAGTTCATTGTCTGGCACTGCCTTTCCCCCACTACTACAGACAATATTGTCACATGGGATGGCGCAATTCTTATGGCAGCAATGATAGCATTGTTCGAGGTGAACTTCGCTTGGATTCTTCAGGCTGTCATGCAAGAGAGGGCCTTCAATGGCACTACTACTTACCCGATTCTTGTATGGTGTTCGCTTTGTACAGTTCCGCAGGTGTGCCCGTTTGGCACATTGATCAGATCAAGACCCCGGTTGGCACTGTTTATAGAGGCCTCATCAGGGATGAGGCCAATAGGTATCTCCACACAGAGGGCCCCTCCCGGAGGTACCTCCGCTTGGTGAGAACTTGGCGAATACAATAAAGCAGGACGAAGTGGCTACCCAGGTTACATCTGAGCCTACAAAAACCACCGTGGTCGAGTCTATCCCTGGTGGTAGCACCGCTTCGAGGTATTCACGCATGGAATGGAAGATGGCCCATCACACAGAAGAGCGCATGGAGTGGAAGATGTCCCATCACACAGAGAGGAAGATCATGGAGGTTCATCAGCGCTATGACGCTTTTGAGATGCATGTTCTAGCCTTGCTAGTGCCTCTGGTGGACGTGTTGACCCTTCAGGCTGCAGTAGAAAGAATGAGAGAAGACATGGACATGATTCTAAAGTCTAGGTTGCCCGAGTCTAAGTCCTCTTCTGTAGAGCCCGCCAAGGATACTATTTTGGCGACCTTATTCTCCACTGTTGTAGTGACACTACCTACACCACGAGAGCATACCAAGAGGTGTAGAAGTCAAAATGAGGTTGAGACTAGGGCACAAAAGAGGGAGCGCCGAAATTTTGGAGGCTGCGAGGGGAGAATTCATTGCTGATGAGGAGGCCGATCAGTTGAGGGCATTAGAGTTGGCTACGGGGGAATCTATCTCCAGCGTTGTTGAGGAGGAGAAGAGAACTACTGATGGGGTTGTGATTGCTGAGAGAGGAACTACTGAGGGTGTTTTTGATGCTTAAGACACAATTGAGGGTGTCTAGACTACAGAGGGAGTAGGTGGACCTACCAGCTTGTTGATCGTTGGTGCTTTCTGCCGCAGGTTTTCTAAACTTACGACTCTGTTATTTTAAATTCTTTTATTCATGGGGACAATTTCGTATCTTTTTTTTGGGGTGGAGTAAATTTAAAGTGAGTGTTCGGGTAAGGTCTGAGTAGCCCAACTCACTATCCTATTTTGGGGTTTTCTTACCTGTTTTTCTTTTTCCCCAAAAGACTAATCATTTTTATTGTTGAACCGGCATGTATATATCTGGTGTACATAGTATAACTCTGAAGCATTATGACTAACCCAAAAATGATATCCTTATGCAATGAAAATTATGCATGACTAGAAATAGTAACTGATAATTGTGTGGCTCTAAAAATGACATAGAGATACACTATGGCATGATTCGTGATCTAAGACACGAACTAGGTGTCTGATAATCTGGTAGAGCAATGAGATGTAAAGTGAGAGAGGAAAATTTGAATATTCCACCATTTGTACTGAGCTAGAACTTGCCTGGTTAGTCCTGCTAAAAATAAGCTGTAATAGAAAATTAGGAAAGGATCATAGGCCCTTGTTCAATATAGCCAATCTTTAGCCTAAATAACAGAAAACTGAAAGAAAATAATCCCTACTTGATCAAAATTATTTGAGCTTAAAATAAACCTTTCACCCCAACTAATCTTTTATCGGAACAATTTGTTGGCCCTAGTCCTCCTTGGAAATGTTCACCTCAGCTTATGCCAAAAGCATAAAATGAGGGTGGTAATGCAGAAAACAACCTTGTCGTGGCCCTGACCCAAATTTGGGTAATAGAGAGTTGATGAAGAAAGCAGTAGAGATTTATGCTATGTATGGAGCGATGGAATCTATGACGGTTAGTCGTGTCCACAGCGGTCCGTCAAAAGGGTCGTCGACTTTGACGCGTTTTGGGAAGATTTTCCTAAATAGATGTCCTTCTTTTGTTAGGTTTTGATTATTATAAATAATTCTAAAAATCCTACTTTTTGGGGTTAGACTCTTCGATAATTTTAAGTTTTATTGTCCTAGTATTGAACTTTAGAGTTTGAGATTTGATATTACTTTTCCAGAATCGAGTATTGGTTTTTGTTATTTATTCAAGTAAATTTCTAGATTTTGTTCATTCTCATCAAAGTAAGTGCATGAATTCTTACATTATTATTATTAATTGTGTGATTATTAGAACGGGTAACTAAACATCATAACTAGGGTGTAGGGACCGTGGGTAAATAACAAGGTAAAACCTAGCAAAAATAACAATTCAAGGATAATGTCTTGCATATATTGATAATCATTCGCTTAGAACTCTTTTTAACGGTGGCCAACGTTATATTTTGCCTGATTGCTACTTTCCGGACAAAGGAGGTAGATAATAGGAAAAGAATTATCAAAAAAGACTTAGTGTATACTATCTAATAGGCTAGTGTCGGTTGGTACAAAGTAACAACTTAGTCAAATATCAAATATGACACTTAATATGAGGTAAGATAAGGTTTAGTAAAGCAACACACGTAGCCAGACCTTGGTGTGAAGTGAAATTCTCTATATGCCGGACCAAGGATTTAGAGATACCTAACATATTACATTACATGCAAGATACTAGGAAAGGATTGTTATAGCTAGAATTACCGAGTTAGGATCCTGTGGGGAACACTTAAGCCCTAGATAAACTCATTACCTTATTAAACTCCAATACTTGAACCTGTCACTTGTTTACTTTAATTTAGCTAATTGCTTTAATTAATCAAAAACCCCTTTAGTTATTTGCTTTCAGGAAAAATTTACTAAATAGAAGTAATAATAGAATAAAGTTAAGTCTGAACCATTTTCCTTGTGGGAACAATTCCAACCTCACTGGTTGGGTTCTTTACTTGATGCGACTGCTTTTACTTCGTTTTGAGAAGTAAATTTGAGTGTATCAATCGCATAATTCAATACTAGATCATAACTTAAAATAAGATGCGTAGGTCAACTCACCTTCTAACCTACATCATCTTCTAAAAAGTAAAATGAAAGACTACAATTCACTCTAATTTGTTAATGATTATCGTAACTACATCATTTCATAGTGATATAACGCATAAGCAAGACATTTGAATCAATCACAACCCAATTTACGTAAAGATCAAACTTAGGGCTACAGGTTATAGATCACATTCTTCAATTTGAATCTATAATTAAGTTCAATTACATGTTCATCTATTCATTATATCCTAAATAAAACATATAAAACTCATTTTACAACATCAATTTCATAATTGGATGAAACCTACATGAAAACTCAACTTTTCAAATCCATTTTTGAAGGAAACCTTTTGAGGAAAGATGAATTCGCCCCTTTCCATACCTCAAGTCCCTTTCCTTTATAATCTTCAATGGTGAATTCAAGAAGAGAGAGAAAGAATAAAGAATGAAGAGAGTTTATTTTGTGAGTTGTAATTAGGTTCATTGGGGTCGGGGCCTTTATATGGGAGTTCAGTTAGTTAATTAGTCACCCATTAATCCCTAACTAACCCATAAATAACTTATTTAATTAATTATCTTAATTAACAAATAAAATGTGCAGCAACTCAAGACCTCCAAACATAGAAACCTTCCAATGAGGCATATGTGATTCGACGAACAGCCCCCCGCTCTGTCCTGCACTCCGTAGGTGAGTTTAGAGACTGTGCAGGCAGGGGGATTCCTCAATTTTTTTATGTGTGGGACGATGTTGGAACCAAAGCCCTGTCACTCAACACACGGACCGTTGCCTTCCTCGTCAATGCACACTATCAGGCTGCGTTTCCTCAAACTACAGGGGTCCTCCTCAAGGACCCTTGGATTATCCTTAGGCAGTCCTACCCAAACTTTTCAACTATGAAACAACTTAAAAACCTATTATCTACCCTTTCACCATTTTTCATACATTTTCGACTCCTAAAAGCTAGTCAAATAGGCTAAGGCACACTAATACCTCTTTGAACCATCTTCCGATCGTCATGGACGTTCTTGGACTTTTTGGTTCTTAAACAACCTAAATACCTAAATTCATTGAAATGGACTTAAATCAGTATTTATGCCTTATGAAACCTATGTTAGGCTTTACGACGCGTCTTGCATGTTTAAAGTTTTACAACCAACATCATCATAAAGTAAACTCTACATAGATACCATCGTATTAAGATCATTTAAACATGAATGAATCCAACATAATGTCATAAAAAATTCATGTCCAATATTTCATTACATAACAACATATAATACCCTTACTCACAAACCTTTCCCCGAACAAAATAATGCAATGCTTATGTGAAGCCCCATAAGCCCACATAATCAAGTAAACCAAACAAAGGATCATCAGCAATGTCCACATTTCATATATTTTCATATCATTCATATTCATAATCATTTATATCAACTTACACCAATAGCATGTTCTTCAATGAAACTAACATCATATAGGATCACCAACATGTAAAGTCATTATATACATTTATGTAAGGACCTCAAAATGAACTAGGTGTATATAGAGCCTAACATAAAATTCATGAGTTAATAAGGCCTTAAAGTGATATTTATAAGTTTTATGAGTCATCGTGAAGATTTTTGAAATTTGGAAAAGAAATGTCCACGAAGTCTGACAGCTAGTGTAATTTGAGCAGTGTGTCAAAGAGTTTAGTAGTGGATTTTTGGGGTATGGTATTAGTGTGAGATTGAGTATCAATGGTTCCTAAACATTGATTGACGTATGAAGGGTAAAAATGTTTGAGTTCACCACCCGGTGCACCACCCTAAGGATTCCTAAAAAGGGTATAAAGGTTTGCCAAGAAAGCTGCTGGGCAGCCTAGCTGTGGAGTATGATACGTGCCACGCAGCCAGCAATGAAAGGGAAATATTTACCCAGCGACATGGGGCCGTCGAAAACCATTCTATCTCAAATTAATATCAAGAAACAAGATGTGGAGGTATACTCATGGCGTGGAGTGACTTCCCAGATTTGGTCAAGTCGTTTTTAAATCAAACTAGAATCGGTTAAATGATCCAATAGGTACAGAGTTAATTTGGGAACTTTAGGGTTTAATTATTAGTGGTTATTTTAAGGATTTGAAGTGTATTTACGCATTACAACAGCCATTTAAACTCTAGACTCCAAATCAAAACCCCTCCTTCCATTAAACTCTCTCAAGAACACCATTAAAGAAGAAGAGAAATTGGAGGCAGCTCCTTAGGACGAAATTCACCAAGGATTCAAGTTGGTATTAAGGCTCAAAACTTTATATGTGAAGATTATTAATCCATAGATTCTCCCATTAATGTAGTCCCCATAGTTTTACTCAATTGTTAATCCGAAGAACCTCAATCTTGAGAGGGTTGTGATTACATTGTGGGTAAGGTTTGATTGTGATCCCAATCTAGTGGGTATCATTCAATTATGTTTATATTATGATTATGTGATGTTTTCATGGGCATTTCATTGTGAATATTAGTAATTGATGTTGAAGGAACATAGTGATTTTTGGCCATTAGAGGCAAGATGAAGCTTCTAAGTTGATCTTCTTAATTCAATTGTATTGTATACTACTTTTTACGATTGAATCACTTATATATGAAATAAACTAGGGTTAATTGATATAGAATAGCCTTGACATGTAAAGTTTGAATTGAACCTGTGTTACAATGTATACTTAGACTTACATTCTAATGATATAATTGAATGAAGTAACTTCAAAATTGGACATTAATCATAATATATTGAAGTTAGTAATCGATTATAGGTGTAGTATGTATTTGATTTTATGGATTTGAGGGTGAAGTCATTATGAAGATATTGTGGTGATGTTTTATTTATATTCTACATTTAGACATGATAAATCTAGAGGAAACAAGTTCTCTCACATTGATGAATTCTAGTTTGACCTAATAACCTAAAATGAACCAAGACATGATGAAATAGATTAGGTTGAAGATGCATTGTATGATCACTTCTGTAGTAGTAGAGTTGGTGAGACACTAAGGCATGATACATTGAGATGGTAGGTCTAATGATAGCTTGATATGGTAGATCTTAAGGGTAGATTTGGATAGTAAATCTCATGGAGTCTTGAGCTGAAATACTCATGGATGCTTGATATGCAAAGTCTCATGGAAGCTTGGGCTGAATTACTCATGGTAGCTTGAGGTTGTGACCTCCATAATAGCATGGAATGGAGAAAGTAAGTCCTCGCATGATTAGCTTGGTGTTGTGTTGCTACGAATCTTGATCATGATAGATTGACTTGGTTCGGCCACAATCATTTCATGATCACTTTTTAGGTTAAAGGCCTAATCTCCTAATGTTAGCTTTATTTTCATGTAAGGTGTAATTCATGAAATAGGTTGAGACTAGTTTCTCCTGATAGCTTAGGGTTGAGGATTCATGCTCCCCTATTATTAGTATGCATCTACATGATTGGTTCCGTGATGGTTAGTATGGGTGTATCCTTCCTTAGTTAAGTTGGATTAGGTTAGTGTAGAGATGTACATACTATGCATGGTAATATGGGATGTTATTCATACATGGCCCAAGTATGACTTGAACCTACCTACGATATAACCCATATTATATGTATGTTTATCTTGGGTAGTGACAATGGTTTCTTTGCATGACATCATTGACTTAAGATGATAGTTACCTGTCAATATTAAGTAATTTAACTAGAGACTCCTAAACTAAAATGAAAGGTAATAAGGTTACTTCAAGTCATTTTTCAGTGTGTGAGGTAGAATGGGATGTGTCAGATGCATTGCACAAGTGTGCTTTGAGGAGACAGACGGGCATAGTGCTCATATATTGTTATGAACTTAACGTCTTAATTATGAAAGAGGATTATGATCAATAATGACCAAAGAAACGTACATAGCTTTGGTAGTACTATGGGAGGCTACCTCAGTCTTGCACAAGTATACTTGGAGGTGGCATGTGATGTAGTTCATTTGAGTAAGAAGGACAGTAAATTAAGTATGAACAATTATGTGCTATATGATATTTTATTATGATTATGTTATTCTTAATATGCTTATGTCTACCTACGACATAACCCATATTATATGTATGTTTAGCTTGTGTAGTTGCAATGGATTCTTTGCATAACATGATTGACATAAGATGATAGTTACTTGTAAATATTAAGTAATTCTACTAGAGACTCCTAAACTAAAATTAAAGGTAATAGGATGACTTAAAGTCACTCTCAGTGTGTGAGGTAGAATGGGATGCGTCACATGCATTGCACAAGTGTGCTTTGCGGAGCCATACGCGCATAGTGCTCATATATTGTGATGAACTTTAGATCTTAATTATGAAAGAGGATTATGATCAATAATGGCCAAAGAAAGGTACTTAGCTTTTGTAGTAGTGTGGGATGCTACCTAATCCTTGCACAAGTATACATGAAGGTGGCGTGTGATGTAGTTCATTTGAGTAAGAAGGACAGTAAGTTAAGTATGAACTCTTATATGCTATATGATATTTTATTATGCTTATGTAATTCTTGTTACACTTATGTCTTTATCTCTTATGATTATGTCTATTATTGACTAACCCTTTGAGATATCTTATGTTTTGTATGATAGTTTCCATACTTGGTAATCTCGTACTAACACATATTTTCCCTACATTTTAATCCTATGTAGTGTCTTGAGGAGTTTTAGTTGTTTTTAATTGTAGAGTTTCCAAGACTCTCAATAAGTGAAGATTGGTGAGTCCTAATAACATATGAGTACACCACCACTATATTGTCTTCTATCTTCTTTTCTATGTTTAGACTTTTATGGGCTGTCAACCAAGACTATTGTACTCATGTTGTAATAGATGATTTTTGAGATGTATATTAGAAGTATTATGAAACGATTCTGCATTTTTTTGTGAATAAAAATTTTCAATTCCCCGCTAATTTCGGATATATGTAATAAATAATGTGTAAGGGCTTGTACAAGACCTTCGAGAGGTCAAGTACACCGTATTCCGACTTGAGGGATGCCCTATCTTTTAGGGTGTACTTTGGGTCATGACGAACTTGGTAGTCAGAGCATAAGGTTTTGAAATAGTCTCGTTATGTATCAAATCCATGTCTAGTAGAGTCTTATTTATCGGTGTGAGTTCTGAAAAATCTATGATTAAGAGTTTACAAGATGCTTAGTATAGTTTCACTTCATCATTTTTCAACTCTACCATAGATTTTGGCTTGAGTAAACCCTTCTTCTATTGTTTGATTCTTATTTTGTTCATGTGATGGGTAACAATTCGGGTAATACAAGAAGGCAAGGAGATGGTATTGAAAATAAAGAGGTTCTTCCCCCAGGGAATAAAGTCCCTCCTTAAGTTTCTAATGCTTCTCAAGTGGAAAATGTGATTCTACAGAAATTTAGGACTTCTCTGAACTTGTTGGCTCAAGCCTTGACGGCCCAAGCCAATATGGAGGTGGTGGCTAACCCTATAAAGGAAATTTGTGCCTATATAATTAGAGAATTCTTGAGGATAAAGCCTTCGAAATTTAGTGGATCCAAGGTGGAGGAGTACCAAATGGGTTCATTGATGAGGTCAATAAGACTCTTGATATTATGGTATTGACTTCCAGGGAGAAAACGAATTTAACCGCTTACCAATTGAATGATGTAGATCAAGTTAAATATGAGAGATAGAAATATTCTAGGTCGGTAAGGGCAGGTTCCACAGAGTGGGAGACTTTTAAGTCGGCTTTTTGTTATAGGTTCAACACTAGGGAACTAAGGGAGGCTAAGTTTGGGGAATTTATAAGCCTCAAACAAGGCAAGTTTAGTGTTAAGGAATATGCATTGAAGTTTCTTCAATTGTTTAAATATACTCCAATATTTGTAGAATCCCTAGCGACTTGATAAAGAGGTTCATGACGGGGGTATCTAAACTTGTTGATGATATGATTATCTGCCGACTAATGGTATTTGATCACAAAATAGAGGAATCCAATCTTAAGAATGAGTGAAAGAGAATTAGGATGGAATGAAGGGTTCGATGTACATGGTCGTTCTAATAATCGACATAAGTATTCAGGAGAAGGCTACTCTAGTACTTCTACATTTGAAAGAGAAATTAGTATTGCAAATTTACTTGCCATAGGTGTGGTAAGAAACATGAGGGTAGGTGCCTGGCCGGTCGATATGTTTTCTATAGGTGTGGTGAGAATGGAAACATGATGAAAGATTGCCCTAAGGCAAAGTCCAATGTGAGAGAAGGCAAGAAAGGTGTTATTAATCTAGTGGAATATGGTATTAACAAAGAGGATTAGGGTCTATGCTCTCCTATCTAAGGGTGATATTAAAGGATCTCCTTAGGTCCCTCTCCGATATGTGTTTCCTTAATGATTTATGAAAATTTCGAGAATTTCATATGATAATGATTTTCTTTGTGTTTTTGATGTTTACCTAATGATAAGGAATTGATGTTAGAAAGACATGCGTACCTTATTCTTAAGTGGGGTTAAGGAGCCTTTTAATAAGGTATTTATAAGGTTATGTGTAGCTATGTCTAGCTTGAAATTGAATTATCTCCTTGATTTGGGTATGTGTATTTGGGTATAATGCATATACGATGGGCTTCTAGTCTAGAATTGGTCCTAGAAGAAGTATTTTTAAGAATGTGTTATTCGAGGATGAATGTTTCCTAAGTTGGGGAAATTGCAAGAGACTCAAATTAATTTCCAGAATCAAGATGTGGAGGTAACCCCGCGACGTGCAATGAAATCCCACATTTGGTCGCGTCATTTTTTACTCAAACTAGAATTGGTTAAATTGTCCAACCGGTGAAAGGTCTTTTTGGAACTTTAGGGTTTAATTTTTTTGGCGGTTATTTTAGTATTTTGCAGTGTATTTAAGAAGTATAATATCCATTTAAACTCTATACTTCAATTAAAAACCCCTCCTTCCATAAAATTCTCTCAAGAACACCATTGAAGAAGAAGAGGAGTTGGTGGCAGCTCTTTGGAATAATTTCACAAAAAATTCAAGCTGGGGTTAAGTCTCTAATCTAATGTATGTGAAGATTATTCATCCATGTATTCTTCCACTCATGAAGTCCCCATATTTTTCCTTTATTGTGAATCCAAATAACCTCAATCTATAGAGGGTTGTGATTACGTTGTGGGTAAGTCTTGATTGTAATCCCAATCTAGTAGGTAGCATTCAATGTGTTAATATGATGATTATGTAATGTTTTCATAGGGTTTTCATGGTGAATTGTAGTAATTGATGTTGAATGTGATCATGGTGATTTTAGGCCATTAGAGGTAAGATGAAGGTTTTAAGTTGATCTTTTTAATGTAATTGTATTGTATACTACTTTATCATGATTGCACCACCTAGATATGAATTGAACTAGACTTTATTTATATAGGATTTTCTTGAATAATAAAGTTTGAATTCAACCTATGTGATCATCTATACATAGACTTACCTTCTAATCATCTAATTGAATTAAGTAACTTAAAATTAGACATGGATCATGATAGATTGAAGTTGATAATCGATTATATGACTGGTATGAAATTGTTATTATGGATTTGAGGGTGAAGACATTATGAAGAGGTTGTGATGATGTTTTCTTTATCTTCTACACTTAGACATGATAAAGCCAGGCAAAACAAGTTCTCTCACATTGATGAATTCTAGGTTGACATAATAATCTAAAATGAACCAAGATATAATGAAATAGATTAGCTTGATGATGAATTGTAGGATCATATCTGTTGTAATAAACTTCATGAGACACCAAGACATGATACCTTTAAATGGTGGATCTCATGATATACTAAGTTGATAGATCTCAGTGGTATCTTTGGATAGTAAATATCAAGGATTGTTGAGTTTAAATACTCGTGGATGCTTGAGATTTATAGTCTCATGGAAGCTTGGGTTGAATTACTCAAGGTAGCTTGAGGTGATGAACTTCATGATAGCTTGGAATAGAAAAAATAATCTCTTCCGATATTGGCATGTCTTATTTTGCTACGATGCTTTACTATGATAGCTTGGCTTGGTTTGGACAAAACCATTTCATGATATCTTTAGAGGAAAGTCCTGTACTTTCCTAATATTATCTTGACTTGCATGTAAGGTTTAATTATGAAATAGCTTGCGACTAGATTCTCATGATAGCTTAGGATTGAGGATTCATGCTGCCTACAATTAGCTTGCATCTACATGATTGGTGTTTCCTTCCTTAGTTATCTTGGATTAGGTTAGTCTAGAGAAGTACTTAGAGTGGATGGTAGTATGGGATGTTATCCATACATGGCACAAGTATGATTGAACTTTAATACCTCTCGAATAACATAGGTGAATCTAGATCCTAACATGTTTGTCATGAGGTCTAAGGTCTGTATTTGGTCTATAATGTGGTATTGAGGAAGTTTCTAGAGTTTTAGGTGTATTGGAAGTTAAAAACCAAAGGACAACAAAGACTTTCGATGATTATGCCACATATGTGTTTATGTTCCTATATGTCTGTTTAATGATATTATGAGTTTCTTAAATGAGTTATTATATTTTTTATTTGCAGTGTGTTGAGTTTCATGAGGTTTAGAGGTCAAACGTCAAAAAACGTTTAGGACTTTCGAAAGGTTTGCCTTGTAACAACCTTATCTGTCTTAAAATGTTTGGTTGAGTTGTATGTGTTAGTTTTCGATGAAATATATGTGGGAGGTACTAAACTCATAAAAGAACATATTCGGGTTGGAAACATTTGGGAAAACATCTCCAAGGACCATCCAAGGGTCCATGAAGAAGGACACTTCATTTTAGCCAAGGCTATCTAGGACCAGGCACCAAATGACTGAGGCAAATGACGGCTCATGGTCCAGTCAATGCCCCGTAGATGGGTTTTTGTGGGTCAATACATATCCTAGGTAGCTCAATATAAATAATTCAAGTCTCTGAACCAAACGATGAGAGCACAGGATAGTCCATTTGTGGAAAAATGGTTCATTGTCTGGCCATTCATCAATGGTGCTGTCAATTTCGCATTCATTGTAATGTCTAGGGGTGAAGTGTTTAATTCACCCAACATACAAATAAGATAAATGGGGGTTACATATGGGTACTTTTGGTATTTTAAACATTTTTATAACCTTAAACACATGGGAGAATTCATTTTTCAAAATCAAAACCCAAAAATATCATAGAAATTCTCTAGAACTCCATTGAAACCAAAACTCAAGGATGATATTGGATTAGATATTTGAGTGGTTTTTATTTATAAAATTGGTGGATTAATATAAATAAGAAATGTTTTTTTATCCTTGAAACTCTAATCATAAAGGAGCCAATCTTCAAAGTTATTTTCAAAGAGCTCTTAAAGATAAGTTCTCTAAATTGAAATATATCCATGGGTTCTTACATTAATGGTTTTAAAGAATTGAATATTGATTTATATATTGTTAATTTGATTATTTTAACTCAATTAACCTATGAATTCATGTAAATGATGAACCCTAGTTTTTGACTATTTTGTGGGTTAAGTGATATTGTCTTAATTCTTATGAGTTCTAGTATATTTTTATATGGGTTATTGGATGATGTTTGTAATAAATGAAGTATAATTTATAATTCTATATTGAATCTACATAGATTCATTGAGTATTGTTATAATTGTATTGAATTGATGTTCATGGCCATGGTTAAGGGCCTTATGATATTGAATTGGATGATTTAGCTATGGATTGAAGTGGTTTGAATGGATTGGTGATACGCTACCCTAATTATATTTAGTTTATGTTAATTAGAATTTAATTATGTTGTTATTGGTATGGTTCACTTATGGTGACGGTGCTATGTTCTTTACTTGGAAATGATGTGGCCTCGTCGGCGTTACGTTATGTATTATCATGAACATTGACGTGTTGGAAAATTACTTGATATATTGTGATGATGATGTGTGTAGTGATTTATTTGAAGTATGAGAATATCTATCTACATGTGATTAAGCTAAACTATGTATTCTACTGATGTTGTTTGGTGATCATGTTAGAGTATGACTATGTTCTTATATGTGTAGTCTTAGAGTTGATGCATGATTCTTACTAATTGACTATATGAGTCAATGATGGTTATATTAATGATGTATATGGTAATGTATAGGATGAGAGAAAGATTATAAGGTTCATTTGTAAGTGCTTCAAAGAATGATATGCTATAGTAATTAAGTAAAGTATGTTTTCTTGGAATTTTGTCCTCTATTCTATACATGTATGAATGATATGTGGATATGAGATGTCTTTACTAGGTAAGCTTAGTACACCCTTGTAATGTATGAATGAATGATATGTGAGACCTTAAATGATGTAAAGTAGGTCATGTCGGTGAAACTTTAAACCTAGTGGTACGGTTATAAACCTTGAAGTCGAGAGTCATAATTGAATCCTTCTTGTAATGAATGATGGACTTCAGTTTGATGTTAAGGAATAGGATCATATCATCCTTAGGAATTTTGTGATGAGCTATCCTCTATGCCATTGAAAGCTATCCATAGTGGACCTCTTTGGTAGGGCAAATGTTATTAGGTTCTGAACTAGATAAAGAACCTCTTCATGTAATCCTTTAATGTCAATTACTCTATGAGAACAAAGGCTATCACCGAGTGAGTATGTCATGGGAAGTATCTCTACTTGAGATGGAGACTAGATTACAATGTAGCTCTAATTGAGAATCAGACTAGAATAAAAAAAAGCCCTTCATATTCCTTAACCATGTGCCTACATGAGATATGTCCTAGTTCTATCCTTGGTAGGTAGAACACCCTCATCGGTGTAGGTTACAACTTCGGATTCCGTGTAATGCTATCATGCACTATGTCAGTTATTGCCTATTCTAATCTTTTGGGATACCTACTAGTATTGGAGAAGTTCTATGAAGTTAAGGTGGTGGTATGAGACACTATCTAGACCAAAAATAGGCTTTAAAAATGTTAGTGAGAGTTCCTATGTCTTCTCCAAGACCATTATTTGAATGTACTTTGTAATATGAATGTCTCTTAGATGAACTAATGAATGTAATAACTTAAGATAATAAAGTATGTAAAATTAATAAGTACTTATCAAGAGTTGTTGAGTGTTGTATATTTAATGTGTTAAGGGGGCATAGGAATGGTCAGTTCGTATCTGACCAAGATATGTCTTAAGAATGACTCTAGTTAGGGAAAATGGCTGATTATGTGGACATGATCTAAGCCTTAGGTAGTCTTAAGGATTATTTAGGTAATCTTGAAGAGGTCTATCATGGATGTTATCTGTAATAACCCGAAAATAACTATGCAAAGTAAGGCCTAAACGTACCTAAAATGCCTATAATAGACCAAGTTCACACAGCTTGATGCGCGTGGAACCAAACCTTAGAACCCATGCACCAGCCAAGACAACCAACATGGTGAGTTAGTTGAGCTAGGCAAGGTTGGGTCCAGCCATGTATGGAACCCGAATATTAAGATTCACCCGAATGAGTCTTAGCAAAACTTAAAAAGGGTAATCTTAGGTTTGGAGAGTCTAGGGGTAAAACGGTATTTTTATGGACAAGGAAAGTATTATAGTGACCCTAAATATTTAATTTATTAATTATTTAATGTTAATAATGGACTATTTGGGTAGGGTTGACCCAAATTTGACTCTTTTAGCTAGTGGAGCTTCACCTGGTTTTGATCCTTGGTTGAAGCATTGTTAAATTAAATTTATTAATAATAACTATATGATTTAAGTAAGAGCATTATGATTCATTTCACCAAAACCTTAAAAAATCAGATTTTTAATTAAAAAATAACAAGGAGTCCTAGTTTGACTAAGTCTTCAACTAAAACTCATACACTTACTCTCATCTCTCTCCAATACCATTCTCACGACTTTTTCAACTCTTTTGTCACGTAATTTATCAGCAAAAAGAGCAAAAAAATAAATGTTCTCTCTTTAAGAATTTTCACACAAAAACTCAACAGAAAAACTAAAGTAAATACGACAAGCGAAAGCATCTTTCAAACGGTTTGCGCGTGGGTTTAATTGGAGAAGAATTTGTTTTTTTGGGAGTTGGAAGCACTTGATATCAGGTTTGAAAGGTATTAAATGAAGAAAAAAAGGTATGGGTTTTATTCCTCTTGGTTTCTTTTCAAAGAGACCCCTAAGTTTCAGTCAAATTCTAGTTCGAAAACTAGGAATGTTCCCCTTTACATGTCCCTGTCACTACCTCAAGTCAAATTTGTAGGTTGGGTACGTTTTGCTGGTAGAATTTAGGTATGTGATGTGTTTTGGTGATAATTATCTTCAATTACGTATCTTCAGATTTATGTGAGTAATAATCATGCTTTCTGAAACTCTGTTAAATGTGTGTGTGTATTGTGTATGTCGTGGCTTTGGTCATGGGTTGAAGTGTGTAATATGCATGTTAAATTCTTGCGATGCCTTCTCTTGGGAAGGGCTGAGGTTCACCTAATTCTAATGAGATTTGTTAATCCACCTAGGTGGTTATGGGTCTCCCTTAATCTCCTAGTCTTTGAACTATGCTACCAACATAGGGAACTAGCTAATGGTCTTCCACCTAAGTGAGCTAGGGATGTTTATGTTTCACCTTGGCCAGTGACTCAACCTCTTTTCGGTGTGGGGAACACACTGTTTTTTATGATGCTCACATGATCTATGTCGGTTAAAGTTGATGTTTCTCAAAGTATAAAAGTTAATGAAATAAATGGTTCCAAGGGTTTTTGAATAATATAATCAATAGGTGAACTAGATTCAAGTAATGACACTAGGTCATTCCTTGTCATTGCACATTAAACCCGATAAGAGTCTAAAAAAAATCTTATGTATAGCTGTTGTTCACACCGGCCTACGAACGAATGAAATAGAAGTACGTATGAATGAATGAAGTAGACTCAGTGTTTGCTAAATAAAAGGCTCCCTAGTTGAGGTCTCATATGTTGAGCCCTTATTTTAGGAAGTCCTTATGTTACGTCCGTGATTCCAAGATCTCACAGCATATGAATGAATGATCTTAATATATGTATGTGCTATTTGAAATATGTTATGTGTTGTGTGAAGTATAAAAATAATGATGATGCATGTTACTCTCATAGCATGACTTCCTAATCTGATTTTGCAAGTCCAATCGAGTTGGATTTCCATAATTCATATTGTTAGGAGAGAGCTCTTCTTAATCATGCATTTTCTTTGTGTTTACCTGCATACACCCATACTTAGTAAAAGTGTGTTTTAATCACATACATTATACTATTTTAGGTGTAGGTTCAAGAGGGTATTGAAGACATTCATTGCAGCTTTTCGGACATCAGAGCTTTTCATCCAGACTTGGTTGGTCCTCATGATTTCGAGGTTGCCTGCTACTATGTTTCAAGCTTAGTAGTAGGTTTAGGCTAGTGGAGCATGTTCCACTAGTATTTGTTTTCTATTTTGTTCAGTATTATGTAATGGTGCCATTTTGGCAATTGTTACTTATACTATTAGACTATTTATTTCAAGATTGGATGATTCGTGATTAGATGTTTGATACACATGATCAATTAACTTCTTTATACGCATATGCATGTTATAAATATGAAGTCTATGTACACTTCAAACAAAACAAAATGTTTCAAATTTTTCGCTAATATTAACCTAACGAATGTAATGACGATGTAAGTAGCCTTGTCTGCGACCTTTGAGAGGTCCACGACGCCGGTTTAGATTAAAATTTATGAATTCGGGTCATGACAAACTTTGTATCAGAAAATTAGGTTAAATATCTAAGACATCGGGCTCATATCAACCACGTCAAGTAGTTTCTAAGTTATGGTAGTGAAGTGCACCACTAGCATTATTTAGTGAATGAATAATTTAAAGGAAAATTCCCTTCTTCTGATTTTTTGTGCCTTCTCTAATTTTTAATTACTTGGTGTTACGAGAGTATCTAACATCAATTCTTATATTTTAGAAAATAAACACAAGGAGGAACGCTGGTCGGGGAATAGGAGGAGAAGCTGCTGGGGGCGACCAAGTTCCACCCCAAGCCCCAGGTGCTGGAATGGAGATGCCTCTTAACCCAACTGGATTGACAGATGGAGAAGTGAGGACAGCCCTAGCATAGATGGCCCAAGCCATCACTTTAAGAGCTCAGGCTATGAAAGCCCAAGCGGAGCAACAAGGTGTTCCCGGAGAGAACCCACCTACTAGCTCCATGGCTACACGGTTAAGGGACATCACGAGGATGAATCCTCCCGTTTACACTGGATCTAAGACTGTGGGAGGATCCCCAAGAGTTTGTGGATGAAATCAACAATGAAGTGTGTGTCATGGGTTTTACTCAAGTGGAGAAGGCTGAGATAGAATCCTACCAGCTAAATGATATAGCTCAATCCTGGTATAAGATGTGGCAGGATAGCAGGGACTTAGGAAGAGGTTCTATGCATTGGGATCTTTTCAAGATGACTTTTTTGGAGAAGTTCTTCTGAGAAATGAAGGAGGCTAAGGTTGAGGAATTCATCAACCTTAAGTAGGGATTTGTTGACAGTCAGAGATTACTCCCTGAATTTTGTAAAACTTTCAAGGTATGCCACTTCTCTTGTGTCTAACACTAGAGATGTGTTGAGTAGATTCGTGATAGGAATTGCTGAGGATCTCGAGTAGGAGTGTAGGGCAGCTATGCTACATGATAGCATGGAACTTTCCAGGCTTATGGTCCATATCTACCAAGTGGAGGAAAGAAGAAAGAGGAAGCACACTACGGCAAGGAATAGGTCAAGGCAAACTAAGGAGAATTTTAAAGGAAGTGTAGTACTGAAATAAAGGATAAGACCGGTTTAAGAAGGTACTCTCCAACCAAGGGGAGTCAAGTTCATCCTAGGGTCCCAATAATAGGGATTCTAAGCTTAGATTTAAGAGAAACAATGAAGTAGATTCATCTTAGGAGAGGCCACTTTGTAGAAAGTGTGGCACACTGCATGGAAGAGAGTGTATGATGGGCTCTAACGCTTATTATAGCTGTGGCAAATCGGGTCGTATGATAAAATATTGTCCGAATACGATAGTTCAAGAAAAAGGGAAGGATAAAGTTCAGACTAATAGTCCAAGTGAATGGGCACTAAGGAGACAACGATTCTTCTCACTCAAATGTAAGGGTTCAGGGGAAGAAACTCCTAGTGATGTCTCACTCAACGATTTTTCTCACTCAAATGAAGTTAATATGTTTGCGTCATTATGTTGGATGTTGATTTGTGTAAGTTATGTGTTTACTTATGTTGTATTCTTTCATAAGACTAGCTTAAGAAAGAGTTCCTTCGTCTAGTCATGTTAAGTTGCTAGTAGGTTTCAAGGATATGCACCATCATGTTAATATGTGAATTAGATATTCACCAATGAAGTGTGTTGAATTTCCTATTTATGCATATGTTCTATAGATGACTTACTTGTTACTAGTAAAGAGTAGTGTCATTCGGTGACGAATGTTCCTAAGGGGGTGATAATGTGACAACACGAAAATAACTATGTGAAGTACCTTGAATGCCTAGATTAGACCGGGTTCACACGGCTTGATGCGCATGGAACCAGACCTCAGAACCCATGTACCAGCCAAGCTAACCAACATGGTGAGTTAGTTGAGCTAGGTAAGGTTGGGTCCAACAATGTTGGTCACCCGCATATTAAGATTCATCCGGATGAGTCTTAACCGAACATGAAAAGGGCAATCTTAGGTTTTGAAGGTGTATGGGTAAAATGGTCTATTCCAGGCTAAGGGTAGTATTATAATTACCCTAAATATTTAACTAATTAATTAATTAATGTGAATAATGGACGATTCGGGTAGGGTTGACCCGAATTTGATCCTTTTCGCGAGTGGAGCTTCACCTGGGTTCGATCCTTGATCAAAGCAATGTTAGATTGAATTAATTAATATTAATTATCTGATTTCATTAAGTGAATGATGATTCATTTCACCAAAACCTTAAAAAATTAGATTTTTTATTAATAAATAACAAGGAGACAAAGTTTGACTAAGTCTTCAACTAAAACTCCTATACTTACTCTCATCACTCTCCACTCTCTTTCTCACGACTTTCTCTACTCTCTTCTCATGTTTTTTTATCAGAAAAAAGAACCAAAAAATCAATGTTCATCACTTAAAGAACTTGGACACAAAAACTCAAAAGGAAAGCTAAATTAAAAATAATTAGCGAAAGCATCTTTCAAATGGTTTGCGCGTGAGTTTTGTTGGAGATGCATTTGTTTTTTGAGGTAGTTGGCATAACTTGAGATCAGATTTTAAAGGTATTAAACGACGAGCAAAGGTATGGGTTTTCTTCTTCTTGGTCCTTTTTACAAGAATATCCTAAGTTTCAGTACGATTCTAATTCAAAAACTATGAATCTTGCCCTTTGAATTTCCCTATCACTAGCACCCATCAAATTTGTAGGTTGTGTATGTTTTGCTTGTAGAATTAGGGATGTGATGTGTTTTCGTGATGATTATGTGCACTTATTATGTTCGTCATTCATTTGAGTAATAAGCATGCTTTCAAAAATTATTTGTTAAACATGTGTGTGTGGATTGTGTATGTTGTGGCTTTGGTCATGGGTTGAAGTGTCTAATATGCATGTTAAATTCTTGTGTTATGTGTGTAATTATTGGAAGTAAATCGTGATGTATATAAGTGGTGTAATGTTTCTGCATTGAGTGAAAATCTTTATCAAACATAACAACGAAAATGCACAAAATAAACGTACGAAATGTCAAATGAATTGTCCAAAAATCTAACGTATAAAATGTTGAGGAAATGGACTGGAGAGTGTGACCAAATTTTTATATTTGTTGGAAATTTGGTTCGGCCAAGTTACTGGAATAATTTTGACCTTTTTTTAAAAAAAATGTATGAGGTCATTGGGGATTGAACCCAAGACCTCACCATATGCAAGCTACAAAAAATTCAATAATAAAAATGAGGTAAGGGGGATTCGAAATGGGGTAAGGTTAAAGTGAAGAGTTCGGAGACAAATGAAAGAAAAATTAAATGAGGTTGTGGGGGATCGATCCCACATCCTCTTGGTCTCAAACGAAAAATGAGAGAGGAAAAAAAGAATGAAAAAAATTTAGGCGTCGGGATTCGACTTGGGTCCCCAAGATAAAAAATTTAAATCAATATTTAATATAAGACTAGGTGTTTCTCAAGGGATTTAATATCGGGTTCTCTTGCCCAATTCCATATTGATGCATAAGTGTTACATGGAAAAAATACTAAATGAAATCGTCCGACAGGAATCAAAATTGAGACCTTGGCATACTTACAAGATGCATAAGTCTTGTACTACCTAATCTTCGGTAAGTATGAGTTACTTAGATTAATTATGAATGAAGCCTCGTGGCTTGTACGTATGGGTTCATTAGTCCAACATACGTTTAAAAATAAATGAACCTAAGATGTATGTGATGAAATTATGTGACCCGCGGAGGGTCAACTAAGAATTTGAAACACACAAAAAGCCCAAGTTAATTAGCATATGAAGAGAGGAAAATTCACGTAATAAGGTGAGTAATTAGGTTATACTATTATGCTAATGAAAATAGTCACAACATGATAAGAGGCTAGTACAAGTGAGACAAGCTGCATCTACGCCCAAAAATCAATGTCACTAAATGAATTTTCTAAAAGAGTATATTTATGATATACGATGAATAAATCAAGAGAGAGTGTCTATATGAGGATAGGCTAGTACAAGTAAGACAAGTTGTATCTACGCCTAGAATCAATGTCCCTCAATCTAAATTCCAAGAGAGATTATGTATGTTATATGATAAACAAATAATGAAAGGTGAGTAAATATGAAATCAAAATATGTTAAAAAAGAACAGGGTGGAATCAAAATATGAGGATAGTGCAAGTGAGACAAGTTGTACCTACGCCAATATAAGGTCACCAAAAGTAGTCACCTAAGAGAGTGTTGAATAATTAGAGAGAAGTCTCAATCACACTCTATATGTAAAAGTAAGGACAAATCACACTTAATATGTAAAGAAGAGATGATAAATCATCTAATGAACTTTGACTACCTCATGCTAGAAGCAAGCTTCGATGATGTATAAGTTGAATGTAAGTAGGAAATTTAAATTGAGCACCGATAGGCTTGCTTTGAGTGGTGATTCTTTCTTTCAGAAAGGGCGATGGTTCACCTAATTTTCATTAGATGAGACTTTCCACCAAGGTGGGTATGGGTATTCTTAAATCTCTTAGTCTTCGAACTATAATGCCAATGTAGGGAACTAGCTAGTGGTTTTCTACCAAAGCAAGCTAGGGATGTTTTGGTTTTACCTTTGCTTGTGACCACCTCTTTCCGGTGTGGGGAAGACACCGGATTTCATGATGCTCACATGATCTATGTTGGTTAAAGTTGAAGTTCCTGAAAGTATGAAAGATAATGAAATGAATGATACCAAAGGTTTTTTGATAGTATAATCAAGAGGTGAACTAGACTCAAGTAATAACACAAGGTCATTCTTGGTCATTGCACAGTGAACCCGATGAAAGTCTTAAACAACATCCTTGATATAGCTGATGTTCACACCGGCCTACGAATGAATAAAAATGAAATACGTATGAATGAATGATATAGACTATGTGTTTGCTAAAGAATGCTTCCTAGTTGAGGTCCCATATGTTGAGCCCTAATTTTCGGAAGTCCTAATGTTAAGTCCGTGATTCCAAGGTCTCACAGTATATGACAAATGATATGTAATATATGTATGTGCTATTTGAAATATGTTATTTGTTGTGTAAACTATTAAAAGAATGATGATGCATGTTACTCTCATATCATGACTTTCTTGATTTTATTTGTCAAGTCCAAGTGACTTGGCTTTCCATAATTCATATCATTAAGAGAGAGTGATTCTTAATATTACATATCCTTGTTGTGTACTTGCATACACCCATAATTGGTACATGTGTGTACAAATCCCATACATTATACTATTTTAGGTGCAGGGTCAGGAGGGTGTTGAAGACATTCATTGTAGTTGTTTGGACGTCAAAGCTTTCCATCCAGACTTGGTTGGTCCTCATGCATTCGAGGTTTTGCTGTTGTTATGTTTCTAGCTTAGTGATAGTTTTACGCTAGCGGAGCATGTTCCGCTAGTATTTCTTTTTTTTTGTTCAGACTTATGTAACGGTTCCATTTTGGCAATTGTTACTTATGCTATGAGACTATTTATTTCAAGATTGGATGATTATTTAATAGATAAATGATACACATGAGCAATGAAATTATTTATATGCAAATGCATGATATAAGAATTATATGTACACTTCAAACAAAATAAAAAGTTTCAAATTTTCTGCAAAAATTAACCTAACAAATGTAATGAAAACGTAAGTAGGCTTGTTTGCCCCTCTGATTGGTCAACGACGCTTGTTGCCACTCCGATTCCTGTATCTGGTTCATGAACAACTTGTTATCTGAGTATTAGGTTAAATATCCAAGACATCAAGCTCATATCAACCACGTTAAGTAGTTTCTAAGTTATGGTAGTTTAGTGCACCACTAACATGTATTAGAGACTATCTAATGATTAGGAAAATTCCCTCCTTCTGATCTTATCGGGTCTTCTCTAATGTCTGATTACTTGGTGCTACGAGCATATATAACATCAATTCATATCTTTAAGAGAATGATTCAAGGAGGAACGTTGTTTGGAGAATAGGAGGAGCAGCTGCTGGGGGCAACCAAGTTCCACCCTAGTCCCCAGCTGCTGGAATGGAGATGCCTGTTAACCAATCTAGATTGAAAGATGGAGAAGTTAGGACATCCCTGGCACAGATGGCCTAAGCCATCACTTTACAAGATCAGGATATGACAGCCCAGGTGCAGTAACGAGGTGTTCCCAGAAAGAACCCACCAGCCAGCACCATGGCTAGGAGGTTAAGGGACTTCACAAGGATGAATCATCCCGTTTGCGCCGGATCTAAGAATGCGGAGGATCTCCAAGAGTGTGAGGATGAAATCCACAAGATACTTTGTGTGATGGGTTTGACTAATGTGGAGAAGACTGAGCTGGCATCCTACCAGCTAAAAAATGTAGCTCAATCCTTGTATATGATGTAGTAGGATAGTAGGACCTTAGGAGGATGTCCTATGACTAAGGATCTTTTCAAGACGGATTTTATGGAGGGGTTCTTTCGAAGAGAAATGAAAGAGGCTAGGGCTGAGGAATTCATCAACCTTAAGCAGGGATCGATGTCAATTAGGGATTACACCCTGAAGTTCATAAAACTTTCAAGGTATGCAACTTCTTTTGTGTCTAAAATCAGAGATGAGATGAGTAGATTCTTGACATGGATTAATGAGGATCTCGAGGAGAAGTGTAGCGCATCTATGCTACATGACAATATGGACTTTTCCAGGCTTATCGTCCATATCCAGTAATTGTAAGAAAGCTAGAAGAGGAAGCACACTAGGGCAGGGAAAAGGTCAAGGCAAGCTGAGGAGAATTTTTCAAAGAAGAGTAGTACTGAAATCAAGGATAAACCCACGTTTAGAAGGGACTCTCCAACCAAGGGGAGTCACGTTCATCCAAGGGTCTCTATGATAGGGATTTTGAGCCTAGAGTTAAGAGAAACAACAAAGTAGATACACCTCAGGAGAGGCCACCTTATTGGAAGTATGGGAAACTACATGGAAGATAGTGTATGATGGGCTCTAACTCTTGTTAAAGTTATGGAAAACCGGGTCACATGATCAGGGATGTACCAATAGGAGAGGTTAAGAAAAAGGGAAGGAGAAAGTTCACCCTCATAGTCCAAGTGAAGAGGCTCCAAGGAGGCAACAATTTTTCGCACTCAAGTCTACGAGTGCAAGTGAAGACACTCCTGATGATGCCGCGGGTATGTAGCCTAAATTAGTACTTCATGTGCTTGACTGTGTATGGTTTTATGCACTAGTTTGAAGTTAATATGTTTGAATCATCATGTTTGTTGCTGATTTGTTTGGTTTATGTGTTTACTTATATTGTATGCTTTGATAAGACTAGTTTAGGAAAGTGTTCCTTAGTCTATTAATGTGAAGTTGCTAGTAGGTTTCAAGGATGTGCATCATCATGTTAATATGTGAATCAAATATTTACCAATGAAGAGTATTGAATTGCCTGTGTATGCATATGTTTTATAGATCAGTTACTTGTTGCAAGTAAAGAGTAGTGTCATTCGGGGACGAATGTTCCTAAGGTGGAAGGGAAAATGTAACAAATGGAAAATAACTATGTGAAGTAAAGCCGAAACAAACCTTGAATGCCTAGATTATACCGGGTTCACACGGCTTGATGCGCGTGGAACCAGACCTCAGAACCCATGTAGCAGCCAAGCCAACCAACTTGGTGAGTTATTTGAGCTAGGCAAGGTTGGGTCCAGCCATGTAGGGCACCCGAATATTAAGACTCACCCGGATGAGTCTTAAGCGGTCTTGAAAAGTGTAATCTTAGGTTTGGAGGGTGCAGGGATAAAATGTTCTTTTCCAGGCTAAAGTTAGTATTGTAATTACACTAAATATCTATTTCATTAACTAATTAATGTGAATAATGGACGATTCGGGTAGGGTTGACCCGAATTTTACTCTTTTTGCCAGTGGAGGTTCACGAGGGTTCGATCCTTGGTTGAATCAATGTTAAATTAAATTAATTAATATTATTTATCCGATTTAAGTAATGGCATCATGAGTCATTCCACCAAAACCTTATTAAAGTCATATTTTTAATTGGTAAATAACAAGGAGTCCTAGTTTGTCTAAGTCTTCAACTAAAACTCCTACACTTACTCTCATCTCTCTCCAATCTCATTTTCACGACTTTCTCCACTATATTCGAATGTTATTTATCACCAAAAAGAACAAAAAAATCAAAGTTCATCATTGAAGAATTTGCACACAAAAACTCAAAAGAAAAACTAAATGAAAAACGAAAAGCGAAAGCATCTTTCAAACGACTTGCACGTGAGTTTTGTTGGAGAAGCATTTGTTTTTCGTTGGAGTTGGCAGCACTTGAGAGTAGATTTGAAAGGTATTAAACGATGATAAAAGGTATGGTTTTTCTTCCTCTTGGTCCCTTTCCCAAGAGACCCCTCAGTTTTTGTCAAATTCTAATCTGAAAACAAGGAATGTTCCCCTTCGCATGTCCCTGTTACTAGCTCCCATTGAATTTGTAGGTTGGGTATGTTTTTCTAGTAGAATTTATGGATGTGATGTGTTTTCCTGATGATTATATTCAATTACTTATGTTCATATTTAATCGAGTAATGAGCATTTTTTTGATACTATGTGTTAAACGTGTGTATGTGTGCATTATGTATGTCGTGGCTTTGGTCATGGGTTTAAGTCTGTAATATTCATGTTAAATTCTTGTGCTGTGTATGCAATTAGTGGAAGTAAATCGTGATGTTCATTAGTGGTGTAATGTTTCTGAATTGAATGAAAATCTTGATCAAATGTAACCACGAAAATGCACAAAATAAACGTATCAAATGACCAAAGAATTGTCAAGTAATATAACGTACAAAATGTTGAAGAAATGGACTGGAAAGTGTGATAAAATTTCTTGATTTACAGAAATTTGTTTCGGCCAAACTGTTGGAAAATTTTTGAGTTTTTCACAAAAATTTTAAATGTATGAGGTCATTGGAGATAGAATCCAAGACCCTACCATATGCAAGCTATAAAAAAATTCAATAATAAAAAAGAGGTAAGGGTTATTTGAAATGGAATAAGGCTCAAGGGAAGAGTTAGGAGAAAAATAAGAGAAAAATAAAATGAGGTTGTGGGGTATTGATCCCACATCCTCTTGGTCTCAAACGAAAAAGGAGAGAGGAAAGAAAAGAATGAAAAAGAAATGTAGGCATTGGGATTCGAACTTGGGTCCCAAAGATTAAATTATAAATAAAAATTTAATATAAAACTAGGTGTTACACAAGGGATTTGAAATCAGGTTCACTTGCCCAATTCCGTAATGATGCATAAGTCTTACATGAAAAAAAATTTTTAATGACAGTTTCCTATAAGAGTCAAAATCAAGACCTTGGCATACTTACAAGATGCATAAGTCTTGTACCACATAATCTTGGGTAAGTATAAGTCACTAAGACGAATTTTGAACGTAGCCTCAAGGCATGTACGCATGGGTTCATAAGTGCAGCATATGTTTAAAAATAAGTGAACCTAAGATGTATGTGAGAGGGTTAAGTAAGAATATGAAACACACTAAAAGCCCAAGTGAATTGGCATATGAAGAAATGAACATCCATGTAATAAGGTGAGTAATTATGTTATACTATGATGCAAACGAAAATAATGACAACCTGATGAGAGGCTAGTGCAAGTGAGACAGGCTGCATCTAAGCCTAAAAATCAATGTCACTAAATTAATTTTCTACGAGAGTATATTTATGCTATACGATGAATAAATAAAGAAAGAGTGTCTACACTAGGATAGGCTAGTACAAGTGAGAGAAGTTGTATCTGCGCCTAGAATCTATGTCCCTAAATGTGAATTCCTAGAGAGAATATGTATGTTATACGATGAGAAAATAATGAAAAGAGAGTGAAGATGAATTTAAATGATTTTAAGAAAGAACAGGGTAAGATCACAATATGAGGCTAGTACAAGTGAGACAAGTTGTACCTATGCCAATATAGGGTCACCAAAAATACTCACCTAAGAGAGTGTTGAATATTAAGAGACAAGTCTCAATCACATTCAATATGTAAGTGTAAGGACAATTCACACTTAATACATAAATAAGAGATGATAAATTATATAATGTGATATGACTACCTCATGCTAGAAGCAAGCTTCGGTAATGTGTAAGTTAAATGTAAATAGGAACTTTAAACGGAGCACCGATAGGCTAGATATGAGTGGTAATTCCTTATTTTGGGAAGGGCGGAGGATCACGTAATTCTCATGAGATGAGAGTGTCCACCAAGGTGGGTATGGGTCTCCCTAAACATCCTAGTCTTTGAACTATTATGCCAACATAGGGAATAGTAATTGGTTTTCCACCTAAGGGAGCTAGGGATGTTTTGGTTTCACCTTGGCCAGTGACTCCACCTCTTTTCGGCGTAGGGAGGACACCTGATTTCTTGATTTTCACATGATATATATCGTTAATGTTTAAGTTCTTCAAAGTATGAAATATTATGAAATGAATGATACCAAAGGATTTTTGATAGGATAATCAAGAGGTGAACTAGACTCAAGAAATGACACTAGGTCACTTTTGGTCATTGCATATTGAACCCGCTAAGATTCTTAAAAAACATCCTAGATATAGCTGGTGTTCACACCGGCCTACGCACGAATGAAAATGAAGTACATATGGATGAATGAAGTAGACTCTGTGTTTCCTAAAATAGGCTCCCTATTTGAGGTCCCATATGTTGAGCCATCATTTTGGGAAGTCCTTATTTTGAGTCTGTCATTACAAGGTCTCACGGCATATGAACAAATGATATGTAATATATGTATGTGCTACTTGAAATATGTTATGTGTTGTGTTCAATATGAAAAGAATAAGGATGCATGTTACTCTGATAGCATGACTTTCCTAACCTGAATTGGCAAGTTCAACTAACTTGGGTTTCTATAATTCATATCGTTAGGAGAGAGATCTTCTTAATCATGCATGTCTTTGGTGTGTACTTGCATATACTGATACTTAGTACAAGTGTGTACTAATCCCATAAATTTTACTATTTTAGGTGCAGGTTCAGGAGGGTGTTGAAAACATTTATTGTAGTTGTTCGGACATCAGAGTTTTTCATCCGGACATGGTTGGTCCTCATGCATTTGAGGTTGTCTGCTATAATGTTTCTAGCTTAGTAATAAGTTTATGCTAGTGGAGCATGTTACACTAGTATTTATTTCCTATTATGTTCAGACTTATGTAATGGCCCCATTTTTGCAATTATTACTTATGTTATAAGACTATTTATTTAAAGATGGTATGATTCTTTATTAGATGGTTGATACACATATGCAACGAAATTCTTTATACGCATATGCATTTTATTACTATGAAGTCTATGTACACTTCAAACAAAACAAAAAGTTTCACATTTTTTTCTAAAATTAACCTAACGAATGTAATGACGACAGAAGTAGGCTTGTCTGCGACCTTTGAGAGGTCCATGACGTCGATTGTGATTCAGATTCTTGAATCTGGGTCGTGACATCATCTTCTTTATTTACGTAAGTATGTATTTTGATAACCTTTGGAGGAAGAATTTCATATGATCTATCTGATGTTATATGAAGTGAGAATGATTATATCTTAAATATTCTAAAGGATCTCTAAAGTGTGTGTGAAGAGATTGTATGGGCAGCCGCTTCACAACCCACTCTAATGAGACTTAGAATCACCTTTGATTTGAGGATGTCATGTTCATGTGTTTGGTGTATTGTAAGTTTGTATATCTCATTATAGGTGGTCTTAAGGATCATTTAGGTTTGCCTAGAGAGGGTGTATGGGCGGTCTCTCTTTGTCGTACCTAAATGAGTCTTAGGGTAGCTCTTAGTGAGAGGATTGAATGCTGGAAAGTGTCCAAACTGAAATTAAAGGACTCCACTGTAACATTGAAATAGTGCATTGTAAGGCTTAAGGTAGTTCAATGCAATTTTACATTATTTCACTATAATGTTCCTTAAAATGTGAATAATTGGTTATGTGATTTCTTATGTATTTCTAAGGTGTTATATATTATTCTTATGATTATAATATGTTGTTTTAATAAGAAAGAGTGTGTTTCTAATAAATATTCGTTTTCATGATTTTATGCAGCAAGCAATACTTAGTACAAGTATTTGTACTAATTCCATACATTTTATTATATCTAAATGTGTAGGTGAAAGGTGAAAAGGATTGTTATGGGATGCATGAATTCTAGATTCGTTTAAGAAAAGTTGAAGTATGTCCTCAATTAACTCGAGGGAATATATGTGTCTTTTGTTTCAAAGTATTGTAATAGACCAAGTATTTATATATTCATATTGTATGGTCGTGTACCATGTATTCTTGAGTCTAAGAGTGACATATGTTGATACTTAGATTTCTATGATTTGAATATGAAATGATGTTTTAAGATATTTATATGGAAAAAAAAAATTTGCACTGCTTTTCATATGTTTATATGAGATGAATGATCCAGAAGGGCTTGTAAAAGACCTTGGAGAGGTCAAGTACGCCTGTCCATGACCTAACTTCTAGGTTATAGGTGCGGGTTGTGACAATCTTTGTATCATAGCATAGGTTATGAAAGTGTTCTTAGGAATCAAAAGTCTCATAAAGCCACGTCTAGTAGAGTTTTGACCATTAGTATGAGTCGCGACACATCTATGGCGAGAGGCTATAGGTTGATAGAGTTTCACCTTCTTCATCAATATTTTGTCGTGCCTATAGAGTTGAGGTTGTAAGAGTGTATTCCGAATCTCTTTTGTTGTATTTATAGGAGATGAATACTAGAAGGATGTCCACTAGAAGGTTGGAAGAAGGAAGGGTATAAGTGAAAGTTCCTCCTCAAGTTGAGCAAGTTGCTCAAGGTGATCAAGCCCTTTTGGAGGTCAACATAATAAGGTTTTGGTGGTTCTTTATTACTTTGAGGTTGTAAGAGTGTAAACCTAATATCTTCTGTTGTGTTTATAGGAGATGAATACTTGAAGGATGGCCGCTAGAAGGTTGGAAAAAGGAAGGGTATAAGAGGAAGTTCCTTCTCAAGCATAGCATGTGAATATGGGCATTACACCTACAGTGAATGTTGTGGACAGCACCATGACCACTATATTTACAGACTTTGTGATGATAAATCCTCCAATCTTTCTTGTCTCTTAGGTGGGAGAGGATCCCAAGAGTTTATTGATGAGGTGTATAAGATAATGCATGCTATGGGAGTGACTTCTAGGGAGAAAGCAAAGATGGCTTCGTATCAATTTAAAGATGTTGCACAAGTTTGGTGCACACAATGGAAAGGCAATAGTCCGGTTGAGTCGGGTCCTATAGAGTGGGAGGAATTCAAGGAGGCTTTCTTAGGAAAGAACTTTCCCCGTGAGATGAGGGAAGTAAAGGTTGAAGAGTTCATTATTTTAAAGCAAAGCAACATGAGTGTGGAAGAGTATTCTTTGAAATTCACTATATTGTCTAAATATAATTCATACTTGGTTTCCAACCCTAGGGATGAGATGAGTACGGCCATGCTACATGATGATATGACACTATTTACACTTATGGTGTACGCTCAATCCATAGAGGAGTCCAAACTAAAGATGATGTCTAGAAATTTGAAGAGGAGTGGACCAAGTGAGAAAGATAAACTTAGGTTCAAGAATAGGTCTCAAACTCAAGATGGACTGAATGCTCCAAAGGTCAAACTTGAGAAGGGTAATGGTTCTCAAGGTTGTAAGCCTACTTGTGCTAATTGTGGAAAGAAGCATCATGAGGAGTGCGTACTTTGTAGCGGAAGTTTATTTTGATGTGGTAAATATGGAAACAAGGTGAGAGATTGTCTTAATATTGCTTCCAGAGTAAGAGAGGGTTAGAAAGTTGCTCCTAGTATTCCGGGAAATGTTGTTCCAAAGGCGAAGGCTCGTTTCAATGCACTTCGGGCAAGAGGAGCAAAGCTGGATGAGGATGATAATGATGACGTTTGTAATTCCTTATATTTTTTCTAGTGTAATGAGTTACTTCTAAGTGGGTGAGTATGGTGAGTAGTGAATTTAATTGATTGTTTCATCTCTTTGTATCAACATAAGCTTGAGAGTAGAAACTCATCGAAGTATGTTGTATGTTGCATTGTGTTTAGGGGTCTTCTTGAAATTGAATTTCATTGATTCCTTGAATTTTGCATCTTATGAAGTTATGATTATGTTGTAATATGTGTTTACATGATTTTATCTGCCATATTGACATGTTGCCATTATGAATTGGCTAAAAGTTGCATTTTTTCAAAATTTGCATAATTCACTATAATGAACTGCTTGCTCACTGTAATATTATTCAAATTATAACTAATTCATTCGTTGGTCAAAAATTGTTGTAAAGTTGTTAGAACTGATGTATATGAGAATGATATTGAATATAAAATGAGATTTTGCTATTTTGAATGAAGAATGTGAGTCTTAATGCACAATGACTTGTAGAATTTATTCTAGTACCTTGTTGTGTTGTGTTGTGATGTTCTTGATTATGTGAAATTGACATTTCTCCTTTATAATGTTTTATGTTTTATGGTCCTGAGTTGTTACACTGAATCACTATTCTTGGAAGTGTTCAGAGAGTGGTAAAGTGTCATTCAAGAACGAATGTTGTTCAAGTAGAGGAGATTGTAAAACCTCTCAAAAGACTTAGCTGAATATAGATCCATACATGTTTGTCATGTGGGTATAAGGTCCTAAATTGGTGTATAATATGGTATTGAGGCAGTGTCTAAAGATTTAGGTGCATTGGAAGTCAAACATCAAGGGACAACCAAGACTTTCGATGATTAAGCCACCTATGTGCCTCATCTAAGGTTATTTTCCTAAATGTGTGTTGAACGAGATTATGAGGTTATTACATGAGTTATTATAGGGTTAATAGGCAATGTTTTGAGTTTCATGAGATTTGGAGGTCAAACGTCCAAGAACGTCCATCAAGTTCGAAGGTTTGCCTTGAAAAAACCTTATGTATCTTGGCATGTTTCGTCAAGTTTTAATTGTTCATTTTTGATGAAATTGATGTAGTAGATATTACACATGAATAAAACATTCTCGGGAGGAAGAGTCTAGGAAAACATCCCCTTCTTTTGAGCCAAGGCTGATAGACTAGGCCTCAAACGACTGAGACAAATGATGGCTTATGCACCAGTTGATGCCTCGTCGATGGGTGTTGTTGGTTAAGACATAGACAAGGGATATGAAGATCCCAAATTCAAGTATCTGAAACAAACGACGAGAGGACAGGATTGTCCGTTAATGAACAAACGGCTCATCGCCTGGCCAATCGTCAATGGTGCTGTCAATTTCACAGTTCATTGTAATATCTAGGGGTGAAATGGTAAATTCACCCCACGTCCAAATAAGATAAATAGGGGTTACTTAGGGGTACTTTGCATATTTTAAACATGTTTATAAGCCTTAAACACTTAGGATAATTCATTCTTCAACATCAAATTCCAAAAATATCATAGAAATTCTCTAGAACTCCATTGAAGCCAAAACTCAAGGAAGAGCTTGGATTGAAGATTTGAGTGGTAATTCTTCATAAAATTGGTGTATTATCATCAATAAAGTATTTTCTTTATTCTTTAAACTCTATTCACCTCAAAGTCAATCCTCAAAGTTATTTTGAAAGAGTTATTAAAGATGAGTTTTCTATATTGAAATCTATCTATGGGTTCTTGCATTAAACGTTTTAAAGTATTTAATATTGATTGAATTATTTTTAATTTGATAATTTTAAATCAATTAACCTATGAACCCATATAATTGATGAATGCTAGTTTTTGACTATTTTATGGGTTAAGTGATATTGTCTTAATGTTATGAATTTTAGTGTAGTTTTTTATGTTCTATTGAATGATGTAATAATTATAATAAATTAATGTCTAATTGGTATTATATTGATAAATATGTATTAAATTGACTTATATTCAATGAGTGTTTAGATAATTGTATTGAATTGATGTTCATGGCCATGGAAAAGGGCTTATGATATTAAATTGGATGATTTAGCTATGGATTGAAGTGGTTAAAATGGATTGGTGGTAAGATATTCTCTTTATTTTATTTTAATTAGACTTCAATTTTGTTGTTATAGGTATGGTCCACTATTGGTGGTGGTGCTATATGTTTTACTTTCAAATGATATGGCCTCGTCGGCGTTACTTTATGTACTAAGATATTCATGGCCTTGTCGGCATATTACTTGATATATTCTGATGATGTTTTTAGTGATTTATGTGGGTATGATCATATCAATCTACATGTGATTAAGTTAAAGTATGTTTTCTATTGATGTTGTTAGGTGGTCATGTTAGACAATGACTTTGTCCTTATATGTGTAGTCTAACAGTTGATGCATGATTATTCCGAATTGAATATATGAGTGTATGATGGTTATATTGATAATTTTATAATAATGTATATGATGACATAAAGATGATAAGGGTCATTCCTAAGTGCTTCAAAGAATGATATGATATAGGTAATAAAGTAAAGTTTATTGTGTCTTATTTTGGTAGACGTGTGTCTCTTATTTGATACATGTATGAATGATATGTGGATATAAGATGTCTTGACTAGGTAAGATTAGTGCACCCTTTTAATTTATGAATGAATGATAGGTGAGACCTTAAATGATGTTATGAAGATCATGTACGTGGAACCTTAAACCTAGTGGTAAGGTTATGAACCGTGTAGTCGAGAGTCGTAATGGTATGCTTCTTGTAATGAATGATGGATTTAAGCTTGATTTTCTAGAACAACATCATATTATCCTTAGAAAAGTCATGATGAGCTATTCTCTTTTCCATTGAAAGCTAGACTTAGTGGACCTCATTTGTAGGGTGAATGTGATTGGGTTATGAACTTGATAAGGGACCTTTTCATATAATCTTTTAATGGCAAATACTCTATAGAACAAAGGCTAGCACCAAGTGAATATGTTATGGGAAGTAGCTCTACTTGAGAGGGAGACTAGAGTACAATGTAGCTTTAATTTAAAATGAGACTACAATACATAAAAACCATTCATATTTCTTAATCATGTGCCTAGATGGGACGTGTCCTAGATCTACCCTTGGCAAGTAGAACACCCTCATTAGAGTTGGTTACAACTCCGGATTCAATTTTTATCTATCATAATCTTTATCCATTATTGCCTATTCTAATTTTGTGGGATACATATTAGTGTTGGAGCTATGAACTTTAGGTGCTGGTATGGGACACTATCTAGTCATTACACATTAGGAATTGAAGATGTTAGTCATAGTTCCTAGGTCTTCTCTAAGACCAATCCTTGAATTTCCATTATATGATGAATTTCTCTTAAATAAACAAGTGAATGTAATGACTTAAGTTAAGAAAGTATGTAAAATGACTAAGTACTTATCTAGAGTAGTTGACGGTTGTCTAGTTAAGGTGTGAAGGGGGCACAGGAATGGTCACTTCATATCTTACCTAGATAAGACTTAAGAATGACTCTAGTTAGGGATCATTGATTATGTGTATATTATGTAACCCTTAGGTAGTCTTAAGGCTTATTTAGGTAATTTTTAAGAGGTGAATCATGAATTTTATCTTCTTGATTTAATTAAGTAAGTCTTTTGATAACCTTTGGAAGGAGAATGTCATATCATATATATGTTGTTGTATTAAATGATAATGATTTTATATTAGGTAGTCTAAGGGATATTTTAAGTGTTGGTGAAGGGATTATATGGCCGACCGCTTCACAACTCACTCAAGAGATACTTAGAATCACCTTTGATAGGAGGATCTCATGTTCATATTTTTGGTATATTGTAAGTGTTTATAACTCATTATAGGTGGACTTAAGGATAATTGAGGTGTGCCTAGAGAGGGTGTATGGGCGGTCTCACTTTGTCTTACTTAAGTGACTCTTAAGATAGCTCTTAGTGAGAGGATTGCATTCTATAGAGTGTCTAAAGTGAGATTAAAGGACTTCACTGTAACATTAAAATATTTCACCATAAGTATTAAGGTTGTTCACTATAATTTGACATGAGTTCACTATAATGTTCCTTTAAATGTGAATAATTGCTTATGTGATTTCTTATGTTTTTCTAAGGTGTTATAGGTTATTTTTATGATTATGAAATGATGTTTTAATCAGAAAGAGCATGTTTCTAATAAATGTTTGTTTTCATGATTTTATGCATTAAGTCATACTTAGTACAAGTGTTTGTACTAATTCCATACATTTAGTTATATTTAAAGGTGTAGGTGAAAGGTGAGAAGGATCGTTAAGGAATGTTTGGATTCTAGAGTCGTTCAAGCAAAGTTGAAGTATGTCCTAATTGACTCAAAGGTATATATATTTCTTTTATTTCAATGTTTTGTAAGAGACTAAGTGTTTATATATTTTTATTGTATGGACCGTGTCCTATGTATTATTGAGTCTAATAATGGAATATGCTGAGACTTAGCATTTCTATGATTTTAATATGAAAAGATATTTTATGATATTCATGTGAAAAATATTAATTTCGCACTAATGTTCATTTGTTTATATGCGATGAATGATACAGAAGTGCTTGTGCGAGAGCTCTTAGAAGTCAAGTACGCCGGTCCACGACCTAAGAATTTCCCTAATTTCTAGGGTATAGGTGTGGGTCGTGACATGAACCTACCAACGACATGACCCCTATGATATCTATGCTTACATTGTGTAGTGGCTATGGTTTCTCTCTATGACATGATTGATTTAAGATGATAGTTTATTTTCTATATGGAATAGGTCTACTAGAGACTCCTAAACTAAAATTAAAGGGAATAGGGTGACTTCAAAACATGCTGAGTGTGTGAGGTAGAACGGGATGCTTCACATGCATTGCACAAATGTGCTTTGTGGAGACCTAGGGGCATAGTGCTCATATGTTGTGATGAACATAAGGTCTTATTTATGAAAGTGTATTATCATCAGGAATGACCAAAGAGAGGTACTTAGCTTTTGTAGTAGTGTGGGATGCTACCTTAGCCTTTCACAATTACACTTGGAGGTGGCTTGTGATGTAGTTCATTTCAGTAAGAAGGAAAATGAGTTAAGTATGAACTCTTATGTGCTATATGATGTTTTATTATGCTTATGTTATTCATGTTATGCTTATTTCTTTATATCTTATGATTATGTCTATATTGACTAACCATTTGAGATATCTTATATTTGGTAGGATAGTGTCCATACTAAATACATTTCGTACTAACGCATAGTTTGCCTACATTCTAATCCAATGTAGGGTCTTGAGGAGATTAAGTTGCTTTGAAAGGTAGAGTTTCCAAGTCTATCAAAGCATCTGAGAACACCACCAGTATGTTGTCTATTATGTTATTTTCTATGTATACACTTTTATGGTTTGTGACCCAAACATATGTACTCATGTTGTCACATATGGTTTTTGAGACATATATTAGATGTTTTATTAAATGATTCCGCATTATGTTTTGAAGAAGAAGTTTTAATTCCGCACAACTTTTTGTATATATTTAATGAATTATGTCTAAGGTGTCGTACAAGACCTCTGAGAGGTCAGTATCCCTTGTTCCAACTTGAGGGATGCCCTATATTCTAGGGTGTACTTTGGGTCGTGACAACTTCATCCATATCATAAGTGAATAAGAACAACCTCCTAAGACTACCCTCAAGGCGGAATTTTACAATGTATAAGTAGAGTGTCATACCCCTACCTACATTAAGTAGAACCCCTTAAGTCACCATAGTTAGTATTTATATTCATTACTTCATTCATTCATGTTACTTTTTGGGAACAATTGGCTTAACCAACAATTGACCATGAGAGCTAAACAATGAATCTGTGCCATGAAACCCCACACCGAAAGAAGATGCTTTACTTGACAAGGTAGAAATAAAACATGAACATAGCATTCTATGTGGATAAACTAGGTAGTATTCCAAGGGAGGCAACATAGTTAAGGAACTAGAAGATATACTTGAAACTCTCTTTATGCACAATTGCATTGTAGTATCCATCTCATTAGAACCATTGTGAACCTACATTCCCACATTGAGAAGGGACACCTATCACAACTAGTTTGCTCGGTGCTAAGCTAAAGACCCTTTTTCTAATGTCGTTAAGTCATTCTTAATCATCATAACCTAATATAGGTCATAGAAGACTTACGCTTTATATATCATGTCATTGTCTCATTAGGTATTTCATGAAAATTTCCTTTCATAACAAACCTCCATTTGTGAGATCAACACATCATTAGTCATATCATAGTAAGGCACACAAGCAATTCCTTTTCAACCTTGTATTATCATACCCTTAACATGATCTCATAATTCACATATTCAAGACATTTCATCATAATCATCATATCATATTCTTAATCTAATCATATATAATACTTCAATTGAACATCACCATCAATTCTAAATCATCATCATTGAAGTAAAGAACTCAAGATCATAATGTCTTACCACATAGCCTTCATAAGACTCCATAAAGATATTAACATCAACCAACCATATTCATCCATCATTTCACTTAATAACATAATACAATACTAATCTATGTAACAACTAAGTCAATTGTAACATAACTAATCAAATGAACATCAATTCATAATCCATGGTTAATGGAAAAGGGTTCAATCGTACATTCTTTCATAGAACTAGGTCAAATACTAATAAATACAACAATTAACTCATAAAAATAACAATCTATCGACAATAATCAAAGTTCTACATCAAATACGATTGAAAGACAATTACCAAATTTGGAATGAAACCCATGTTTTTGACATCTTTAGAAACCAATTTTGAAGTGTCTCTTGGGCAAATAGATCCCAAGGGTGAATAGCTTTAATACTTTAAGATTCCGTAGAGTTTAATGAATAAAATATGAAGCCTTGAATCACTAGATATCCTTGAAGCTCAGTCTTCAATGGGGTATTTTAATAGAGAGAGAAAGTAGAGAGAAGTTTGAGATAATTGGGTTTGAGAATTATGGGGTGTTGGGTTAGTTTAATGAGGATTAAGTCTTATATAGTCCCCAAAATAATTTGATTAACCACCCCTTAACCCTATATTCAGTAATTAACTAACAAACTAATTATGTCCCTAAACTAAAACCTAGTAGTGAAACTCGACCTCAAACAACGAAAGTCTGTATACTACCCATCGACTAGACCACGGACCATCCTGCTCTTCCCGTGGTTTTGGTTAGACAGTTTATTTTTATTACCTTTTTGAAATAAACTGTCTTTTCAAATGACCACCATCGAAAAGCCGTTAACCAATCGATGACTCTTCAATTGGCTCATCGTTTGGCTACTGTCAATGTGACAATTTCGGGTCTGAATGTAGGGTCATGTCCAATGACCCTTAGGTAGGTCATGGGAAGTCATACCCAAATTTGTAGACCCTAAACACACTCTAGTACATGTTTGACACATTTCTACAAAATTTCATTATGTTTCGACTCCTAAAACCCATATGAACATTCCAAGGTACACTAGCACACATTTCACAATTCTTCGGACGTCAAAGTCGTTTCATCACATTTTTACTCTAACACTTCCTTATTCGTTTCAATACATTATTTTAGGATTATAAACATTATTTAAAGTCATAGTTCATCATGTGAGGATCTAGGCTAAGTCATGGACTTTTGTAATGTTATAGTCTAGCTCTCATAGTCTAGGTCGGTTAAAGCTAGCCCCGATAAATGAATGTAATAAACTAAATCATCTAAAGGGTGAAATACTTAGGGTAAGTTGTGGAATGGGACTCTACCTATCCATTGCACAACATTTGGAGGGATTCTTCTTGTGTCCTTACATTAAAATGAATGAATGGATCATTATGTGATGTAAATAAAGTAAAATGACTTTATGTCTAATGTTAAGAAAGCATGTCGATGTTATGTCTTGTATGATTAAATTTATGTATATGATTTATGTGATGTGACTAGTCTAAGGGAATTATCAAGGAGCACTAAGGTGGGAGTAGTAGAATGGGATGCTACTTTCACATTACACTAAGTGTAACTTGGGGTCGTCTTGGAGGATGGTTCTTATGTGAAGTTCCTAAAAGTATGTATATGAAATATAGTATCTTACAAATGAATTTTGACTTGTGAAATGAGATGAAGCATGATTATATTTGGTAGTCTTAAGTTTCACTTAGGTGTGTATTAAAGAGAGTGTATAGGTATTTCTTCATTTATTACCTTAGTGAGTCTCAAGACAACTTCCGATTGGAAAAAAGTCTATATAATATGAGTTTATTGTAATGTATGAATTTAAGTTGAAATTATGAAAGTTTTAGCTTATTTTCTAAATGATGATTTATATAATTTTATATGAATTTATTCATGAAGGTTTTAGTAAAATAGAATGAAAGGATTATTCCAACTAAAATGTCCTCTTTCACAGCTGTTTTTGCATATTCCATACTTAGTGCAATGTTTTCACTAACCCCATACTCTTATACTTTCAAAGTACAAGTTAAGGTTCTACAAGACAAAGCTTTGGAAATTGAATCGCCCAAGATTGGTATATACTCACATATTCGAGGACATAATCTTTGTTTCTTTTGTTTCTTCTTTAAGACTTGTATAAGACTAATTAGGTATTTCTTTCAATGTAAATGGTCATGCACTTAAGACATTTAATATGTATGTTTAAGTTGGCTTGTGACAATGAGACTTGTTTCTTAGTCTTTTATAAAAGAGTTTCTTATTTATTTAATTGTGAAAAGTTTTAGTTCCACACTGCTTTTCATGCTTATATAATTAATGATATCTAAGAGGCTTTTGTAAGACCAATGTGAGGTCAAGTACGCCGCATAACGACTCAAGAGTAATCCTTTCTTCTATGGTGTACTTGCGGGTCGTTACAAGCTTGGTATCAGAGCATAAGGTTTTGGAAAATAGTTTAGGGTACAAAGTCTAACATTTTACGTCTATTAGGGTCTTGATCATCGATGTGAGTCACAACACATCCATGATCCGGAGGCTATAAGGTGATAGAAGTTTTATTTTCTTCATTACTCTAGTGTCGTGTCATAGAGTTAAGTTCTACAAGATGTCCTTCTAAACTTATTCTCTTGTGTCTATATGACATGAATATGTGAAGGAAACCCACTATAAGGGATGAGGAAGGAGTACCTAATGAGAGAATTCCTCCCCGTGGTGAGAAATTCCTTGTAGTCGACTAAGAGGATGTGAATGAGGCGGTTCCCCCTTAAGTTTTTCAAGATACTCAAGTACCCTAAAATTCCTCAAGCTCCCTATGTTGCAGGGGATATGACCAATGTGGAGAAAAGGGATGCTCTTTGGGCTTTGACCTAACTCATGACGACTCAAGCTCAATTCATCACCTATCATGTGGTTTCCCAAGCTAACCTAGTAATTGGACCTTAAGCAAATGCAATTACTCCTGCTTCTAGAATTCGAGATTTCATGAGGATGAATCCTCCTACTTTCCATGGCACTAAGGTTGATAAGGAACAAAAGGCTTCATAAATGAGGTGTTCAAGGTGGTGGATTCTATGGGTGTCTCCTATAGAGAGAAAAGGAAGTAGCCGCTTATCAAACTAAAAGATGTGGCTCAAGTAAGGTTTGAGCAATCGAGAAATAAGAGATCCTTAAGGGAAGGTCTAGTATATTTGGAAGTGATGAAGTCATTTTTTCTTGATAGGTCTTTCCACATATAGTTAAGGGGGATAAGGTTGGTAGAATTCATGAACCTTCATCAAGGGGGAATTAGTTTGAACGAGTATTCTATCAAATTCACCCAACTCTCTAAGTATACCCCAACCTTGGTAGCCAACTTAAGTGCTAGAATGAATCATTTTGCGATGGTAGTGTCTGGCTAGGTAGAGGAAGAGTATTGTATGATGTTTCTCCATCATGATATGGATATCTCTAGGCTCATGGTGTATTCTCAACAAAATTGAGAGGTCTATGCTTAGTAAAATGAATAGGGATGGAAAGAGGCCTGATATACCGTGGTTTCAAGGTATAATTAATGCTTTTTCCTTAAGTTTAGTATGTCCAAAAGCCTTTTTTTGCTAATCTTGATATAAGTTTCTCTTTGTTTTGCAAGAAATCTGACCAAGGCTGAATGCGGTGATTTTGAGCAAATAAATTGCAGAAGAGACCACCTACGGAGCTTATGACGGTCCGTCGTGCTTGTGACGGTCCGTAGGTGGTAGCGTAGAGGAGCTGCTGAAGGAAGATGGGGAATTCTGACCAAGTGTGGGATCACGAAGTTTGTGACGGTCCGTCATGGCCTTGACGGTCCGTCCTGCAGGTCCGTTGTGAAGATCAGAGAAGTGATCCCAGTACCCAGATTTCAAGAGTTGAAGTATTTTGAAACGAAGACCCTCGACGGACCGTCGTGCCTATGACGGTCCGTCACACTTGCCGTCGAGGGGAATGAAGAAAACAGCAGCAGAAATTGGACAAGTATGGGACGACGGATCCCACGACGGTCCGTCATGATTACGATGGTCCGTCGAGTAGTCCGTCGACCCAGCCGCGTTTTGGCAGATTTCCAGAAACTAGAATCCTTGTTTAATTAGGTTTTTTTATTTGATTTTTTTTATAAATAGTTCGAAAAACCTCGTTTTTGGGGTTAGACTCTTTGATTATCAAATTCCATATAGTTAGACTTTGTGATTATTAGACTTGGTTTTTTTGAGTGTTTGGTTATTGGAGATTGATACAAGTGATTTTTGGTGATTAATCAATCATATTTTCGGACTTTATTCTTTCTCATTGAAGTAAGTACATGAATTCTAATTTAACAGATTTGAATATTGTGTTTATGGCTATGAGTAACTAAATTCCGTAAATAGGGTTGTGGGAACCATAGGCAAATAATGAGATAAACCCTCACTAAAATAACAATTCTAGAATAGTGTCTTGCATGTATTAATAATTCTTTCGCTTAGAAGTCTTTTTAACGGATGATCAACGTTAGAACTCGCCTTAATTCTACTTGCCGGACCAAGGAGGTAGATAATAGGAAAAGAATTATTAACATAGATTTAGTGTATACTATCTAATAGGCTAGTATTGATTTGTACAAGGTGATAACTTAGTCAAATATCGAATACGATGCTTAATATGAGGTAAAGATAAGGGTTAGGAAAGCAACACACGTAGCCGGACCAAGGTGCGGAGTGAGATTTTCTAGATGCCGGACCAAGGATTTAGAAATACATAACTTATCACTTTGCATGCAAGATACTAGGAAAGAATTGTTATAGTTAGAATTATCAAGTTATGAACCTGTGGGGAACACGTAAACCCTAGTTGTTTTAATTCATTGATTAAACCCAATATTAAAAGCTGTCAACTGTATCTTTCAATTACATTAGTTATTTTTACTCATTAGGTAATACAAACCCCCCTTTTCATGTTTTTACTTCCAAGAAAGTTATTGACCAAACGATAGTAATACTAGGTTAAAGTTAAGTCTAGACTATTTTCCTCGTGGGAACGATCCCAACCTCACTAGTTGGGTTATTTACTTGACACGACCGCTTTACTTCTCGTTTGAGAAGTAAGTTTGAGCGTATCAAATTTTGGCGCCGCTGCCGGGTTTGACTATCGCTGGCAGATAGTCAAGGAGGGACACTTCATGCGCGAGCGGACACTGAGAGAGACCACCAAGAGGTGGATGGCCCTGCACCTATCAGTCGACGGAGAAGGTGCCGACTGGGTCACTGAGCCGAAGGGGGCCATCAAGAAGGCCAACCTCACGTTCGTCGCCAATTTCGTGTGGCTGCTAGTGCGGCACTGTCTTTCCCCCACAGCTGCTGACAACATAGTCACCTGGGATCGAGCAGCGCTGATGGCGGCGATGATCGCCGGCTTCGAGGTGGACTATGCATGGCTTCTCCAGGCAGTCATGCACGAGAGGGCATTCAAGGTCACCACCACCTACCCCTTTCCGTGCATGATCTTTTCCCTTTCCAGGTCTGCAGGTGTGCCCGTATGGCACAAAGATCAGTTGAGGACTCCGCCGGGTACCGTTGACGTCGGCCTCATCAGAGACGAGGCCAATGAGTTGGCCCCACGTCGAGGGCCCCGTCCAGAGCTGCCACCACTATCGGATGATCTTGCGGATACGGTGGCCCAGGCCCGCACAGCTACACAGGCATCCACGGACACTACCCCGGTCGAGTCTATCCCGGTAGTAGTACGGCCCCTCTACCGACACCAGCCCCGCTTGCTCGAGTCCAAAAGCTGGAGGCACAAATGGCCACTCTTCTGCATCATATCCAGCCCTGGATGCAGAAGTCTATTGCCGAGTCTGAAGCGCGCATGGAGAGGCAGATGCAGCGGAAGGTTGCTGAGGTGCACCAGCGCCTCGATGCCTTTGAATTGCGAGTATTAGCTCGACCAGCCCCTCCGGTAGATGTGTCGACTCTTCAGGCTGCAGTCTCCAGTCTTCGGGCAGACATCGATACAATCCTAGCGACAAGAGTACCGGAGGCTGTCGATCCTGCTGAGGACACTGTACTGGCGGCCCTGTTTCCGACTCCTGACATTCCACCATCCCCCCCTCCAGAGAGTGCCAAGAGGCGTAGGGATCGAGGAGAGGATGAGGCGCGAGCGAAGAAGAAGGAGCGCCGCGAGTTGAAGGCCGCGAGGAGAGCCTCAATTGCTGAGGCGGAGGCACACCGGATCCGAGCATCACAGATAGCGGCTGGGGCCTCTAGCTCCCATACTGTAGAGACCGCAGGAGGCACTGAGGGAGCGGTTGTTGCTGAGGACACCACTGAGGGTGTCCAGATTGCCGAGGAAACCACTGAGGGTGTCCAACTTGCAGAGGTTGTGGGTTCCGGGAAACCGGACCCACCAGCTTGCTGATCGACGGCGCTATGCGCCACAGGTTTGCTTCACCTACCCCTCTAATCTTTAGTTTTTTTATGCATTGGGGACAATTGCATGCTTTTTGTTGGGGGTGGGGTAAATGGAAAGTGAGTGTTAGGGTGAAGTCTGAGTAGCCCAACTCACTATCCTCTTTTGGGGTTTTCTTGCCTGTGTTCTTTTTCCCCAAAAGACTGATTATTTTTCTGTTGAACCGGCACGTTATATCTTTTGTACATAAGTTTAACTCTGAATCATGATGGCTAAAATGATATCCCGATAAAACTGGAAAATGTTGCATGACTAGGCGTAGTAACTGATAATTGTGTGGCTCTAAACATGAAATAGAGTTACACCATTGCATTACCCTAAATCTTCAAGTCAAACTAGGTGTCTGATAATCTGGTATAGTGATGAGATGTCAAGTGAGTGTGAGGAAAGTTGAATAGTCCACTATTGGTACTGAGCTAGAACTTGCCTGGTTAGTCCTGCTAAAAGTAAGCTGTAACAAACAATTAGGAAATGATCATAGGCACTTATTCAATATAGCTCATTTCTAGCCTAAATAAAGAAACCAAATGAAAGTTATCCTTCTTTGATCCAAATAATTTGAGCTTAAAATTAGACCTTTCTTTTTCACCCCAACTGACCTTTTCTGGGAACAATATGTTGGCCCTGGTCCCTCCTTGGACATGTGCACCTCAGCTTATGCCAAAAGCATAAGTTGAGGGTGGCTAATGTATAAACAACCTTCGTTACGGCCCTGACCCGAGTTTGGGTATTGTGTACCTTGACTCATGGCAAAGCCATGAGTTGAGGGTGGCTGTTTTGAGGAATGCTCTGGAAAGTGGGGTTGAAAGAACAAAGAGAGAGAAAGAACAAAAGTAAAGTTACTCAAGAACTCGTTGAAAAAAAAAAGAAATATTCAAGAATTACAAACAAGAAAAGAAAAGAGTCACTTACACAAATGAAGAAAGAAGGGAAACAGCAAGGTGAAAGAATAGGAGAAACTGGGCGAAATAAAGTAATATAGAGCGGAAGGTTTAGCCGATATGTCAAGGAGGGAAGTCACTAAAGTATACCTAAATATACCCTACCTGACCCTGAGCCTACGTTACAAGCTAAAAAAAAAAAAAGTCCTATCGTGATCCTAAGGGTTGTATAGCGAACTTAAGGCAGTGAAAATAAGGGCAAGCTTATGGCAATAGGTATGAATGAGTGTGACTTTGTTCTGAGAGCGAGTGTTGAAATGTAATCCTTATACTCAAATTGAAATCATTGTGTGAAAAATGAGGATTTTGTTCTAAAGTGAGGACACTAGTTGCAATACCGGAATTGTTAGCACCACGGTGAGAAATTGAAGATGATAGGTGTTGGTGCATGGTGAGTCTGTGTCATGTTCGAATCCCACAAAATTCAAGCCTAATAGTGATAGCATGCATAGATTTGATGGGATTAATCGGGATTGATAGCCAAATGATTGCAAAGGATAAAACATGAATACTATTGTACAAAGATTGTGTAGTGAGTCATAGTGCGTCGCTTGAGGACAAACAACGAATTTAAGTTGAGGGTGTTGATATACCGTGGTTTCACGGTATAATTAATGCTTTTTCCTTAAGTTTAGTATGTCCAAAAGCCTTTTTGTGCTAATCTTGATATAAGTTTCTCTTTGTTTTGCAGGAAATCTGACCAAGGCTGAATGCGGTGATTTTGAGCAAATAAATTGCAGAAGAGACAACCTACGGAGCTTATGACGGTCCGTCGTGCTTGTGACGGTCCGTAGGTGGTAGCGTAGAGGAGCTGCTGAAGGAAGATGGGGAATTCTGACCAAGTGTGGGATCACGAAGTTTGTGACGGTCCGTCATGGCCTTGACGGTCCGTCCTGCAGGTCCGTTGTGAAGATCAGAGAAGTGATCCCAGTACCCAGATTTCAAGAGTTGAAGTATTTTGAAACGAAGACCCTCGACGGACCGTCGTGCCTATGACGGTCCGTCACACTTGCCGTCGAGGGGAATGAAGAAAACAGCAGCAGAAATTGGACAAGTATGGGACGACGGATCCCACGACGGTCCGTCATGATTACGACGGTCCGTCATGATTACGACGGTCCGTCGAGTAGTCCGTCGACCCAGCCGCGTTTTGGCAGATTTCCAGAAACTAGAATCCTTGTTTCATTAGGTTTTTTTATTTGATTTTTTTTATAAATAGTTCGAAAAACCTCGTTTTTGGGGTTAGACTCTTTGATTATCAAATTCCATATAGTTAGACTTTGTGATTATTAGACTTGGTTTTTTTGAGTGTTTGATTATTGGAGATTGATACAAGTGATTTTTGGTAATTAATCAAGCATATTTTCGGACTTTATTCTTTCTCATTGAAGTAAGTACATGAATTCTAATTTAACAGATTTGAATATTGTGTTTATGGCTATGAGTAACTAAATTCCGTAACTAGGGTTGTGGGAACCATAGGCAAATAATGAGATAAACCCTCACTAAAATAACAATTCTAGAATAGTGTCTTGCATGTATTAATAATTCTTTCGCTTAGAAGTCTTTTTAACGGATGATCAACGTTAGAACTCGCCTTAATGCTACTTGCCGGACCAAGGAGGTAGATAATAGGAAAAGAATTATTAACATAGATTTAGTGTATACTATCTAATAGGCTAGTATTAATTGGTACAAGGTGATAACTTAGTCAAATATCGAATACGATGCTTAATATGAGGTAAAGATAAGGGTTAGGAAAGCAACACACGTAGCCGGACCAAGGTGCGGAGTGAGATTTTCTAGATGCCGGACCAAGGATTTAGAAATACATAACTTATCACTTTGCATGCAAGATACTAGGAAAGAATTGTTATAGTTAGAATTATCAAGTTATGAACCTGTGGGGAACACGTAAACCCTAGTTGTTTTAATTCATTGATTAAAACCCAATATTAAAAGCTGTCAACTGTCTCTTTCAATTACATTAGTTATTTTTACTCATTAGGTAATACAAACCCCCCTTTTTCATGTTTTTACTTTCCAAGAAAGTTATTGACCAAATGATAGTAATACTAGGTTAAAGTTAAGTCTAGACTATTTTCCTCGTGGGAACGATCCCAACCTCACTAGTTGGGTTATTTACTTGACACGACCGCGTTACTTCTCGTTTGAGAAGTAAGTTTGAGCGTATCAAGGCCTAGGGAGGATAAACAAGTCAAATTAAGTCTAAGATGATGTTCTTTAATTAAGACTCTTTTATGGGTAACAAGGATAGGGTTTCCAGCTAAAATTCCAAAGGAGGTGGCCATGTATTTGAGAGGTATAGATGTACTACTTATGGAAAGCAACACTTAGGTAAGTTTCTTGCCGCTATGGATGGTTGTTTTGGATGTGTAAATAAGAGTCATAATATGATAGATTTCTCTAAACTCATTATGCTAAAGGAAAAGAGGTCAACCTAATTCCTCATGTTGGTCCAGATCCTAATTCTCAAAAGAAGAATCGTTTCTATGTGCTTCGAGCCAAGGAAGGAACTAATCCAGAATGAAGGCCCTAGTAATTTATATTTTCTTATGATTTTCATGATCTTTTGAGATGACTTTACCCTAAGTGGGGTAGTATGAGTTAAGTAGTAAGGTAGTTGATACCCTTCTCTTTTCATTCTATTCTTACTCAATCTTGAGACCAAAGTCCTTAGTAGCTTGGTTTTGTTTTCAAGTCTTGCATTTTATTATGAGTTGCATGTCTCCTTATTTTATTATTTTCATCTTTATCATGATATTATCCATGATCTTGATTTTATCATAGTTATATGAGTAGATTGGTAGTTAATCTATATTTCCATGTCAATGTGTAGCAAATGATATTTGCTTGATTTCTTCAAGGTTGTTATGATTATGTGTCAATGAGTGATTTGAAGGTAATTTCATTTTGATATTTTAAAATATGTGATGAACATGTCTAATGTTGGAGAAGGTAGTTCCTCCATAAATGAAATGAAAATGAAGAAGGGAGTGTATACTTTGAATTGTTGAAATTAGTTCCAATTTTCTTGTGTTGCTAAAAAAAGGTTAATGGTGTGTAGTTGGTGTTCCTTGTAAGTTTGTTGCACTGAATATGAATTTTATGCCGATAATATTATGTGTTAAATTCTGCTAAAGTCCTTGATGTCCTTGAAACTTTTTAGTGTCATTCTAGGACGAATGTTTTTCTAAGTGGGGAGAATGTAGCGACCCTCATAATGAACTAGGTCTAACTAGAACTTCTCGTGTGTTTTATGAGTTAATACTGTACTAAAATACTTAATTTTAGTGTTTGAGGTTAGTTTTGTAAGTTTGGAAGTAAAACGTTAAGGGACGACCAAACAATCGACAACTAGACGTCCATGAGCTTGCATGTGTTTTGGTGTGCCTTTATATGATTTGTGAGTTTTTTCGGGTTCAAATTGATAGGTGACGAACCTAAGACCTAGTTGAACATGTTTAGAAATTAACATCCGGGTACGACTCCACCTAGGACCCACAAGGGGCCATAGAGGAAGACCCAAACTCTAAGCCAGAAACAGCCAATTCACTTCCCAATAGACAACCACCAATCAACGGGCAATAATCTGAATGACTCCCCATCATCATGCGACGCAGATCCACAGTTATTGGTGGGAATATTTTCCCAAGGATTCAGCCTCTTAACTTAACGACTCCCAACAGGATGAACCGTTGTTCAAATGACGCCCAGTAGCTGGGTTCCGTTATTTGCACCTGCAAAAGTTGTAGGGATTCGACCATGCTTGGGGTGTTTTTTTCAATTTACCCCAAGTCTCTTAATGAATAATGGAAGTTTTTATAATGGTCTTTAGTGTATTTTAAGTTATTTTTTACACCTAAACCTAGGTTAGTCTTCCCTTTTCAAAAATCAAAACCCCTCCCTCAAGAAAGACTCTCCCAAACTCCATAGAAGCTAGAACTCAAGAAAGGAATAGAAAGTTAAGGTCTTGTACATTTTCTTAATAAAATTTATTGTTTTTATTCATATATTGGTATTTTATTTCATATTTGAACTTTTTTTCATTCAAGGAGCGAGTCCAAACACTTTTCAGAAAGGGTTTCAAATTTAAATTTTTTCTATTTTTGACTCTAAGCATGGGTCTAATATGTCCTAGGTTGAGGATTTGAGTATAATATGTATATTTCCAGGACATTAATAATTTATTGTTGAATTTTATTACCGTTTTAAACCATAAACAATAAAAGGCATTGCAAAAGGGTGAAATCTAGGGTTCTCTATAGTTTTCTAGATTTGATTTGAGATAGATGATGCTTGTTTGTTTTTTAAGTTATGCAATATGTACATGTTAATTGATCTACTGTATAAATTTTATAATTTTCACATCCGGGGAGAACCCCCTAGAAGTAACATGACATACTTGACCTCTCCCAGGTCTTATACAAGCCCCTAGTCATCATTCATCGGATTGTCATACGTAAATTTTGCGGAAAATTTAAAACTATTGATAGCACAACATATGCTATATACTTAACCTCATATATATATATATATATATATATATATATATATATATAATATCATAAGTACATATTTAGACCTTAAGTCTCTTTGCCATTCTAGACACAACATCAATAGAGTACAATAGGGATGTGCCCTTAAAACGTAATACATATGTAAACTTATACACTTTACAATAAATACATGACTTAGGAATCCAAGTATCCCTTTCGTTGATCTTTCGAATCACATATCAAGCTCCTCAATCATATAGACATCTTTTAAGAATCCACAACCTATAGTTTGTGTAAGAAGTAGAGAAGAATGGTCATGCATTTAAAAGAGACATTTTCTTAAAATCATACTTCATGCCTTTTCGAGTGATTCTCATAAAACTTTATAAAATAGCATTTATATCATTTCTATACTTAATATAGACATATTCAAATGCAAAACATTATATAAAATCACATATAGAATTTAAGGCACATTTGAGGTCACTTTACAGTGAGCTCTTTTCTTCTAACAATATGCATTTTCCAATTAACGGTGAACATCATTCTTTAAATTTATTAATCTCCCAAGTAACTCATAGGGATACATGGTGCAATGCATCACCGTAAGGCCACAAGGAATCACTCATACAACTTATATAAGCCAACACATGCTCTCATAGAAGTATAATACATTAAAGACACACTTAGGCATAGACATAAGAACAATATAGTAACCTCTTATGATTATGCATCTATACTTATTTTTCTTCATATAGGACCTTATAAAACCTTGCTAATAATCTCAATCTAAATTTACAAGTTCTTGTACATGTGAAGCCCCATAACCTCAGACATACTTAGTAGACCTATCATGAGACAACAAGACTTAACATTTCCTTCATGTACCAAACACAATAATATAGGCAATAAACATACACTTTAATATAGGTCCTTAGTCACATATTCATATTAGAAATTCATATCATGCATATCATCTCATCATATAAACAATACCACATTGTCATGCAAGAGACCCATAAACAAAGACAAATGCATAAGAAAACCTTTCTAGGACTTCCCTCAAGTGTCACTTGTGCAATGCATAGATGAAGTCCCATACCCCCACCTACACTAAGCAACTACCCTTAAGTTATCCTAGTTAGGGTCCTTTACTTCCATTTTCTATTTACATTAGGGATAATACAGTCTTAACCGACAATAAGACCATGTAAGACAAACATTGAATTTTGTGTCATCCTCTCACACCGAAAGAGGGTGTCTTACTTGCAAAGGTAAGGCAGGAGTATCATGCTACCATATTAGCTTATATCACTTGCTAGATCCTATGGGGAAATATAGTTATGGAACTTGGAGGCATCATGGAAATCTAACACCCTTTTTGGTTCATGAATGTCACGATTCGAAAGTACCCCTTAGAAGTTAGGAGGAATCCTTGTTTTGTGGCCAGGCGTTTTTGACCCTTTAGGGTCTTGTACAAACCCTTCAACTAGTACTCATTTCATAAGACATGAAAAGTAGTGCGGAATTAAAACTTTTCACAAAAAATTTAATGAAAAGGAAATATTTCATAAATACTTAAGAAATCTTACCGTCACAAGCCAAACTTAAAGACACGGAATATATAGCTTAGGGACACGAGCCTTTACATTAAAATGAAATACATAATAAGTCTTAACATAAAGAAACTAAGAAGATAGGAATTATGCCCTCGAATAAATGAGAACACACTTTATCTTGAGAGAAACTTTCCCAAGCTTCACCTTCTAGACTTCAACCTTCAAAATGCTTCCAACCTATACTTTTAGTATAGAAAAGTATGGGATTCGTACAAATAATTTACTAAGTATGGCATATGCAAAAACATGCAAAAAAGTGACATTTTAGTAAAATAACCTTTCATGTAAAATAAGTATAATATTCATGAATTTTGAAACAAAATCATAAGAACCATCATTTAACACTTAAAGAAGAACTCACATAATTTTAATCAAAAAGAAGGCATTTACAGTAACTTCAAAAACCATACAGTAAATTAAAAAATGCCCTTACAGTGAACAACTATGAACCATCACAATGAATCATTTAAAGCATTTACAATGAATTCAACATGTGCAATTACGCTGAAATATCCTATTCTAAGTGAGTGAACCTTCAAGGGTAATCGAAAGAGAAAGTGAACTCATTTTTTGTAAGAGTTTCCATATCTCAGGATTATCCTATGACTCTCTAAGGTAAGACTTGAAGGAAGTATGCATATGCCTACTTCAATACACACCAAAGCAATTCTCAAGACTACCCCTTTCGGCTTACTAAACTCGGGAGAAACAAGCCCCTCAATCAATGGCAAGACATCAAAAGACACCCAACAAGCCACCAAAGTCTTCCCTTTATGAATGTCTATTTAGTGCAATGAGTAGATAGCGTCCCATACCACCACCTACTCTTAGTAGCACATTATTTTAGAAGGTGTGCCACCAAGTCTTCCGTTTGGAAAGGTCCTACCTAGTGCAATGAATATATAGTGTCCCATACCCCCACCTAGCCTATGTTATACGTTCTTTTAGAAGACATAGTTCATTCAATTCAGATAAGACTAACCAAGACTCCCTTTTTGGATTGCCTACCTAGTGTAATGGATAAATTGTGTTCCATTCCACTACCTACCGTAAGTAGAACACTCCTTTAGAAGATTTAGCACGTTCATTTCTTTTGTGGGAGTTAGCTTAATCGACATACACCATGAGAGCTAGACATGGAATCCTGATATTAACCCCTATCGGATGACGGATCCTCACTTGCCAAGGTAAGGTCATTCCTATAGTATTTAAATGGCTTTCCCAATAGCTACACCTATGTGGGCTCATAGTTAAGGAATAAAGAGATTGCTATTAACTAACTCATTCTGTACTAACGAGCAGTACTCATCTCAAGATGTATATTGGTATACAACATCTCAACTCACTAAGTGTAATCCACATCTCCTTCATATCCTCTCGGTGCTAGGCATAACTTCCCATGGATTCTCAACAATATACACTATACGTTAAGGATAACTAGTGAACACCACATCTTAACTCTCGAAGGGCATTCATCCTCCAACCTATCATAGAATCTCATGGGATGCAATGGGGTTTCTACTAGACACTTCATCTCAACTCACGAAGAGTGTTCACCAAAAAACACCCCTTTAGGACTTAACTTAGTTTCATTCATTCATTCAAGTGTTAGAGTGTGTGTACATGTAACCACACCTTGCACATAAGCTTCACTTCATTCTTATTTAGATTCTATACATGCTTAGACCTTCATTCATCACTTCACACATTTTACATATTTCATATAATCATTTAAGTCCTTTATACATAATCCTAAAAATACTTCTCATAACAAGCTTCATAAAACACTTACAAAAAAATCTTCATTATTTAAGCATACTCTTTAGCCTATTTAACATAAAAGTTTCATAAGGCAAATTTAACAAGAATAGCATACTTTTAATCTTACTTAAAATAAAAAGACTCCATAGCCTCATTAACAATAAACTAGTAACTTTACATTCATACAATTCAAATAAACACCGCCACCAAGAAGGTGGACAAAACTCAAGAGCATTTCGAAATTGAAACTAAACAAAATAACCAACTTCCTCTTTAATCCAATCTTTCATCACCTATAACAATTTAATAAATATTTATTCATAATAAAGCCCTTTGGTCAGTACCTAAAAAACAATAACAATCATAAGAAACCACAACCTCAAGACTACCAATTCATGCTCATTTATCCCATTTCTTAAGCTAAAAGTTTGAAATATGCATTTACACGAGTTCATTAGGTTTTTAACATTAAAATCATAAATTAATAATAGAATTAACAAATTTGAATCATTAGAACACTTTTACAAGAATACCCATGCTTAAAATCAAAGATAGAAGAAATTTGAGTTTGAAAACCCTTTTTCGAATCTTTTGAAATTGACTCCTTTAATGAAAGAGGGTTAAAGGATGGATACAATACCTCACATTTAATAAATACCCATGATTTTTTATGAATAAACAAACACCAACAGCCCTCCTAGCACTTTTTGACTTATAGCTTCCAAGGATACTTGAAAAAGAATTCTAAGAGAGAGGGGTTCTGGATTTTAGAAAGAGGGGTCTAAAATGAGGTCTTATGGATGGAAACACTTTAATATACCTAATAAACATTAAAAATAAAGTCCTAGGTTCATAAAAAACGTGGAGTGAATTTACCTAAAACACCCCAAGTTGGCAGCAACTTCACAGACTTGGCAGGATCTCAAAGATGAGACTTCGCCAACGGACCGTCTATGCATCAACAGACCGTTGGTAGGGTCTCGTATTTTGGGACTTAGCTCAAAAATGGATCCTTCAACATTTACCTTCCAATTGACACCCTACTTCGATAGACCATTTACGGACCAATGGACCGTCAATAGGGTCGTCAATAGCCATTGCTTTTTGGCAGTTTTGCCCAAGTTTTGGGCTCTTTATCTATGGCCCCTTATGGGTCCTAGGTGGGGTCACTCCCGGATGTTAAACTCCTAAACTAAGCCTTCTAGTTATTAGGAATGAACATGTAAAACTCACTCAAATACCTCAATACACACAAGCGCTACCTAAGGCACACCTTTTAAACGCAATGGACGTTCTTCGGCATTTGACCTCCAAACTTAACCAAACTTCACACACTTCCTAATAACACTAATATAAATTATTTTAACTAAAATTAACTCACCAAAAACCACGAGGCTCTAGTTCACCTTAGTTTGTTGTGGCGCGTTGCATTCTCCACACATAGAATAACATTAGTCCTCGAATGACACTAACACTTCAAGAACAAGAAGGAGTCACTTAGCATCGCATAACACATTAAAATCAAGTCTCAAACACTCAAACGCAAAAAAAAATTGTAAGGAGAATCATTTCGCATTTTCAAAAACATAACAACGTAGGCGACTCTTGTAAGCTTCAAAATTTTCAAAACTCACATTTAACCTTCTTTTATGGAGGAACTAACTTCTCCAACATTAAACATGCTCATATACAACACTTATGCACACATTGCAACTTCAATCAAAGAAGATTCAATTTTCTTCAAAAATCATAAATCTTATAGTGAACATTTACTATGTCACTGCCAACATACTCAAAATTTTCAAAAAAAAAACATTCTTTAAGAAATTTATCAAGAGGGCATGATCACATGAAGTATAATACCATATAAACTCATCTTATAACACATTGAAACCATAATTCATGAAAAATGCAATTTTTACAATAAGTTGAAATTCATTATAGTGAATTCAAAACATCACTATGTCTCATGCTTCAAAATTTCATAATGCACCTTCAATGCAACTTTATCAAGATGACATGACAATATGAGGAACAAGACCACACTACTTACCTCAAAGAGACTTGTTAAGTTTAACTAAGTGCAATGTGAGAGTAGCATTCCATACTACCACTCCCACTTAGTGACCCTTGAGGATTTTCTTGGACTAAGTACATTACATGCCATTCTACTAAACTCACCCTCACCCACTTAGGGTAAATCCATCTTTAAGGCCTCATACTTCAAAGCACCATTATGACACTAACAAGGTAAGAACTCACACTACCCTTAACTCATGCACGTCAAGATTAAGCAACAACCTTACAAGTTAAGCATAGCACTTCCATTATTGGATTCAAGTCTAAACAAAACTCTCTTAAGCATAACTTCATTCCACTCTTCGGCATCACTTAACTCAATTTCATGGAACAAAACTTCCTCACTAGATATTCATACCACATTTCAATCTTAATGTAAGCCTACACCACGACATTCACCAATCACAAGAACATCTATGAAACATTAGTCTCATAAGAGGGTTGCCCTCATCTCCTACAAAATCTCCACATTCTCTCAACATTTCCTCAAATTCACACCTTAGAGCATATATACCATCATTGAACATAATTACAAGATAACTCATTTATTCTCAAAAGCACTTTATTCATCCTTATAACTCTTACCATGCTTAGAACTAAATTACCATAAAGTTTCTCATCACAATGCTCCAAACTCACAATTCTCACCCAGCCAAAAATGGCATCACATCCCAAATTTCAAAACTTACCTTCACATCTACTCTTTTAGCCACAAAATCATTATAACGTCAAAACTCACTCGTTACATTCCCTCAAACTTAGAAAAATCTCCCATTCCAAGAAATCACACCTAGAAGACCACCGGACAAGGGAACACAAGAGAGAGAGAGACACTATGGAGTTATGTTCATTGGCACGATTCAAGAGTAATGAAGAAAGTTAAAATCTAACGTCCTATAGCCTCTTGTCCATGGATGTGTCGCGACTCACACCAATGACCAAGATACTACTAGACATGGCTTATTCGACTTTTAGACCTTAAACTATTTCCCAAAACCTTATGCTCTGATACCAAGTCTGTCACAACCCGAAAGTAGCTCCTAGAAGTTAGGAGGGACCCCCATTTCGTGGCTTGGCGTACTTGACCCTTTGGGGTTTGTACAAACCCTTCAACTAGCATTCATTACATGAAACATGAAATGCAATAAGAAATTAAAACTTTTCACAAATTATTTAATAAAAAGGAAATCTTTCATAAATACTTAAGAAATATTATTGTCACGAGCTAAACTTAAAGAAACGACATAAATAACTAAGGGGCACGGCCCTTTATATTAAAATGAAATACATAATAAGTGTTAATATAACAAACATAACAAGATGGGAGGTATTCCCTTAAATAAATGAGGACACATTTTATCTTGAGAGGAACTTTCCCAATCTTCACCTTCTAGACTTCAACCTTAAAAATGCTTCAAACCTATACTTATAGAATAGAAAAGTATGGTGTTAGTAAAAATAATGTAATAAGTATGGCATATGCAAAAAAATGCGAAAAAGGAACATTTTAGTAAAATAACCTTTCATGAAAAATAAGTATAATATTCATGAATTTAGAAACAAAGCATCATAAGAACCATCACTTAACACTTAAAGAAGAGCTCACATAATTTTAATTAAAAAGAAGGCAGTAAAGTAACTTCCAAAAACTCACAGTGAATTAAAAATGCCCTTTTAGTGAACTACTATGAAACATCACAATGAAACATTTAATGAATTTACAATGAATTCAACTTGAGTAATTACAATGAAGTATCCTATTCTAAATGAGTGAATCTCCAAGGCCAAGTGAAAGAGAAAGTGAACTCATTTTCCGTAAGAGTTTCCCTAACTCGGGATTATCCGAAGACTCACTAAGGTAAGACATGAAGGAACTATGCATATGCCTCCTTCAATACACACACAATCAATCCTCAAGACTACCTATGTTTGCTTACTCAACTCGAGAGAAACAAGCCCCTCAATCAAAGACAAGACATCAAAAGACACCCAACAAGCCACCAATGTCTTCCCTTTCAGAATGCCTACTTAGTGTAATAGGTAGATAGTGTGCCATACCACCACCTACGCTAAGTAGCACATTATTTTAGAAGGTTTGGCACAAAATATTCCCTCTCGAAAGGTCCTACATAGTGCAATGGATAGATAGTGTCCCATACCACCATCTACCCTAAGTAGTACGTTCTTGTAGAAAACATAGTTCATTCAATTTAAAAAGTCGCACCAAGACTCCCCTTTCGGATTGCCTACCTAGTGAAATGGATAAATAGAGTCCCATTTCACTACCAACCCTAAGTAGAACACTCCTTTAGAAGACATAGCATGTTCATTTTTTTGTGGGAGTTAGCTTAATCGACATAGACTATGAGAGCTAGACATGGAATCTCGATATTAACCCCAATGGGATGTGGGATCGTCACTCGCTTATAGTAAGGTCATTCTCTTAGCGTTTACATGGTTTTCCCAGTAGCTACACCTATGTGGGCGCATAGTTAAAGGATAAGTGGATTGCCACTAAGTAACTCATTCTCTACTAATGACGAGTACGCATCTCAAGAGGTACGTTGGAATAAAACATATCAACTAACGAAATTTAATCCACCTCTCTTCATATCCTCTCGATACTAGGCATAGCTTCTCACTGATTCTCAACATTATCGACTATGGGTTAAGGATAACTAGTGAACACCACATCTCAACTGACGAAGGGTATTCATCCTCCAACCTATCTTAGAAGATCATGGGCTCTAATACGATTTCTACAATACACTTTATCTCAACTCACAAAGAGTGTTCACCCCAAAACTACCCTTTAGGACTTAACTTAGCTTCATTCACTTCATTCAAGCGTGAGAGTGTGTGTACATGTGAGCACACATTGCACATAAGATTAACTTCATTCTTATTTAGCTTCTATACATGCTTAGACCTTCATTCATCACATCACACACTTTACATACTTTATACAATTATATAAGTCCTTTATACATAATCCTTAAAATACTTCTCATAACAAGCTTCATAAAACACTTAACAAGACTATCTTCATTTAAGCATACTCTCTAGCCTATTTCACATAATAGCTTCATCAGGCACATTTAACAAGAATAGCAGACTTTTAATATTACCTCACATAACAAGCCTTAATAGTCTCATTCATAGTAAACTAGAAACTTTACATTCATACAATTCATGTAAACACCGCCACCAAGAACGTGGACCATACCAGTCAGGAGCATTTCAAAATTGAAACTAAACAACATAATCAACTTACCCTTTAATCCAATATTTCATAACCTTTAACAATTTACTCAGTATTTCATCATAATTAAGCCCTTTGGGAAGTAGCTAAACAACTATAACAACCATAAGAAACCACAACATGAAGAGTACCAATTCATGCTCATTTAACCCATTTCTTAAGCTAGAAGTTTGAAATATGAATTTACATGAGTTCATTAGGTTTTTAAAATTAAAATCATCAATTCATACTATAATTAACACATTTGAATCATTAGAACACTTTTACAAGAAGACCCATGCTTAAAATCAAAGATAGAAGAAATTTGAGTTTGAAAACCCTTTTTGAAATCTTTTGGAATTTACTCCTTGAATCAAAAAGGGTTCAAGGATGGATACCATACCTCACATTGAATAAATACCCATTATTTTTTATGAAGAAACAAACACCAACAGACCTCCTAGCACTTCTTGGATTCTAGCTTCCAACGAGACTTGAGAGAGAATTCTAAAAGAGAGGGGTTTTGGGTTTTAAAAAGAGGATTCTAAAATGAGGTATTAGGATTTTGTACACTTTAATATACCTAATAAACAGTAAAACTAACGTCCTAGGGTCATAAAATAATTGGGGTGAATTTACGTAAAACACCCCAAGTTGGCAGCAACTTCACAGACTTGGCAGGCCCTCACAGACGAGACCTTCAACAACGGATCGTTTATGCAGCAATGGACCGTTGGTAGGGTCTCATGGTTTAGGACTTAGATCGAAATGGAGACTCTCCACCATTACCTTCTGGTAGAATCGACTCCCTAGGTCTAATGACCGTTGATTGATCAACGGACCGTCCTTAGGGTCGTCGATGGCAACTTCTTTTTGGCAGTTTTTCCCATGTTTTGGGCCTATCATCTAGGGCCCCATGTGGGTCCTAGGTGGGGTCATGTCCAATGTTTAATCCCCTAATCTAAGCTGTATGGATCATAGGAATATCCCACCTTAGTTTCAAGGAAAACGAACACGTAAAAGTCACTAAAACACCTCAAGACACATAAGCGCTACCTAAGGAACACCTTCCGAACGTCATGGATGTTCATGGGTATTTGACCTCTAAACTTATTAAAAATTTAAACACTGCCTAAGAACACATAAATAACTCATTTTAACTTAAAACTAACTCAATAAACAACCACGAGGATCTAGTTCATCTTAGTTTGTTTTGGGGCGTTACAATGAAGCTATCCACTTCACGAGAATGATGGTAACCTACCTTCCTCCAATGGGAAGGGACACCCCTCATTTAATGTTCACTCGGTTATAAGCTAAGTTCCCTTTATAAAAGTCTTTATTACATTACTTTAGGAAATATAGGCTTTATATGATTCACTCCCCATATGCTTAGATCATAGGTTATACATGAGAAGTCCTTTCATCAACCTATATCATATGAGAAAACCTTTCACAAGGACGAAGCATATGTAAGCATCAATATAGTTTAGAATACTCTTGAAAATACCTTTCAAGATCCCCTCTATTTAGTAGATCATTATTCATGTTTGTGTGTACATACATGTGAGCAAACGTTTCACATAACACCTTTTGACTACACATGTTCATACTTCAATTCATTCATGCCTAAGTATACAAGTGTAACTATGTGAGCCATGATTTCATATAAACACATTTATACACTAGGTATAATCATCATTCATCATACAACATACCTCACATTATAACATAAAGACATGTACATAACATACTCATGCATTCATATACACGTACATTAGAGACAAAATCTAGGAACTATCCTATAAAGGTACACATGTGCAATGCATAGACAAGGTCCCATACCCTTGCCCATACTAGTACACCTTCAAGTCATCCTAATTAAGGAAACACATATCATACTTTCATAGACATAAACTAAAACATGCATAGTAGTAGACACTAGTGAGTATGAGAACAACCTTTCATTAGACACTATGATCATATACTACTAGTAAGCATGCATGTAGAGTAAAGGTGTGTATACATTGGTCAATATGATCACATCATGGATATCAACAACACATCGAGGCATCCACCCTCTTTGTACCACAATTCCACAACCAAGCATAGACCACTCAACACATAATAGTATAGGAGGTAAGACAACTTAATATTACACTTAAGACTACTAACTTTGTTATTCATGCATTCACATAGGGGTACATAGGTAGGGAGTATCATCCCTTAATATTTCTTTTATGACATCACCTACACATAACCCTAACATAATCATTCTCATGCTCATAACAATATTAACAAAACCTAGAGTCACAACTAGAGTAAAAGACTAGGCACAAGTTACACATAAGGTGATTATCATAACCACACATTCATATATTCATCAATTTTCCTTCAAGTACATGGTCAACAAATATATATTGAAAATAAATTAATTAACTCCACCATAAGTGGACCATACCAGACAATACCATACAAGGCTTCATCAAAAATACTATAGAGAAGTAGATAAGGAGAGCAATTCTTACCAATCCTTTAGCCTTTGGTCATCATTAACCATTGATACTTTTTCATCAAAAAGATTATACCCACAAGATTTATACCCACAACTCAACCATGATATTACTCTAAGGAAGTAGCTACGAGCAACATAATCAAATTCCACTTTTATACATTTAATGATCAATGTTACAATGAACACACAAAGATCTAAGCTAGCCTTATTCAAATCGTTCTATATTAGTTCAAATGGATAATTCATCAACAATTCACGATCAATATACATACTAGACAGTAGACATAAGCATATTAACATAATTTAATCACAAACAAATATGCATAAGATCAAGATCATAAAACCATACATAGGCTAAAATCGAGTTTGTGAAAGAGCATGGGTTCATCATGCAATTGGATTGAAAATCAAATCCAAATTAGTAGATAATCACCAATGCATTCATATTATTTATTTTGAAATCAATTTAAGAAAGAACACATAGCTAGATTGAAGAAATGGAACTTCATTGAAAACTTTGAGATTAACTCTCCAAGTGAAATGTTACTTATAGATGAAGGATCACCATACCTTTATTAGATAAAATATTAAATAAAATTTGGTGAATAAATCAACGTAGAACTTCAAACCTAGATTCAATCGTACGCTTATTGAAACAATTTTAACAAATCATGAATTTTCTTGAATGGAGTCTTGTACTTTGATCTTTTTGTTGAGGTTTTATCCTAGGGTTTGGGAGAGAAGATAATGATGAATTTAAAGATGGAATTAGTATTATTTAGGGATTTATAGGACTTGTGAAATCCTTTTTGTTTAGGTTTTCCTAGTTGAAAAGGAGAGGAAAATTACCTTAATTACTATTTTCCCGTGGCCAAAACGGAACTTCCATACTATTCACTAAAATGGTCATACCTTTTTACTCGAACACTAGATTTAGTCTACATTGGTGGCATTGGAAAAAGGATTCAAATACCTTCAATTTCACAGGTAATGCATCATGTAGATTTTTATATTCTAAGAGATATGGTCATTTCAAGGTAAACCTGTTGAACGTCATGGACGTTTGACTTTCAAACTTAAAGAAACTTGATAAACTGCCTAAAACACTATAATAACTCATATAAGGACCTCATAAGCTCATGAAACACACATAAACACATATGAGGCACATAGGTGACTTACTCATTGAACGTCTTAGTAGTCCCTTGACATTTGACTTCCAAATAACCTAAACATACTTTAAAGCACTATATTGACATGCCAACAAGCTTATCGGCACAAGTGAGGCTCTAGACACCCTAACTCATTTTGGGGTCTTACAACAATGCATGTGAAGAAAGAAAAAAGGCTAATGTGAAATCACATCATATTAATAATCGTATGCAATAAAAAATGTTATTTAATTGTGGTTTCAAGTGTGGTTGTTCTTTGAGATTGTAATTGTGCATTTTTGTTGGGATTGAGGTTGGATCTTGTACCATTATGGTAGATAATACTAATCCTTGACTTGGATAGCATGTTTGGTATAAAATACTAATAGTTAACTCGGGTACCACATTGGTACATTATCGATTTATGTATGGGTTCCATGAGAGGACCAAGCATGTGTTATTGTGATCAGTGGGACTTTTTTGATGCATTAGTTAAGTAAAGATTCATGACCATGATTTTAAATCTGATTTGATTTATTCATATATATCTCTACCTATATTATTGTATTGTGACTATTGTTGACATTCATGTCTTGTAACTAGTTGTATGATCCTACGAGTACAAAGTGTTTGAGTACTTATACTGCACTTTCTTTGTTGAGTATAGGGAATATTCAAGCAGCTGATATGAGACCTCAGTTGTGAAACCTGTGACATTTGAATACAAGGGTGAGCTACTGTTCTAGGCTGACATTGGTTCTTATTTATCTCTACGTCCATTCTTTTCAGAAATAGACACTTTGGACTCTTAGATTTTTGTTTTCTCTGTTGGGGTTACATACCCTTATTGTAGATACTTTATAGTTTTAGTATTATGACTTTAAGGTTCTAGAGAGTTTATTGTGCAATGATTTTGATAGTTAATTGGGTTTATGAGAACTTTATCCGTTATTATTTCTTTCCTAGTGTTTATAAAAAATTTTTGCTTGTTCAACAATTGCATAGGTTGAATGTGAGTTGATAATTGGTTCTTCCATTGAGTTTTAGTGAGTGGGTCATGACAAATAGTCAAGTTTTTCATCATATCATCTGAAATCTGGTGTATGATCGAAACAACTAAACCTATTACTATTAATTTTCATTTATTTGTGAGAAGATTCAGGAAAATATGATTTCCACTATCTACATGAAGATATGAGAGAAATTATTTCCTCTGTCCATCTTTACTTGTCGACACTACAACAACAATAACTTTTAGAGGCTATAAATACACACATTAATAAAGTGTGTCTAAGTCTTTACCGGCATTACTTAAGTGTCATTAGATACAACGTCGCTAAAGCCTTCAGGGACATATACAAAAAGTTCTAATTGCCGCTAAAAATACAAATTTAGCGGCAATTATTTAATAATTGCCGCTAAAGCTCATTTTTTATGTAGTGTCACTATGCTATTTTGGGATGTCCTATATTACTTGTCTAGTTTATAAAAGCAATGAATAGTTTACCATGTTGTATCTCTGTTTCCCTTGCTATTAAATATTATTCATTTTTCAATGTTTAGGTGACTTATATTGAATAAGGGTGATTTGGTAAACCTACCCATATCATTTATTGTTTTTTCTTAATTCATGTGTCAAGTCAATAGTAGAAAATTATGTTAACTCGATATATTTTGAATAATGACAGGAAAACAAATAAGAATCCAAGTGGCAGATCAAGAAAAATCACGTTGCAACGAATCGGGGATCATATAATCTTCATCAGATTAAGGACAAATCAAATTTGCAAGAAATAAGGATAGCAAATCAAGGAAAAATAAAATGAAAAGAAATAAGGTAAAATACAGCTACTATGATAATAAACTCCTAAAAAGGAAGAGCATCAATTAGCATATGAAATCAGACTCCAACAAAGGGAGCAGCCACAGACTCCTACACGACAAAGGAAACAAATCAAGACAAAGTGATATCAGCATATGTAAACTAGTAAATATCTTATTCAATGTAAACATAAAGATTGGCAATTCGAAGAAAATCAACTAAGATCATACGAAATCAAGGAATCTCTTCAACATACTTGATTTAATGAAATTCCGTTGGTTTTTTCAAAAATAGCTAAAATACACCTCAGCATTTAGAGTATAAATGAAGACCTCAGAAGACCAAGAAATTCACGCAATTTCACTTGAGCTTAGCATACAGTCTTATTTTATCTTTGATAAAGCTTTGTAAACTCTTGAGAGATACAATTGAAAACAAAATAAAAAGAGAGAATCTGAGTGTAGGTTTACAGGTTGAGGCAATGTCATATAAAATTTTAATTACACATCAGACATGATAAATTTCTACTTTACTGTAACCAAAGACTTCCAAAAATCTCTTAAGGAAATCCCTTGAAACCAAAGGGGACAGGACTAGGCACCACATTAGTGATCAGAACCAGTATAAAAACTTCTTGTGTCTTTTACTTACTATAGTCCTTCCTTCTTATTTGTTTTTATATTAACATGCAGGATAGTCAACTAACGGTTTAAGGTAGTCGACTAAGTGTTTCATTTAATTCACCCCCCCCCCTCTTATCTATCAATTGGTATCATAGCAGGTGTCACTAATTTAATGCTTAACCGCACGTCAGTAAATATAAATTGGCACACTACAAAATACTTGGTGCATTACTTCAAAATGAACACTCATCTCATCGACCACCCTACTTTAACAGACAACACTATTCTCACTAAGAGGACATGTTCAGAATTTTTGTCTCTTCAAATGAACACCAAGCCTTTATAGTCATTAAGAAAGGACCGAAACCAATTCCTGGATTTACTGAGAAGGACGGAACTGAAAAACATTTTGATCCCGAATCCTTCGAGATCACAAAGGAACAACAAGAGGTAATTCAGACTAATGCTAGAGCTATAAGTTTGTTATACTGTGCAGTGAGCGGAGTAGAATTTGATAAAATCTCAACATGTGAGACTTCGAAGAAATGTGGGATAAACTTAATGTAACATATGAAGGAACAACCAAAGTCAAGGAAGCTTGAATCAACTCTCTAGTAACTAAATATGAATTGTTCAAAATGACTGACAACGAAAATGTTGAATCCATGTTTTCAAGATTTATCAAAATTGTTTGCTAGCTAAAATCTCTGGGAATGGTGTATTCAAATTTATTACAAGTTACAAAAATCATTAGAAGTCTTCCTAAGGCTTGGGAAACAAAAGCGGCTATTCTTGAAGACGGAGACTTGCAATAGATGACTTGTAATAAACTTCTAGGAAATCTAATGGCCTATGAACAAAATCACATTAACATATATCATAAGGAAGAAAAAAAAGAAAGTTGTGTCCTTTACTGATGAAACATCTAAAAATTGAAAAAGAAGGAGATGAAAATCAAGACAAAGGAATGTCTCTTATCAATTGTGGAGTAAGACAAATGCTCAGACACAGAAAACAACAACCACAACAAATGTTTAAGAAAAGTTATTTCAAACGAAATGATGATCGATGCTACTACTGCGGAGAACCTCGACACATGAAACAATAATGTCCAAAACGAAGAAGAAGAAGCAATCGCAGAAATAAAGATCCAAAGAGCCTTGGAGCGTGGGAACAAGGAGAAACAATTGACGATGATCTTGTTGAAATGGAAAATCTCTGTTTCATGGCACTTGATGAAAATAGTGAGGTAAAACCCTATAACTGCTAAAATTATAATGATTTACAAAACTCATTAGATTTGCGTACCGTTGAATTCCAAAAAAATATTGACGAATATAATAAAATTGCTCAAGAAAAGAAAGACTGGCAAATCCTTTTGGAGTACAGTCAAATAGAAATTGATTTACTAAGTGAAGAGCTGGAAGAAATTAAAATGCAATTCAATAGTTTTAGAAAGTCTTTAAGTCATAGCTCTGTTCAATCCAACAGAACAGTGTAGTATGGAAGAAACTCTAACAACTGTAATACTCACAGATATTCTTCAAACTTTAAATCTTTTGAAAATCCTGTAACAGTTACATGCTATAGTTGTGGTGAATTCGGTCATAAATCCTTTAATTGCATAATATGTTCTTCTAGAAAATGGATTTGGCTACCAAAAACCTCTAACCATCAAGAAGCCAAAAATACTCTGGTACCTAAAAGAAATTAATCTCATTATTTTTCAGGAGCAATCTAAGAAAACCTACAGAAAAGGAATGTGGGTACTTGACAATGGATACTCCAAACACATGTGTGGAAAGAAAAATGTTTAAAACTATAAAGAAAATTGATGGAGAATGTGTTAGATTCGGAGACAATGATAAAGGAGAAGTAACATGAATTGGAACTATTACACTCAGTTCATCATGTGATCTAGTCAAACTATGCCTGGTTGAAGGAATCAAACACAATCTTCTAAGTATTAGTCAACTATTTGATGTCGGTTTTCAAGTTAACTTTAATACAACTAATTGCATCAGTAAGCATCCTTAAAAAAATCTCTCTTGTCAGAGACCAGGTAAATAATATATATGTATTAAATAAAGTTGATTTTCCTTCCTTTACATATCTTAGAGCATTTACCAATGACTCTTGGCTATGGCATCGGACACTTGGTCATGCAAGTATGCATGCCCTCAAACAGCTATCTAGACTTGAGTTAGTTATTGGCTTACAAAAATTAAAATTTGAAAAAGATCATGTATGTGATGCATGTAAACTTGGTAAAAAAAACTCGATCATCATTCAAAGGAAAACACATTGTAAGTACATGTAAACCCCTTCAACTCCTTCATGTGGACTTATTTGGTCTTACTAGACCTGCCAGTATTGGAGGAAAAAAGTATGCATTTGTAATTGTTGATGATTTCTCAAGATTCACTTGGGTAATATTCTTAACTCACAAAAATGAAGCATTTTCGAATTTTGAAGCTTTTTGCAAAAAAAAAAGTTCAAAGAGAAGATGGTTACTATATTACAATTATTCACAGTGATCATGGCGGTGAATTTTAAAACAATCTTTTGAAGAATTCTGTGATCAAAACGGTTTTACTCATAATTGCTCCTCACCCAGATCACACAAAAAAATGGAGTAGTAGAGCGAAAAAATCGCTTACTACAAGATACAGCAAGAACCATGTTGCTTGATCAAAGTCTTCTAGATAACTTTTGTGCAGATTCTGTAAGTACTATTGTCACATCTTAAATTGATGCTTGATAAGACCTATTCTAAAAAAGACTCCATACGAACTCTGGAAAGGTAAGAAACGTAACATAAGTTATTTTCATCCTTTTGGATGCAAGTGCTTTGTTCATAACAATGGTAAGAATAATCTTGGTAAATTTGATCCAATGAGTGATGAAGGTATATTACTTGGATATGCTCCTCTCAGTAGAGCTTTTTGTGTTTTCAATAAAAGAAATCTTATTGTAGAAGAATCTGTTCATGTGGTATTTGATGATACTAACCCAAGATTGGAGGAAAGTGATGTGATTGATGATGAAATAAGTCCAAGAAAAGTTATTGAAGAAGTCTCAAAAGAACTTTCTGAAACTACCACTGTTGAGTCTGCCAATGTTGAAGCAGAGTTGACTACTCGAGGAAACAAAGGAACATACCTAGGCAATGGAGACACAATGCTAACTATACTGAAAATTTTATCTTGGGAAAACATGATGATAAAATCCAAACGAGATCATCTCTTAGAAGACAAGATTCTTTACCTATTATTTCACAGATGGAACCAAAACGGATAAATAAAGCATTGGAGGATGAATCCTGGATACAGGCAATGAAATAAGAACTTGAACAATTTGAACGAAATCAAGTCTGGACTATAATTGAATGATCAAAGAACTTCTCAGTTATTGGAACAAAATGGGTGTTTCGCAACAAAGTCAACGAACATGGAAAAGTCATTCGAAATAAACCAAGACTAGTAGCTCAAGGCTACTCACATCAAGAAGGAATTGACTATGATGAAACGTTTGCCCCCGTAGAAAGGTTAGAACCCACTCGGATTTTGTTAGCTTATGCTCTTTTAATAAAATTCAAACTTTTTCAAATCAATGTTAAAAGATCTTTCTTAAATGGTCTAATAAAAGAGGAAGTTTTTGCTAAAAAAAACCTCCTGGTTTTGAAAATACTTCCTTTCCCGATTATATTTTTAAACTTTCTAAAGCTCTCTATGGTGTTAAACAAGCTTCTAAAGCCTGGTATGAACTCCTAAGGAACTTTCTTATTGAAAATGATTTTCAACGAGGAAAGAATGACACTACTCTATCTACAAAGAAATCAAATTCCTATGTTTTTTGTCCAAATTTATGTCGATGACATTATCTATGGTAGTTCTGATCCTCTTCTTTATGAGAAGTTTACAAATCTTATGAAAAGGTAATTTGAAATGAGTCTTATGAATGAGCTAACAATTTTCCTCGGCCTACAAATCAAACTATCATAGAAAGGTATTTTTATCAATAAAGGAAAATACGTGAAAGAACTTATGAAACAATTTGGCCTTGAAAACGGTAAAATATTTGGAACCCCTATGATTCCGTACACATGCTTGGATACTGACTTACCAGGAAAGGATGTGGATGAGAAACTTTATCGAGGAATGATTGGTTCATTACTTTATCTCACAGCTAGTCGTCCCGATATCATGTTCAACAAATGCAAGTGTGCTAGATTTCCATCAAAACCGAATGAATCCCATCTCATGGACGTTAAACGCATCATAAGATATCTTATTGGCACCTAAGATATGGGTATATGGTATCCTTCTTTTGAAAATTTTGATCTTATTAGATATTCAGATGCTAGTTTTTGCAGGTGATAAAAAGGATAGAAAAAGCACTAGTGGAACATGTCAAGGTCTAGGAAACTCTCTTATTTCCTGGCATAGTAAGAAATAAGCTTCTGTGGCCTTATCCACTACTAAATACCCTGCAGTGGGATGCTGCGGTACTCAGCTTCTATGGATGATGCATCAATTACTTGATTACAATTTCTCTTTGAAGGTTTACCTATTTCTTTGATAATACTAGTGCCATAAGTTTATCAAAATATATTGTGCATCATTCCAAAGCTAAATATATTGATATTAAACATTATTTTATTCGTGATCATGTTGAAAATGGAGATTTCAATATTGAATTTGTTAATTCAAAAAATCAGCTAGCAGACATTTTCACAAAACCTTTGCTTGAAGACAGATTTTGTTATCTTCAAAATTGTTTGGGTATTAGTGCATTTAAAAATTGATTGTTATTATAATTCATTCCACAATTATTGTCTGTCTATTTTCACTTATTTTTTAATGTTATTTTGTGTTCCTTTTATAACTCGTGCCCATTCCTTTTCTCCATAAAACTCCGCCCTTTCCTTTCAAACCCATCTAACTTTCCATAAGTCAGACTACCCCTCGGTTTCCCCCTGTCTTTATTACACTCTTCCGTAACCTTTATCATCCTCTCTATTTGTATCTCTCCCTCCTCTTCTTCCTTATATCTCTCTCTACTTCTGAAATGACTCAAACCACATCCGTGGCCGCCTTAATAAATACCCATGTTTCCTCCTCTAGTTCCTTTGAAATCGACGACATATCCTCGAATTCTTCAGAGGCAGAATCTCTTGACCCTTATCCTTCTTCTAAAAAGTGTCCTTCTACATGTAAGATGAAGAAGGCAAAGAAACCTCATCCACCTCTTCCGGAATCCTTCTTTGATGAAGACTCCACTAAATTTTGGTGTTTGGAGCATAAAATAAGGTTTGTGGTGTTCTCTAAACGTCCAATTGTTCATGTACGAGTTCTTCACCCGGAACAACTTGAAGCCTCTCACTGCGCACTAAGTTAAATTTCTCGTGCTAAAAAATTACTGTTGTTTTTTCGTATGTGTGGGGAGAATTTTTTGAAGAACCTGTGTCTCTATTTTATGCAAACCTCCATCCTTATCCTGATAATTGTGACTGGGAAACCCTTGTTTTGGGAAGCATATTGTGTTGAAAGAGTTTTTGTTTAAAGATGTGTTATGATCTAAGTTTTCTGGTGATATTCCCTTCATGCATGGTTATATATGGCCTGAAAATTTTTAAACTTCTCTAAATACTGCTAAGTCTATTGTCTCCAAATCTATCTCTGATCTGACTGCTTTTGGTCTCCTCTCTCTTGGATTCAAAAACTGTATTCATGCGCATATTGTGGTCACCACTCTCATAACCTGTAAGGGCTAACTAAGTAACATCTCTAACAGAGATGTTTATGTTCTTTATTGCCATCAGAAGAAGTTTCTATTAACTGGGTGACATGGTTCCGTGAATATATTGTGGAAAGTTTGGCAGATAGTAACATCTCTACCAGTCTACCATATGGACTTTTAATTTCTCAAATCATAATTGAATCTCTTGTGGATCTTTCCCCATACTCTCTAGTTCGCATTGATGCCACATACCACACTCGAACCTTCTCTAGCATGGGATATGTTATGGTCAATAAACAATGGTATAAGAAAGAAGTTGTAAAACACAAAGCTGATCACCCAGAAGCAACTCGTTGTCACAACCCGGATTCTAGAATTCGGATCGCAACCGGCGTCGTTGACCTCATAGAGGTTGCAAACAAGCCTCATCTTACATTCATCACATTCATCTAGATAAATTTGAGGAAAATTTAAAACTTTTTATATGTATGAAGTAGACATATACTTCATATAATTATTAACATGATACATCATATACTAAGATAAGCATAAGAGAACAACCACCTAACATAAAGAATCAATTCAAAATTGAAGATGAATATATTATAAATAGTTTGACAAACACAGACTTATTACAAAGCTTCGAAATGAAGGTGCGAATGAAACTCTAGGGACAACATCCACTAGTTATGTCAGACAATAAGGCTAGACTAAATTTTTATCATCCTCGAAATCATGAGGACCTACCAAATGGTTTGGAGAAACGCTGAAGTCCAAGCAGCTGCAAGTGTCGTCAACCTGTCCTCTGACCTGCACCTATAAATATCGTAAATAGTAGGGGGTTATTACACCACTTATACTAATTATGGGTGTATGAACGCATACACATAAATCTATGCATGATCAATGAAAGCTCTTTCTAAGCAAAATGACATTTCTGTAAAGTCTAGTCATTAGACTTTCCTAATTCGTTAATTGTAAATTGTTGTATGAATATAATGTATTTTAATGTATTAAAATTACACAACTCATTTTCTAAGTCATTACAAAACATTAGTATCATTAACATAATTTTAGAACAATTCGGGCGAAGATTTAAGATTTTTGATACTCTAGGTTGAGAGCTACTCTTTGTACACTTAGATTATTTTTCCGTCTTTTTCTTCTTGTTGTAGCGTAATTCAATAATTCTTTTGGTCCTATGTTTAATGACAAGTGAAATGATTCATTTTAGTCCCATAACCACAATAAATCAATTTAAGTAATCCAAGGACTAAATAATGATTTCCCTACGTTATAGTGAGTCATTCTTTACACTATATATTCATTACCTTTCATAAGATTGTCTATTGATAATTCCATTGATTTCATTATTTACATGTTTTATATATTGTACATTTCATATACTTGAGAATTTGGAATCGTTGATGTAGCATAAGACATCTCAAGTGAGGGCCTAACATATGGGACCTCAACCGGAGGGCCTTCTTTACCAAACACAGAGTTTGCTTCATTCGTTCATTAGTACTTCACCTTTTTGATTTCATTCATTCGTAGGCTGATGTAAACACCAGCTATACCTAGGATGAACTTTAAGGACCTCATCGGGATCATGAAGTGCAGTGACCAAGAATGACCTAATGTCATTACTTGAATATGATTTCACCTCCCCATTGTCTTGCACAAACACCTTTGGTATCGTTCATTTCATTATCTTCAATACCTTGTGGAACTCCAACCTTAACCTACATATATCATGTGAGCATCATGAAATCCAGTGTCTACCCCACACCAAAAAGAGGTTGAATCGCCGGCAAAATTGACCCAAAACATGCTAGCGTACATGGGAATTGAGCCTTGCCAGATCCATATATTGGCAGTATAGGTTCAAACACCATGAAACATAAGGAGACTCATACCCAGCATGCAAGACAATCTTATCTCAGGAGAATGACGTGAACCTCCGCCCTTCCCGAAAGAAGGCATCACCACTCATAGCTAGCCTATTGGTGCTTAGTATAAAGTTCCATTTCATTCAATTCATATGATATGGAAGTTGGCTTATATTATGAAGACATCGTATCTCAATAGATGATTTTGTCATCTGATCATTAGTATTAAGTTTACATTAGTCTCAACACTTTCATTAGAGTGTACATAGAGATTGGTCTCTTCATTATCTTTAAACTCTCATAAGTGAGTATGGTTTGGTAAAATTTACTTAGCCTCATTTGAGATTTCTCTCATCATTCACATTAGCCTCTTATCATGTTATCACCACATTCATTAACATTAGCACATTTGCTTTTCAAAATTACTCACCCCTTTACGTGAATGTTTATTTCTTGTTTCTCTTCTAGTATTGACTCAAGCATTATGGAGGCTTGCTTAGAGGATAAGACTTACTTAGTCTATTGCTGACTGGTCATCCTTATTTACATTGATGAAATGTGAATTTTCCTTACATATCATCCTTTGTTGATAATAAGACTGGCTCACACCTTCTAACACCTTCATAGGTGAGTATTCTTTTAACATAGTAGCTTATGTGTAAGTGAGACTTGTCTCACATCCTTTAACACCCAATTCTGGTCACTTACTTACTTTAGGCCCCTTTAATTATGTTATAACTCACGTTGCTTACTTACTTTAGTGTAGTAAATTCATATCATCGTTTATGGACGATGAGCACTTCATTCAATGAGTTTCATGAGTTCATATGTCATTCTTTTAGAGCATGTTGGGAGTTGTCACAATGACTGGCATGCTCTTGATTATGGGTTCATTGAATTAGTTTAGAAGTGCTTATATTATCATTTGATACTCTAACTACACAAGATTGTCATATAATTAGTATTAGCCTAAACCTTTTAATATTAAACTACATAACCATTTTTGTTGGCATGTGCCAATTCTCTAGTATGGTTATATTTAAATTTAATATGTATGAACCATTGGCCAATCTTTTAGTTATTTAAGATAATATTATAGCCATTTACATACATCACTTTTAGACAATGTATTGTTAGTCATTTAAGTTACAAACGATTAAGATTGGCATAAATAATTGGGCGTAGATTTCATAACCATATTTGTTGGCATAAGCCAATTTTCATGTGCAACATGCTTAAGTTTTTATACATTATACATTAGCCAATCTTTTACTTATATAAAGATAACATTATAGACAATTCCCATTTAAATTTTGAACAATGTTTTATTTAGCCATTTTATTGACATAAAGCAAACATTCACTCACATTATGATTTCATAGATATCCTTTTCAGCTAACCTTATAACATAACATTAAGAGTAACATTTTTTCAAACATCTTGTACAGCATCATATTAGAATTTGATGAATATATAATCTTTACAACGTCATATTAATATCAAGTGTGCAAAATAGACCGTAACATCTTCATACATAACATTTTCAGACATATCTTTAACATAGTATCATTCTTTTAATTCACATAATAACACTTAGCATCAAACGAGTCCAATTAATAGATTCATTAAATCTTTATTTCATCAAATACATATTAAGATCAGCTAGAAACACATACCAACAATATTATTTCTAACCTATTCAACATTGAAATCATGACAAGGATACTAGGTAAAGGAGTTCGACAAGAATAACGGGTAACAACCCTAGTTTTCAAGATATTTGCATCATTCAAAAGAAAGTTCTCTTGGAGAAATAAGTACAGGATAGAAATCAATACCTTAATTAGAACATAATATCCGAAGACCACCTTGAACAAACCTTGAAGAAACCTTGAAAATCGTCTATGAAATTTTCTGTTTTTTTTTTTCATGCATTTTGTTCATAGTTTTTCTCAAACAGGTTTTCTTGTTTTAGTCGTGTATTTGTTTGATTTTTAGCGTGTATTTAGGTTTAATAACTGACCTTGACTTAATCAACTTAGGGTTTAATAAGTTAATTAAATAAATTAATTAGCTAATTACTAAAAAACCTCCTAAGTTGACTAAACATAGGAGAATGTTGACTTGACCGAAAATCTGAAACTATGGTGTTGACTATAGTTTAGGTAAACATTTTGACTTTATATTAATTAATTAGATACTTAATTTAATTAATTTTTGTACCTAGGGTAAGTACCAAAGAACCCCTAAGTCATTGGAACCATAATCAACCCTTGAGGACCATCCTAGGTTAAGTACTAGGATGTTTTTTGCATTATACTAGATTAGCATAAGAATTTCGGTTTGACCCATTTAATTTTAAATAATTAAATGTATAATTCAATCAATTAAGTTACCTAGGGTAATTACTAAAGTACCCTTAAGTCGTTATAACCATAACTAATCTTTTGGACCATCCTCGGTTAAATACTAGGTTGTTTTTTTCTTGTCTCAACCGAAATCTTGAAACTTCTCTGTGATTTCGGTTTTGACCCTTTTAATTAATTATTTAATCTTCTAAATTAATTAATTAAGTAGTATAGGGTACTTACTAAAGTATCCCTATGTTTTGAAGACCTTAGCTAACTCTTTGGACCATCCTAGGTTAGGTACTAGGTTGTCCCTTTCTTGTCTTAATCAAAATCTGAAAATTTCCATTGTACTTTTGGTTTTATCCCTATTAAATAAATTAATTAATTTGATAAATAAATTAATTAGGTAACCTAGGAGAATTAATAAAGTACCCCTATGTTTTTAGGACCATAACTAACCTTTTGGACCATCCTAGGTTAGGTATTAGGTTGTCTCTTTAACTAGTACTAGGTTAGTGTCAACCCGGTTTTGGTCCTAGGTTGTCTGGTACGCTAATGGGTCCAATTCGTTTATTTCTAGGTTATATAGATATTTGGGGCAGTAGTTTAGAGTCTAAAATTTGTAAGGAAGTTAGACCCCACATGGAGTGGTCCCTTATGCACGTTTTTGTCCCCTTTACTACCCTAACCAAATTCAGTTTGGGTGGTCCCCTCCTTTGGTGCTTCTTCATATGTCTTGCGCATGTGCTTGCACATGGTTTGGTTGTATTTTCCTTACTAACTATTATGTATGGTTCCTTTTGGAATGTTTACTTATTTTCCCAAGGATCTTCGCTATGTCTTTGGAAACTGCTTACTCTACATGATCATTTTAATTTATCATTTGACATGGTATCTAGGCTTGACACTTGGATGCCTCATACCTTTTGGTGAGTTAAACGAAAAAGCATTTTAGTTTAGTGACTTCTTTGCAGGTACATTTCTAAACAAGCTTTGACTATATTTTGCTTATTTGGGTATATATAGAAATTGGCTAACACCACTTAGCCATTTTTCTATACTATGCCCAATATTTCTCAATATTGGGAATTGGAATGCCTATTTATCCCCAATATGTATTCTAACGAACTTTCTATCTCTTCACTAGACATATGATATTCCGGAATGTTCCGTTATCCCCCACTAGGAACATTCTCCCCCGAATGACACTTACACATCATTTAAACAATGAGGGTGACTTTTGAAAGTTACTTAATCACGCATGAACTTTTCTCCTTTGCAAATATCTGATTCACACATATTTGGATGATGCATATCATTTAAGCTTATCTGAAACTTCATATTTAAGATCGAGGAACTTCCTTCTCAATCACACTTAACTTAATGCACCTTACATATAATGCAACACAGAAAACATGCCTATGTGACAATAAAACAACAACATAAAATGCAACATAACTTCGTTTTAACTCACATGGTTCTATTATAAGACATACAATTAGGGACTTACCATAACAAATCCACTAAAGCACTTAAACTTAGAGTTTCTTACGGATAAACCAGAATTAGGAAGAGTATATCTAACCTCTTAAATAATATCTGGTTAGTCTCAAGATTTGAACCTAATGACACCCAACTTAATTTCAAAGGGACTTGTCACTATGCAATCAACTTTTATACATACTCCTTCGGCCATAAGACTATCTCCTATGGGAGTACTAACTAGAAACAGTTCATGTAAGATCTCAAGAAATAAGTCAAATTGATTAGCCAACAAAGGAATAACCATAGACAAGGTAGATCCTGGGTCTAATAATGCATAAATATGATACGACACGACATTGAAGTTACCATTATCCACATCTACAGAATTCTCTTGTTCCTCTCTTCCTTTCAACGCATAGAATTGGTTTCTTTTGGGGGGTTCAGCTACAGAATTTGGCCGAGGTTGAGCATCTGCCTTGACTTGTTGGATTTAAACCACGCCCTTCTTGTTTTAGCCCAACTTATTTTGGAGCTGAAACCTTACTACCATGTTTTTATAGTCTATCATAGCATAACACTTATGAAGCAAATCCATGTCTAGGCCATATTCTTGAGTTGGTATGCAGCCAACTTAGCCTTCTCCTCCTCGTAAATACTCATACCGGGATTTTAGACATTACCATGCATTAACCTCCATGCGAACAACCACACTTACCACACGTCTTTCGTACACGTTAGGCATTTCCATTATGGCCCCTTCCTGGGAACGACAGATCTTGAGCCTGGCGCCTTAGACCACTTGGTCATCCTAATTCTTATGTGTATTCTTCTACGTATTAACTCAAGAAGGAATTTATATACTTATAATGACACGAAGTATCAAAGCTTTAGATAAAACGATAAAGAGTAAAAGAAGGGAGAATTTCCTATCATCGCGTAGTCTCTAAGTCATTATTGTGGCGTGCTTCACATCCATAAGTTAGAAACTACGTAACGTGGTTGTGTTGAACTTTAGATCCTAGGTAATTAAAACTCATGCTCTGATACCATGTTTTTCACGACCCGGATTCTGGAATTCGGATCGCAACCGGCATCATTGACCTCTCAGAGGTCGCAGACAAGCATCATCTTGCATTCATCACATTCATCTAGTTAAATTTGCCTAAAATTTAAAACTTTTTATATGTATGAAGTATAAATATACTTCATATAAATATTAAATTGATACATCATATACTAAGATCAACATAAGAGAACATACATCTAACATAAAGAATCAATTAGAAACTGAATATAATATATCATAAATAGTTCGCCAAACACGGCCTTATTATAAAACTTCGAAATGAAGGTGCGAAAGAAATGCTATGGATAACATCCACTAGTTATATCTAAAAATAAGGCTAGCCTAAATCTGTAGCATCCTCGAAATCATGAGGACCTACCAAATGGTTTGGAGAAACACTGAAGTCCAAACCGCTGCAAGTATCGTCAACCTATCCTCTTACCTGCACCTATAAAAATAGTAAATAGTAGGGGTTTAGTACACCAATTGTACTAAGTTAGGTGTATGCACACATACACATAAAGTTATGCATGATCAATGAAAGCTCTTCCTAAGCAACATGCCATTTCTGGAAATTCTTGTCATTAGACTTTCCTAATTCGTTAGTTGTGAATTGTGGTATGAATATAATGTATTTAATATATTCAAAGCACACAACTCCTTTTTTTTGTGATTAAAAAACATAAGTATCATCAACATAATTTAAGAACAACTCGCGCGAAGATTTAAAATTTTTTATCCTCTTAGGCCGAGAGCTACTCTTTGTACACTTAGATTATTTTTCTGTCTTTTTATTCTTCCTGTTGTGTAGTTCAATAATTCTTTTGGTCCTATGTTTTACTTACAAGTGAAATGATTCACTTTAGTCCCATACCCACAATGAATCAATCTAAGTAATCCAAGGACTAAGGAATGATTTCCCTACCTTATCGTAAGTCATTCTTTACACTATATATTCATTGGCTTTCATAAGCAATCCGCTATTGATCATGCCATTTATTTCATTAGTTTCATGCTTTATATATTATACATTTCATATACATGAGACTTTGGAATCGTTGATGTAGCATAAGACATCTCAAGTGAGGGCCCAACATATGGGACCTTAACCCGAAAGACTTCTATAGCAAACACAGAGTCTTCTTCATTCATTCATTCATACTTCACCTTATTCATTTTCTTCTTCATTCATTCATTCATACTTCACCTTATTCATTTAATTCATTCATAGGCTGATGTAAACACCAGCTATACCTAGGATGAACTTTAAGACTCTCATCGGGATCATGAAGTGAAATGACCAAGAATGACCTAATGTCATTACTTGAATTTGATTTCAACTCCTGATTGTCTTGCAGAAACACCTACGGTATTGTTCATTTCATTATCTTTCATACCTTGAAAGACTCATACCTTAACCGACATAGATCATGTGAGCATCATGAAATCCAGTGTCTACCCCACACAAAAAAAGGTGGAACCACCGGCCAAAGTGACCCAAAACATGCTAGCGTACATGGGAATTGGACCCCGCAAGATCCCTACATTGGCAGTATAGGTTCGAAGACTAGAAGGTATAAGGATACGCATATCCGGCATGCCAACAGTCTTATCTCATGAGAGTTACGTGAACCTCCGCCTTTCCCGAAAGAAGGCATCACCGCTCATAACAAGCCTATCGGTGCTCAGTATAAAGTTCCATTTCATTCAACTCGGACGTCATGGAAGTTGGCTTGTAGTACGAGGACATCTTATCTCAATATATGATTTATCATCTCATCACTAGTATTAAGTATACATCAGTCTCAATACTTTCATTAGAGTGTACATAGAGATTGGTCTCTTCATTTTCTTTACACTCTCATAGGTGAGTACGTTTTTGTAACATTTACTTAGGCTTATTTGAGTTTGATCTCATCTTTCACATTAGACTCTTATCATGTTGTCACCACATTCATTAACATTAGCACATTTGCTTTTCAAACTTACTAACCCCTTTACGTGAATGTTCATTTCTTCTTTATCTTCTAGTATTGACTCAAGCATTATGGAGGCTTCTTAGAGGATGAGATTTACTTACTCTATTTATGACTGGTCATCCTTATTTACATTGATGAAATGTGAATTTTCCTTACATATCATCCTTTGTTGTTAATGAGACTGGCTGACACCTTCTAACACCTTCATATGTGAGTATTCTTTTAACATAGTAGCTTAGATGTAAGTGAGACTTTTTTTCACTTCCTTTAACACCCCATTCTGGTCACATACTTACTTTAGGCCCCTTTAATTATGTTATAACTCACGTTACTTACTTACTTTAGTGTAGAAAATTCATATCATCGTTTATAGACGATGAGCACTTCATTCAATAAGTTTCATGAGTTTATATGTCATTCTTTTAGAGCATGTTGGGAGTTGTCCCAATGAGTGGCATGGCTTTGATTATGGGTTCATTAATTATTTTAAAAGTTTTTATACTATCATTTGATACTCTAACTACACAAGATTGGCATATGATTCCTATTCGCCTCAACCTTTGAATATTAAACTACATAACCATTTTTGTTGGCATGTGCCAATTCTACGTATGTTGAAATTTAAATTTAATATATATGAATCATTAGCCAATCTTTTAGTTATTTAACATAATATTATAGCCATTTACATACATCACTTTTAGACAATGTATTGTTAGCCATTTTATTGGCATACGATTAGTATTGGCATAAACAATTGGGCATAGATTTCTTAACCATATTTGTTGGCATAAGCCAATTTTCATGTGCAACATGCTTAAGTTTTTGTACACTATACATAAGCCAATCTTTTCCTTATTTACAAATAACATTATAGACAATTTTTATTTAAATTTTGAAAAATGTTTTTGTTATCCATTGTTTTTGTTATCCATTTTATTGACATAAGGCAAACATTAACTCAAATTATGATTTCACGGATATCCGTTTTAGCTAACGTTATAACATAACTTTAGGCATAACATTTTTTTAAACATCTTGGAAAGCATCGTATTAGAATTTGATGAATATATCATCTTTATAATGTCATATTAATATCAAGTGTGCAAAAAAAACTATAACATCTTCATGCATAACATTTTTGGACATATCTTTAACATAGTATCATTCTTTTAATTTACATAATAACACTTAGCATCAAACTAGTCCAATTAATAGATTCATTCAATCATTATTTAATCAAATACACATTAAGATCAGCCAGAACCACATACAAACAACATTATATCTAACCTATTCAACATTGAAATCATAACAAGGATAATAGGGAAAAGATTTCAACAAGAATAACGGGTTACAGCCCTAGTTTTCAAGATCTTTGAGTCATTCGCAAGTAAGTTCTCTTGGAGAAATAAGTACAGGAGAGAAACCCATACGTTAAGTAGAACTTAATCTATGAATACCACCTTGAAAGAACCTTGAAAAAAACTTGAAAATCGTCTAAGAAATTTCTGTTTATTTTTCTTGCGTTTTGTTCACTGTTTTTCTCACGCTTGTTTTGTTATTTTAGTTGTTTATTTGTTTGATTTTTAACGTGGTTTTTAGGTGCAAGAACTGAACTTGGCTTATTAAACTTAGGGTTTAATAACTTAATTAAATAAATTAAGTAACTAATTACTAAAAAAACCTCCCAAGTTGACTAAACATAGGAGAATGTTGACTTGACCTAAAATTTGAATTTATGGTGTTGACTATGGTTTAGGTAAACATTTGTCTTTGTATTAATCAATTAAATCCTCAATTTAATTAATTTAGGGACCTAGGTTAAGTACAAAATAACCCCTAAGTCATTGGAACCATAAGCAACACTTTAGGACCATCCTAGGTTAAGTACTAGGATGTTTCTTGCATTATACAAGGTTAGCATAAGAATTTCGATTTGACCCCTTTAATTTAATTAATTAAATGGATAATTAAATTAATTAAGTAGCATAGGGTAATTACTAAATTACCCTTAATTCTTTATAACCATAACTAATCCTTTGGAACATCCTAGGTTAAATACTATGTTGTCTTTTTCTTGTCTCAACCGAAATCTTGAAATTTCTTTATTGTTTCGGTTTTTACCCTTTTAATCAATTAATTAAGCTTCTAAATTAATAAATTAAGTAGTCTAGGGTACTTACTATAGTATCCCTAAGTTGTTAGGACCTTAAATAACTCTTTGGACCATCCTAGGTTAGGTACTAGGTTGTCCCTTTCTTGTCTTAACCAAAATCTGAAAATATCCATTATATTTTTGGTTTTAGTCCTTTTAAATTAATTAATTAATTTGCTAAATAAATTAATTAGGTAACCTAGGGGAATTAATAAAGTACCCCTATGTTTTTAGGAACATAACTAACCTTTTGGACCATCCTAGGTTAGGTACTAGGTTGTTTCTTTAACTACTACTAGGTTAGTGTCAACCCAGTTTTGGTCCTAGTTTGTTGGGTACGGTAATGGGTCCAGTTCATTTAGTCCTATGTTATTTAGCTATTTGGGGCCGTAGGTTAGAGTCTAAAATTGGTTAGGAAAGGCCCCACAGTGAGTGGTCCCTTATGCACGCTTTTGTCTCCTTCACTACCGTAATCGAATTCACTTAGGGTGATCCTATCCTTTGATGCTTCTTCACGTGTCTTGCACATGTACTTGCACATGGGTTGGTTAAACTTTCCTAAGTAACTATTTTTTATGGTTCCTTTGGGAATGTTTACTTATTTTCCCAAGGATCCTCGCTATGTCCTTGGGAACTACTTCCTCTACATAATCATTTTAATTGATCATGTGACATGGTATCTACGCTTGACACTTGGATGCCTCATACCGTTTTGTGAGTTAAAGGAAAAGCATTTTATTTTAGGGTCTTCTTTGCAGGTATATTTCTAAAAAAGCTTGTACTATATTTTGCTTATTTGGGTATATATAGAAATTGGCTAGAACCCCTTAACCATTTTTTTATACTATGCCCAATATTCCTCAATATTGGTCATTGGAATGCCTATGTATCCCCAATATATATTCTAATGGACTTACTGTCTCTTCACTAGACATATGATTTTCCGGAATGTTACACTCGTATTTGTTTCTACTCTAATGCCCTGCTCCTCCAAGAGACCGACCAAATAAAGGTACGACTAGATGGATTGGAAACTCACTTGCAGGTATTGGAGGTAACTCTTGATAAAGCTCTTCAGCTTCAAAAGGACTCCAGCATTGACATCGGAAAACTACAATTGGAAGTTGATGGACTTAAAAAGAAGGTTGTTAGATCAGTCAACTCTATACTCATAGGAGTTAACTCGATCAAAACAGGACCCGCCTCAACTCAAAATGACTTGGATGTCACTATGAACAACTCTAGCTCCAACTTCTTTAAAAATGTGGGCGCTCATATGAAAAATTATGCAAGAATGTGATCTATACACTTGCGTACTTTCTTGGTAAACATTAAAGTATTTTTGTTTGGCTAAGACTACTGTTGGTACTTTGTCTCTCTTATTTTTATTTTTATTTTGGACTGTAATATTGAGGTGTAGTCCTCAAACTATGTCTCTTTAAGTCTGTTTTGGTTTTAGTTAATGTTTTTTTTTTTGCTCTATTCTGTTATGCGCTGGTTCTTTTTTATCATGCCAAAGGGGGAGAAAAGATTACATAAAACTAGTTCACTATATATAGAAGCCAGGGGGAGCACACATCCTGAGGGATCTAAAAATTGACAGGGAAGTAAATTTAGTGTCACAAGTTACTAGTTGTCATTATCATAAAGGGGGAAATTGTCCACTCGATATATTATGAATAATGAAAGGAAAACAAGGAAGAATCCAAAAGGTAGATCCAGACAAATCACACAGAAAAAAATCAGGGATCATGTAATCTTCCATTAGATCAAGGACAAATTGAATTCGCAAGAAATAAGGATAGCAAATTAAGGAAACATAAAATCGCATGAAATAAGGGTAAATACAGCTATTATGATAATAAACTCCTAAGAAGGAGAATCATCAAATCAACATATGAAATCAGACTCCCTCAAAGGAAGTTGTCAAAGACTCCTACACGAGAAAGGAAACAAATCAAGACAAAGTAATATCAGCATATGTCAACTAGTAAATCTCTGTTTCAAGGAAAAAATCAACCTTGGTAATTCGAAGAAAATCAACTGAGATCATACTCAATCAAGGCATCGCTACAACAGCCTTGATTGAATAAAATTCCATTGGCTTTTACAAAAAGAGCTAAAATACACCTCAACATTCAGAGTATAAATGAAGACCTCAGAAGACCAAAAAAATCCGGCAACTTCACTTGAGAATAGCATACAGTATTCTTTTATTTTTTATCAAGCTTTGTAAACTCTTCAATGATACAAATGAAAAGAAATGAAAAAGAGAGAATCTGAGTGTAGGTTTACAAGTTGAGGTAGTGTCATATAAAATTCTTATTTACACATCAGACTGGATCAATTTCTACTTTGGTGTAACCAAAGACTATCAAAAAGCTTTTAATGAACGACCTTGAAACCAATGGGGACTGAACTAGGCACCACATTGGTGATCTGAACCAGTATAAAAACTTCTTGTGTCTTTTGCTTATTGTAGTCCTGCCATCTTATTTGTTTTTATACTAACCTAAAGAACAGTCAATTGAGAGTTTCAGGTAGTCGACTAAGTGTTTTATTTAATTCACCCCCCCCCTATCTATCAATAGGTATCAGAGCAGGTCTCACTAATTTAGTGCTTAAGCGCATGTGAGTAAAGATCAAATGGCACACTACCAAATCCCTGGTGCATTACTTCAAGACGGGCGCTCTTCTCATCGACAACCCTACTTCAACGAACAACACTATTCTCACTGGAAGAACATGTTCATAATTTTTGTCACTTTAAATGATCATCAAGGCTGGATAGTCATTAAGAAGGATGAAACTGAAAAACCTTTTGATACCAAATACTTTGACAACACAAAGAAACAACAAGAGGTAATTCAGACTAATGCTAAAGCTATAAGTTTGTTATACTGTGCAGTGAGCGGAGAAGAAAATGATAAAATCTCAACATGTGAGACTGCGAAAGAAATGTGGAATAAAACTCAAGTAATAAATGGAGGAACAATAAAAGTCAAGGAAGCTCGAATCATCTTCGGGTAAATGAATATGAATTGTTCAAAATGGCTGACGACGAAAATGTTGAATCCATGTTTTCGAGATTTAGCAAATTTTTTTGCGATCTAAAATCTCTGGGAATGGTGTATTCAAATTAACTAAAAGTTAGAAAACTTGTTAGAAGTCTTCATAAGGCTTGGGAAACAAAATGGCTATTCTTGAAGACAGAGACTTGCAAAAGATGACTTAGGATGAACTTCGAGGAAATCTAATGGCCTAAAAACAAAATCACATTAACATATATCACAAGGAAGAAAAAAAGAAAGTTGTGGACTTTACTACTGAAACATCAAAAATCGAAAAAGAAGGAGATGAAAATCAAGACAAAGGAATGGCTCTTATCAACCGTGGTGGAAAACAAATGCTCAAACAGATAAAATAGCAACCACAACACGAGTTTAAGAAAAACAATTTCAAACGAAATGATGATCCATGATACATCAGTAGAGAACCTGTACACATTAACCAAAATTGTCCAAAACGAAGAAGAAGAAGAAGCAATCGCAGAAATAAAGATCCAAAGAGCCATGGAGCCTGGGAACAAGGAGAAACAATTGACGATGATCTTGATGATATGGAAAATCTCTGTTTCATGGCTCTTGGTGAAAACAGTGAGATAAAACCCTACAACTGCTAAAATTATAATGATTTACTAAACTCATTAGATTTGCTTACCATTGAATTCCAAAAAATTAGTGATGAATATAATAAAATTGCTCAAGAAAAGAAAGACTGGCAAATCATTTTGGAGTCCACTCAAATAGAAATTTATTTACTAACTGAAGAGCTGGAAGTAATTAAAATGCAATTGATTAGTGTTAGAAAGTCTTTAAGTCATAGCTCTGTTCAATCCAATAGAAAAGTGCACTCTTGAAGAAACTCTAACAACTATAATACTTATATATATTCTTCAAACTTTAAATCTTTTTAAACTCATCTAACAGTTACCTGCTATAGTTGTGGTGAATTCGGTCATAAATCCTTTAATTGCATAAAATGTTCTTCTGGAAAATGGATCTGGCAACCAAAAACCTCTAACCCTCAAGGAGTCAAAAATACTTAAGTACCTAAAAGAAATTAATCTCATTATTTTGCAGGAGCAATCTAAGAAAACCTACAGAAAAGGAATGTGGGTACTTGACAGTGGATGCTCCAGACACATGTGTGGAAAGAAAGAAAAGTGTTGAAGAATGTGTTAGATTGAGAGACAATGCTAAAGGAGAAGTAACATGAGTCAGAACTATTACACTCAGTTCTTCATGTGATCTAGTCGATGTATACCTGGTTGAAGGACTCAAACACAATATTCTAAGTATTAGTCAACTATGTGATGCCGGTTTTCAAGTTAACTTTAATACAGCTAGCTGCATCATCAAGCATCCTTAAAAAATCTCCCTTGTCGGAGACCAGGTAAATAATATATATGTATTGAATAATGTTGATTTTCTTTCATTTTCATGTCTTAGAGCAGTTATCAATGACCCTTGGCTATGGCATCGGAATCTTGGTCGTGCAAGTATTCATTCCCTCGAAAAGCTATGTAGACTTGAGTTGGTTATTGGCTTACAAAAATCAAAATTTGAAAAAGATCATGTATGTTACGCATGTCAACTTGATAAGAAAACTCGATCATCATTCAAAGGAAAAGACATTGTAAGTACTTCTAAACCCCTTCAACTCCTTCATATGGACTTATTTGGTCCTAGTAGAACTGCCAGTATTGGAGGAAAAGGGTATGCATTTGTAATTGTTGATGATTTCTCAAGATGCACTTGGATAATATTTTTAACTCACAAACATGAAGCATTTGCTCATTTTGAAGCATTTTGCAAAAAAAGTTCAAAGAGAAGTTGGTTACTATATTACAACTATTCACAGGGATCATGGTGGTGAATTTTAAAACAAATCTTTTGAAGAATTCTGTGATCAAAACGTTTTTACTCAAAATTGCTCCTCACCAAAATCACCAAAACAAAATGTATTAGAGAGAAAAAATCGCTCCCGATAAGATAAAACATGAACCATGTTGCTTGATCGAAGTCTTCCAGATAACTTTTGGGCAGAAGCTGTAAGTATTGTTGTCACGTCTTAAATAGATGCTTGATAAGACCTATTCTAAAATAGACTCTGTACGAACTCTGGAAAGGTAAGAAACCTAACATAAGTTATTTTCATTCTTTTGGATGCAAGTGCTTTATGCACAACAATGGTAAGAATAATCTTTGTAAATTTGATCCAACGAGTGATGAAGGTATATTCATTGGATATGCTTTTCTCACTAAAGCTTTTCATGTTTTCAATAAAAGAACTCTTAGTATATAATAATCTGTTCATATAGTATTTGATGATACTAACCCAAGAATGCAGGAAAGTGAGGTGATTGATGATGAAATAAGGCCAGGAAAAAATACAGAAGATGTCTCAAAAGAATTCCCGAAAACTACCACTGTAGAGTCAGCTAGTGTTGAAGCAAAGTTGACTAATCCAGCAAACAAAGGGAACATCCCTAATGAATGGAGACACAATGTTAACTATCGTGAACATTTGATCTTGGGAAAACATGATGATAAAATCCAAACGAGATCATCTCTTAGAAAACAAACTTTTTTAGCTATTATATCACAGATGGAACCAAAATGAATAAATGAAGCATTGGAGGATGAATCCTGGATACAGGCAATGAAAGAAGAACTTGAACAATTTGAACGAAATCAAGTATGGAATCTCATTGAAATACCAAAGAAATGCTCAGTTATTGGAACAAAATGGGTTTTTCGCAACAAAGTCAACGAAGATGAAAGAGTCATTCGAAATAAAGCAAGACTACTAGCTCAAGGCTACTCACAACAAGAAGGAATTGACTAAGATGAAACGTTTGCCCCCGTAGCAAGGTTAGAACCTATTCAAATTTTTTTAGCTTATGTTTTTTTTACAAAATTCAAACTTTTTCAAATGGAGGTTAAAATCTCTTTCTTAAATGGTCTCATAAAAGAGGAAGTTTTTGTAAAACAACCTCCTGATTTTGAAAATCCTTTAAGTCGCGATTATGTTTGTAAACTTTTCAAAGATCTTTAAGGTTTTAAACAAGCTTCTAAATCTTGGTATGAACGTCTGAGCACCTTTATTATTGAAAATGATTTTCTACGAAGTAAGATTGACACTACTCTATTTACAAAGAATCAAATTCCAATATTCTTATTGTTCAAATTTATGTCGATGACATTATTTTTGGTAGTTCTGATCCTCTTCTTTGTGAGAACTTTGAATATCTTATGAAAGGGGAATTTGAAATGAGTCTTATGGGAGCACTATCATTTTTCCTCGGCCTACAAATTAAACAATCAGAAAAAGGTATTTTAATCAATCAAGGAACATACGCAAAAGAACTTATCAAAAAATTTGGCTTTGAAAAGGGTAAAGCATTTGGAACTCCTATGAGTCCATCCACATGCTTTGATACTGACTTACCAGGAAAGGATGTGGATGAGATACTTTATCGAGGAATGATTGGTTTATTACTTTATCTCATGGCTAGGCATCCTGATATCATGTTCATCGTATGCAAGTGTGCTAGATTTCAATCAGAACTGAAAGAATCCCATCTCACTACCGTTGAACGCATCATAAGATATCTTATTGGAACCTTAGATATGGGTTATGGTATGCTTCTTCAGAACATTTTCATCTTATTAGATATTAAGATGCTAATTTTGCAGGTCATAAAAAGGATAGAAAAGCACTAGTGGAACAGTTCAATTTCTAGGAAACTCTCTTACTTCTTGGCATAGTAAGAAACAAACTTCTATGGCCTTATCCACTACTGAATCTAAATACCTTGCAGTGGGGAGATGCGCTACTCAGCTTCAATGGATGATGCATCAATTACATGATTACAATTTATATTTTGAAGGTGAACTACAAAAAAACACTTAAAATTTGGGGGTTAAATTACATATTCCGGAGGTCAGTAACACCCGCAACTTAGTTTTAGGGTAGTTGCAGAAACTCCTACAATTAGGTGTGCCACAATTATGTCGCAGGGGTTTTTTTCCAATCCCTACTACCAGTAGCGGGGGTTTACTAACGGGGATTTTGAACCCACAAATTGGTAACTGCACAAATTCTAGGATTTAGAAACCCAACAATTTATATACTCTGGAAGTCAAAAACCCCACGATTCATGAATTATACATTAAAACTAACAAGAGTTTTAACCCCTGCTATTTATGAAATGTATCTTTTTCTAAAATTTTGCTGGAAATTAAATATTCAAATATAAATAATAATAACTAATTAATTAACATAGACAAATCTAAAACGGCATATTAGTATACGAAATAACACAATAGTTCACCACAAAAGCATGTCATGAAGTGTACTATTAGTTCTATTAACTTAATTGCAACATGTTATTCACTTCAACCATATTATTACAAGGAACTTTCAAACACTACAAAAACTTGCTTGAACATCAAATCACTATAAAAAAAATTGCTTAAACATTAGATCACTAGCATCCAAACTCAAGAAAGGATCTACAACTGTTAATGAAACTTCAGCGGGGTTCACTACGATTACTATCACTAACATCACCTGGCTGCAAAGAAAAATACGCTTGTAAATGACTTCATCCAAACTCAAGTCTTTTACTCCGATAAAATATGAAATAATGCAAGCTAACACTAAGCATGTGAACAAAAATACTAAATTCACTACTATGAAAGTAAATACCAATGCCACTGATTAACAAATAGGTCAATACTAACATGTAAAAATATGTTCAGGACCATGAGTATTGCCTTGCCCATAAAACATTGCCAAAAATAAAAAAGCTAATCTCAGTAGATACGTCACTAGAAAACACAGTGGATCCAAAAAAATGGCTGCAACTAAACGAACATATCTGATATATAAATAAGGTCATTCAAGAAGAGAGAATGTAAAAATCATATTAACCATTGTAGTAGAAGGAGCAAATAACCCCACAAATTGTTCTGGCAATGCCCCTTCTTTCATTATCATATATGACTTGAAAGCAGCCATCATTTGAATGTGAGAATTCAACAATTATTGTATTTCTCCTGGAAATTGGATGGACATGAAAAACTCGAAGCATTCATATGGCTGAATCGAGGTCCTGCTTGTTTAAAAACTCTAGTGGGAACAACTCCTAAACCCAAACACCTTACCCTTCCAGAGTGCTCTTTTCCTAGAACTTTTCCAACTGCATCATCTGGCGATATTATAGATTCATCCCCAGGGCTTTGACTCAGAGTTTGCTGAATTTTTTCCTGAGTATAGTACACACACAGAACACTTTATCAAAATTTTAAAAAGTAATTGAGAACAAAGATGTATTACCTAAATATAATCAAAGTACATTCACATATTCCTGAGTTAGGAATTCCTTTACTCCTGAGTTTAGCGTTCATAAAATACATTTTCTTGGGTTAGGCATTCACATTTTAAGCAAATACATGCATATATTCAATCCAACTGAGAGATAAGTAGTGAGCCATAATTTCAAATCATTTACTCAAGCAAGGATTTTTAATCACTTCAAAATGACAGCACACTATACTAAACAAGGCACCATCAAACTGATTTGAACAATAGCAATGATGAAAATATTAACAGAGAATCTCAAGTTTAAAATAAATAAGAGACTAAACAAAAACTGCTTGACTTAACTTGTTAATAGAATAGGGACAGACTTGACACAACCAAGGAACTGGAGTGCTATTATTTCCCCCATTAACTAACTTACACAGATAAATTTTGCCGCTTCATTTACATATGCTCCATCTACATTCTTATGAGTAGCAAGATAAAGTTCTGCTCGTCCAGACATTTGACCGGTCTCAGCCATCTATAAGCAAAACAATCAACTTAGAATAACTTATTAATTAAAAATAATTACACAATAAGTCATCTTAATAACTAAATAAAATGAAAAGAACTAAAATTTTTAACCATTTCAGACCTTCTTCTAGAGTTAGCTTTGGATCCACCTGTCTGTGGAATGATTTGTTTCTTTAGACTTTCAGCATTTCTTTTGCACATTTCCTAACAAAAAAGATACACGAAATTCAATCATTAAAAAGTAATTATATGACTACACATACTACTTAAATTAATTAAATATATATACCTGTGTTTCTTTTTTATAACGATAATTATCATAAGAAGTACAGTGATCTCTTGGAATTCCAGGTGGAACATTATCCATAATCTGAGTTTTGCTTTTAAGTGGATCACTGAACACTTTCTATATGTTCAACCTACTTGCACTCCACTTCTTTGAAATACAGTTATAAACATATCGTCGAGTAGCTAAGTTGGTTGTCTCGAAAAAAATCGAGGCTTCAATAATAAACACTAGTTATCTTACCTATTAAATTTAAATATAAAGATTTGAGAAAAGAATATAAGTATACTATTCAGAATATAGAGTTTATACCACTATGATTTGATCAAAGACGCTATCGAAGTATGACATAGGCATATTTGGCCATTTGTCAAAGTGCATTGGAAATAAGGACGAATCAGCAACTAAAATTCCACAAAAACAAGAAAGAAGGGGTTGTGCTTATCCAAATGGACAATCCAGGTAGTCAAAATTGACCACAATACGATCTTCTCCATATAAATTTAGCACTTCTTTGACTTTCACGTTGAGGCTTTTTTGTTTCCTTCTGAAACTTGAATAGTGAAAATGATATGAAATGAAAACATGTTAAATTTGCCAATCAATCATGTTCTAGAGTGGGTTGTAATTGTTTCCCTCTATTGTTTCACAGTGGGTTGTTGCCTTTTATTATTCTTTATTATGTGATGTATTCTTTACTGGAAATACAAAAAAAGGTGGAAAATGGAGGGGTCAAATAATATAACCAGAGAGGTCACATGTAACCCCATTCCATTTGCACCATCATGGCAATTTATTTGACAATGTAGAATCATATTGGAAGCTACCCTTCACTACAGCAATAATGACTTTTGATCATCAAGACATTGAGGGGAAACCAAGAAACTTGTATTTTTTTCACTTTGTGATTGAAATGAAGGGAGTAGTTAGAAAAGAAGATGAAAAGTGAGGGGGAAAATAGGACAAGCCCCTCTAACAAGAAGAAGAAAAACAAGACAAATGGAGAAGAAAAAAAAAGATGAAAAAGAAAGTAGAAGTGTAAAGTTTACCTATTGCTTCTACGGTTCAATACTCCGTACACTCACGTCCAACAACACGCTTATTAAATGATTTCGGATGTGATTCGGCCTGACTAGATGAAGTCGAATGTGATACAGCCTGATTTGATGAAATAGACTGTGATGTAGCCTGAGTTGACTGAACCGGATGTGATGTAGCCTGCACTGAGGAAGTCATCTGTCTTTTTGCCTGAACTGATGAAATCGACTGTGATGTGGTTAGTTGTTCGCTGGGTTGAACTGACAATGTAGATTGTGTTTGAACTGAGTTTTGCAAGTTCTGTCAGCACTTGGTCTTTGCCATTTCTACAATAAACCAAAGATAAGATAAATTAGAAATTCTTAAAAAAATACTGTAATTGCAATACTTGTAAAGATTACTGGTTCATCCAATTATAAGACTGCAGATTTTCATAAAAAAATTTTATCCAGATCCACACACAGATGAAAAGTTCAAATCTTAATAAAAGAGTGATGTGATTAGAATATACAATTAGTTTTTCCTTTACACCAAAACTAAAAAGCATGCTATGTGTGTTTATACATATGCTCCTCTGTTGAGATTTGGACATTTCCATAATCAACATCAAAAAAATTTCAAATTCTTGTTGTTGGTAGGGCTCATTCTCAAATATCTCTTCTTCATCAACTTGTCCCATGTCAAACACATCTCTTGGTTGTAAATGTATAGCTACTCTCCATTCTTTATTTGTTTCATCATTAACATAGAAAACCATATTTGCTTGTGATGTTTCAATATAAGGATCATCATCCTCACGATCACCGGTGTGAATCAATTTAGAAAAATTGACACAATTAAAATTCCAAACATCTCTTTCAAACCCTCTATCTCGAGTAGTGTCAGCCCACTTGCATTTGAAAAGCACAACCCTGAACTTTCCATTATAGTTAAGCTCAATAATATCTTCCAACTTCCCATAATATGGCTATTCTGCTTGTCTTGCATTTCTATCAGCGCTAGATGCAACACAAGAAGTGTCAGACATAAGAAAAACTCCACTATTTTGAGTTTTCAATCCTTGTTCTCTTGGCAAAGTTCGAAATTTGAACCCATTAATGTTATAAGTAGTGAATCTTCTTGCATATGGCACTAGACCTTGTGCTAAAAACATTATATCATCAGAGATTGGGTCTTCTATATCTGGATTCATTATCTAAATAAGAAAAATATTTTCGTCAGATATTCTAAATTGAATTAGAAATCCTATGCATAACTATCATCTAATTTCAATCACTCACCCGCTTAGGAAACCAATTAGTAAACTCTCTATTAATTCTCTTTTCTACCTCTGTTACTCCTTTTAATGTGTTGCCTAAATTCACTACAAATAAAATCAATGAACAACCTTTTTATTAATGGTTTTTAATAGATCAAGCTTATTTAAATACTTACACAATAAATGGCTTTGCTAAAGCGCAATTAAGTAATATATAGTGATGAGCTTGAGTTTTCTCCAAATGAGTCAAAGGAAATGTTATGGAGCCTCCGACAACTTTACCTTGTCGAGGGAACATAGATGACCTTTCAGGAACTTCATCATGATTTTTTTCATTATTTACTCGTTTAGGCCTATTTACCCTCGATTCTACATCCTCAAAATAACGAGAATAAAGAGTTAGAGCTTCTTCAATTTTTTGACCTTCAGCTATACATCCGTCTGCCTGTGATTTGTTCCCTATAAGTGCCTTGAAATGACCTAACAATCTACCATTAAAATTACATAGTATTAGAACAAGCATTTACTTTGAGACAAAAGTTTTTAAAAATAAGATATTTTACCTTTCAACAAAATACATCCATCGATAATATACTGGACCACCTTGCATTACTTCTTCCACTAAATGGACAGTTAAAAGAACCATTACAGTAAAAAAGGATGGAAGGAACAACATCTCTAGGTGGTAAAGAGTGATAACAATCCGTTTTTGTAGTTTTTCAAGGTCCATGAGGCTCAAGTTTTTCAGACAAATGTGTCTAAAAAAAGAACAGAACTCTACCAAAATTGCTACAACTTGATTTGGAAGCACATTGTGAATTGCTATCGGTAGTAATTGTTCCATAATGATGTGACAATCATGACTTTTTAATCCAAAGATCCTCTTTGATTCTAGATGTATACAATGAGATATATTACTAGAATAACCATCGGGCATTAAGATATTCTTTAAAGTTGTAAGGAACGTCACATTCTTATCCTTTGGAATTGTAAATGCACCAAGCCGAAAATCACCATTCTCAACTGCCCAAAGGTCTTCTCTTATACCCATATCTTGTTGATCTTTTCGAGCTTCAATGTGATCCTTTGACTTTTCTCTATCATTTAACAGAGTGTGAATAATATTGTCAAAAATATTTTTTTCAATTTGCATAACATCTAAATTATGACGCAACAAGTTTGATTCCCAATAAGGAAGATTGAAGAATATGCTTTTTTTCTTCCACTGTTTAGTTGAACTTTCACCCACACTGCTTTGTCTATTTTCTTTTCTTTTTCTTTTTATTTTATCATTCAAATTTTCTTGTCTTCCAAATGTAACATAAATATTTGTCACTTGATGCAAAATATCATATCCAAATAACTTTCTGGGGGGGTTTCTGTCTTCTACAGTTCCATCAAAATGATTCCTCATTAATCTGAATTTATGATTTCTTGCCAAAAATCAACGATGACCAACAAAGCACCACTTTCTACTATGAGTAAGTCGACAAGGTTTCATGTCAAAATTAAAAGATGGACATGCAAAACCGGTATATGTGTTCCAACCAGATAAGATACCGAGTCCCAAAATATTACTAATTGTCCACATAAGAGTTGCCCGCATTCTAAACATTTCATTTTTTGATGAATCAAAAGTCTGTACACCTTCACTCCACAACTCATTCAACTCGTTAATAAGTGGTTGTAAGTATACATCTATGTTATTTCCCACCATTCGTGGACCTGGAATGATCATTGATATAATAGAATTTGGTTGTTTCATGCACAACCAAGGTGGTAGGTTATATGGAACCAAAATTACAGGCCAAATGCTATTATTAGTACTTATCGCTCCAAAGGGATTGAAACCATCACTAGCTAACACTAATCGAACATTTCGAGATTCAAAAGCAAATTTAGGATAAGTTGTATCAATTATCTTCCATGCCTCACCATCTCTAGGATGCCTTAAGATTCCATCTTTGTTACCACCTTCCGTATGCCACCTCATATGTTCTGCCATCTTAGAGCATATGAACAGTCTTTGTAATCTTGGCTTTAATGGGAAGTAACGCAAAAAAATTTCAGGTCTCTTTTTTTTCTTCTTATCCTTAGCAACCACTTTACTGTTTGCATTCTTCTCATCAAGCTTCCATCTCGAAGTATGACAATGCTTGCATGTTTCCTCATTAACATCATCTCCCCAATACAACATGCAATCATTTGGACTAGCATCAATCTTAACATAATCGAGACATAAATTGTTGATAGTTTTCTTAGCCTCATAAAAAGAATCAGGGATATTTGCAAATTCAAAGGCATCCTTGAGTAGATCCAATATCATAGTCATTCCTTTGTCACTAAGACTAGACAAACACTTTATGTGATATAACTTTAACAAAAACTCTAATTTTGAGAACTTAGACCCTTCATACAATTATTTCCTTCCATCTTTGAGCAACTCAAAAAAGTCTTTGTCATATGATATGGGTATATCCTTTAATATCTCTTCTTCTGCCACTATTTGCGATGGACCTACATCAAAGCTATCTTTCCTAAAGCCATGAAATGCTTCGTTAATCAATAATTCTACAGGGTTTTTGGAGGCAGTGTATCCTGAGTAAACTCTCTGCTTTTAGAATTTTGTAACACACTTGTTTCCCCATACATAACCCAAATGACCTAATTTTGAAGAAATGGCTTGCAAATCAAATAATCAAATACTACCTCTCTAGTCTGCCATTTTCCAAAACAACATTGAGGACACGGGCATTTTATTCTATCTTCTATAGCTCCATTTTTAAAAGCAAATTCCAAAAACTGATTCAAACCAACCAGATATTCCTTTGTGGTCCTTGTCATTCTAATCCAAGATTTATCCATCAAAAAAAAATTAGCAGACAATATCACCTATAAGATTTTCATAAGAAAATAATAAGGTTAGAGTGATATTTAACAATTTTATGTACCAGCTAATGCAGAAATGGAGTATATGAAGAAATGGTCATAATGTTTTCTTTTTGCATGCCAAAATTGTAACATAATGAACACAGGAAGTGGATGTGGATTTACTAAACAACAATCTGAGAGAAAATGTCTATTTTTTCTCTATTTAGTACTATTGTAGTAAGTGCACCTGAATTATTTATAGGCTTGTACTCGATATTCAATCAATTTGTGTATGTACTAACTTATTTGACAGAAACTCATTGATTTATTTTGTTAGTAAAATATAACAGATAGCTGAGATTGAGAAAGATCAGCATCAGCATCAACAAATGAACTTGATACCAGGAAGTTCATCAAGCTATCATCAAAGAGTACCAACATATATCAAAAGCGGGTCAGAGTACCACAACTTTCTTTATCCTTAAACAAACAAGATCTAGCAGATCTCCAGTTCCAGCTCCAGCTTAAGATAAAGCAAATATTGAAAGGGAGGTCAAACCTGATAAATAAAACAAAAGAAATTTTTTCTATGAGATTATGCAAAAGGAATATCTAAACAACAGTCATGATATCACAACATTTGCTTATATAGAACGACTAACTTAAGTTATGAATCTATCTATGAAAACTCAAGTTATGAACTAGCCAGATCACTAGAAATCATGTCACTCAAGTTAGTATTCATCAAAAATGGTAAAATCTGTTCCTGAATCCTCTTACTCTCTAGTTTAATCAGTTAGTTCCTCTGTCTCGGATATGACCATGGTTAGTGAAACAGAGTTATTTTTCATATCATAGTAAGTATTTAGGATTCTTATCCAAATTGATGTCATATCATAGTAAGTATTTAGGAGTCTTATCCAAATTGTATTCTTTATAAGCTTTAATGCAAAGAGCAACGTCAAACCAGATTGAACGTTCAGAATTTCATGTATATTACCCAAGACTCTGAATCCTAAATGTTGAATCTGTCTTAAAATGATAAACTAGAATGAACGTAAACAGACGAAAGACTGGTTAATGAGAACATATTTAAATCGATTAAGAAATGACGCAGTTTTTCTGATTCCTCATGAGTTATTAAGGTATAAATGTCTCCGACGAGATGTTCAAAGATATAGACAAACTACCAGAAGCTTGATCTATTTTCGCTGAAAAGTGAAATTTAAATGAGTACAAATTGTGAGATAAACAAATAAATGTCAACTGCAAACCAAAAGCTTTGTTAACTCTATTAATAGGATAGCTGCAAACTAAAAAGTATACTACAGAATATTCTATCCCCTTGCATGATCTAGACCACATTAAGAGAACTTCTCTTCATTCTATAACTGCATCAATATGTAACAAATCCTATCTATGCACATTAAAATAACATAGTCTCAAAAATTTGCAGCATTTCTACAGCCAAATCACAATCAGGATAATCTATTTGACTGCTAAACTCAATAGTTCTATGCTTTGTTAAAAGAAAACTTCCTTTCATTGAGCAGAATATTGGCATATTGTCTGACCAGAAATACTATATAAACCAGTTTGATCATCGCAATCTCCACACAAATAACATTTCAAAACAACACCGAACTAGAAAAAAGGAACAAACACCATGAAGTCTACTGTAGGAACATCACTTTTGGTTTTGCTGGTTTTTGCCACTCTTACTTACTGCTTAGATGCAAGACAATAGGCTTGCCAGCCGAGTGGCAAAATCAGAGACATAAAGCCACCTGCAGGACAATGTAACCCCGAAAATGACTCAGATTGTTGCAAAAAAGCAAGATGTACACCACTTACAAATGTTCACCTCCAGTGACTGGTAATACCAAAGCTATTTTAACCCTGAATAGCTTTGAAAAGGGTGGAGATGGCGGTGGACCATCAGAATGTGATAACCAATACCACTCTGATGACACTCTAGTTGTTGCTCTTTCAACAGGATGGTACAGCGGAGGAGATAGATGTCTCAACTATATCACCATGAGTGCTAATGGAAGAAGTGTGAAAGCTAAAGTTGTAGATGAGTGTGATTCTACCATAGGATGTGATGACGAACACGATTATCAGCCTCCATGCCCCAATAACATTGTGGATGCCTCTAAAGTAGTGTGGGAAGCCCTGGGTATACCTAAAGGTGATTGGGGTGATTATGACATTACATGGTCTGATGCTTAGTGCATAATATATAGTACTTATGGTATCTGTTTGCATATGATGGTTGTCTTTGTACTCAGATTATGTCATCTAGTTTCTCATGTAATTTGTTGTTGTAAAATTACAGTATAATTAAGGAAAAATGATCCACCACACAACGGGAGGTAGCAAACAGGAAGAACAGATTGTTGCAAACTAAGAGATGATACCGCAAAATGCAGAAGATGTGAACATGTGGACTACGGGACTTCCTATAAAAATCTTCTACCACAAAATATATGTGGACCAAAGGACTAAAGGACTTCCTGTAAAGACCTATTAGAACATGTGGACAACAGACCTATAAGAATATAATATACGAATACAAGTATACAGAGATAAGTGAAATCGAGGGCATATGTAGCAGCTAAACAAAGAGAAACTATATACACCTTATGCATAAAAGGATTGACAGAGAAGACAAATTTTACAAAGAACAAGCCCCTGTTGAGCAACACGTTGAGACTAAGAATCTGTAGACACAAAATGCCTCGAAAGTTTGTAATTATCGCCAAAATTATAACAAAATAAACCTAATTCAACCACAAAATACATGTTCAAATTTAATATTTTGAATTTTTCCTCCAAGACTAATACAACAATATTAACCTAATTTTACCTCCATGCATCTATACAAACAACAAAAAAACAAGCTTACTTAGTAGATACAAGCAATAAATTGTACAATTTGTGAAGATTCAGATGAGAAAATCCAAAAATATGAGGCCGGTTCATTATTCAAAGTGGTGATAAGTGGAAAACATTACATTACAACACCTATCCCATTTTGAATCTCGTGAGTAGCTGAAGTTTATAGAGCTGTGAGGAGATGGCGGAGGAGTGCGATGGAGACGACGGAGAAGTACCGCTGAGACGTCGGAGAAGTGCTTAAACTTGGTTGTGACGGTGAGAGAAGTGTGACATTGAGAGATAATTTGGAAGTTTCCTAAAGTTGTGCTTATTTTGTGTTTGGCAATTAAATTAAACATAACTTTTTATTAAATTACCTATTTCCAAAAGTTGTGAGTATTTGTATTTCATAAATAAAAAATATATACCTTATATTATAAAATAAAAAATATATTCTGAAATAGCAGGAGTTTAATCTCTCGGTATTTACTTAAATTTTTCTTTAGGGGTTTTAAATCCCGCTATTTATTTTTATTTCCCGTCAGCTATCAAACCCCCGTTATTTAATGTAATATGTGGGAGTTGTAGCTAACCTCCGCTTTGAAACTTCCACGATTTAGGTGTTTTTTTGTAGTGGTGTACCTATTTTCTGTGATAATACTAGTGTCATAAATTTATCAAAATATACTGTGCATCATTCTACAACATAACTTGTTGACATTAAGCATCATTTTATTTGTCATCATGTTTAAAATGGAGATTTCATACTTGAATTTGTTGATTTTAAAAATCAGCTAACAGACATTTTCACAAAACCTTTGCTGGAAGACAAATTCTGTTATCTTCGATATTATTTGGGTATTATTGCATTTAAAAATTGATTGTTATTATTAATTCATTCCTTAACTACTGTCTGTCTATTTTCGGGTTATTTTTTAATTTATTATGTGTTCCTTTTTTAACTGGCGCCTTTTCCTTTTCCCCATAAAACCTTCGCCCTTTCCTTTAAAACCCATTTGACTTTCCATTAGTAGACAACCCCTCGGTTTCCTCCCTGTCTTTATTACCCTCTTCCTTATCCTTTCTCTTCCTCTCTCTTCCTATCTCTCCCTCTTCTTCTTCCTTCTTTCTCTCTCTCTACTTCTCAAATGACTTGCACCAGATCCATGGCTGCCTTGAAAAATACCCCTGTTTCCTCCTCCAGTTCCTTTGAAATCGACTACATATCCTCAGATTTTTCAGAGGCAGAATCTCTTGACCCTTCTCTTTCTTCCAAAAAGTGTCCCTCTACATCTAAGATGAAGAATGCAAAGAAACATCATCCACCTCTTCCAGAATTCATCTTTGATGAAGACTCCACTAAATTTTGGAGTTCGGAGCATAAAATAAAGTTTGGGGCGTTCTCTAAATGTCCAAATGTTCTTGGACGAGTTCTTAACCTGGAAAAACTTGAAGCCTCTCACTGCGCGGTAAGTTCGTTTTGTTGTGCTAAAAATTATCGCTGTTATTTCGTTTGTGTGGGGTAGAATTTTGTGAAGAACATGTGCATCTATTTTATGCCAACCTCCATCTATCTCTTGATAATGGTGACTGGGAAACCCTTGTTTTGGGGAACCGTATTGTGTTGAATGAGGTTTTTTAAAAAGATTTCTTTGGAGCTGAGTTTTCTGGTGATATTCCGTTCATGCATGGTAATATTTGGCCTAAAAATTTTGAAACTTCTCTAGATACTTCTATGTCTTTTGTCTCTGAATCTGGCTCTGATCTGACTTCTTTTGGTCCTTTCTCTCTTGGTTTTGATAATCGCATTCTTGCACATATTGTGGCCACCACTCTAATATTCTGGAAGGGCTCACCCTGTGACATCTTTAATAGAGATGTTTATGTTCTTGATTGACTTCTGAAGAAGTTTCCTATTTACTGGGCAACATGGTTCCGTGAATACATGGTGGGAATTTTGGCAGATAGTAACATCTTTGCCAGTCTACCATATGGACTTTTAATTTCTCGCATCATAATTGATTCCCTTGTGGATCTCTCCCCATACTCTTTGGCTCGTATTGATGCCTCATAGGATACTCACACCTTCTCCAGCATGGGATATGTTCTGGTCAATACACAATGGTACAAGAAGGAAGTTGTACAACACAGAGCTGATCACCCAAAAGCAACTCGTATTACTTCCGACTGTGTTGCCCTCTAACTCCAAGAGACCGATAAAATAAAGGTATGACTAGATGGATTGGAAACTCATTTGCAGGTATTGCAGGTAACTCTTGATAAAGCTCTTCAGCTCAAAAACGACTCCAGCACTAACATCGGAAAGCTAGGATTGGAAGTTGATGGACTTAAAAAGGAGGTTGTTAGATAACTCAACTCCATACTCAAAGGAGTTAACTCGATCAAAATAGGAGCTGCGTCAGCTCAAAATGACTTGGATGTCACAATGAACAACTCCTACTCCAACTTCTCCAAAAGTGTGGAGCGCTCAGATAAAAATTCTGCAGGAATATGATCAGTACACTTACATACTTCCTTGGTAAACATTTAAGTATTTTTGTTTGGTATATTTTTTTTTTGACTGTAATATTTAGGTGTAGTCCTCAAACTATGTCTCTTTAAGTCTGTTTTGGTTTTAGTCGATTTCTTTTTGCTCTATTATCTTGTGCGCTGGTTCTTTTTTATCATGGAAAAGGGGGAGAAAGATTACATAACTAGTTCACTATCGATAGAAGCTAGGTGGAGCACACATCCAGGGGGGCCAACAAATTGACAGGGAAGTAAATTTAGTGTCACAAGTTACTAGTTGTCACTATCAAAAAGGGGGCGATTGTTAATTCAATATATTTTGAATAATGACAGGAAAACAAGGAAGAATCCAAGAGGCAGATCTAGAAAAGTCGCACTGCAAAACAAATCAGGGATCATGTAATCTTCAGCAGATCAAAACAAATCAGGGATCATGTAATCTTCAGCAGATCAAGGACAAATCGAATTCGCAAGAAATAAGGACAGCGAATCCAGGACAAATCAAATCGCAGGAAATGAGGGAAAATATAGCTACTATGATAATAAACTCCTAAAAAGGGAGAGCATCAAATCAACATATGAAATCAGACTCCAACAAAGGAAACTGTCATAGACTACTACACGAGAAAGGAAACAAATCAAGACAAAGTGATATCATCATATGTCAATTAGCAAATCTCTGATTCAAGGCAAAAATCAAGGTTGACAATTCGAAGAAAATCAACTGAGATCATACTCAATTAAGGCATCGCTACAACATCCTTTATTGAATAAAATTCCATTGGGTTTTCCAAAGAGAGCTAAAATACACCTCAAAATTAAGAGTATAAATGAAGACTTCAGAAGACCAAGAAAATCACGCAACTTCGCTTGAGCTTAGCATACAGTCTTATTTTATCTTTAATAAAGATTTGTGAACTCTTGCGTGATACAATTGAAAAAAGAAAGAAAAATAGAGAACCTGAGTGTAGGTTTACAAGTTGAGGGAGTGTCATATAAAATTCTGATTTACGCATCAGAGAGGATCAAGTTCTACTTTGCTGTAACCAAAGACTTCCAAAAAGCTCTTAACGAAATCCCTTGAAACCCAAGAGGATTGGACTAGGCACCACAAGAGGATTGGACTAGGCACCACATTGGTGATCCAAACCAGTATAAAAACTTCTTGTGTCTTTTACTAACTGCAGTCTTTCCTTCTTATTTGTTTTTATACTAACCTGCAGGATAGTCAACTAACAGTTTTAGGTAGTCGACTAAGTGTTTTATTTAATTCACCCCCACCCCCCCCCCTTATCTATCAAAGTATTATTGGACAAGTGAAGCTGTAGTTGATTTGATTACAAAATCATTGAATGGAACATGAATTGATTATATTTGTAGGAAGTTGGGCATCATTAATATCTATTCCAGCTTGAGGGGGCAGTGTTATAGATAGAACCAGTAGTATATATTTTTGTATCTTATAGTAAAGCTGATTTCTAGGAATATAAATATAGTTATCTTATTTTCTTTATATATTTATACCACAATATGAATGACGATATGCATGAGCAACATGTTTGTTGTGTGATTTCATTAAGACCACGTAGACTAGAGTATGTGAGTGAAGCAATGCGACAATATATATACTGGCGTAAATAATAATATCATGTAATCAACTCCAATCTTTAAGTTGGTTAATTATTATAAGGATCATGAAACAAAGAATACAATTTGGCCCTCCAATTCTAACACTAAATGCAACCAAAAAGCCTAGATATATACTTTTCATATTCTAAGAATATGCATGCATGCAAGCAAAATTTGAAGATAAATTACATTACTTCTTCTTAAAACTGCTTGCTCGAGTTCTACGTATGAAACTATTGAAATTTCCTAGTCTTCCTTCTCTGAAAAATATAGATGGCCTGGTAAGATAATGTTTAATTGTTATAATTATAACCGATCGAGCTAGGCAGCCACCTTGTTATAATTAATTAATAGTGAAATTAAGAATCACTAAGATCATCGTCGTGCAAAGGAGGTGTTGGCAAACAATTTCCATTGGCTGGACCAAAAAACAACTCCAAGCAGAAGGAAGAACCAGTAATGGACCTACCCTTTTTTCCAACTTTATCAAGCTCCCGTATCGAAAACTGCAAAGTTTCCAGCATTAATTACTTGTTAATTACGTAAACACGATATGAAAATTCTCACGTTAATCATAAAACAAGACAACCAGTTAGCTAGATGGATGTCGGAAATCCACATAAAATAAATGTGTGCACCTGCAATAGATCATTCCGAACAAAAGCAGTATTAAAGCAAGCATAGAAAAGCCGTCCTCCTATGAGCTTTTCATAGAATATGATACGCACATCTCCGCTTATCTGTTCAGAGATAATGATTATTAGAAAATATTTAGATTGTGATGCAATGCTTACATACAAATACGTACTTGCAGTGGTATGTCATAGAAATGATCAAGACATGTTTTTTGATAGAGCATAGAACTTTCGGTGTCCATTTGGACTACAAGACGAGGTGCCTTATTTTCTTCTTCTTCTTCATTTTCCTCAACAAATGAATAAACATATTGAGGGCTATAAGTTCTCTGAATACCGCTCTTAATTTGTCTGCAGCTACTCTTCGAGACTTCTACAGATGGACGATATTTCTCTCCTGGAACCTGCAGATTGATTGAATATTTACATTGCAATCCTGAATTGCAAATACCCTTGAGCGATCTATAATAAATTACTTACTCTTTGCAACTCAGATAGAACGAAGAAGATGGACTCAATGTTTATAGTGTCGTATAATCTAATGCGACGCAGTTCTCTCTTGTATGACTTAGGCAATTTGACAGTTGGAGGAACACCCTTCGTATAGGAAATTAGTGCATTCTCCCAATATTTGACATACCTACGTTGGCTTGGAATGGATACCTGTAAAATCAATTTCATTCATTAATTAACATATACTATATTTTATTGATATATAACGTAACGTACGTACTCCTTCATTGTTAGTTGTTCGTTTCTCTGCGTACACTCGCAGAGCATCCTCAGCTGACATGCCAGTGTAAACTAGGTACGAACAAACCATTAATCCTGTTCGGCCTTTTCCTGCCTAGAGATCGATAATAACATTATCATCGTTTGATATATATATATATATATATATGAGATTATCTTCTAAATAAAATGAAATGGAAGATAGAAACAAACCATGCAGTGTATGACAACAATATTCTTGGAGTCACTAGAGAGCCATGAGTAGACATCTTCACAGAAATCCTTGATCATATCTAGAGAAGGGACATGGTTGTCATCAATTGGATACCTCTCGACACGACCATGAAAATGTGATGCATCATAAGCTTGCTCTATGCATAAGTTATACACCTACGTACAAGCAAAGGCTTAATTCTTCTGAAATTAATCATGATATAGAGTATGTACGTACGTACTCACTCTACTAACCTTGTAATGTCCAGCATGTCTCATATCCAATACAGACTTAACCTGCCACAAAGGATTGCGAAATACTGCTCGCACGTGTTCTGCAGGAAATGACATTGCTAAGACTCGGTCTGATATATAAGTCATGTCAAGATCATATCCGCCAACAAGCATTCGCCTTCTTTGCTTCGACACCAAGCTACGTATGCAAAAACTTCTTGATACATAATTTATCAGACCAAGGTGGACATCACTTATACTCGGAGTATCACTTCTCTTAAACCCCTGTTTTGACAATCCTACTCCCATTTTTTCCTTTCTTTAATTTTATCACCTGTGTGTATATATATATATATATATATATATAACTAAAGTTATAAAAATTAATATACCTTTAATTTTTATTAGGGAACTCAATCTCATGAAATTTTAATCAAAGTATATATATATATATATATATCATTTCAATATCTTAAAGACAAACATTGAAGAAAATAAAAATACAAATCCCCTAGCTCCTCACTTGTGCATTCATATATGTTTTTATATGCATGAATGCCATTATGTTCAGAGGATCAATCTGACATGCATCCATCCAACCATATTTTTGAAACAACATTAACATGCACATATACACTTCACAATTTTCACGTTCAAGTCACAAATCACATGAAATCCTAGAGGCCAGCACCATCCATCTTTAGAGCAAAATATCATACAATCTTTCAAATCCCATAGATTATTATAATAACTAACAAAATAGAGACCTTTTAATTTACATTGGAAGAATGACCGAACTTAAAAAGGAATTAAGTACCATTCAATTGAACATAAAGAAAGATCCAAATCAACTTGCTTATGATTGATTACAGACCATAAATTGCAGGTAGCTAGTAATTAACCAAATTGGTCCAAGAAACTTGCAAATGAAAAAATACTTATTAGATTCTTGGACCAATACAAAAGAATTTGGAATATGTGTTTTTATTTTATGGGGGCAAAGAAGAGAAGTTGATAAAGTCCATTTCTGGTACAGGAAAAGAGAGACATAGAGAGAGTGAATTCCTAGTATAACTATGATGATGAATTGGGAATGTTCTTTGGACAACCCCAAAATTAGAGTAAAAACAGCCGCAATACATGCTTACCTTAATTTATCTTCAATATATATATATACTATTTACTTTTTCCTAAAATAATTATTCCAAACTGTTTTATCCTATATATGGTGCAAATTTCCTACTAGCCTTCATGTTTTTGTAAATTACTAGTTTCTGAGGATGTGCTTCGCACATGTGTTCTATGTGAATTTTTATAGATATATTATAATGACAAAAATTTTATGGAAATATATATGTAAATTGTAATGAATAATAAAATGTAACAATTACAAAATAAGAATAAAGACTTACGCAATAAAACATTCATAAAAAATTAAATTAAGAAGTCTGATTGAGATACAAAAAAATAAGACAAAAAGAAACAGATTTAAGAAATATCCAATGTAGACATTATTTTTATAAAATTGATGTATGTATAGATGAAAAAATAAGTACTAAATTAGTACATAACTCTCTGAGTTCTTATCGACTCATTTCATATCCTATGAAAATTCAAGAGGTTTCTTTATCTACTTTAACTATAGAATGAAAATGATAGCCTAATAATCTTGGTAGGGGTTTCATGACATTAAAAAAGTTGAATTTATATAGATAGAATAGAAGGAATATTAAAAGATATCTTAAAGTTTTAGTTTAAATATTTGGAGGTTATGAATATGAAAAGATGAGAGTTATGAATATTAAGAGTATAAAAGTTAAATAAGTAATTAGAAAATAATATTAAATAAATGAAGAATATGAAAAAAAAATTAAAGTTAGCAAACAATGCAAAAAGGACAACTAAAGTTCTTATCATGTAATTAAGCATTAATGAATTTAAATTTGTGAATCTAGAGTCATTCTTTAATAAAAACCAAGATGACATTATCAAGTGCGTCTCCATTTTGTAAATTTGCACCCTTTAAATTAATAAATTTTGTTATTTATCATAAAGGATAATACTTTATCCACATCAATTATATTATTCATGAGAGGGGTTAAGGAAAAAGTTATAAGAAGAGGAAAAGAAAAGAAATTTAGGCAAAGTTTTTTTTAAAAAAAATTTAGAATTATTATATACATATAGATTATAGATGATAAATATTAATAGATTAGATATTTAGTTAGAAATTAATCTTAGGAAGTTTAAAAGTCATTAACATTTAATTAAATTTATGCAATCAAATATTTAAATATTTTAACAATTTAATTTATAAAAAGGATAAAATCGTAATTCAACTTTCAACTTTTTTGTTCATGCTTTTAGTAATATATGATATTTATATTAAAAAAACAAAAAAAATTGAACGTATAATTATACAAGGAAATAGGAATAAGACAGAACTACCTATTAAACTATCATTCAAATTCCAAACACACTATGACTAAGTTCCTAGTAACCTTTTTTTTTTAAAAAAATTGTACACCTTACTGGAACATCACGAGTTAATTCAGTTATTAGTTTAGTTCTCATTTTAGTTGTATTAATGTTTCAATGGTCCCTATTTATTAAGGATATTGTATTAGTTGTTTCAGCAATCATTACCAATTTAGAACTAAATTAGTTCTATTCGTTTAGAATTTTTTCATTTATAGCTCTATGTAATAGCTTTTTAATTTCATTAATAAGATATCATCCTATAGCCATATTCATTATGACCGTGTTCGTATGTCCAATATCGTCACAATAATCAGTGGTCTGGGTCCTGAGATACGCGAAATCTCTTATGTCATTCGTGCACGCAGTACGACTATCTCCTATGAGAAATTATTTGAAAAACTACTAGACTGTGAATTATTCCTTTGCCACGGGGATGCTAAGAAACTATTTAGTCCTATGACTATTGTAATCGGTACTCCCACCAAATCTAACAATAATAATTGTAACAATTACAGGCAGACCAACAATTCTCAGCATATTCACCAAACTCACATCCAAATACTCCGCCGCAATGATAGTTCTACTCAAATTCAAACTGTGTTACTATTCGTCAAATAAGTAATAGTGTTGGCTACACTGCCAATGTTTGTCGCTTGAGTATCACAATAACTTTGAAGACAAAGCCATTTATGAAATTAGGCTTACTATTGGCACCAATCCCTGGATAGTTGACTCAAGATCCACCCATCACATCACAATAGAGACACAATTTATAATGTTATATCAATCCATAGTCATGTGTATAGTCCACTTGTATTCAAATATCAACTTAGGTATTGCTATAGTATGTAAACAAGTATTAGTTGTATGAACAAGTAATATTTGATATTTGGAATACTTCTATTTTATTCTTTCCTATTTTCACATATTTATGATCCACGTATATTCAAGTCTAAGCATGTTTATATTGTTAATTAGTTAATATAGGGAGATTTTGTAAATAACTATATTTGACAGCAGCAGCAAATTATTTTTCATTGCATTCCCATGCATGCATTTTAATAGTTGTATTCAATGCTATAATAATTATATTTAATATATGTTTAATCAGATTATTTGTATTCTATGTATTCTTTTTGTCATTATTGTCTATATGTATAAATAGAGCAGTTCTCAATTTCCTACCAAAGTAAATTGTTGTTAATTTAGCATTTTAAATTAATAAAATGTGTCATTTGGGAAGCCACTATGTCCGTTAGTGGCAGTTTTCTTACAAATTCTTTTAAGTAACATATGTGACATTGCTATCCACTCATTATGTGCATTTCATTTTTGGCTTATTTGCTTATTGTTTTGGACGAAATAAGACGTTGGTGGACTGATCATGGGAAGCACATTTGTTGTCCGTTGTTAACATTGGTTAGCAACATCAATTCAAATTATTTATTCCTTCATTATACCTTGTAACTTATTTAACTCCTAAGACCATTATACTCACTATTTACTATCCCATTATCTTCCTATTCATTGCTAGGCTTGTAGTATAAATAGTGATGTTCTTCATTTGGTTTAGAGACAAAACACAAGAAAATAAAGAGCGCATAAAGTTTGTCATAAAGAGAGTTCTTATTAGTTGAAGGGTATGTTCTTATTTCTGGAACATTGGACTCAACTCTTGTCAAGAGTTGTTGACGCATACTTTGAAGGTTGTTGTATCCTGGAGGGGACAGGTCAAAGAGAACTACAACTGGATCGGTAAAACATTTTCTACAGTGGGCTTGAATCTCCTCAAAGAGAGCGAGTTATCCGAGCCTCAGTCTGAAGAGATTTTTTTTTCTTCATTTTATTTTTCAATTGTAATCTTGTATTTTTGTTCTTTCTGTAAGTTTTCACTAACAATTTTTAAGAGACTCATGTAAGACCCCCAAAATGAGTTAGGTTGTGTAGAGCCTCACATGTGCCGATAAACATGTTAACATGCTAATTAAGTATTTTAAAGTATGCATGAGTGATTTGAAGTCATTTGGAAGTCAAATGTCAAGGGATGATCAAGACGTTCGACGACTAGTCACCGAGAGGCCTTAGATGTTTTCATGTGCTTATATGTAATTCATTGGCTTATATAGTCCTAATATGAGTAATACTGATGTTTATAGGTAGTATGTTAAGTTTCATGAAGTTTAGAGGTTAAACGCCTACAAACGTCCAAGACATTTGAAAGATAGTCGTCGAGACGTGCTTGTGTGACTTGCTGGTGCCTAGCATGTCTGAATGTGTTGCAAGTATTTTTTTGGCTGAAACTGATGTGGAAGGTACTTGAAATTTTAAGGTTGATATTTACATTGAAAACGTCCAGGTACGATTCCCCAAGGGCCCCGCAAAAAGCCCTCAAGGAGGACCCAAAAGCTATTAAGACAATGGCTTGGCAGTGTCAATCGACGAAGCGAAATGAAGACTCGTCAGTCCTCCAACGCCCCATCGATGTGGAGGCGTCGATGGAAACTTAGACTGGTGAAGGCTCAAGTCAATTGACAAGCCTCAGTCAAACAACGGCCTGCACTATGGTCCGTGATGGAGTTTCTAGGCATCATTTGAGACCATCGATGCAGGCTGTGTAAAACTGTCATGCGCGCTGTCTTATTATGGGGTGAATGGGAAATTCACCCCACATGCTAACCTGACCCTAGTTAATTTATCCTGTTATTTTTGGGTATGATTAGATGATCAAACACGTGAATAGCCTATTCCCAGTCCTCAATTCAAATTTAGACTTCCCTCTCCTAAAATACTCTCTAGAAACCTCCATTGGAGGTGATGCTCAAGAACAACTTTGAGCTTGGATTTCCATGGGTTCTTCATCACGTTTTAGAGGTTTTATTCTACATTGAGGTATGGTGATCCTTCATCTCTAGTTTATTTTCCATCTAGAGAGTTCTTCTCAAATTTTTCAAAGCAAGTTCATGATCAAATCTTCATCTTCTTCAATCTAAGCATGAGTTCTTTCTCAAAACATTTTCAAAGACTTAATCATGATAAATTTATGATAATGTACTGAATCTAAAGTGAATTTCAATCCAATTGCATGACGAACCCATACTCTCTTCAAACTCTCGATTGTAGCCTACATTGTGGGCTTGGTGATCTATAATTTATGTTGATTGAATTATGATTATAGCATGTTTAATTGCTTATATATACTGCCTATATGGTAATATGATGATGAATTATGTGATATTGGATCAATGTGGATTATTTCTTGAAGAACTTGATCTCTATTTCTTATTAAATGTTAATGCATGGCCTTCAGTGTAATGTCGATTAGTGCATGATTGAAGGATTCATTTATGTAAAGATAATTGTAGCTAGGACTTATATTAATGTTATTAATGAATTGTGGGTATGAACCATTCATGATCAAAGTAAGGGAATCATTGTAAGATTGATCTACATTCTTGTAACCTATAGATTTATAATGTATGTGCATGATGTAATCTCGCTTCTAGGGTAGATGAATCATGGGTTAGACTTGATTATTATGTCTTTAGCTACTGCCCTAGATTAATATTATTGATTAAATACGATTGATGATCAATGCAAGAGAAATTGGTTAATGATCTATGTATCTCTATTTCCTAGTGTATTGGTAATATAGTGTACTTGTTAATAGCATGATATTGTATTGGCTTATGCATGATTTCATCTATGTTAAAGTATATTTAGCTACTGCCCTATACATGAATTGTTGATGAAAAATGTAACAGTCCGAGAAGTCTAGATCTAATCTAGAGCCTCATAATCTCATTTAATGTTTATTATACTGTTTTAAGACCCAAACTAGTACGTATAATTCATTTGGGAAGTTTTAGAGCCAAGGCGTCAAGGAACGTCCATGAGGTCCGAAAACTAGCTAAATTGAACTAGTTGATGTCGCTATGCTTGGTGAAGGATTTGGAGGGTCAAATGAAGTCTAAAACATGTAAAAATACATTATTTAGGTAGAGTGTGGTATATAGGTTCAAAACGTCTAATAATGACGCCCCAATGACCACCCAAAGGGTCCTTGAGGAGGACCCCAACATGGGTGGGCAGGCTGCGTGAGTCAAGATTCAAGGGTTTGTTGTGTGATACACAGCCCACACAAACCCTACTTCCTTAGATCACTTAATCAAAAATAAAAATTTGAATTAGCCTCGCGATGCGGAGTCACTTCCCAGATTCGTTGTAATCGTATTTAGGCATTTTGACTTCACAAAAATATCCAATTAAGTAAGGGGTGTTTTGGTTAATTTATGGGGTGACTATATATTTATTTAGGGTTAGTTTTATTTCATCTTAAATCACTCTAAAACCAATTCCCAAAACAAACCCAACAACTCTCATCTCTCTCTACTTCCTCTCCCAAAATCCTCCATTGAAGAAAGAAGAAATCTTGAAGAAGAAGGCCAATGTCTAAAGATTTCACTTCAATTTGGTGTAGTAATCTTCATTAAGGTATGGGTTCTTCAATCTTGGTATTCCTTTCCCCAAGAGGTCCTTTCAAAGTTGATTTCCAAATTACCCAATTCAATGGGTTTTCTTCTAAACTTCAAATTGATGATAAATTGTGATTGCCTATGACTAATTAAGTGTAGATTTTAGGTTAATTCATATTAATTGATGAAACTTCATATAGATCATGTCCCTTTTCGAATTCCACAAATCTTGGATCTTGGTTATGAATTGATAAGAATTGAAGAATGTATTGATTGTTAGATTTGTTTTGTCTATTCTAATTCATCTATGAATTAATTAGGGTAAATTGTTGGTGAGATTGGATCTATATCTTGAAGAATTCATGTTGAACCTCTCCCCTAACCCTAGGTTATGAAATTAAGTTAATTGGGATAGTGATGATGCAATTGACTTAGTTATTGTGTCAATTACTATTGAATGATGTTACTACACCTATTATTGGATGAAATTGGTTGGGTGAGGGTAACACCATGATGATCGCTTTTGAAGGAGATTGGGTAAGTCTTTATGATTCTAGCCCTTACTTCAATTATGATGGCTTGTGATTGATATTGTAGTTAAATTGAAATATGTCTTGTGAATGGCCTAAGTAGGTATTGGTATGATGTTGAATTGAAATGTATTGATTATGTTATTGTGAGATTATTCTTAAGATGTAATGATATAAGGTTGGTTATGAAGTACCTATGTGCCTTACTATTATATGATGATGTATGCTAATCTCACATATGAGGGTTGTAATGTAAGGTGTTCTCATGCAATTCCTATTGAACTCATGACGATGACTATACAAGGAGCTATTCTCTTATGACCTAAACAAAGTTATGATTATTAACAAAAGACATTTCAAAAGAGACTCTATCTTAGCACCGAGTGATCTTGTAGATGAGGGGTGACACCTTCCTAAAGAGGGAAGGTAGGGTTCACCATAGTCCTCACGGGGTGGATAGCCTCATATTACAAAGAGGGCATAGAGTGATGTTTCCATGACAGTCCCCAAGATCCATAAACTATGTTTCCACCATACGAATACTAGCTAGTGGATCCACCTAGATGCAATGTTCATATTTGGTTCTACTTTGGCCGATAGACCACCTTCCATCTGTGTAAGGTTTTACAACAATGGATTCCACACTTAGAACTTGTGTTCTATGTCGGTTAAGTCAAGTGTTCCCAAAAGTAAAATAAAAAAATGAAATAAACACTAACTAGGGTGACTTATGAGGTTTGACTTAGCCTAGGTGTGGGTATGGGACTCTACCTATCTCTTACACTAGTTTTCCTTAAGGAAAGCCTTAGAAGGTTGTTCTTATGTTCTTATGATCTTATAAATTGAATGTTATGCATATGTTGACTTTACACATTGATGATCTTATATGATGTTAGTTTCACTTATGAACATGTTGTTGGTATATGTTGGTAAAGTATGAGAAGGATTACTCTTGATGCTATGTTATGTGAAGTTAGGCATTGCTTATGGTACTTTGTTTGGTTTACTTAATTAAGTAGGGTTATGGGGTTTTACTTGGTCATTGCACGTGTAGGCTAAATGATGGGTTATAAGTATGGGTCTTGATTTTATTATGATACTATGAACTCTTGTATATGTTGACTTGACTATACATGATGTTTTTCTTGTGTTGTAAATGGTTTTGACTTATGAATTATGTAGTAGTTGATAAATATGCAGGTTCATGATAGTTCATAAGGCTTTTCAAAGTACTTTAGCATGGTTCTGAACAACTGTCCTCTTTAGCATAATTTTAAAAGTTTTATGTGCATATACTCATGCTTAGTACAAGAGTGTACTAACCCATATTTTATGTTTACTACAAAATGTAGGTTCCCGCCGTTGAGATTTTAGAGGGCCATTGAAGAAGGCTTGGAATCCTATTATCCAAGTTCGGTAGGTCCTCACCTTCCGAGGATGATGCCACTATCTTGCTATTTGATATTGTTTAGTCTTAATGACGATTTTGTTTATTCTTTTTCTTTGTTGACTTTGTATATGCCTATATGAGGCCTTTGTCGTAATGAAGTATGGGTTGAACCCAAGATATTGTATTAGAACTACATGGTTTAATATGAGACATAATCTGGACTTCTTATAAGTCTCTATTGCTATATTATGTATGTGAAATAAAAATAGAATCCTATGTATTGCTTGATATACGAGCCTCAATGTAGAAGTAGGTAAAAAGTTTTAACTTTTTCGGTAATTTATCCTATGAAATGCAATGACGAATGCGAAGTGTCTAGTCTTAGTGCTCAAAGAGACGACACCGGTTATGTCTAGGGGGTGCTCCCCAGATGTGACAAACTTTGTAATAGAGCATGAGGTTGAATATCTTTAGGATTAATGTCTCATTAAACCATGTTATGTAGGTTGATATTCATAATTGTGAAGCGCTCCACACTTATGAGTGAGAAGCTATATGATGCTTAGGAAATTCTCATCTTCTTGGAAATATGATGTTGTGCCTCTAAAGTCTACTTTATGTGTGCTTTCACCTAAACCTTGTATTGTGGGTATAGGTATCAATACTCTAAGGGCAGCCGCACGAAGACTTGATGAAGAGATTGGTAATGCGGGAGTTCCTCCCCGTGGCAATCAAGATCCTCCTATTGAAGAAGTTGCTTATGATGATCAAGCTCCGGCCAATCCTCCGACCTTGTTGGATGGGGACATAAGGATAGCTTTTATCCAAATGTCCCAACACATTACTACTCAAGCACAATCTGTCACTACTCAAGCACAAACCATTATGGGCAAAGGTAACCGGGAGGTGATACCCCGAAGAAATCAACGTGTTAGCACTATGGCCTCCCACTTGAGGGATTTCACAAGGATGAATTCCCCTACTTACTATTGGTCCAAAGTGGAGGAAGTCCCCCAAGTTTTTATTCATGAAGTCGACAATATCTTCTATTCTACGGGGTTGACTACAACTGAAAAGGCCGAGTTAGCCACCTACAAACTGATTGACGTGACTTAAACTTGGTACATCTAATGGAGAGACAATAGGCTGTTGAGGGGTGATTCGTTGACATGGGATATTTTCAAGAAGGCTTTTATTGATAGGTTCTTTCCAAGAGAAAAGAGGGAATCTAAGGTGGAAGAATTCGTCAACCTTCGTCAAGGATGTATGAGTGTGCTTGACTACTCTTTAAAATTTACTAAGTTGTCCAAATATGCTCGTTCTTTGGTTTCCGACCCTAGGGATGAGATGAGCCGCTTAGTAACAACAGTGTCCGATGACTTGAAAGTAGAATGTCATTTGGCTATGCTATATGATAATGTGAACATTTCTAGTCTCATGGTTCATACTCAACAAATGGAAGAGACGAGGGTTAAGAGGAAGAGTAGAGATGCCAATAGGGAAAAGTTATTTGATGGTAGTTCTTCAAAGACTAGGCTTGATATCCAAGAAAAACCAAGGTTCAAAAAGAAGTTTTCTAATCAATCTCTTACCAAGTTGACTAAGGCTCGTGATGTTATGGTGTCTAACCACAAGTCAAAAAATAGAAGAGGTACTAGTTCACTAAGTAATAAGCCAACTTGTGGAAAGTGTTGCAAGAAGCATTATGGTGATTACCTCATTGGGATGGACAATTACTTTATTTGTGGTAAGAGTTACCACAAGTTGAAGGATTTCCCAAACATGAAGGGTCAAGATAAGGGTAGTGGGCAAGCTCGAGCGAGTGGTTCTACTGTGGATCCACCAAAGAAGAATCATTTTTCTTCAGTTCTCTCTATGGGTGAACAAGAGTGTTCTCCCGGAGTATTGATAAGTACGTCACAAGTATTCTCTATTGATGTATATTATTTACTTTTTCCGGGGGCTACCCTATCTTTTGTTACTCCTTTGGTAGCTAGTAAGTTTGATATTTTGTCTAATATCTTGAATGAACCTTTTGTGGTGTCTACACCAGTGGGTGAGTTGGTGGTTGCAAAGAGGGTATAGAGATATTGTCCTATAATGTTGTGCAATAGAGTTACTCATGTTGAATTAGTAGAACTTAGTATGGTTGATTTTGATTTCATTATGGGAATGGATTGGTTCCATGATTGTTTCACTTCCACAGATTGTAGAACGAGATAGGTGAAAATTACCTTTCAAAATGAACCCGTCCTATAGTGGAAGGGGGCAATTTCTATTCCTAAAGATCATATCATTTCTTGTCTAAAAGCTTGTAAAATAATTTCTAAAAGGTGTTTCTACCATATTGTGACAGTCAAAGATTTAGACTCCGAAGTTCCTTCCATTGAGTCGGTCCCCATAGTGAGGGAATTTTTGGAGGTCTTCCCTAGAACGAAAAATTGATTTTGGCATTGACTTGCTACCGGATACAAACCTCATTTCAATTCCTCCTTATCGGATGGCTCCAGCCATATTGAAAGAGTTGAAGGCTAAACTCAAAGATTTACTAGACAAAGGCTTCATTAGACCTAGTATTTCTCCATTGGGTGTTCCGGTATTGTTTGTGAAGAAGAATGACGGGTCCCGTAGAATGTGAATTAATTATCGCCAACTCAATATAGCCACTATTAAGAACAAGTGTCCTCTCTATCACATTCGGGGAGCACCCCCTAGACGTAATCGGCGTTGTCACCCTCTATGAGGACTAAGACTAGCATCTAAGCTTACATCATTGCATTCATAGGTCAAAATTCACGAAAATTTAGAACTTTTTACTACTTTTTCATTGAGGTTTACATTTACTTTTACATACACATAGTATCTATATATCGAGTGTACATAGACACTTTGTATGTGAAGATTACTTAGTCTTCTACACTTATGTGCGCCCGAACGCACATACACACATATAATAATAATAATAATAATAATAATAATAATAATAATATATATATATATATATATAGATAGATAGATATATATATAGATAGATAGATAGATAGATAGATAGATTTATAACAAGTCTAGAATACGTCTCATGTTAAACCATCTATGTTGAATACAACATCTTGGGTTCAACCCCTACTTCAATATAATAAAGGCCTTATATAGGCATATACAAAATCAACAAAGAAATAGAATGAACTAAATCGTCTTTAAGACTAAACAATATCAAATAGCAAGATAGTGGCAACGTCCACGGATGGTGAAGACCTAGCAAACACTTGGTGAATATACAAGTAGTCTTCAAAGGCCTTCAGCTAAACTCAACGGAGGGATCCTACAATGTGTAGTCAACATGAACATGGGGTTGATACACTCTTGTACTAAGTATGAGTATATGCAAATAAACAATTGAAATCATGCTAAAGGGGACATTTGTTCAAAACCATGCTAAAGTACTTTGAAAAGCCTTATTCACTATCAAGAACTCATATAAGCCAATACTCACATAATCCATATGTCAAATCCATGTACAACACAAGACCAACATCAACAAGTTATAGTCAAGTAAACATATACAAGAGTTCATAACAACATAATATAGGCAAGACCCTTACTCATAACCCACCATTTATCCTACAAGTGCAATGACCAAGTAAAGCCCCAAACCTTACTCAATCAAGTAAACCAAACAAAGGAACATAAGAAACTTCCAACTCAATATAACATAGAATCAATAGTAATCATCATCATATTTAGCAATATAGACCAATAACATGTTCATAAATGAAATTAACGACATATAGGATCATCTACATGTAAAGTTATCATATTTTTAGCATCTACATTATGAGAACACAGCAACAACCTCCTAAGGATTCCCTCAAGGAAAACTAGTGCAAGGAATAGATAGAGTTCCATACCCCTACCAAGGCTAAGTCAAACCTCTCAAGTCACCCTAGTTAGTGTATAGTACATTACTTCATTTTACATTCAGGAATACTTCCCTTAACCGACATAGACTACAAGATCTAAGTGTGGAATCCGGTGTTGTAAAACCTTACACCGATGTAAGGTGGTCTACCGGCCAAAATAGTACTAGATTATGAACATAGCATCTATGTGGATCCATTAACTAGTAATCCTATGGTGGAAACATAGTTTATGGATCTTGGGGCTATCATGGAAACATCACTCTATGCCCTTTTTGGACAATGAGGCTATCCACTCCGTGAGGACTATGGTGAATCCTAAATTCCCTCCTTGGAAAGTGTCATCCCTCTTTAACAAATTCACTCGGTGCTGAGCTAGAGTCCCTTTGAAATGTCTTTATTTAGTAATCATAAGCTTAGTTTAGGTCATATGGTCTAATCCCTTTTACAGTAAATGTCAGTATCTCATTAGGAATTGCATAAGAATATCCATTAATGGTAATCCTCATATGTGATATTAGCATACCATAATCATCATGTCATAATAAGGCACACAGGTATCTCATAACAAATCTTATATCATTTCATCTTAAACATAATCTCATGATCACATACTCAAGACATTTAAAATGAACATCATACCAACACCTACTTAGGCTAATCACAAATGACGCTTCAATTCAACTAGACATCATCAATCACAAACCATCATAATTGAAGTAAAGGTTAGGATCATAAAGACAAAGTCAATCTCCTTCAATAGCCATCAACATGGTTTTACCATCAACCAACCAATTACATCCAACAATAGGTGTAGCAACATCAATCAATAGTAATTAACACAAGAAGTAGGTCAATTGCATCATCAATATCCCAATTAACATCAATTCAAAACCTAGGGTTAGGGAAATTAGGGTTCATCATGAATTTAAAAGAATTAGATCAAATACGAACCATACATTACCCTAGTCAATTCATATATGAATTAGAATAGCTAAAACAAGTCTAATAATCAATTCATTCTTCAATTCCCATCAATTCGTGACCAAGATCCAAGGTTTAGGGAGATTGGGGAAAGGAAAAATACCAATATGAAATTGTATCAATTAATTTCAATTTATCAACAATCTATACTCAATTAGTCATAGGAAATCATAATTTATCACCAATTTGATGTTTTAAAGAAAACTCATTAGAATTGGAAAACCCCATAGAATTGGGTAATTTAGAAATAAACTTTGGAAGGACCTCTTGGGGTGAGGAATACCAAGAGTTAAGAATCCATACCTTAATGAAGATAAATCCACGAAATTGAAGTGAAAACCTTAGAGAAATTGAACTTCTTCTTCACGCTTTGTTCCTTTTTCAATGGAGGATTCGGGGAGAGAGAGAAAGAGGTGAGAGATTTTGGATTTATTTCTGGAATTGGGTTTGGTTGAGTTAAAAATGAATTTAAAATGACCCTTAGGCTATGTATAAGCACCCCCTAAATTACCCAAAACACCCCTCACTTTAATTGGTCTTTTTATCAAAAATATAATTTTACCGAATCTGGGAAGAGGCTCCGCATCACGGGGCCAACACACATTTTATTTTCCAAAAATAAATTTTTGGATAGTGAGGTCCGTGTGGGCTGCACGTCGCGCAGCAGCCCACTGATTCTTTACTTTCGCAGGCTACTTTGGCAGCCTTCTCAACCATGTTGGGGTTCTCCTCCATGACCCTTAGGGTGGTCCTTGGGTCGCCGTTATTGGACGTTTAGACCCTCTATACCACAATCTACCTAACTAAAATGTTTTTACACGTTTTACACTTCATTTGACCCTCCGAAACCATCCCCAAATATAGCGATGTCAACTAGTTCAATTAGGCTAGTTTCCGGATGTCATGGACGTCCTTTAATGTCTTGGATCTAAAACTTCTTAGATGAATTCTAAACCTTATTTTAGGTCATAGATCAGTATATAAACATTTCGTCACATCCAGGTTTACCCCCTAGACGTAATCGTCGTCGTCGTCTTTAAGGACTAAGACTAGCCTCTTAGTCTCATGTCATTACATTCATAGGTTGAAATTTATGAAAAAAATAAAACTTTTCATGACATCTACCTGGAGATTTACATAGACCTCTACATACACGTAATATAGTCGTATAGAGTATACATAAACCCTTCATATAGAAAGGTTACATATCCTTCTACTTTTGTTGCACATACATATATATAAGGTAGAAAGATAGTCTCAAAGTTTTTTCCATCTCATACCATCTAAACGATCATAAAAAATTGTGCATAGACCTACATCAACGTAAAGAAGCCACATATAGTCTTATACAAATCATACTCAAACGAAAGTGGGATGAACATCGAATTCTTAGAAAAACAAAGCAACTTCATCAACAAGATCTTAGCATCGCCCTCAAAAAGTTAGGACCTACCCACTCGGATGATAGAGAATATCCAAGCCTTATGCAAGTCGTCTTGAATGATCCTTCAACAACCGGAACTTAAAATTTTTGGGAAATAGGAAGAAAATGGGGTTAGTACTCCACATGTACTAAGTATGAGACCATATGCACATATATTTATAAAACATGCTAAGAAATAAGTATGATTTTCCGTTTAAAACTTATAGACGAAATGATCTAATGAATCCTTGTACTTGTACGTATTTGTATTGTGGATCCTTCTACCTTTCTCATTACCAACTAAACCCTTGAACTCAATCAAAAAATTATTTTTAAACCTCTTTATCATGTGTGTATCACACTCTCCCTAGACTATATGACATGTCAAATCCATGTCACTTAAATTAATAACACGTCATATTTATTTTTATTAACTATTTTTAATAATCATTAATCAGAATATTAAATAAAAGATCATATAATTCTTTAGAGTAAATTCTTATTTCTCTCACCTTCCTCCAATTTTTTTCATCTCTCTCCACCATGACCACCACCACCTACACCTTTATAGCCTCTTTTTGTTCCACTAAACTTGTCTTCATAAAAAAAAAGGAGGGTTCTTCCATTCAAATTTGTCTTCATACAAAAAAGACTGACGTTAAAAATGAAAGTCTTGAAAATAGAATCTTGAATCTTAAATTAGATCTAAATTAATTTCTCTTTGTTTTCTTTTATTTTCCTTACGTTGTAAGCCTTTTGTAGATGAAAATTTTACTCTTTAATGGTTGTATTTGGTGAAATTAAAATGAAATAATTTTTTTAAAAAATAAAAATTGGGTCTACTAATGGGTTGGGGTGACTGAAAAAAGGAGTTGAGGCAAAGATAGGGAGGTGGATAGTTGAAGCCCGAAAGAGGGGGTTGGGACGGATATGGAGTTGGGGATTGCTAAAAGAGGGGGTTAGGGAAGATATAGAGTGAGGGATTGTTGAAAAGGAGGATATAAGTGGCAGGTTCATTGATAAGGAAGGTTGGGTGGTGATAAGGGTGGAGGTGGGGATGAATGAAGAAGATGAGGTGAGGGGAAGAAGACGACAATTTTTTTAAAAAATATTATTTTATTTTTTTTAAAGTTAAATATGTTCTTCACTTTATTATAGAAGTGTGTGTTACACTCTCTTGCCAACTCATTTATTTTAATGCCACATAAGCATGATCAATGGTCAGAAGGGTTTGAAATATTGTGTTTTAATGAGTTGAAGGGCTCAATTGACAAATGGTTGAGTAGAAGAGTTCATAATACAAATGCATTCAAGTATAGGGGTTCATCAGATTATTTCACCAAACTTATATGCATATTCTACAAAACCACCCCAAACAATAATTCACATTTATTAATTCATAGACATGATCATCACAATACCACAAAATCAAGTCTAGTCCAACCAAACATTCTCACTATACAAGTAGATACATGATCAAGTAACTCTACATCTGATTCATATTAAACATCAAGCATGAATAAGAGTACATTTCATTATGGCAAAGCAAGACAACTTCCTATGAACCCCTATCAAGTTAACGAGTGCAATAATCAAGCAAAGCCCCATAGCCTCACCCAACCAAGTAACCCAACAAAAAATAATGAATAATACTATACATCACATAACATGACATGTAGTTATACATTTCACCTTACTTTAACAATATAAACAACACGTACTCATAAATGAACTAATCAACATATAATATCAATAATGTGCAACTCTTTCATATACATATCATAAATCATCATAGACATAAACATTCATAATAAAATCCTCCTAAGACTCCCCTCAAGGATAGCTAGTGCAATGCTTAGGCAGAGTCCCATACCCCTACCTAGGTTAAGCTAGACCCCTTAGGTCATCCTAGTTAGAGTTCAATTATTGAATTCATTTTACCTTTTGGGAACATATTTCCCTAATCAACATAGACCACATGAGCTAGTTTGAAATCCGGTGTCATAAAACTCTACACCGAAAGAAGGAAGACTACTTGCCAAGGTAGTACCAAAACATAAAACATAGCAACTATGTGGATCCACTAGCTAGTACTCCTATGGGGGAAACATAGTTCAATAACTAGGAGATATGATGCTCCATGCATTATAGTATCCAATCTCAAGAGTAATTGAGTGCTTGTACCTTCCCTTTGTTTGAAGGAACATCCTCAATTTTGTTCACTCAGTGCTATGCTAGAGTCCCTTTTTGAAATGACTTTAAGCCTTTAATTATCAATCATAGCTTAGTTTAGGTCATAGGTTCTACCCCTTGTATATTAATCATCATCAATATCTCAATAAGAATTGCATGAGTACAAATCCTCTCATCACAATTAAAATAGGTGAGGTTAACACATTACATATCACTTCATAATAAGGCACATTGGTATATATCAACATCCTTATAGCATTTACATCTTAACCAACCTCACAACTATAATAAAGATATTTCAATTCAACATTATCCCACCCCATAAATCATAAATAAGGCATACTCCAACACAATCATCATGAATTATTCACAATTAACCACAAGTTGAAGTAAGGAATAGGGATTACAAGACTTACCAAGTGTCCTTCATAGTTCATCATAAGGGTCTTACCATCAATCCATAACTCAACCCAACTAGGTCATCACATCAACATAATTCTATGACCAACATGATAATAAGGCGAGAAGAACCACTACAGAATAATTCAATGCTAACTCAGAGATTAAGACAAGATAATTAGGTCAATTCTCATAGCCTAGATCACTTCTCAAGAACTAGTATGGAAGACTATAATTCATCTTAATTTTTTCTTGAATGGTTTAGCAACATCATCAAATAGTGATTTAACTAATAATCAAGTCAATTGAATCAATCACAATCCATATCACATAAAGATCAAACTTAGGGTTAAGGATCATATTCTTCAAATTAAAACAAACTATCACAATTAATCATAATCAAGTTAAAATAAATGTTAATATATCCATTATATTCTAAAGAAACCATAAACAACTCAGTTCATAATATTAAATTCGTAATTGAACAAAACCTACTTGAAAACCTAACTTTTGAAATCCATTTTGAAGGATCCTTTTGAGGAAAGAGTCTCAAAGGTGAATTAGATCTCATACCTCAACATTTGATGAAGATTTTATGGTGAAATCGTCATTTTACAGCCCCCAAAACCTTACCCTAGCTTGTCTTCAATGGTATCTTCAAATAGATAGAGAGAGAGAAAGAAAAGAGAAGGAAGAAAATTTATTTTGTAAGTTGTGTTTAGATTAATGAGAGTTGGGCTCTTTATATGGGGGGGGGGGGGTAAATTAGTTAATTAATATTCCTTTAATCCCTAAATAAACCCTAAACCCATTAATTATTTTAATAAACTTAATTTAAAATATGCAAAAGGCTGCAAACGCCATTCACAAGACCACGATCGAACGAATCATTGGTCCATCAACGGGTAGGCCTGCCATTGTGCTGCAGAACCGTAATCTCGATCATAGAATGGTGCATACGGGGGCTTCCTTCATTTTTTAAGTGTTGGTCGACGTTTGGTAATGACACCCCGTTGATCCATACACGGATCATCGCCAGCATCTCGTTGATGCACATTGCCTAGATAGTGTTGACAACAACTCTCAAGAGTCCACCTCGAGGGCCCTTGGTTGGTCCTTGGGAGACGTACACAAACGTTTCGACCACAAATCACCTTAAACACATTTTATACACCCTTCCACCTAATTTCACGAATTTTTGACTCTTAAAATCTAGTAAAATAGGCAAAGGCACACTAGTTCCCCATAGAACTAGTTTCCGAACGTCATGGACGTTCTTGGACATTTGGTTCCTAAACTTCCTAATGACTTATATTCATTAAAATATGTCTTAAAATGGTGTTTAGACCCATGATACCTATTTTAGGCTTTAAGACTCGTCTTGGATATTTGGAGTGTTACATTATTCTCCACTTAGGAACATTCGTTCCCGAATGACACTAAATTGCTTTGAAGGAAGGATAGACTCAAGACTAGTATCCAAACCAATAAAAAATATCAAAACAACATAAAACATATGATTTTAATAAGGAAATTTCAAAACTTCAATTACCCCAAATAAGGCTGAGAAACTTCATTGTGAGACATTTTCTTGTCACAACTCACATGAGCTCAAAATACGTTACATGAGTCAATTAGCACAAAGTTCAACTTAACAACATGCTACATATTATTTCATAAAGACTAATCATATCATAATGCACGACATAACTCAAAACAAGCCAAAGAGCAAAATTTCAAGTTCAAATGCTAGTTTCACTGTATAGCAAGAGTCAAAAATTAACTTTTTGCAATACTTCACTAAAAATCAAAACAACTTCAATTTTAGTTATTATTTTAATTATTAGTAAGAAATACTAACCTTAGTTGTCAAATAGAAGAGGGTAACGGGCCTTCATGTCGACCTCGTCCTCCCATGTTGTACCCTCAACTAGGTGATTCTTTCATAACACCTTTACGAAAACCACCTCTTTATTCCTTAAATTTTTGACTCGCCTATCAAGAATTTGAACATGAACTTTCTCATAGGAGAGTTTATTCTTGACACTAAGACGCTCAATAGGAAGAATAGACTCGGGATCACCAATACACTTTTTAAGCATGGAAACATGGAAAACCGGATGAACCGAAGCCAATTCTCTAGGAAGTTTCAATTCATAAGCAACCTTACCAACCCTTTGCAAGATTTCATAAGAACCCACATAAGTAGGACTCAACTTCCCTTATCTAACCACCCCTTTCATTGGAGAAATTCTCAAATACATTTTATCACATTCTTCAAACGCCAAATCCCTTCTCCTATGATTGGCATAAGACTTTTGCATACTATATGTTGTTTGCAATCGGTTCCTTATGATATGGACTTTCTCCAAAGTTTTATAAACCAAATAGGGACCAATAAGCGAAGTCTCACCCATTTCAAAATCATCCAATAGGAGACCTACACCTCCTACCATACAAGGCTTCATAGGAAGCCATGAAAATGAATGAACGAAAACTATTATTATATGCAAACTCCATCAAAGGAAAATGTTTATCCCAATTTCCCTTGAAATCAATAATACAAGCCTAAGCATATCTTCAAGGTTTTAAATATTATGCTCTGCCTGACCATCTGTTTGGGGATGAAAAGCGGTAGTCAACTTCACCTTAGTACCCAACCCTTTTTAGAATTACCTGCAAAACCTAGCTATAAATTGTGCAACCTGATCTGATATGATGGATAACGGAATACCATGGAAATACACAATCTCATCTATGAATATCTTATCATAATCTTCCGTTGAATAAGTATACTTGATGGGAAAAAAGCGAGCGGACTTTTTTAACCTATCTACAACCACCCATATAGAATCATATTGCCTTTGAGTCCAAGGCAAAACCACTACAAAATCCATATTGAGGTCTTCCAACTTCTAAGTAGGAACTTTGATTTCTTGTAGTAAGACAACCGACTCTTTATGTTCGGCTTTTACTTGTTGGCGATTCAGACACTTAGCGACGAACTCCGCTATGTCCTTCTTCATACCTTCCCACTAAATAAATTTTCCTAAGGTCATGGTACATTTTTGTCGAACCCGAATGAATTGAGTAGAGGGACTCATGGTCTTCTTCAAGGATGTGGTCTCTCAATCCATCTACCTTGGGAACTTCACCTCAACTACCAATGATGACTCGGACTTATCATGGACCATAAAACCACCATCATCCAAAGAATCTTCTAATCTTATCCAAAACCTAGCCAACCTATGTATATCCCTCACTGTGTCTTTCTTGACTTCATCAATGTGGGATACACTACCCATAGTCATATGATTTAGAGCATCCGTAACCACATTAGCCTTGCCGGGGTGATATAGGACACTCATGTCATAATCTTTCAACGATTCTAACCACCTGTTTTGTCGGAGCTTGAACTCCATTTGGGTAAACACATATTGGAGACTCGTGAGGTCAGTAAACACGTAAATATCAACGCCAAGGAAAACACCAGAGCTTCTAAGTCAAGGTCATGGGTGGGATAGTTTCTATCATGTACCTTAAGTTGCCTAGAAGCATAGGCTATCATCTTCCCATGTTGCATAAGCACACACCCTAAACACACACGGGATGCATCACAATACACAATAAACCCTTTTGTTCCCTCTGCTAAGGTCATCATCAGAACGGAAGTAAGCCTATCCTTCAACAATTGGAAACTTTCCTCACATGCCTCCGACCACCCAAATTTCTTACTCTTTTGGAACAAAGTAGTCAAGGGAGACGCAATGTACACAAAACCATCAATGAAACTCCGATAATTACCTGCTAAACCCAAGAAACTCCTAATATCTGTTGGAGTCAAAGGTTTAGGTAAATTTTTCACCGCCTCCGTTTTCTCGGATCAACCTCCTCCTTCCCTAGAAATGATATGACCAAGAAATGTCACCGACCTCAACCAAAACTCACACTTTCTATATTTGGCAAACAATTGATGTCCTTTAAGGGTTTGCAATACCACCCTCAAATGACCCATATGATCACCCTCATTCTTCGAATATACCAAGATGTCGTCAATGTAGACAATGACAAATGAATCTAGGTCATTTTGAAACACCTATTCATTAGGTCCATAAATGCCGCCGGAGCATTAGTGACACCAAAAGACATTACTTAGAACTCATAATGACCATATCTAGTTTGGAATACCATTTTTTGTATATCCTCACCTCTCACCCTACGTTGGTGATACCTCGAACTTAAGTTAATTTTTGAAAAGTAGCTTGCCCCTTGGAGTTGGTAAAACAAGTCATCAGTTCGAGGGAGAGGATACTTTTTCTTAATAGTGACCTTTTTGAGTTGGCGGTAATAAATAAAAATTCTCAAGGACTCATCCTTCTTCTTCACAAACAAAACCGAAGTACCCCATGGAGAAATACTAAGTCTAATGAAGCCTTTATCTAGTAACTCTTTGAGTTGAGCCTTCAAATCTTTTAATTCGGTTGGATCCATCCGATAAGGAGGGGTTGAAATGGGGTTTGTATCTGGTAGCAAATTGATACCATAATCAATTTCCCATTGGGAGGAATACCAGGAAGGTCATTTGGAAAAACCTCCGGCAATTCACTCACTACGGGAACAAACTTAATGGGAGGAATTTCAGGTTTTAGATATTGTAATCTAACAATATCGTGTAGACAACCTTTAGAGATAATTTTGCATGCTTATAGACAAGAGATGATGCAAACTTTAGGAATAGAGTTTTACCCCTTCCACTCTCTACAACGGGTCCATTTGGAAAGTTAAACTTCACACCCTTATCCTACAATCAAAAAAGCAAAACAAGCATGCAACCAATCCTACCCAATATAACATCAAAATCAAGCATATCAAGTTCTACTAGTTCAACATAAGAAACGCTATTGGGAAACATTATAGGACTATCTTTTATAAACCCTTTTTGTAACAACCGACTCATCCACCGGAGTAGACACTATAAAAGATTCATGCAAAATATTGGGTAAAATATCAAAACTTTTAGCTAAGGGTAATAAATGAAAAGGTAGCACCCCTATCAAGAAAAGCATATACATCTATGGTAAAGACTTTCAACATATGGGTCACCACGTCGGAAGAAACCTCTTGCTCACTTATAGAGCGGAGAGCATAGAAGTGGTTCTTCTTTGGAGCCACATTAGAAGCACTTGCTTGATCTTGACGACTACCCTTGTCTTGACTCCTCACATTAGGGCAATCCCTAACCTTGTGCCCAATCTTTCCACAACCAAAACAATTATCCGTCCCCTTAAGGCAATCACCATAGTGCGTCTTGACACACTTTACACAAGTTGGCTTCTTGGTTGGTGAATTAGTACATTTTCCCTTCTTTAACATTAGGGTTAGACACTTTATCACCACTAGCCTTTGGGAACTTTGAAGAACCTCATTCAAAAGATCTTGCCATCTTAGCATCATTACCCTTCCTCCTAGCCCTTGCCTCTTCTACATGTTTGGCATGCACCATAATACAAGAAAGTTCATGTTGTCATGTAGCATAGCCGAATGACACTCCTCTTGCAAATCATTTGACACTCCCCATAACAAAATTTCTCATATCATCTCTAGGATCAGAAAACAAAGAATAAGCATATTTCGATAACTTTGTGAATTTCAAAGAGTTTTCATGAACACTCATACCTCCTTGGAGAAGGTTGATGATCTCCACTACTTTAGCCTCCCTCATCTCTCTAAGAAAGAACTATTCTAGAAAAGCCTTTTTAAAGATCTCCCAAGTCCACGGACCACCCCTCAATGGCCTATTATTCCTCCATTGTACAAATCATGATTTGGCCTTGTCCTTGAGTTGGTAAGTGTCCAACTCGGCCTTTTCACTTGTAGACAACCCCATAGGCAAAAGTATCTTATATACCTCATCGATGAATTCTTGGGGATCTTCATCAACCGCAGAGCCTTAGAAAGTAGGAGGGTTCATCCGAGTGAAGTCATTTTGACGGGAAGTCATAGTAGTGACTTGTTGATGAGGACGTGGTACAAGCTCCCAGTTGGCTTGGGCCGTCATAGCTTGGGCTTGGATAGTGGCGGCTTGAGCCAATTGAATGAGGGCAACCCTTATATCTCCATCCGTCAGGGGTGGTGGATTGACCGGATCTTGGTCAACATTAGCATCTTTTTCAAGTGGAGGAACTTGCTCACCCACGGGGAGGAGATCCTGCACTAGCAATTTCCTTTTCAAGTGTTCGTGCCGCATTCCTTAGAGTGTTTATTCTTCCTATAAGAACAACAATAAAGTTTAGGTGGAAAAGCACACCATAAGTGTATTCTAATGGCACAATATAGGATATCCAAGAAAGAGAGAAGTTCCTAAGCATCACAAAGATTATTATTCATAAGTGTGGCACACTTCACAATTATGAATACAAACCTACATATACGTGGTAGAGAGAGAGACATAACACAATGGTATTTAATCTCATGATCTGATACCATGTTTGTCTCATCCCGGTTTACCCCTTAGACATAACCGTCGTCGTCGTCCTCGTTAAGGACTAAGACTAGCCTCTTAGTCTCATGTAATTACATTCATATGTTGAAATTTGTGGAAAAATTAAAACTTTTCATTGTTTCTACCTAGAGGTTTACATAGACCTCTACATACACGTAATATAATTGTATCGAGTAAACATAAACCCTTCGTATAGGAAGGTTACATAGCCTTCTACTTTATTGCACATATATGTAAGATAGAAATATAGTCTCAAATATTCTCTCATCTCATACCATCTAAACAATCATAGCAATTTGGGCATAAATGTAGAAATCCACATGTAGGCTTATAGAAATTGTACTCAAATGAATGTGGAATGAACATAAAAGTCTTAGAAAAACAAAGCAACTTTATAAGAAAGATATTGCCATCGTCCTCGGAAAGTGAGGACCTACCCACTTGGATGATAGAGAATATCCAACAATTCTTCAAGTCGGTTTGAATGAGACTTCAACGACCGGAACCGAAAATATTTGGTAAATAGGAAAAATTGGGGTTAGTACTCCACATGTACTAAGTATAAGACCATATGCACATATATTTATAAGACATACTAATAAAAGTTTATTTCTATAAGTATGCATTTTTCTTTAAAAATTATATGCATTTTCAACAAAACCACACTAAACAATAATTCACATTTATGTCAATTCATAGACATGATCATCACAATACCACTACATCAAGTCTAGTCCATCCAAACATTCCCACTATACAAGTATATACATGTTCAAGTAACTCTATATTTAATTCATATTAAAAGAAAATAAGCATAAATAAAAGTACATTTAATTAAAGAAAAGCAAGACAACTACTCATGAACCCCGATCAAGTTAACGAGTGCAATGACCAAGTAAAGCCGCATAACCTCACTTAACCAAGTTACCCAAAAAGAATCTTTAATAAAACCCTACTTCACATAACATGACATTTAGTTATACAATTTCATCTTACTTTAACAATATAAACCAACACGTACTCATTATTGCACTAGCCAACATTTAGTATCAATAATAAGCAAGTCCTTCATATGCATATTTTAAATCATCATAGACATGAACATACATGAGAACATCCTCCTAAGACTCCCCTCAAGGTTAACTAGTACAATTTTTAGGTAGAGTCTCATACCCCTACCTAGGCTAAGCTAGGCCCCTTAGATTATCCTAGTTAGAGTTAAATTCTATAATTCATTTTACCTTATGGGAAGATCTTGCCCTAAGCGACATAGATCACATGAGCTAGTGTCGAATCCGATGTCATAAAGCCCTACACCGAAAGAAGGTAGAGTACTTGCAAACGTAGTACAAAAAACATAAAACATAGCAACTCCATGGATCCACTAGCTAGTATTCCTAAGGGGGTAACATAGTTCAAGAACTAGGAGATATAGTTGGGACCCTCTTTATGCTACATGCAAAGAGAACTCGATCAAAGGTAAGTGATCATCCCAACTTCAATTGAAATCAATGACACGGGATCCTAACATGTCCTCAAGGGTCTGAATGGTACGTTCCGCTTGACCATCCGTCTAAGATGAAAAGTGGTACTAAGTTTCACTTGAGTACCTAAACCCTTTTGAAAAGCCTTCCAAAAATGAGAAGTGAATTGGACACCTCTATCTTAAATGATGGACAAAGAAATCCCATGAAGACTCACAATCTCATTAATGTAGATCCTTGCATAATCTTAAGCCTTGTAAGTGGACTTACAGTTTCTAAAAAGGCAGATTTGGTCAACTAATCCATAATAACCCATATAGTATCATTTTGATTTTAAATTCGAGGCAAGCCAACAACAAAGTCCATATTGATGGCTTTCCACTTCCATGTAGGAAAATCCATGATTTGGGTTAAACCACCAGGCTTTGGATGCTCATCTTTAACTTGTTGGCAGTTTGGACACGTAGCAACAAACTCTGCTAAGTCCCTTTTTAAACTATTCAACCAATAGACCTCTATAAGATCATGATACATTTTGGTGGAACCCGAATATATAGAATAGCGAGAACCATTAGCTTCTTCTAGAATTTGATTTCTCAACTCCTCAACATTGGGTACACATAATCTCCCTTGGTACCTAAGAATACCATCCCCCCTTGGGAGAATGACTCATTGAGCTTACCCAGTACTAATTCCTTCAAATCCATCAGTAGTGGATAAAGATGTTACTTAGATTTCACCTCCATCACTAATGATGAGTCGGAGTTATGATGGACCATGAATGAACCATTTGGAGAATCCTCTAACCCCACACCTAAGCAAGCCAACATATGAACATCTTTTACAAGCTCTTTATTCTCATACTCCACATGAGACATACTACCCATAGTCATTCGACTCAAAGAATCCGCAACCGCATTGGCTTTTCCTTAGTGATAAAGGACACTCATGTGGTAATCCTTCAACAATTCCAACCATCTTCTCTGTTGGAGGTTCAAATCCTTGGGTATAAACACATATTGAAGACTTTTATGGTTAGCAAACACATCAAAATGCACTCCATATAAATAATGCCTGCATATTTTAAAGGCAAAAACTACAACAGTTAACTTAAGATCATGAGTCGGGTAATTCTTCTCATGAACTTTGAGTTGCCTTGAAGCATAAGCAATCACCTTTCCAGGTTGCATGAGGACACATCCCAATCCCACTCGGGAAGCATCACAATACACTACAAAGCCTTCATTGCCCTCTAGTAAGGTCATTACCAGCGTGGAAGTAAGTATATCTTTCAACTCTTGAAAACCTTTCTCACAAGTTTCTGACCACTCAAACTTCACCTTCTTTTGGGTCAAGCTGTCAAAGGAGAAGAAATGGATGAAAATTCATCAAGAAATCTTCTATAATAGTCGGCTAGACCCATGAAACTCCTTATGTCTGTTGGAGTAAAAGGTCTAGGCCAATTTTTTGACTGCATATGTCTTCTTCGGATCAACCTCTACACCATAACCAGATATAATATGGCCAAGAAAAGAAACTTAACTGAACAAAAATTCACACTTGCTAAATTTGGCATATAGTTGGTGTTCTGTGAGGACTTGCAAGGACAACCTCAAGTGACTCTCATGCTTATCTTCATTACTTAAGTATGTTAAAATATCATCAGTGGTTGGGGTAATCTCGGAACACTCTATTCATTAGGTCCATGAATGCCGCTTGGGCATTCGTTAACCTAAAATACATAACTAGGAATTCATAGTGACCATATCTAGTTCGGAAAGCTATTTTGGGAACATCTTCTCCTCTCACCCTAAGTTGCTGATATCCCGACCTTAAGTCAATATTGGAAAAGTAACTACTACCTTGGAGTTTATCAAATAAATCATCCATCCTAGGGAGAGGATACTTGTTCTTTATGTGACCTTATTGAGTTGGCGATAATCAATGCACATTCAAAGGGACTCATCCTTCTTCTTCACAAACAAGACCGAGGCACCCAATGGAGAAATACTAGGTTGCGGAAACCCTTGTCTAGTAAATCTTTGAGTTGGAGCTTCAAGTCTTTCAATTCTTCCTGAACCATCCTATATTCAAGAATTGAAATGGGATTCATATCCTATAATAAGTCAATGTTAAAGTCAATTTCCCATTCGGGAGAAACTCCTGGAAGGTCATTAGGAAAAACCTCTAGGACTTCTCTTACTACAGGGACTGACACAATAGAAAGAATTTCACATTCTAGGTCCTTAACTCTCACCATATGGTATAAAAAAACCTTGGCTATCATCTTGCAAGCCTTCAAACAAGAAATACTATTTGACCCCTTTGCATAGAATTTCTCCCCTTCTACTCTAGAATAGGTTCATTAGGGAATTGAAATTTCACTACCCTTGTTCTACAATCTATGGAAGCAAAACAATCATAAAGCCAATCCATATTCAAGATGATATCAAAATCAAACATGTCAAGTTCTACCAAATAAGCAAGAGTAACTCTATTGGGCAGAATCACAGGACATTTCCTATAGACTCTATTTGCAACTACAAAGTCACCTATTGGGGTACAAACCGAACAGGGTTCAATAAGTAAATCGAGAAGTAAATCAAACTTCCTAGCTACCAAAGGTGTAGCAAACGAAAAAGTAGCACCTGAGTCATGAAAAGCATATACATTAACAGTGAAAACTTGTAACATACCCGTCACGACGTCGGGAGAGCTTTCTTGTTAACCCCTAGCCTTGAGTGCATAGAAATAGTTCCTTTTCGATGATTTAGAACTAGGACCGCTTGTTTGAGCTTGACCATTCCCCTTTCCTTGGCTTTTCACATTAGGGCAATCTTTCACCATATGGACACCTTTTCCACAACCATAGAAATTACTCCAAACAAGACATTCACCAACATGTTTCTTACCATACTTATAAAAAGTTTGTCTCTCTTTTGGTGGATCAACATTTCTCCCCTTTTGAGGTTTAGGATTAGAAGATCTATTATTGCAATTCTTGGAGAAATTAAAGGGAACCTGATTTCAAAACCTCTTCTTAAATTTAGGCTTGTCTTGCACATCAAGCCTACTCTTAGAAGAACCACTTTCAAATGACTTTTCCCTCTTATCTTCCGTATTCCTCTTCCTTAGAAGACTTTCCTCAACCTGTTGAGCATGAACCATCAACCTAGAAAGATCCATATTTTAATGAAGCATGGTTGCATGACATTCTTCTTAAAGATCTTCGGACACGCCCGTTACAAAATGAATAATTTCATCCCTAGCTTTAGAAATCAAAGAAGAAGCATATTTGGAAATCTTCAGGAATTTCAACGAGTATTCCCTGACACTCATACCTCCATGATGAAGGTTGATAAACTCATCTACCTAAGCTTCCCTTTATTCTCTTGGACATTATCTGTCAAGAAAGGCCTTTTTGAAGATCTCTCAAGTCACGAGACCACCTTCTAAATCCCTACTATCTTCCACTAATTGTATCATATTTGAGCCACGTCCTTAAGTTTATATGCAGCAAGCTCAGCCTTCTCAGTGGTGCTCACCCCCATAAAAAAACCTTGTAGATCTTATCAAGAAAATCTTGTGGGTCTTCATCAACTCTTGACCAATGTACATAGGAGGATTCATCCTCGTAAAGTCTCTCAAACGGCTGGCCATGGCACTAGCATGTTTGTTCTCTCAAGGAACAACCTCCCTGTTAGCTTGAGTCGTAATGGCCTGAGGTTGGATGGTGATGGATTGGTCCATTTGTATTAGGTATACCTTCACCTCACCATCCGTCATACCAGGATGATTCACCAGAACTTGTTCGTTTGAAGCAGATTGCACTTGAGGAGGAATTCGATTGCTTTAGGGAGTATCTCTCGCATTTGAAATCTCTTCTCCTACTCTTCTCGCGGTTTTCCTTCTTGTGTTCATAACCTATAACAAAAAAAAGGATTAGATTCTAAATGACACATAGTGTCAATACTCAAAAGGCACGACATAGAAGTATCAAGAAAAGATAAGTTCCCTAGTCATCACATAGCCTCTTATCCATAATTGTGACACACTTCACAACCATAAACAAGACACTAGGAGGTAATGTGGTTTAGTGAGACATTGATCCTAAGGATATTTAACCTCATGCTCTGATACCAAGCTTGTCACACCCGAAGAGTATACCCCAGATGCGACCGGCGTTGTCATCCTCTCAGAAGACTCAGACAAGACCTTAGCGTTCTTCATAACATGTGATCGGTAAAAATTACAGAAAATTTACAAATTTTACATTCTACTTGAAGTATACTTAGATTTAATACTTATCATTCATAAGTCATACCATATTCTAAGAAATTGTCTCACATATATAAAACCATCTAAGAGTACAAATCTGGACTTAGCCAACAAATATTCAATATGCCATATAGGCCCTAATACAAAAGAATACAAGAAACATGATGGAAATAAGATATCCCTAATATCTACTAAAGTCTTCATAAGATAGAAAAATAAATGATAGCGTCCTGAATATGATAACCTACGAAGAGTTGGGGAAAGAGTTCCAAGCTTCTTCAAACCAACCTCCTTAAACTTCAATGGCTGGAACCCACAGTTGTAGTAGCATAATGTAATGGGGTTAGTACGCAAGGCGTACTAAGTATGGGTATATGCACATAACACTTAAGTACATGCATGAAAAAGGATCATTTATCATATCTTTAGAAAATTTGCTAAGTCATGTGAACGTCTTTAATGCACATACCATTCGACGTATACAAGTCAAGGATACCATCAACATAAAGCATGATCATAAGCAAATACATATTATCATAGAGTCATTTGAAGTTTTCATATTAAATAAATCATGTAACATAGCATACAAAACACTTAACAATGATCCCATCCCCAAACCTACAAGTGCAATGGTCATGTGAAGCCCGTAACTCACACAACCAAGTAGATAACATAGGACACCATATGTAAAGCTTTGTTTCAGATAAATTGTAACATAAGTAGTCATCACTTCATGTAACAATATTACCCAATAACATATTCATCATAAATACCAACATCACATAAGTGTGACATCACGTATAATAAATATATATCTTTCATGTTATCATATTACATAAGAACAATCTCCTAGGACTTCCCTTTGAGTTAACTTGTGCAATGTCTAGGTAGAGTCCCATACCCCTACCAATACTTAGTAGGCTCCTCACCCTAGTCAATGTTCATTTACTTGTATTTCATTTTACATGACGGAATATTCTCCTTAATTGACATAGACCATGTGAGATAAACATGTAATCCGGTGTCATAAAACCCCATACCGAAAAAGGTGGTCTACCGGCCAAAGTAGAACCTAACATGACATAGCATTCTCGATGGATCCACTAGCTAGTATCCTATAGTGGAAACATAGTTCAAGAACTAGGATATGCATTAGACACCAATAGTTCCACATTACATGGCAGCCTCAACGTCATGAGAGTCATTGTGAACCTACCTTTCACTAGGGAAGGGACACTACTCATATCTGGTTCATTGGTGCTTAGCTTATGTCCCTTTATTGAATAACCTTTATGTTTTATTTTATCATTAACTTATCATAGGTCATAGGAGATTAAATCTTGGTATTAACATGATCATGATATCTTTGGGATTAGATGAGAATTTTCTTTCATTCTAATCGTTCGTTTGTGAGATTAACATAACATAGTAAAGCATACAATAGGATATCGTCACTTGTATTTTTCGTAATCTTTTCATGATATAACAAATAACATTTTCATAGGCCATCATATTCTCATAGCAAAATCATACATACTTTTCATAACACAGCATCATAATATATAGGCTAACATAAGCATTGGGGAGTAACACACATAGAAGACTTACCTATTGCTTCCAATAACCTTATTCATCTTACAATATTCATAACCATACTTAGTGAAATACTCAATAGCATAATAAAGAAAAACTCATCAAATCATATACAAGATAAATGCATAATGAAGGATAAGGCAGAGGGTCATTTAAGACTTCATTCTAGTCTTAATTCCAATCCCTACGTTTACGTGTCATCAAGTAGTGGAAACAACCATATGAAACCATCATGTAGATAAGAAAATGCTTCACACGAAATTCAAACATAAATAATAACATACTCATCAAATAGTGTGGAATAAACAATAGAAAACACTTAATTTTCATTCAAAATCATAAATATAGGGTTAGGAAGAAAATCCGTTTCGTAGAATAAAAATCGTAGTATTTGCAGTTCTTGAAAACATATCTTTGAAAGGTCCTATTTTGGAAAGGAATCCCAAGAGTTTAAAACCCATACATTATAGATGAAGAATCCACGAAAATTGGATGAAAATCTTGAGGTCTTTGTCTTCTTCCTTACGATTTTCTTGTTGTTCAATGGAGTTTTGAAAAGAGAGATTTCTTGAGACATATGAAAGAAATTTTGTTTAATCTGATTTGGGATATGTAAAAGTGATCTAAAACTGACCTAATATCAATATATAGTCTTTCTATGCATTACCCAAAAAACCCTTCACTTAAATGGGTCTTTTTAATAAGTTAAATTACCTAAAATACGACTTTAACGATTCTGGAAAGTAGTTGCGCGTTGCGGGGCCAAATCCCGTCATTTTTATTAAATTTTGAGTTGAGACAGTGAACTGAGTGTCAGCCTCGTGTCGTGAGACCGCTCTCAAATATTGAGGCAGAACACCTAGTTTTCATTGCACGTCGCGCGCCACGCCTCCACATCAGGCCTGCTGGCAGTGCCCACGCATGTTTGGGTCCTTCCAAAGGACCCTTTGGGAGGTCCTTGGGCTGTCGTTACTGGACGTTTGGACCCTTTGTACTACATAATACCTATACAATGTCTCATTAAAATGTTTGGACTTCATTTGAAACCTCTAAACCATCACCAAACATGGGGATGTAAACTCATTCAAATTAGCTAGTTTCCGGACGTCAAGGTCTTTTCTTAGTCGTTTTGGCTCTAAATTTTTCCAAATGAATTTATTAAATTAATATAGGTATGGAGATATAATTTTAAAAATTATTTAATATATAAAGATCTATTCTAAGTCATGGCATTTCCGGAGTGTCACACTGTAAGTATGCTCTTATGTTAAGGAAAATTGAAGTTTTACTCTATGTGCTAAATGATGATACTATATGATGTTTTGTAACTTAATTCATGATTTTTTTTTACCAAAATAGCATGACTTTTATGTTTCAACTACATTGTCCCTTATGGATGATTTTGCATAATGCCATACTTGGTAAAATGTTTGTACTAACCCCTTACTTTTCTATACTCTATATGCATTGACTGAAGGCAAGTTGAACTTTAGAAGACAAGCTTTGGAATCGAATTTGTCAATACTAAGTATGTCCTCATATATTCGAGGGAATAGTCTATGTTTCTTTAGCTTCTTCTTTTCAGACTTGTGAAGACTTATTATGTATTTCTTTCAATGTAAAGAGTAGTGTCCTTAATATAGTTAAGATGTGTTTTTAATATTGCTTGGGATGTAGAGACTTACTTTTTAGTATTTTATAGAAGAATTTTATTGTTATTATTGTTGTGAAAAGTTTTAATTCCGCACTACTTTTCACATCTTATCTAATGAATGATACTTAATAGGCTTTTGCAAGACCTGTGTGAGGTGGATTACGTCGTGTTCCATCTCAAGAATACCCATTTTTGCTAGGGTTTACTTGCGGGTCATAACAACTCAATACATAGTGGGAGTTAAACCCCCTATTTTGAAAGGTTTCAGTTGCAAACGATGGACCTATAGGACAGAGTCGTTGTTCCATCGACCGTCCAGTAACTGTATGCGTCCCGTGAGGACCTGCAATTCTGCTGACTTTCAGCCAAGGTAAAGGGTAGTTTTGGTGATTCACCTATCTTTCTAAATATGGTATGTGCGGTTACTTTAGGGATTTTTTGGTATTTTAAGTGGTTTTATAAGTATAGAATCCCAAGTTAAGTCATTATTCAAAATCATAACCCCAAACTCCAAAGAAGAATCCTCTAGAACTCTATTGGAGCTAGAAGAAAGATGGGAGCTTGGAGCTTGTTTTCTCCATCAATTCATATTCATTTTCATCACTTTTCATCAATCAATGTATGGTGTTTCATCCTTGAACTCTCTTTCTTCTGGGAGCCAAACTTCAAAGTGTTTTCCAAGACTTCTCAAAAGATGAATTCTTCTATTTTGATATCTTGCATAAAATGTTTTGAATCAATGATTGTGATTGAATTGAGGTTAACTGAATGATTTTAGATCAAAAACTCCTTGAATCCATGTTAATCATGATATGCTTTTTTCTTTTATATTATGGTTGATTTGATCATGTCTCTATTGTAATGAATTCTTTTGTTGATTACATTAAGCTATTGAATTATGTAAGAATCATGTTAGAATTGCATATATGATTTTCTAAATTGATGAATTTCATATTTTATGATGTCGACTCTTTGGTTTGAATTTGTGATTAAGGCTATTGGTAAGAGCCTTTGTGGATTGAATGTGATATGAATTGGAGTTTTTGATAAGGGAATGGTAGTATGTTGACCAAATCTCTTCTATATTGTGTAGTACATGTATTGAATTGTGAAGATTTGTATGGTCCACTTATGGTGGCGGTGCTTATGTGCTATAATTGTGAAGAATATGGTCTTATCGACATTACTTTTTGAATTATGATATTAGCATGTTATAACTTGTATATGATCATTGTTAAGGTCTATATTACTTATGCGTATATTTGAAGTCCAAGCAAGTGTTCTTCCAATTTACTGTAAGTGATCATGATAGGCTATAGTAATGCCTTATATATGTATTCTTGATGTTGAAGTGTTAATCTTCCTAGTTGACTATATGAGTTCTATGATGAGTTATGATGATGTTTCTATAAGTGTATAATGTGACTTTTAGTATACATGGTTGTCCTTATGTGCTACTTGAATGATATTGTACGTGCGATAAGATGATGGTATGTGTGTCTCTTGTTGGTAGACTTATGTTCCTTCACTTGATACTTGAAGATTATGAATATGACTCTTGACTTAGTAGGCTAAATCACATTTTTCATGTATGTGTATGTCTGATTGAAATATGACCTTGAACATGGTTAAGAAAGTCATTATGTGGAACCTTCTCACAAGATAGAAGGTTATGATATATTTTAAGTTGAAAGTCGTAATGGTATCATTCTTGTGTGAATGATGGATTTAGGCATTGATTGGCTGGTACGGTATGAAAACGTCCTTAGAAAGGTCATGAAGCTATCGTAGTAACCATTGTGTAGCAGCCCTAGTGGACACATCTTTAGTAAGGTGTATTATGATATTTTATGAGTTTTATATGATACCTCTTCATATGACCTTGTGATTGATTTACTCCATGAAAACAAAGGCTAGCACTGAGTGAATATGCTTGGGGAATGAATCTACTTATGTTGAGACTAGAGTACAAGAAACCCTTGATATTCCTTAACCATGTGTCTACATGGGATCGTGTCCTAGTTCTACCCTTGACAAGTATAACACCCTCCATCGGAGAAGGGTAAACTCCGGATTCCATGCCCAGCTAGTATGGTCTATGTCGGTTAATGCCTATTCTTATCATGTGGGATATATTCTAGTATTTGATAGGTTCTATAACATTTAGGTAGTGCATTGGGACACTATCTATACATTCACAAGTAGGATTTGAAAGTGCTAGTATATAGGTTCCCTAGGTCTTCTCCAAAACCATTATGTGAAAATCTTTAATTTTTGAATGTCTCTTAAATTTATTAATGAACATAGTTAACTTAAGTTAAATGCATGTAAATGAAAAGGTACTTATTCAGAGTAGCTTTAAAGATTTCTTAGGTAGGATTGAAGAGGGTGTATAGGAGATCCTCTATGTCTTACTTAGGTGAGTCTTATAGTAACTCTAGGTAGGTGGTTTAATTGAATAAAGTGAATTATCTAATCTTATTAAACCTCGAAGATCACTTAGGTGTGTGTGAAGGGGTTATGTGGGCGACGGCTTCATGTCTCACTTAAGTGAGCCTTAAGATGACCTTTTGTAGGAGAGTCTTACGCTTATATGATTTGAGATGATATTGAAGCTATAATGTGAGTTAATTGGTATATGTGACTTAATTGTGTTTATAATAACTTGCAGTTATTTCTTATACTTATATTATTAGGTTTTGTCCAAAAGAGCATTTTTTTATACGAATGTCCTTTTTGCATGATTAATTGCATATCACCATACTTAGTGCATTCTAATGTACTAACTCCATATATCTTGTTATATGTCTAAAGGTGTAGGTTGGCAATTTAGAGGAGTTATTGAAGTAAATCTTGGACATTAGTTTTCATTCAAGCAAGTTGTGGTATGTCCTCGATTGATTAGAATGCATAACTATGTTTAGTTTTATTATTAAAGACATTATATTAGACTTTGTTATTTCTATTGTGTTGATGTATGGGCCGTGACCCACTATATTCTTATGTCTAAGATGGAGACTTTGAGACTTAGTCTTTCCTATGATTTTTTATAAATGAGATTTGAAGTATTATCAATTAATTTGAAAAGTTTTAATTCCGCACTACTTTTCATATATACATACGAGATGAATGATGTCAAAGGTCTTGCAGAAAACCTCCGAGAGGTCAAATACGTCATGCTACGACTTGAGAATACCATTTACTCTCGGTTCGTGACATGAAATAAGGTGTGGTAATCCTTCATAATTAGTTAATCTTCCTTTTAAGGAGTTCCTTCAAAGGTTTTCAAAATAGATTATATGATCAAAATGCCTATCTTTCAATCTAGCCATAGGTTCATCGTCAAATTGGTTTCAAAAGCATTCTCATGATGAATTGAATGTTCGCTAGCGTTTTAAAGATGAATTTAAATCCAATTTCATGAAGAACCCATGATCCTTCCGAATTCTCAATTTTTCCTATAATTTGGGTATTGTGATCTTGATTAGATGAGGTTGATTTATGGTGTCACGACCCCGCACCTATTCCTAGATGTTAGGGCTTTCCTTATGTCGTGGGCCGGCATACTTGACATCTTGGAGGTCTTTAACAAGTCCTTCCATATCATTCATCGCATATATAAGTATGAAAATTAGTGTGGAATTAATACTTTTAACATGAATATCTTAAAACACCTTTTTATATTAAAGTCATGAAAACGCTAAGTCTTAAAATATGTCATTCTTAAACTCAAGAATACTTGGGACACGACCCATAAAATAAGAATACAGAAATACTCGGTCTATTACAATACTTTGAAATAAAAGACATATATATGCCCTCAAGTCAATTGAGGACATACTTCAACTTTGGTTGAACGAGACTAGACCAAGATTTCCTTCACAATCCTTCTCACCTTCCACCTACACCTTTAGATATAACAAAATGTGTGGAATTAGTACAAACACTTGTCCTAAGTATGGCTTAATGCATAAAATCATGAAAACAGACATATATTAGAAACATGCTTTTATTATTAAAACATCATATCGTAAGCACAAGAATAACATTTAACACCTTAGAAACACATAAGGAATCAAGAAAGAATTTTACCACATTTTTAGAAACATTACGATAAATTCATGTCAATTTACAGTGACTTAATTCACTGTTACAGTGAAGTTTCTCAACTTCAAAGGAACACCTTCTAGCATGCAATGTTTTCACTAAGAGCTATCCTAAGACTCATTTAAGTAAGACAAAGAGAGAACGCCCATACACCCTCTTTAGGCACATCTAAATTCTCCTCAAGACCACCCATAATGAGATATACACACTTACAATACACCAAGAACATGAACATGAGATCCTCCTACCAAAGGTTATTCTAATGTTCACTTGAGTAAGTTGTCAAGGGACCTCCCATACAATCCCTTCACACACACTTAAAAGATCCTTTAGACTACTTACAATTGAATCATTCTCACCTTAAACAACAACATATAGATTATATGACATTCTCCTCCTAAAGGTTATCAAAAGACTTACTTAAGTAAATCAAGAAGATGACGTTTGATATACTGTGGTTTCACAATATTTTTAATACTTTTTCCTTAAGTTTAGTGTGTGTCCAAAAGCCTTTTTGTATTAATTTTTATGTAAGTTTCTCTTTATTTGTAGGAAATCTGTCTAAAGATGAATGCATAAGTTTTTTAAGCAAGAAATGCAGAAAAGTTACCACCTACGGAGCTTGTGACGGTCCGTCGTGCCTGTGATGGTCCTTGGGTGGCATCGTAGTGAAGATGCTAAAGGAAGATGGGGAAGTCTGACCAAACGTGGGGTTACGAAGTGCGTGACGGACCATCATAGCCATGACGGTCTGTCCTGCTGGTTTGTCATGATGATCAGAGATGTAGTCCCACTAACCAAATTCCAAAAGATCAAGTGTTATGGAATGAAGACCCTCGACAGACAATTGTGCCTATGATGATCCTTCATACCTACTGTCGACGGTAATGAAGAGAGCAGCAGAAGAATTTGCAAAGTATGGGACGACGGAGTCCATAACGGCCCATCATGACCACGATGATCCATCACAAGGTCCGTCGACCCATCCGCTTTTTGACAGATTTCCAGCAATCAGAGTCCTTTTTTTATTAGGTTTTTGTTTTTTTTATAAATAGTTGTAAAAACCTGATTTTTGGGGTTAGACTGTCAGATAGTTAGACTCTCATACGGTTAGACTCTTAATTTGGAAAAAACACTATTATGTTAGATTCTTTGTTAGTAGATTATTTTGATTATTACACTTTGGATTGTTACACTATTCTCTAGAGTTGATTGTTGGTGTTTTTGTTGATTAATCAAGTAAATTTCTGAATTTTATTCTTTCTCATTGAAGTAAGTGCATGAATTCTTACATCATATATATGAATATTGTGATTATGACTATGGGTAACTAAACTCCATAACTACGGTTGTGGGAACCATGGGTGAATAATAAGATAAAATATCTATCTAAAATAACAATTCTTGAATAGTGTCTTGCATATATTGATAATTCTTTCGCTTAGAAGTCTTTTTAACGGATGGACAACGTTAGAACTCGCCTTACTGCTACTTGCCGGACCAAGAAGGTAGATTATAGGAAAAGAATTATCAACATAGATTTAGTTTATATTATGTAATAGGCTAGTATTGATTGGTATGAGGTAATAACTTAGTCAAATATCGAATACAATAGTCAAATATCGAATACAATAATTTATGTGAGGTAAAGGTAAGGGTACGTAGCCAGACCAAGGTGCGGAGTAAAATGTTCTACTTGCCGGACCAAGGATATAGAAATACATAACTTATCACTTTGCATACAAGATACTAGGAAAGAATTGTTATAGTTAGAATTATCAAGGTAGGAACCTGTGGGAACACGTAAACCCTAGTTACTTTTATTTATTGATTAAACTCAACCATTTGAATCTGTTCATTGTCTTCTTTAATTAAGCTAGTTATTTTCATTCATTAAGAAATAAATACCCCCCTTTTATTATCTTTGTTTTCCGAGGAAATAATTGACTAAATAGTAGTAATAATAGATTGAAGTTAAGTCTGAACTATTTTCCTCGTGGGAATGATCCTAACGTAATTAGTTGGGTTATTTACTTGATACGACTGCTTTACTTCTTATTTGAGATGTAAGTTTGAGCGTATAAAATTTTGGCGCCGCTTCCGGGGTAAGTAGCTTTTAGATTAACTTAAACTTATTACTATAATTTAGTCGATATTTTCTTGATTCTACTTTGTTTCTTATTTTTTTTATTCTTGCAGAACTATCTTCCTTGTATGCCAAATACACAGAGAGCAAGAGAACCCTTGTTTTTCTACGATCACGAATTAGAGAGTACACTACGCAACATAAATCAAAACATGGGTATTAATGATGATGATCCAAACCAGAACATCCCAGCTCCGATTGATGTTCATGGTCAGTTGTTACCCGATGCTCTAGGTGAAAACCAACAGAGGGGACAAAATCCTGCTCCACGGCCCCAAGAATACTACAGAGGTTACGACAATATAGCAGACTCCTATGGGCCACTTTTCTTGCGCCATCTACCACCAGGCCACACCTTTGTGGTAACTAGTAGCCTGATGTAAATTCTCACTGCCAGAGGTTTGTTTTCAGAGCTACCTTCTGAGGATCCACATGCCCATATAGCTAAGGTAAGGGCAGTGTGAAAGCTGTGTAGGAGGCCTGACTTGGACTTGGATGTAATATGGCTAAGAGTGTTTCCTCTCTCACTGATGGGAGAGGCTGATATTTAGGTCACTGAGCTTCCTTATAACTCAATTTTTACTTGGAACCAACTAAGGGACATTTTCTTAGCATGCTACTATCCGGTCTCCAAGAAACTAAACCACAATAACGGAATGAACAACTTTGTGGCACTACCAGGAGAGTCAGTTAGTAGTTCTTGGGATAGATTCACCTCATTTTTTAGAAACGTCCCCAATCACCACATAGATGATGAGTCACTGAAGGAATACTTTTATCGGGGACATGATGATACTAATAAAGCAGTGTTGGATACTATAGCGAGTGGCTCTTATGGGGAGTGTCGTTATGCTAAGATTGCTGAAAAGTTAAAGAAAATCTCTCAAAACAATAAAGCTTGTAGTACTAGGAAGTCAGATACTTGGAGAAATACCTTCGAAGCACAATCCACTCACAACCCAGCCACAGATGAGATTTATGAAGAGATGGCTCAGTTGAGAACTGAGCTTGGGTTGGTATTAAAGTATATCACTAGGGGTGCAGAAAAGATAAATGCAGTTAACTATATGTCTAAACCACCACCACCAAATGATGAATGCTATTATGCGGAGGATTCCTTTGCGGTAAATGAGTAGACGCGGGGTTTCCGACCTAATTCCCAAGGCTCAAATCAGGAGAATTGGTGCAAAGGTCAAGGAAACCAAGGTCGGATCTATGGTAACTATAACCATGACGTTCATTATGTCCGAGATGGAAACTACAACCGCGACGACAACTTCAACAGGGGTAACTATGGTAACAGAAATGATAGGAATGGGCCCTATGTCCCTCCTCAAAATAGTGAAGTTACTCCTAGAGATTGTGGAGATAGTATGGCGCGAGTTGAGAATATGTTGCACAAAATGATGATGAGGTTCGATGCTAATAATGAGCACATTAAAGAGTTAGGAGTGATTTAGCGGGTATTGGGCAGAAAGTTGACACACATGCAATATAAATTAAGCAGATTGAGTTGCAAATGGCCCTATTATCTGCGAATGTGAACACACGGCAACCGGGCACTCTTCGTTGCAACACTATCCAAAATCAAAAAAATGAAGGAAACTGTATGGCAATCACTACTCGGGGTGGTAAGTAGAACATTCACCCACCTATGTCGTCTAAGGAGAAAGAGGTGATAAAAGATAATGATAAGATGATAGAGGGTAGTGGTGAAGTAGAAGATAACACTGGAAAAGATGTTGAAATGCCTATAAAGGTAATTCCTATGTCTAGACAACTACCACCCTTTCCTCAGAGATTAGTGAAAAAGACCGAGGATGGTAAATATCAGCGTTTAAAATCCCGGTTATGCCAAGTTTATGAAATATCTGGTTACAAAGAAAAGATCGGTCACTTTTGAGGGTGATGATAGAATTCAACATTGTAGTGCTATTGCTACAAGATCTCTCGTAACAAAAGAAAGAAGATCTGGGTGCGTTCACTATTCCTTGTACAGTCGGGTCATTACATTTTGTGAAAGCATTATGTGATCTGGGGGCAAGCATAAATCTCATGCCCCTCTTGATTTACAAGAAGTTGGGTTTGGGTGACCCAAGCCCACTGCCATGCGGCTACTGATGGCCGATCGAACAGTGAAAAGGCCTATAGGTATACTCCACGATGTGATAGTAAAAGTTGAGTCGTTCATATTTCCGACAGATTTTGTTATTCTTGATTGTTAAGTCGATTTTGAAGTGCCTATTATTCTTGGTAGGCCATTCCTTTCTACAGGTAGAGTCTTAGTTATATGGAAAAGAGGCATAAAAATTTTTTGTTGAACAATAAAGAAGCGACCATCAACATTTGTAGGTCCATGAGGCAGAGTGGTGAGCTCCAATCGGTATCTGCTATAACCTACAAAGATAAGATGAAGAAGTATTATGACCTAAAAAGTGAAAAACGAGAGTTTATGGTTGGGGATTTGGTGCTTTTCGACAATTCTAGGTTGCATTGGCTTCCAAGCAATCTCAAGTCCAAATGGACTGGCCCTTACTTGATTACCCAATTATTCCGTCATGGAGCAGTTGAGTTAGAAACCTAGGAGGGAGTGAGTTTTAAGTTGAATGGAGAACAAATAAAACTCTATTTTGGGCATACTGAATTTGCAAATGAAGTTATCGAGGCATACCATCTTGATGAAGGCTAAGTAATCAAGTATCCTCAGTCGTGCCGCGACGTTAAATCAGGCGCTTGTTGGGAGGAAACCCAATACTTATAGTTTTTCTTTCTAGTAATTGTAGTATTTTCAAATCATGGGTTTTAAATTTGCAGGCACATCACCAGGAAATTTTGCAGAAAATTACTCTACAACAGTCATTAACTGACCCATCGACGTCCCGTCACGAACGCGACAGACTGTCGCATGAATCCTTCATGCCAGCTACTTCTTTCATTTATTTTCAAAATTAGGGCACACGCAACGGAATCAATGACGGACCGTCACAATTGCGATGGACCGTCGTCGGGGACTCATCGCGTCATTAATAATCGTACCCGACCCGAACCGGCTGGGAACTTTTAAAAATTTTCAACATATAAAACCCCCTACCCCTTTATTTGAATGGTTTCTTTCCCTCATCTCCCATTCCCTCCCTTTTAAACTTCCCATTTCTTACCTCTCTTTAAACCGATCATTTCCCCAATTCCTAAAATCCACTCTTTACTAGTCGGAGTCTGCTGCTGTGGTTCTCTTCTTGATCACCAAGTACCTTCCTCGCTTGTTTTTCTCAAATTCTCATGTATGTGTCTCTGATTTCTACCCATTTACATTGCATTTTTGTTTATAAATTAGTATGAGCCCATTTCTTATTAATGGGTTCATTCTTTAATACAAAATTTGTCTGACCTAGGTTAAGAATCCGAAAAATTGCCTTGTTAAAACTCTAGAAATAGGTGCTTTAGCATTGCTAGTTTACTAGGTATTGGGGTTAGACACATGTAGGTTAAACACTGAAAATCATAGGGGATGATTCTCGCATCCCTAGTTCTGTCACTGAATGACATAACGAGACCCGGATGACGGACCATCGTACCCACGACAGACCGTCATAGGGTCCGTCCCAACATCCCCATCACCTCGCTGTCAAATTTTCTCCAAATCTCCACCAATGGACACTTGCGACGGACCGTCGTTACCACGATGATTCGTCCTGCACAACCATTTTGATTTTCAAAGACCCTATTCCTAAGGGTCTCCAACTTTTTCCAAGTGTCCTCTTACAGACATCTACGACGGACCGTCATACCCTCGACGGTCCATCCTGCATAACCGTCATGACGGTCAGAGACCCCTCTCCTAAGGGTCTCCATACTTTTTCCAAGTGTCCTCTGACGGACACCTACGATTGTCCTATACAAACCATCATGACGGTTAGATACCCCTCTCATAAGGGTCCTCATACTTGTTCCAAGTGTCCCACAACGGATATCGACAATGGACCGTCATCATCACGATTGTCCGTCCTACTTATCCGTCACAACTGTAAGAGGCTTTCCTTCAAGGGTCTCCACATAAACATAGTTTAAGTAAGACATGACAGACCCCATGATGGTCTGTCGTTCTCATGACAAGTCGTCACCTAGTCCGTCGTGTTTCAGTGTCACTACAGAAATGTCATTACATCTTGACTCTTTTATTTATTTTGTGTCGTTTTGCTTGTCTTTTTTGCTCTTTCTAGTATTGATTCCTTATAGGTACTATGTCTAATGGAACCAAAATAAGATCGAGTCTATGCACATGGGCGATCAAAGTCTGTCGCTCCGCCTGCCCTCCTGGTCATTGGCTCTGATGATGAGCGTGACCCGGAGTACGTGCCCATAGGCACTGCCACCCCATCTCGAGCAGCACGTGCTGCCAAAGCCACACCCAAAAAGGTGGCATCCGGTGTAGTCACTTCCTCCCAGTCTAAATAGGAGCTCACACTGACCTACACACCTTCTAGGTCAGCTACTCATTAAGAAGGAGCGTCTGGCTCCTTAGGAGTTTCGTGGTCAGAGGAAGCCTCTGGGTTTGCTAAAGTCCTTGCACCCTCCACAGCTGGACAGTCTTCCTCATCTGATGAGGCTGACAGTTCTGAATCCACTCTCGGCTTATCGACTCGTGTTCTCACCCCGGTTACCGATCAGCCCAACTGGTGGTGTGTCAACGGGCAGTATCAAGTTTATTCAAACGCAAAGTTTCTGAATGAGAAATGAGTCATGACACGGACCCATACATTGGATAGGCGGTTCCTATAGGAAGTCTCCCTACTATGCCAGAGATCCACAATCTCTTTACCAGACACCGACTTGAGTGGACAGCGCGTTCTTTGGGCCTTTATAGTGAAGAGTTGGTCCGAGAGTTCTACGCCTCCAACGTGGATACTCTCAGATCATAGATTGATAGGCAGGCTGCCCCCGCCAAACAGGCCCCACTGGAGCATGTTCGAGTACGTGGCATTCATGTTCATATATCCCTGCCTGCCATCCGCCGGTATCTATATGGCAAGGATATTGATGCCAACCGAACCCCTCTCACTGCCGAGTTTGACTATCGGTGGCACATTGTCAAAGATAGCCAATTCTTGCGTGAGCCATCGCTGAGAGAGACCACCAAGAGGTGGATGGACCTACACTTGTCTGTTGATAGAGAGGGTGCTAACTAGGTAACCGGGCCGAGGGGAGCCATCAAGAAGGCTAACCTGACTTTCACGGTGAAGTTCTTATGGTTGATTGTCCGCCACTGCCTCTCCCCCATAGCCGCTGATAATATAGTTACATGGGATCGTGCAGTTTTGATGGTGGCAATGATAACCGGGTTTGAGGTAAACTTTGCTAGGCTTCTACAGGAGGTCATGCACGAGAGGGCTTTTAAGGTCATAACTACTTACCCTTTTCCGTGCATGATATTTTCTTTATGCAGGTCCGCAAGTGGGCCCATCTTGCACATTGATCAGCTCAAGACCCTGCTGGGCACTGTTGATACCATCCTCATCAGGGATGAGGCCAATGAGTTGGCTCCACACAGAGGGCCCCGACAAGAGTTACCTCCACTTTGTGACAATCTGGCTGATACAGTAGAACATGCTCGCACGGCTACGCAGGCTACTTCTAAAACGACTGACACTACCCCAATCTAGTCTATCCCGGGTAGTAGCACTGCCCTGAGATCCTCTCGCTTAGCCCCTTTTCCCGCTTTGGTCCCGCTTGCTAGGGTCAAGAAACTAGAGGCACAGATGGCTTCACTTCTACATCACATCCAGCCTTGGATGCAGAGGTCTATTGCTGAGGCAGAAGAGCGTTTGGAGCAAAGAATGGTCCACTACACAGAGCGAAAGATCGGTGAGGTTCATCAACGCTTGGACGCTTTTGAGTTGCGGGTGCTAGCCCGGCCAGCCCCTTCGGTGGATGTGTCGACCTTCAGGATGCGGTAGAGAGTCTTCGAGCAGACATTGGTATGATCCTAGAGCCTAGGGAGCCTAAGTCTGAGGCCCCTTCTGCACAGCCTGCTGAGGACAGAGTGATGGCGGCCTTATTCACCACTTCTAAGATTCCACCACCCACCCTCGAGAGAATGCCAAGAGGCGTAGGGGTCAAGAGGAGGATGAGGCTAGAGCACGGAAGAAGGAGCGTCGTGAGAGGGACGATGCGACGAGAGCCTCGCTTGCTAATGAGGAGGCGCGTTGGATGAGGGCTATAGAGTTAGTTGCTGGGGAATCTAGCTCCAAAAATGTGGAGATAGCGGGAAGCGCTGCTGATAGTGCTGTTGCTGATGAGGACACTACTGAGGGTGACCAGATTGCAGAGGTAGTGTGTTCCGGGGAACCGGACCCACCAACTTGCTGATTGTCGGCACTTTGCGCCCAAGGTTTGCTTCACCTACCACTTTCGTATTTCAATTTTTTAATGCATTGGGGACAATTGCATGTCTTTCTATTGGGGGTGGGGTAAGTGGAAAGTGAGTGTTAGGGTGAAGTATGTGTAGCCCAATTCACTATCCTCTTTTGGGGTTTTCTTGCTTGTGTTCTTTTTCCCCAAGAGACTGATTATTTTTATTGTTGAACCAGCATGTCTATATCTTGTATAGATAGTTTAACTCTGAAGCATGATGTCTAAAATGATATCCTGATAAAATTAAAATGATGTATGACTAGGCACAGTAATTAATATATGTGTTGTTCTAAGCATGACATAGAGATACATCACTGCATGACCCTATGTCTATTATTCAAACTAGGTGTGTGATAATATGGTAGAGTAATGAGATGTCAAGTGAGTGTGAGGAACATTTGAATAGTCCACTATTTGTACTAAGGTAGAACTTACCTGGTTAGTCCATCTAAAAGTAAGTTGTAATAGACAATTAGGAAAGGATCATAGGCCCTTGTTCAATATAACCCATTTTTAGCCTAAATAAAAAAAACAAATGAAATTAATCCTTCTTTGATCCAAATGATTTGAGCTTAAACTAGACCTTTCTTTTTCACCCCAACTGATCTTTTCTGGGAATAGTGTGTTGGCCCTGGTCCCTCCTTGGACATGTGCACCTCACCTTATGCCAAACGCATAAGTTAAGGGTGGCTGATGCAGTAAACAACCTTTTTATGGCCCTGACCCAACTTTGGGAATTGTGTACTTTGACTCATGGCAAAGCCATGAGTTGAGGGTGGCTATTATAAGGAATGCTCTAGAAAGTGGGGTTGAAAGAACAAAGAGAGAGAAAGAACAAAAGTAAAGTGACTCAAGAATCAGTTGAAATAAAAGTGAAATAAAAAAATACAATAAATACAAGCAAGAAAAGAAGAGAGTCACTTACACAAATGAAGAAAGAAGGGAAAATAGCAAGGTGAAAGAACATGAGAAACTGAGCAAAACAAAATGATAAAAAGTGGTATGTTTAGTCGATATGTCAAGGAGGGCAAAAGTCACTAAAGTATACCTGAATATACCCTACCTGACCCTGAGCCTATGTTACAAGGTAAGAAAGTCCTGTCGTGATTCTAAAAGTTGTATAGCGAAGTTAAAGTAATGAAAATAAAGACAAGCTTATGGCAATATGTATGAATGAGTTGTGAATTTGTTATGAGAGTGAGTGTTGAAAAGTAGTCCTTATACTCTAACTGAAATCATTATGTGAAAAATGAGGGTGTTGTTTTGAAGCGAGGACACTAGTTGCAATACCGGAAATATTAGAACCTCAGTGGCAAATTGAAGAGGATAGATGTTAGTGCGTGGTGAGTGTGTGTCATGGTCTGATTCCACATTATTCAAGCCTAATAGCGATAACATGCATAAACATGAGGAGAATGATCGAGATTGATAGACAAATGATTGGGAAAGATAAAACATGGATACTATTATACAAATATTTTGTAGTGAGTCATAGTGCGTCGCATGAGGACAAACAACGAATTTAAGTTGAGGGTGTTGATATGCCGTGGTTTCACAGTATTTTTAATGTTTTTTCCTTAAGTTTAGTGTGTGTCCAAAAGACTTTTTGTATTAATTATTATGTAAGTTTCACTTTATTTGCAGGAAATCTGTCCAAAGATGAACGCGGAAGATTTGGAGCAAGAAATGCAGAAAAGTTACCACCTACGGAGCTTGTGTTTGTCCGTCGTTCTTGTGACGGTCCGTAGGTGGCATCGTAGTGAATCTCCTGAAGGAAGATGGGGAAGTCTGACCAGGTTACTAAGTGTGTGACGGACCATCATAGTCATGACGGTCCGTCCTGTTGGTTCGTCGTGATGATCAGAGACGTATTACGAATACCCTAATTTCAAAAGTTCAAATGTTATGTAGCGAAGACCCTCGACGAACCGTTGTGCCTGTGATGATATTTCATACCTAATGTCGACGGTAATGAAGAGAGCAGCAGAAGAATTTGCAAAGTATGGGACGACAAAGTCCATGACGTCCCGTCGTGACCACGATGATCCGTCGCAAGGTCCGTTGACCCAGCAACGTTTTGACAGATTTCCAGCAATCAGATTCCTTCTATTAGGTTTTTGTTTTTCTATAAAAAGTTGTAAAAACCTCATTTTTGGGGTTAGACTCTCTGATAGGTAGACTCTCATACGGTCAGACTCTTTATTTGGAAAAATACTTTTATGTTAGATTCTTTGTTTGTAGATTATTTTGATTACACTTTGGGTTGTTATACTATTCTCTGGAGTTGATTGCTGGTGATTTTGTCGATTAATCAAGTAAATATCTGAATTTTATTGTTTCTCATTGAAGTAAGTGCATGAATTCTTATATCATATATATGAATTTTGTGATTACGACTATGGGTAACTAAACTCCATAACTAGGGTTGTGGGAACCATGGGTGAATAATAAGATAAAATATCTAACTAATATAACAATTCTTGAATAGTGTCTTGCATGTATTGATAATTCTTTCGCGTAGAAGTCTTTTTAACGGAAGGCCAACATTAGAATTTGCCTTAATGCTACTTGCCGGACCAAGGAGGTGGATAATAGGAAAAAAATTATCAACATAGATTTAGTGTATACTATATAATCAGCTAGTATTGATTGGTACGAGGTAATAACTTAGGCCAAATATCAAATACAATGCTAAATATAAGGTAAAGATAAGGGTTAGTATAGCAACACACGTAGTCGGACTAAGGTGCGGAGTGAAATTTTCTAGATGCCGGACCAAGGATTTAGAAATACATAACTTATCACTTTGCATGCAAGATACTAGGAAAGAATTGTTATAATTAGAATTATCAAGTTAGGAACCTGTGGGGAACACATAAACCCTAGTTACTTTTATTAATTGATTAAACTCCAACATTTGAATCTGTTAGTTGTCTTCTTTGATTTAGCTAGTTCTTTTCATTCATTTAGAAATAAAAAACCCTCTTTTATTCTCTTTGTTTTCCAAGGAAATAATTGACTAAATAGTAGTAATAATAGATTGAAGTTAAATCTGAACTATTTTCCTCGTGGGAACGATCCTAACCTCCTTAGTTTTGTTTTTTACTTGATACAACCGCTTTTCCTCTTATTGGAGAAGTAAGTTTGAGCGTATTAACATTCATGATTGACCCCTTCAAGATTACCTAAATAATCCTTAAGACTACCTAATGCTTAGATTATGTATACTTAATCAAGAAACTCCCTATCTAGAGTCATTCTTTAGACTTATCCAGGTAAGATATGAAGTGATGATTCCTATTCCCCCTTCACACCTTAACTAGAGAACCCTTAACTACTCTACATAAGTACTTACTAATTTGACATGCTTTCTAACTGAAGTCATTACATTCATTAGTTCATTCAAGATACATCCATCACATAAAGGACATTCAAGAAATGGTCTTAGAAAGACCTAGGGACTCTCACTAACATCTTCAAAGCCTATTGTGCAATGTCTAGATAGTGTCCCATACCACCACCTAAAGTTCATAGAACTTCTCTGATACTACTAGGTATTCAATATGATGAGAAGAGGCAATAACCGACATAGACCATGGTAGAAAAACATGGTATCAGGAGTTGTAACCTACTCCGACAGAGGGTCTTCTACTTGCCAATGGTAAAACATGGACACATCCCATGAAGGCACATGGTTAAGTAATATGAAGGACTTTATTTGTACTCTAGTCCCGTTCTTTATTAGAGATACTTCCATTACCACACTCACTCTGTGCTAGACTTTGTTCTCATAGAGTAATTCACATTAAAGGTTCATACAAAGGGTTTCATATCTTATTCATAACCCAATAACATTCACCCTACTAAAGAGGTCCCCTAGATCTACCTTACAATGGAGACAAAGATAGCTCATAATGACTTTCCTAAGGAAGATATGATGTCGTTCCAGCCAACAAAACTTTAGTCCATCATTCATTACAAGAAGGATGCAATTTTGAATTTTGACTTCAAGTTCATAACCTTACCACTAGGCTCAAGGTTCCACATAAATGAACTTCTTAGAATCATTTAAGGTCTCAAATCATTCATACATTCAAGACATAGAGGCTTTATCATCCTAAGTCAAGACATCTCATATTAACATTCATACATGTATCAAGTAAGGGACACAACTCTACCAAAACAAGACACAACATTACTTCACTTTAGCACATATTGCATATCATTCTAGAAGCATGTAGGAGTAAGGATTATCATCTATAAGTCATCATATACACTACTATAACATCATAATTATAACCATCATAGACTCATATAGTGAAGTAGGAATAACCATGCATCAACTATAAGACTACACATATAAAGACATAGACATAGTCTAACGTGATCACTTGACAACATCAATAGAAGAACACATACCTTCACATTACTAACATGTAGGTATACATGATCATACTTCACATAATAAAATACACACATCATCACAATATATCAAGTAATCTGCTGACAAGGCCATGATCATTATAATACATAAAGTAACACTAATGAGGCCATACCATTTACTAGTCAAGCACATAGCACCGCCACCATAAGTGGACCATTCAAATAACAACATAATTCAATTATAATCAACATAAAATAAGGAGAATTTTTGCAGGGTACCACCAATCCATTCTCACCACATCAATACATAGCTAAGTCATCCAATTCAATACCAAATAGCCCTTACCCATGTCTATGAACATCAATTCAATACATTAACTGTAATACTTATTAATCTAGGTCAATGAAATATATATTTATAAATATAATACAACCTATACATAAATTGAATACAATTCTTACATCATTCAATAACCCATCGAAGGCTACACTAGAATTCATATGCATTAATACAATATCAATGAACCCATAAATTAGTTAAAAACTAGGGTTCATCAATAGCATGGTTTAATCATTTCATTGAGTTATAATCATATAATTAAAAACAATTTAATCAATATTCAATGATTTACAACCTTTAATACAAGAACTCATGGCTAGATTTCAATTTAGAAAATTCGTCTTTAGAGAAGTCTTTGCAAATCACTTTTAAAATTGGCTCCTTGGAGAAAAAAGTACCAAAGACCATAAACCATACCTCAATGAATATAATCTACCAATTTTATGAACAATCACAACTCAAATATTAGCTCTTCCTTGAGTTTTGTCTTTAATGAAATTCTAGAGAATTTCTAAGATATTTTGGGTTTTGATTTTGAAGAATGAGTTCACCTAGGTATTTAGGATTTATAAACCCACTTAAAATTTCTAAAACAAACCTAAGTTACAGACCCTTCTCTTATTTAGATTTTGGGTGAATTTACCAATTCATCCTTGCATTTACAGTGAACCTTCATAGTCCAACAACGACTTGCCAATCGACGGACCGTTTTTCAATAAACGGACTGCCCTGGCATCTCGTTGTTTGTTTCAGAGACTTGAATTTGTGAGATTTATCTCCCTAGTATATGTTTTGACCCACAACACCCATTCACTGGGCGCCGACTGTCCCACGAGCCGTTGTTTGCCTCAGTCAATTGGGGCTTCGTCTAGGAAGCGTTTGGCTCAAACATGGGTCCTTCCCAAAGACCCTTGGTTGGTCCTTGGGGATATTTTCCCGGACGTTTTCAACCTGAATATGATTTTATACGAGTTTAGGACTTCCCATGTCAATTTCACCCAAACTAAATGCATAAAACTCGACGAAACATGCAAAGACACACAAGGTCATTTCAAGGCAAACCTTTTGAACGTCATGGACATTTGACCTATGAACTTCATAAAAATTTTCACACTTCCTATGAAAACTATAATAACTCATATAAGGACCGCATAAGTTCATGAAACACACATAAAAACACATAACCACTCATGAGGCATCTAGGTGAGTTAGTCGTCGAACGTCTTAGTCATCCCTTGACGTTTCACTTCTAAAATCACCTAAAATTCTTTAAACTGCCTCAATACCACATTATAGACCATTTGAGGACATTATACCCTCATGAAAACTATGTTAGGCTCTAGATTTACCTAAGTCATTTCTGAGGTATTACATATGGATCGATTACAGTAATATGCCTATTGCTACTTTTTTCTATATGAATTGATGATGAATTGTTGAGAATTGATCAATGATGATAAAATCTAAGATAATTATTAAGTTCACCCCAATTCCTAGCAAATGGTAGTTGAATTTTCCTGTAATGGCATTGTGTGGTATAGTCCACTTATGGTGGCGGTGTTTACTTTCTTGTCCCTATCTATGTTTTGTGATCACGACCTTGAAGGCAATATGTGTAGTATGATTCAATATAATTATTATCATGATTGTGAAGGAATTGCATATTCTCCAGTGCTAGTATCATGTTCTAGGTGTTGATGATGTCTACTACATTTGAATGAAGATGTTAGGGTTACGTATGGACTATGTGTCTATCATTGATGAAGTTCTATTGATGAATTACCCCCTACATGTGTACCCATACATTAATGTGTGGCCTTAAGTATGATAAGGAGTCTTGTGTACAAATGATGAAGATTTTTTGTCTCCTATTCTATAATGTGGTGATGTTAATGAAGGGTGTGTATAAGCTTAGTTCCCAAGAGAGGGATGATGTGCTTAGTTATTAAGGTTGTGAGCTAATGTTCTTTTAAGGTGAGATAAGTTTCTCTTAAATGGGTTTACCATAAGTGGGGGATGATGAAATGAGTAGTAAGGTGGTAGATATTCCTACCTTTCCTCCTATTCTTACTCGTGCTTAAAACAAAAGAAATCGTAAGTAGCTTGTTCAATATGTTATGTATGTCTTAAATGACCCTATGTTATGCATGTTATGAAAGTTCATTATTGCATGAAAATGAATTTTGATCAAATTGGATGTTTCTCATGCTTTTGTGCATCTAAATATGTTGAATGTGCATTAGACATCATGAGATGATGTATGGAGCATGCTTTATGTCCTTATAATGTGTGGTGTTTTTGCCTCATACTGAAAAGTTGTCTATTTAAATGAGAAAATATGAGTCCTTTTTTAAAATATGTGACTTTTGTGACTTGGGAAGTGTTAATGTAGGATCACTCTTGAGATTTGATTATATGACTAACTAATGTCATTTTTTATGACTATGAATTATAACAATTTCTAAATGATGCATGTCTATGAAAGGTAGTATTATTCTAGAAAATGAGTTCAGGAAAAGTTACTTACTATTATTGTGATGTTTGTGGTGTGATTTACCATTTTGGCTTTATAACGAGGGAGTATAAGCATGCCTTTGTTAGAAGTGGATAAATTTCCATTAAAATAAATTTACCTTTGTGCATTTCTTATATATGAGCTCTATGATGACATGTTAGTATGTGGATGGAGAAGGATATTCCTCCTTAAATATAACTAAACGTGAAGATGTTATACATGGCATAAATTTTATTTTGTATATGTGATAAGGATCTTTATTGATCAATCCTACTAATGGCGTATATATGATAAGGATCTTTGTTGATCTACCTTTCTTATGGCCTACGTGCAATTTGTATGAGTTGCTTATTTGCCTCTTAATTGACAATGTTGAGCATTACTATATTTGATTTGAAGGATATTTTTTGTTGAGCTTTTAATTAAATGAAATTTAAAGTCCATGTCATGATTAGGAGAAGGATGTTCCTCCTATGAACATGAGAAGAGACTATGACTTTTGATGCATTAAGGAATGAATGAGTGGGGAAGGTTTCTATTTGCTTGTGTTACATTGAGTGCCTGATCATATGAAGTTGGTGTTCCTTGTAAGTTGGTGCATTGACTATTATATTATGATATGTTGAATATTGTGAGTTTTTCTATGAGTCCTTCTAAGTGTTTAAAGTATTTCAAGTGTCATCCAAGGACAAATGTTTCCAAATGGGGGATATCATAAGACCCTCAAAAAAATTAAGGTATATAGAGCCTAACAATAGCCGAAAAAGTATATTAACTTTTTAATTAGGTATTATACAACTTGTATATGTTATTTGAATTAGTTTGGAGGTCAAACGTCCAAAATATTTGAAAGTTGGTCTTTAGACGTGCTAGTGTGTTCTAGTGTGCTTTTGTATGTTTTATGTGTTGTTTGGTTCCTAAAATGATATTTAAGGAACTTAACATGTGTATGAGTGTATTTATTTTTGAAATGTCTGGGCACGACTCCCCAAGGACCACATAAAGGGCTCTTGGGGAGGACCCAAAATCAGGCAGCACACTACCTTGGACGTGTTCAAACGACGACCCTTCGTTCAATCGATGTCCCATTGATTGGGGGAGTTTATCCACACTTATACGTGTGATATCAGACCCAAAATGGGAGCATCAGTCAAAAATAATAGAGTAGCAAGACGGCTCATCGACCAAACGACGCCCCATCTACTACCGTCCGTAGATTGACGCTTGCGATCTCTCACGCATGCTACCAACTTAAAGGTGTGTATGGGAAATTCATCCCACATTCCAAATAAACCCTAGGAAGTTAATTTATCTATTTTTTTGTATTTTAAGTTGTTTAATAACATCAAAACCCCATTCCCAATTCTTTGTTCAAATTTCACTTTTCCCTCTCAAAACAAACTCTCTCTAGAAACCTCCATTGGAGATGAAGCTCAAGAGAGGCATAAGGGATGGATTCTCATGGTTTCTTCATAAATTTATCATGGTAAACTTCTCATGAAATTAGGTAGGGTAAATCCTTAATCCTTAGTTAATCTTCCATTTAAAGGAGTTCCCTTAAAGGTTTTCAAAACAAATTGTATTCTCAAACTTTCTATCTTTCAATCTAGCCATGGGTTCATTTTCAAATTGTTTTCAACAGAATTTTCATGATTAATTTATGATTAAATACTATTTTTAAGATTATTTTAATACAATTTCATGAAGAACCCATAATCCTCACAAATTCTTAATTTAGCCTATAATGTGGGTATTGTAATCTTGATTAAATGATGACTGATTTATGATTTGATTATGTTAATATTCCTATTTCTATTTTTTTACCTATGAATTGATGATTATTTTTTGAGAATTTATCAATTATGATCAAAGCTTGGATAATTGATAAGTTCAACCTAATTCATAGCCTATGGTAGTAGAATTGGCCTTGAATGACGGTCCACTTATGGTGGCAGTGTTTACTTTCTTGTCACTATCTATGTGTTGTGATCATGGAACTGAAGGCAATATGTGTATTATGATTCAATGTAATAATTATCATTATTGTGAAAGAATTCCCTAGTCTCCAGTGCTAGTATCATGTTCTAGGTGTTGATGATGTCTACTACATTTTAATACTGATGTTAGGGTTAGGTATGGTCTATGTGTCTATAATTGATTAAGTTATATTGATGAAGAACCCCTACGTATGTACCCCTGGATGAATGTGTTGTCTTAAGCATTATTAAGAGTCTTCGATACAATTGATAAAGATGTCTGGTCTCCTATACTATAATGTGATGTGTGGTCTAGGGATGAATGTATATTGTGATCCTTAGAGAGTGGGTGCCTCAATACTATGTGGATTACTATTATGTGATCATGTTGATCAATGTACACAGAAACCTCATGCATGTCTATGAGTAGGATTGATTCATGGTGACTAATGAAAGGATAGTTCTCATATGCCCCATTGTCTACTACTATGCATGTAATGTATATGTTCATGAAAGTATGAAAAATGTATCTTAACTAGGAGACTTGATAGGTGAACTAGCATAGGTAAGGGTATGACACTTTTCCCATACTTTGCATATGTGTGTACCTTGACAGAATACTTCCTAGGGTGTTTCTCTATGTACATGAATATGAGTTCATGGTTAAGCTATGAACATGAAGTATATTCTATGATTTCAAGTATATTAATGATGAAGTATGTATATGTGTAGTGTCTAAATGTTTTATGTGAAAGGTTTCCTCCTATAAGTACACATACACACACATGAATGCACTAATGAAGCATGTTATGATAATCTAGTAAAGTAGGGTCTTTTGAAAGGTGTTCTCAATTGTAATCTAAACTAGATATGATGTGTCCATGTGAAAGGATATTCTCACATAACTTAGGTTGATGAAAGGAAATTCTCCTTAATAACCTATGAGCTATGCATTTGAGGAGTTAATCTCCTAAAGCCTATTTTTATGAAAGTAATGATAATAAAGGTGTTTCCAAAAGGGAACTTAGCTTATCACCGAGTGAACTTGACAATGAGACGTGCCCCTTCCCAAAGAGGAAGACATGTTCACCCTTTGATTTCTCATGAGATGAGGACTCCAATGCTAATGGGCATGTAGAAGATTCAATACATATAACCTAGTTCCTTAACTATGTTCCCCACATAGGACCTAGCAAGTGGATCCACCTAATATGCTAGCATGATGTTAATGTTCTACCTTGGCAAGTAGAGCACCTCGTTTCGGTGTGGGGTTACATAACACCAAATTTCATGTTTGGCTCACGTGGTCTTAATGTTGGTCTAGGCTAATTTTTTAAAAATTAAAATGGAAAATGGATGTAAATTAATGAACCCTAACTAGGATCACCTAAGGAAAGTTTCTTAGTGTAGGTAAAGGTATGAGACTTTGTCTATGGATTGCACAAGTAGCATTTGAAGGGAGTTCTAGGAGTAAGTTCTATATGTATATGTATATGTCTATTATGCATAACATTATGGTGTTGACCTATTTATGATGATAATATGGATAGTATGGATCCTTTGTTGTGTATATGACATGTCCTATTTTATATGCATGTAGTTAACTAAAGTTATCATGTTGATGTATGAATTTAATGATAAGTACTTGTGGTCTCTTTATGAGTTTACTTAGTATGTGTGAGGTTATGGGGCTTCACATGTACATTGCACTAGTAGGCTTGGATTGGCATTATGACTAAGGTCTTATGATGTGTTAATGAAATGAAGTCCAAATATGCTCTTTGATGACTATTGTCTTATTATGATGATATTGGTAGTATTGACTTTCATGTTGTCTTGAAATAAGTTAAAATGACTAAACGGGTCAAGATTATGATATGATGAGCCTTAAATGAGGGTTATGATTTATGATGGGTCATTTGTAAGTATGTGTTGTCATGATATGCTATGTTTCTATGAATATGCATATGTTTAAGTTTATGAAGGATTGTATGAATGTTCATCTTGGTGACCTTAAGGTGATGCTTGAGTGTGGATGGTGGAATGAAACATTATTCGTGTATTGCACCAAGTATTACCTGAGGGTTACTTTTCGGCAAGGAAGTTAAGGTAAAAAAAAGGAAATGTTACGAAAATGATTAATGTGCCTTAAATTTGATATGTGGATTTATATCATTTTATGGATATTATGTATATCGATATGAAGTATGCGAATTATATTGTGTAATTGTGCAATGTTTATGAAAACTCTCTAAAAAGGCATGTTGCATTATTTGTAAGTAAACGTCCTCTTTGAATGCATGTTTTTTCATGGTTTCCATACTTAGTGCATTCTTGTACTAATGGCATTCTTCTTCATGTTCATATACAATGTGTAGGTGATGGATGACTAGAGGATGTCTCTTAAAGTGAAAGGCTTGATACATATTTCCCATGCTCAAGGAAAGGATCATTAACATTCAAGGATTTCCTATGTCATGTTATTAATCAACTTTATGCAATTGTTAGATTATTATTTTATGTTGTTAAGGGATGTATCCTAGCATATGATGTTCTATGAAAAATTTTAAATTTTTCAATAAATTTCCTATGACAATGCGATGAATGATGTCTATGGGCTTGTACAAGACTTCCGAGAGGTTAAGTACGCATGTTACTTCTAGCGAGTGCTCCCCGGTTGTGACAGTAGTCTTCCTTCAGCTGATAGACTCTCTTGACTAATATTTAACTGAGTGGGGGATTGTTTGTAATTTAGCATTTCAAATTAATAAAATATGTCATTTGGAAAACCATTGTGTCCGTTAGTGGAAGTTTTCCTATATATTGTTTTAAGTAATATATGTGACATTACTCTCCACTCATTATGTGCAGTTTATTTTGGGGTTAATTGACCTTTGTTTTGGAGGAAATAAGATGTTGGTGGACAGATCATGGGAAGCACATTTGTTGTCCGTTTTTAGCATTGGTTATGAAACATCAATCCCTTCTTTATTCCTCCATTGTACCTTGTAACCTATGAAACTCATAAGATAATTATGTTTATTATTTATTATCCCCATTATCTTCCTATTTATTTCTAGGAAGACTTGATGTAGTATAAATAGTGGTGGTCTTCATTTGGTTTAGAGACACAACACATAAGAAAATATAGTGTGCATAAAGTTTGTCATAAGAGAGTTCTTATTAGTTGAAGGGAGGTGTTCTTATATGTGGATATTTGGACTCATCTCTTTTCCAGAGTTGTTGAGTTATACTTTTTGAAGATTTTTGTATCCTTGAGGGGATAAGTCAAAGAGGATTGCTGCAAGACCGGTGAAAATATTTGCTGCAGTGGGCTTGAATCTCCTTAAAGAGAGCAAGATGTCCGCGCCTCAGCATGAAGAGATTTTTTTTCTTCATTTTATTTTCAAATCATAATCTTGTATTTTTGTTGTTTTTATAAGTTTTCACTAACATAAATATATTATACTATATAAGAATAGCGAATAAGCACACTCCTCTATGATAAATTGTATGCTTACTTCAAGATATTGTGAATTTAAGGGTTATTTTTGTCATTCAGTGCTTGACCTTACCCTTCATCCCTTATCTGTCCTCCATAAATCCTAATGTCACCACCCACCGCTAAATACATCCACCTCCAAACGTTTTGCTCTATTGTCAAATTTGCTCTATAATGGAGTTTACACCTCCATTCTATCTCAGGCGAGCATCCATCAATCTTGAATCCATCTGCAAAGTATGTCGATCCCCAACGCCTTCATCTCTGACTTTCTGTTCTCCCCTTTTTTTCCCTTGTTCTTAGATTTGCAATTTAGTGAAGTTTACCATCTCATGTGAGCATACATTTCAGTTGTATTTCCTAAGAATTTCTCCCCAAAAATTTAATGTGTCTTCTAGCTTTTTTAATAATTATTATTCCCTATTTTTGCCTTGTAATTCTGTTGTAACTTCTTTGTGCCTGACACCTAATTGGGTATGTTTCCTTTTTAATTACTTGACCCTTTCAATTAGTTTCTTCATTTTATTTATTCATGTTAGTGTAGTCACGGGTAGCTCCGTGTGTTTGAGAAGATCCGATGACAAGGTTTGGATTTTTCTTGTTGAGAATGAATTAAAAAAAATTGTCAATTATAATTGGGTTTGTAGTTTTCCTTCTTGTTGTTGGATTAAGTGATGGTATGTAATTTAACAATTTTCCAGTTGAGGTATCGGTTGAGTTAGACCCAGATGCTATATCTTTTATGGATTCTATGAGATTGATAAATTCTTGAACATATTAATAAAAGATTTTTAACTTTGTTGTGTAGAATTAATAAACATTCTAATTTCTTATTTTCAACTTGCAAAAGTCTTATTTCTGTTATACTTTATTTTTTTCTGTAGTTATAGGGACAAAAGGTTGTTCCTTTTTTGTTTGACTAGAAATAATTACAAAATTCACCACAATAATATTTTTGTTACGATCCTGAATATTTTTATTCTAACCTCCAACTTAGAGGTTTCTTGATATATAGTCCCTTGAAAATAATCTAAAATATACATTGCTCTGACTCTTCAAAGTATGGGCACACCCATCTCAGATTCTTAAAAATAGGTTATTGTTTGCGAATCCGCCATGCACATAAAATCTAGTTTAGTAATCAACAGTCGTTGTTTAACTTGCAGAATCATAGAATCGGTCTCTCTTATGCTTTTGGTTAAAATTGGCATCCTTACTTAGGAGGCAGGGGACTTAGTAAATTTTTGAAAGAGAAACATAAAAAATCGGTTGAAAAGAATAAGTTATAGTGTTGTCCACACCATCGATGTTTGTCGCATGAAGTATCACAGTAACTTTGAAGACAAAGCCAATCATGAAACTAGGTTTATTACTGCCCCAATCCCTGGATAGTTGACTCAGGAGCCATCCATCACATCTCAATAGATCCATACAATTTATAATGTTGTATCATCCATAGTCTGTTATAAAATATTATATTGTTGATGTCCACTATACAAATAAGTTACTCACCTATTATCTCCATTATTTTCTTCCATTATGAAGATAATCATAACCTTCATAACCTCCAACTTTATAACCATTATTCTTGTAACCTTAAACTTTCATAACCCCCTCCATTATATTCATATTAATGTCATTTTTATGATTGATCTCTTGTATGCCTCTATGTAATACAATAAATAGAGGCATAAGAGTTCATATTGTACACACTAAAAGATTTGGTGAATACTTTGAAGAGTTTGAATAATAATAAAAACTCTCATCTTTTGTCTCCTTATTTCTATTGTTTTCATCTTCTATATCTATGGTATTATTTTGCTTTTGTTCTACACCATGTTACAAAAAGAGTTGCTCATTCTCCATCAAAAATCAATGGTAGGTGATTTTTATTGATTATCCTAGTGATTTCATGGTATACTTCATATACTATATATTATTTGTACTAACAAAATATGTTTTGAGGTTATTTCAAAATTATTAGTATATTATGATAATCTTCATAACAATGTTGAGAGGGACTATCAAAATGTTTTAATTTATTTTGATTTGAGACTTTTATATGATCTAACAGGTTGTTCTAATTAATAGATTTTGTTCATATTTCTTGTACATTAAGTCAAATTCATATTATATTTATGATTTTTGATAATTACTTTTTTGGTAAAGTATTTAGTTTATCAAGACATTAGTTGAGGGTAAGACGGTAAATTCAAGTTTCACCGCACCGAGTGGGTAATATATAGGGTTAAAATCTCAGTGCCCCATGATAATAAGAAGTTGGGCTTAAGTCCCATTGATTTATTACCAAAGTTAGTTTTACATTGGGTTTAATCCCTAATGCATGATAGTGATGATATGATGATGACTAACATAAAGTTGTATACTTTTGACTGAATGTCATGGAATTTAACCAATGAATTTGTTTCATTCTCTTATGTGAATGTGGTAGCATTGCATAATATGTCTGAAAACTGACAAGTGGTTGAATGTATGAATATAGGTGTGGTAAAATGTAAATGGTCATCATTGTGGTAATTAAAAGGAAGAACATTATTAGTTCTTAAGATGATCTTTAAAATGTGAAGGTAACTTTCTCCATTAAAGTTGTATGCAAGGTTACTGGATATATTATTTCTTAAGATACTTCTTCAAATGTGAAAGTAATTTTTATCCATCAAAGTGGTATGAGAAGTTATTGGGCCCATTATTGTTGGTGCAACCCAAATTTGAAAAGATATGTAACTATTCTATCAAATATAAGAATACAAAATGGTAGTACATTTGGTACATTTGATATCTTTAAGTGATGTTCAGGTGAGACTAGATTTGATAAATGTGAAAGCATAATGGTCATTTAATCATATACTTTAGGTACTACAGAAATATTGTGGTATGTTAAATTATGAACTATAGAAGGACAAAATAAAGAAATAATTATTTCCTATAAAGGTGGAGACATTGAAAAGAAATATTTTGACATAAATGGTCATCTAGTCATATACTTTTATTACTACACAAATTTTTTTATTTGTTAAATTATGAACTATTGAAGGACAAAAGAAAGAAATAATTCTTTCCTATAAAGGTTGTGTCTATGACCAAACAAATTTGTCATTGATTTTCAAGAAATAACTTTTGCATGTGATAATTTTAACCATGACAATAATAATAATTTTCTCCTTGATGGAGATTGTAACCATAAGAATGACATTGTCAAATTTGTGGTAGTACACTTAATTTGTTGAGAGTTTCGAAAGGGATAATTTGTTACTATATGGATCGAAGGAATGACATTGTTCGTAGTATTGGGGTTGTAGTAAGTTTCAAAAGAAACTTTGTTAAGTTTCAGAAGATTTGAAACGAAAAAAAATATTATATTGAGACTATCAATTATGGGAAGATTTAATTTCTTCAAATAACTGCAACAAAAGTGGGTTATAAATATTTATATATAAAATTACCTATTTTTTCCTCTTGTTTGTTGTATACAAACCTGCGCATGATGATCAAATCACATGAAAAAGTAAATTAGAAGTTTACTAGAATAAATATCAGTTGACATAATCGGTAGGTCATTTCTATTCAAATATGATACAAAAGAAATTCAAAATTCACGTCTCTATATGTTGAAGAAATGAAAATATACTTTAAGAATTCTCTTTTATAGCTTGCTCTCATCATAAAATGTTCATTGTACTAGCTAAGGTTGAGATTGTATCCCCTTAAATTATTTCGAACATATAAAAGGAGAATATTAGCCCGTTCACTTGCCATGTAGATCGTTTACTATTATGATTCAATAGATGCATCTATGGTATGGTCACATATGCATTTTTATCAACTTACAAATTGATTTTTGTAAGATTGTTTTCTCAAATTGTTAAATTAAGTGCATAGTTTCAAACTACGAAATCACGTTGACAATATTGATTGGTTTAGCATAAATTGTTTACCTCCAATTATAGACCACTAATTGTGAGAAAAAATCAAATAAAATATGTTATGAGGTGAGTTTATTTAACATATATGCATCAAGACAACAAGGTTCTCCCATCATAATTGGTTCAAAGTCGGGAAGTAAATAGTTTACATCTAAAAAATTGATGTGTGAACATATGATTTTATTTCTCCACCAAGCACACAGATGGATCCTCAAATGGGGTTGGGGGTAAATGTTAGATTTTTTAACATTAGAGGGAGATATGTTTAGCAATTGAATTATGTGTGGGGTGAATTATATAGATGCTCGTTGAAAAATATGAAATTGAAGTTCAAAAGATATTCAATTAAAAAATGTTGCAAATGATTTTCCAGATGTATTTGTTGACCCAATTTTTTAAAGTAAGTTTAGTCTGTGGTACGCTAGAAGAATGATATACTAAAAGATTTCAAATGTAAAACTCCTTGAGAAATGAGAGGGAAAATTATCAAAATAGTCATGATAAAGAGGTAAGTGCTTTTAATCAGCACTATGATATAACACTTCATAAAACATTGACAAAGGTTCAAGTATCTTGAAATGATGAAAAATGAAAAGATCTCGATAAGTTATGTCAGATTGAAATCAAAACAAAATTACCCTCGAACGTATTTTTGATATGAAATAGTAATCAGTGCTATAAATGGTTAGGAGAATCTTAAATTCAAATTTGTCATATAGTGTAGACAAATAAATGAGAAGCCAAATAAAATGCACTATTCAAATATATTTTTATTCACTTAGAAAAGTGATGTTTTTGAATGTCTAACGCAGATAAAAGTATATATCAGTGGGGTACAAATGAACCATTGTGCGAAAGTATAACTATATGATATAAAGTACGGCTTTTTGCCTCGGGGCATAAAGGGTTTTTGCAAAAATCGTAATATTATAAAATGGAGATATGTTCTCCATATGGTGGATGCAATGAGACTTATCTCAATCAGGCAATAGATGACATACTTGAACATGTATAATGAATGAATATTATGCCTTACTTGATGATGAAGGTTAAATGAAAATCTTGAAGGATTTAAAAGGTGTTAAAGCAATTCCATCGAGTATCTAATGGTTTAGAGACTGCATAACACATAAAAATATTTTTTTGATCTCATGAAAATGATTTAAAATGTCATATATTAGTGCAATTGGTGCACTTACATATTGTTGGTTAAGAAAATGCTAGAAGATTACTTGATATATATATAACGAAAGTTTTCTGAAAAGATTTTCATAGTATCATTCAGGTTGTGACAAGAAACTAGCAAAGCAAGTTACTCAACACATAGAATATGTGTGAATTTCTTTTTAGAAGAAAAGATGAGCTTCAATTAAATTGAAATGACCAATTCCCGAGTCAAAAATGATTTGATTATGTAGATTTAGAATATTTATCGGATCTGCATAAAACTCAATCGCAGATGGACAATATTTACATATAGAGACACAACAATATCTTGGAAATTCAAAGAATCACACTAGTAGTTACTTCTTTAAATCACGCAGAGATAATATTAATTTATAAATTAAGTCGAAACTGTGTTTGATTGGAATCATGATATATCATATTTAAGAAATATGTAATTTTCTTGTGAAAAGGATATTCAAGCAACCATATACGAAAATTATATATAGCTCAATTGAATGGAGGATACGGTCAAATGAGATAGAACAAAGTATATTTCACCAAAAGTATTTTTCAGACATGATCTTCAACAAAACGGTGTAATACATGTTCAAAGATGCATTAAAGTGATAATATTTCAAAGTTATTCACTAAAGATTGTCAACATCAATATTTGAGAAGTTGTGATATAGATTGGAATGCATTGATTTCGATATATCAAGTAAAAAAATTTATCAGGTGAAGAAAAATATGCATTGTACTCTTTTTCGTAACCATGATTTTATTCCAATTGAATTTTTCTGGTAAAGTTTCTAACGAGGCAACACTCTAAGCGTATCAAAAGATGTATGTACTCTTTTTCCTTCACTAAAATTTTTTTCCCACATGGTTTTTTCTAGTGAGGCTTTAACGAGGCATATTATCTATGAACATCCAAGGGGGAGTGTTATAAAATGTTATGTTGTGGATGTTCACTACACCGAGTAGTTGCTCACCCATTATCTTTATTACATTCTTCATTATTTCAACTATTTATATTTTATCTTATTTTAATTTAGTTTTACAACATAGTCACATTTGTATAGTCGAGTTGTATTGAAGCATCAACACAATTATTGCTATAGTATGTATAAAGTATTAGTTTTATCAACACAACTAATATTTGAAAATTTTTAATACTTGTATTTTATTCATTCATATTTTGACATTATCATGATCCACTTATATTCGGTCGAAACATGTTTAAATTGTTCATCAGTTAATGTAGGGATATTTTTAAAAATGAATACATTTGATAACAGCAATAAACATTTTTTTCATTGTATTTCATGTATGTATTTTAATAGTTGTATTCAGTGGTATAATAATTATATTTAATATATTTTAATCAAATTATTTGTATTCTATGTATTTGTTTTAGTTTCCATTTTCTACCCACCCTTATTTAGATATGACAGTTTTTAGGACGCACACGACACAAAAGAGCTGTAATAAAAGCTATACAAATGGTATATTGAGGCCCACCATATAGATAAGCTAAAACCAGTCAAATGTGTACAGTCCCACTTTGATTGCCCATAAAACACGTGGAAAGCGCTTAGTCTCTACATGTGAATCTAAAAGATCCACATCTCTGTTTCTTATCTTTACAATTAAAACTTTCAAATTCTATATATCTCTTCCAACTTACTCTCTTTCTACATCTAAATGTAAGATCAATTTTATGATTAATCATTTTGCCAATGGTAAAAAAAAAATATTTCCTCTTTCAATGATTTTAGTGGTCTTTCTCATCCTCGTTTTTGTAATTTTTGTTTCTAATAACGGAATTTCGGTATGAAATTTTGAATCCAAATCTTTGGCGATTTTCTAATTTAATTAGTTTATTGTGAATATTTTTTGCTTGCATGTTATCATGATTCTAAATTTCCATGCGGAGCATTTTCTAAGAGTTTGTTTCCATTTGTTATCAGAGAATATTTGAGATGTTAATGGTTTGAATTGAAGAAATTTTGGATTTCTGATATAAATGCATGTCATTATACCTGAGCTGCACAACATACTATTAGAGCCTTTTCATATAATTTGTTCTTTGAGTTTGCTACTAACTTTACTTATAATGCTGCATAGAGAACAACATTTTGTAGTTGCAGAGAGTACAACATCTGTTCAACTCCTTAAATCCATGTTTCTTTCTTGAATAGTGTATTCCCCTTTACAATATAATATGAAAATGTGTGTACGATAGAAGGCAGATTCTTCCATATGCTCCAGATCTATTTAGTCACACGCTCTTTTTCGTTAGATACTGATCATCGATTTCAATTCTTTGTTTAAGGTAAGTATTCTTTCCCTTCTCGCCCGATTATTCTCCTAATAATGTGATTAGATTTTGAAAAAAATCTATAATGGCAGTTAGTTTCATATTTCTTTGGATTCTTAGGTCTGACTATCATCAAGTCTATCTAATTTGCTCATGCATGTTTGAAAATAGAAATAAATATGTATGTGACTTTTGACCTTTGATGCACAGAATGCATATTCAGGTGATTTTAGAGCAAGTGCAATATTAGTACACCCAAAGTTGCACGAGCATTTTCACCAAGTTGTTGTACAAAAGAGGTTTGCATTTCAGGAAGGTAATTTCTTTTCATTTTTTAATTTATAAGAGTGAAAGACAAAATAATGTATTGTACTTCATAGTTCATACTATGTACATTGATTTGTGGAATAAATTAAAATTGCATCATGACATTGTTGAGCTTGCAAAAAAAGACAATCTGCCAGGTTACTCATGTTGGTGGTACAACTAATACAATAGGTGACTCTACAATTGAGGATAAAATTTGATTTTGAGCACTCAACTAAGATCATACAAAGCGTGAATGAGGTGGGGAAATGTTCAACAACCCAACACAAAGCATAATTCACAAAAATTATATAAACTCAACATATCAAATTGAAAGAGTACTTTACAATGGGTTAGTACCTTCGTGTAGGATGAAGTCAGAGGAAAAGAGATGAGGGCATTTCTTTTACCAAAGATCCACAACAGAAAAGAATTGACGACCTTATCATTACTAACCTTTTAAGTAGGCAAATCCAACGGTCTGCTCACAGGTTAAAGTATGCACTTTTAATGGAACTCAGGTTACTCTTCAGACTCTATTTGCGCTGCTGGGACCATATAATGCATAAGTTAATCTATCATGTTCATATGTGTTGGATCTTTCTGTGGCATTCTTTTGCAGTAGAGCAGATCAGTAGGACTGTATGATGGTATGTGCTCTGCTTCTTAAATGGCAGTCATATGGATGGAGAATCAAATAAAATCAGACTCAAAATCTCATATTGGACTATCATTTTATGTCATTTTCCTTCGGAAGTAGGTTTCTATTTTATCAGTATCAGAGGTATCCACGACATTCGCAGACTGGTTCCATTCCCAGGTGGTTTAATGTCAAACTGATGTCCTATTTATTAATTTGAATTTGTAGTGCCCGAATAAAGTTTAAGCTCTTGCAGTAGCGCGTGTAATTCAGTATTGAGTATTAGTTATTTCCAGATTGATCATTTTTATTACTCCTCTGCATTCTATTTTCACTTACTAATTTCATTTCAACTGCAGTTCTTAGCCTGCGTTGGGGTGTTAATTAATAACTCTATTTTATGTATTTGTTGTCTAGAGTGACGAACTAGATACATGTAAATTGTTTAATCATATTATGACCAATATTCTAGATCCAACATAGGTTTTTTTCATTTCCTCTTCAGTTTTAGCTTAAGCCAATAATAAGGTTAATATACCGATGAGGTGGTAAAAATATTTTTTGATACACAAAGCATTTCATGTTATAAGCAGATTCAGGGAAGGTCTGCACCTCAAGAGGTGTGATGTAGACTACTTATAAATTATAATGAGAAAACTTTACCATTGATTCAAGGCGATTTTTTCTTTTAGCATTTGAATTTGATGTAATTCAAAATTTAGTCCTTAAATCTGTGGATTGCTTACTAAAGCGAGAATCGAAAACCCATGTTGAAATAGGATTCAAACCAATGCACTGTAAAAATATTTTGGTTACATATAAAAATAGAGTAAAAGGAAAAAAATTGACAATCCATTCACCTAGCAACAATATACACAAATAATTCATATATAATCATATAAAAAAAGACGAAAGCACAAGATAAAAACCAAATTCTTAGCAAATCAAACAAAAAAGGGCAGAGGAAAAGAAACTCATGTGAAAATTGGATAACCCCCGACCCAATAGAAATTTTTCATCTATTATTTCTCCAAAGTGCATTATGCTTCTATTTGCTTTCCTGTGCTGATGACCTTTGGTAAGAAATCCCATATCAATTGGAAGCTTAAATCGGTAAACTTTTTGAAATTTCTGATACTTCAAGATACTGTCAATCTCTCCATTAAAATTGGTAACAACTTTTGCTGCATACAGTTCCGAATCTCTCCATTATTAAAATTTTACTACAACTTTTGACACATAGCTATAGTTCATATAAATAACTTTTAGTAGTTCCACATTGTATGTGTCGAACATGTTTGATCATATACGTAAAACTACTAACATAATTTTGCTAATTTTTTACAACAGATATACCTAAATATTCTGTCCCATATCAGTCAGCAACTCAAAAGGTATGTTATTAAAGGACTAGCCCAATCTCCTACAGTTTATTATTTGTGAAAAAGTATATTTTAAAAGTATGTGATTTGATGCCACCGGTGTTTCTGTTGGAATAATTTACTGTTGTCTAACTTTCTATGGATTTTCTCCATCAGTTGATATGTTGGTTAAACTAGATGTGACACAGAAATGTACACAATTGAAATACAGAAGGATTCTGTGAAAAAATTTGTGAGGTCACTAATGCGTCAATATTTTAACAGCCAATCTTATTAATAAGAGATCAACGAGAATACATAAAGGCTCTACCAACTAAATTCGCAAAGGTTAGTAATAATATTTTTCGCTGCTTCATATTATTTTTGTTACATTTTTATCCTTCTTATGCTCTACATTGAAGTTGCCCAAAAATGTGTTATATATGCTTTTATTTGAAAGCCTGCACCAAAGTAGTTTGTTCTAAATTGAAATATTTAACTGCACACAAAAAAAAAAATTGGGCTTGCTGGCAACAGGGCAGATGAAAATAAGTTCAGAAAAATGAAGAGTAGATCATTAGACACCATTCATTAAATTCTCTGCCTGATAGGAGGTAAAATATGTAAAAGGTTTTGATTTAAAGAAGCAATCTTTACAGTAATATATTTAATTGTATGAAGACAAGTCGTTATTGCTTGTGCTGGATAGTATGAGCTTTTATCCTCGACTATAAACTGATGATGTATTGATGAGTTTATCAGTTGTAGTCAGGAAATTTTATTCCTTAGATACATGAATTTTTGAGTTAGTCTGTTAAGATTTTATCCAAGCATTTTCTATTCACAAAATGTCATATTTTTCTGATTAGAATTAGTATAAGTTTGGTTAAAGTTGTCCATTTTAAGAATGGAAAGAAAATGCCTTCACCAATACTATCGCCTCTACTTGATTTCCCCTCTCCAATTTTTAGTTATTTAAAAGTAGGTATGACAGATAATAATTCAAGGTTTGAAGTTTATAAATTTCTCTTTACGGTCACACGTTTTGTGTACAGTTAATAGAATCATAGTAAAAATTATTGCCACAAACTTTAATTTTCCGTATGGTGTCTTGAGTTTATTTAGTGGTAATAATGACTAATGGTTAGAATATTGTTTGTTCAAGACATAATGTCGGAGTACATAGTGTTTTTAGTTCCAGAGGAAAAACCTGTAGTTTATATTTTCTATTGACATCATGTTGCTATTTATGTGTAATTACAAAGCAAATATGCTTTCTGGAATTTTGTTAAGTATGTAATATTACTTTTCGTTGAAATTAACTCGTGGCATGAACTAATTACTTTGATTTTACCAACTCTAAACAGGATTCAATAATTGCAATTATTATCTTGCTTTAGTGATGGTGCAAAACAACCTGAGGAAGTTATGTTTTTCCGTTACATTCTTTGAATTATCAAAACTGTCCAACAAAAAAATAACAACAAAACCGTCCTTGGCAGCAACATAAAGTTGTTTATATGACTTTTTTTAAACTATCAAACAAGCTTCACATGGTCAAAACATATTGTATTAGATAACTTATCTTTGATTTGTTGTGAAGTAGCATGTTATATCTTGGAAGACAAGATATCATGTAATGATTGTAGGAATAGATGCTCATAACATAACCTGTAGAAGTTCTCTATGCACACTTCTATCGAAATGTTGTCATTAGTTCATATTGGGTCCGCGCTCACACGGGCTGTCCCTATCTAGTATGTATACATATAGCAGTCCTCAATTTCCTACCAAAGTATATTATGTTATACTATATAAGAAAAGTGATTACGCACACTCATCTCCATCAACACCAGTTCTTACTTGAAAATATTGTGAATTTAAAGGGTTATTTTTGTCATTCTATGCTTCACCTTACCCTTCACTTCTTATGTATCCTCCATCAACCCTAAAACCACCGCCCACCGCTAAAGACATACACCTTCAAACGGTTTGCTTTGTTCTCAGATTTGCACTATGATGGAGTTTACACCGCTGTTGTAACTCAGGTAAGCATCCATCAATCTTGACGTCATCTGCAAAGTATGTCGACCGCCAACACCTCCAGCTCCAACTGAAGCATCCATCAATCTTGACGTCATGTCCAAAGTATGTCGACCTCCAACACCTCCAGCTCTGACTGTTTGTTCTCTCCTTCTTATCTCTTGTTCTTAGCTTTGCAATTTAGTGAAGTTTATGATCTCAGGTGAGCATACTTTCAGTGGTATTTTTTAGAAATTTCTCCCCAAAATTATATTGTCTTCTAGCTTTTTTTTATTATTATTTTGATTTCCTTTTTTTTCTTTGAAATTTTGTCGTAGTTCCTTTGTGTCTAACATGAAGTTGGGTATGTTTCAGATTTAATAATTTTATCCTTTCTATCTGTTTCTTCATTTTTTTGTTCATGTATGTGTAGTCAAAGTAGCTCCCTTATGTGTTTGAGAAGATTTGATGACAATTTAGATTCTTCTTGTTGAGAATGAATTAAATAATTTGTCAATTATATTTGGGTTTGTAATATTTCTTCTTTTTGTTGGGTTAAGTGATGGTATGTAATTGAACGATCTTTCAATTGAGTTAGACCCACATGCTATATCTTTTATGGATTCTATGAGATTGATAAATTCTTGAACATATAAATAAAAGCTTTGTAATTTGGCTATATAGGATTAATAAACATTCCAATTTCTTATTTTCAATCTGTAAAGGTTTGATTTTTGATATACTTTACTTTAATCCATAAATTTAGGTACTAGAGGTTTTTCCTTTTTTGTTTGACTAGAAATAATTACAAAATTTACCGCAATAATATTTCTATTATGATCATGAATGCCTTTCTTCAAACCTCCAGTTCAGAGGTTTCTTTATATATAGTCCCTTGAAAATAATCTAAAATATATGTTGCTCCAACTCTTCGAAGTGTAGGCATACCCATCTCGGATCCTTTAACATAGGTTACTTTTAGCAAATCTGCCATACACATAAAATCTCTTTTCCAAATAAACAACTGTGGTTTAACTTGCAAAATTATTGAATCGGCCTCTCTTATACTTTTGGTTAAAATTGGAATCCTTACCTAGGTGGCAGTGGACTTGGTAGATTTTTGAAAGAGAAGCTGTTATTTATAGTTTTGATGATGTAACAAACTCAGGGACCTTGTGAATGTACCAGGTTCTCAACATGAATAGCTCGTTGACTGCTAGCTGGAGAAGGTACAGAAAGTGGGTGCACATTTCCCAACTGCATCAGAAAAGTAAGACATTTCCAACCAATGGCATGTGTTTAAGGAAAGGGACTTGTCTATACAATGTCACTTTTCTTAACATTGTTCTTTAGTTTTGCAACTTGAAAAATCACTCTCAAGAACTCTTGCAAAGGCTATAAAAAATCAAAGTGAAGAATTATCGTATAATAACCAAAAACTCAGGCGCATATTGTGTAGTTGTTTGAGAACATATTCTTTTGGTCTTACATTGTAAACTGCTCCTAAATCTATAAAGTAATTAGTGTTGTGGGTGTTGAAATTATAAGTTGTCTAGAGTGACAGCTTAGCGAGTAGAATAACTTTTACTTTGGCTTATCAAGCAATAGTGTTATTGCTTGATCGTGAGATTAAAAACTTTTTCTCACATTTATGTTATTGTTTTTACTTTTGCTTGCGAAGATAAGTGAAACAGTTGTGTAAATCCTATGAGACAGGTCGTGGTTTTACTCCCTTAAGCAAGGAGGTTTCCACATAAAATTTGTGTGTTGTTAAACTGCATTTACTTTCTGTTTTATTCTTGTTTGTGTGTCAAGGGACCTGGTCCATTGACTGATAGTGGACGTATAGATTCTTACAAGTGGTATCAGAGCAGGCACTTTCTATTTGGTTAACACCAAGAAAGTGATCTCTGTTCAAGAATGGCTGCTCCACCTAATCTAGAAGAGGATCAGTCTTCAACTAGACCTCCTTGTTTCAATGGACACTTTTACAGTTGGTGGAAAGTCATAATGCAGATTTTCTTATGGCCGAAGACAATGATCTATGGGATATTGTCTAAGATGGATTATTTATTCCTATGATTGAAAAGAACGATGGAGAAAAAACTAGGCTTGTTCCTAAGCCTAGACAAAAATGTGATGAAGTTGATACGAAGAAGATCGAAAAAGGTTACAAAGCAAAGACACTTCTTGTTTGTGGGATAGGACAAGATGAGTTCAATCATGTCTCAGCCTGTGACTCTGCAAAAGAGATCACGGATTGCTTAAAAATAGCTTATGATGGAACTGAATAAGTAAAAGAGTGAAAGATTGATATGCTCACGTCTCTGTATGAAAATTTCAAAATGAGAAGGTGAAACTATTCATGAAATGTTCACTAAATTGTCATCCATCAAAAATGAGTTGAGAAGTCTTGGAGAACCTATCAGTATGAGCAAGCAAGTTAGGAAAGTGCTCCGAATACTTCCCAAGTCTTGGGAAATTAAGGTTGATGCTATTACTGAAGCAAAAGACCTCAAAGTGTTAACAATGTATGCTCTCATTGGAAATCTAAAGACTCATGAGATGAACCGAAGTCATGATCAGTCAAAGAAGGAAGTTAAGAAAGATAAGTCTTTGATGCTGAAATACAAATCTGAAGAGGACTCCAGTGCCAATGATGATATGACTTATCTCATCAATAGATTTTAGAAGATTGTGAGAAAAAAACAAATATTTTAAAAAGTGAGCAAATGTTCCTCGAACTGCCATGCAAAATGAAACATGTTATAAGTGTGGAAAAGATGGGAACTTTATAAGATATTGTCCATTACTTAAAGCTGAAGACCAAGAATATCAAAAATCAAGAAGTGATAAAGAAAAGAGAAGGGACCTGGTACATAATAAAAATGATCAAAAAGTTGCTGCTGATTATGTGGTCAAAAAGGCTCTTGCTGCATGGGGAGACTCTTCAAGTGACTCAGAAGATCCTGATGAACCAAATGATGTGTCAATGGTGGTGGTTCATGAAGAGGAAACCATATTCAATGAGATGTTTGCTTTCATGGGTCATTCAGAAAATGAAGAAGAGGAGGACAAGGTAACTCTTCTTGATATGAAACATGATCTGAATACTTATTTCTTAGAAAATTGAGAACATTAGCAAATATTATGATTGATTCAGTGATTGAGTTAACTTCTGAAAGAGATATTATGAATGTTGATCTTGAAAGTTTAAATGAAAATAAAGATAAAATGGATGAGAAAATGCTGAAAATGGAAAATAAAATGGGTTCTCTTGAATCTGACAAGACAAAATTTAAAAAACAGTTGTATCTGATAAATGAAAAAGATGAAGAGCAAAAGGGGAAGTCTAATGGTTTACAAGTTGAACTTGAAGAAAAACTTAAAACCTTTGAGACTAATTTTTGGTTGGCTTTGGAGAAGAGCAACAACTTAGAAAGAGATATTATCAAACTTAAAGAATAATCTTGAAAAATCTCTTAAGTGGACAAAATCTTCTAAGTTGTTGTCTAATGTAACAAATCAGATTAATTTCAATAAGAAGGGTGTAGGAAATTTGAATATTACTCCTCCTTTTCATCCTCACAGCAAATATGTTTTTGTGTCTTACAATTTGATTTGCCTTCATTGCGGTAAAAATGGGCATTTAAAAGAAGAGTGTACTTCCTGGAGAATGTCACATGAAAGACTCTCTAAGTATACAAAGAAGTAAAGAGTATCGAAAGAGAGAAATGGTCCCACAAAACAATTCTTAACTAAAAGGTTTTCTAAGAAAGGATCTGATTCTGCTCCAAAATCATTTGTCAAACAGAAGCCAAAACTACCCTATTGGACTAGAGACAATCTGATCACTCCCTTGAATGCTTTCTTGGAACTCAAATTGAAATGGGTTCCCAAGCCTAACAAGTGATTCTTGTTGCAGGTGAGTGAGAGGAGAAGCAGTTAATGTTGGTATACAGTGGATGCTCAAAACATATGACTGGTGATATCAAAAATTTCCTCTAACTCAAGACACTTCAGGGAGGAGGTATCTCTTTTGGTGATGGAAAAAAGGGGTATATTTTGGGAGTTTGTAAAGTGGGAAAATCACTTGGAGAATCAATTGATAATGTGTATCATGTCATTGGATTGAAGTATAGTCTTTTGAGTGTATCTCAAATTTGTGATAAGGGAATGAAGTGAAGTTTACTTCTGAGAAGTGCATTGTAGTTAATCTTAATACAAAGAAAGTCATTCTTACTGCCTTTAGAAGTAAAAACATGTACGCGGTTAACTTAGAAACGTCTCATGGAGATGATCTGACATGTCTTAGTGCTCAAAAAAAATGTTCTTCTGTGGCATCGAAGACTAGAGCATGTGAGCTCATCTTTATTGAATAACTGATTTCTAAGGACCCTATCCTAGGTTTGTCAAAGTTGAAATTTTGTGTAAACAAAATTTGTGAAGCTTGTGTTAAAGGAAAACAAATCAGATCATCCTTCAAGTCAAAGAAGAAAGTGACATCATCAAGAGTATTGGAGCCGCTATACATGGATTTATGTGGACCTTTGAAGGTTGAAAGTAGAAATGGAAAGAAATGCATTCTGGTGATAGTTGATGACTACTCAAGGTACACATGGACAAGATTTGTAAGATCAAAAGAAGATCACCTGAAGAGTTGTTAGTGTTGTTCAAAATGATTCAAAAAAAGTTGAATCAAGTGATTGCTGGAATTAGGTCTGATCATGGAACTGAGTTTGAAAACTCAATAATTGATCAATTCTGCATGAGAAATCGTATTAGTCACAAATTTTCTGCTCCAAGAACTCCTCAACAAAATGGAGTAGTGGAAAAGAAAAACAGAACCTTGGTAAACATTGCAAGGACCATGATTATTGAGTCAAATCTTTCTCAAAGTTTCTGGGCTGAAGTAGTCAACACAGCATGTCATGTTACTAACAAATGTCTTATAAGGTCTTTATTGAATAAGACTCCCTATGAGTTGCTCTGCAACAGAAAACCTATGTTGAGTTATCTTAGGGCATTTGGTTGTAAATGTTTTGTGTTGAACAATGGAAAAGATGATCTACGAAAATTTGATCCTAGAAGTGATGAAGGAGTGTTTGTTGGATACTCTTCCTCAAGTAAAGAATACAGAGTTTTCAACAAAAGAACTCAATGTATTCATGTTGTGTTTGATGAAGATGGATGTTTGAAAAGTGATGCATCAAATGACGAAGATGAGTTGATTAAGCTGTTTAATTCACAAAAAATTGAAGGAAATGAAGCTGGTGCAAATGATCAGTTGAGGAATGAAAATAATAACGATAATCCTAGTCTATCTGAAAAGGCTGATGAAGTTGAAAAATGTGAAGAGGGACCAGGTACCAATCTGAACTCCAGTAAGAATACCTCAAACTCTCCAGAAAATGATGATTTCCTTGAAGAAAAAGAGCATATTGATCAGCTGAACAAGTCAACTTTGAGACCAGGATGGAAACATAGTTCATCTCATCCACTTGATAATCTTATCTCACCCTTGAATTCTTGAATTCACACTAGATCAAAAACAAGGAATCTAGTTGCATTATCCGCGTTTATATCATCTATTGAGCCTAAGAATATAAAAGAGGCATTAGGTGATGCAGATAGGATCAATTCTATGCAAGAAAAACTTCATCAGTTTGAAAGAAGTAAGGTGTGGTACCTGGTTTCTCGACCTGTTGGCAGAAAAGTGATAGGAACCAGATGGGTTTTCAGAAACAAGCTTGAGGAAAATGATGTGATTACTAGAAGCAAATCAAGATTAGTTGTTCAAGGATACAATCAGGAGGAAGGACTAGACTACGATGAAACTTTTGCTCCTTTTGTAAGGATGGAGGCTATCAGAATTCTAATAGCTTTTGCAGCATTCATGGGATTCAAGTTGTATCAAATGGATGTCAAGAGTGATTTTCTAAATGGATACTTAAAAGAGGAGGTGTTTGTTAAACAACCTCCTAGGTTTGAAGATGCTGAGTTACCAGATCATGTGTCCAAATTGAATAAGGCTCTATATGGTTTAAAACAAGCCCCAGAGCTTTGTATGAGAGATTGTCAAAGTTTCAGTTGAAAAATGGGTTCACAAGAGGGAAAATAGACAATACCTTGTTCTTGTTAAAAAGAGAACAAGAATTGCTTTTATTCAGGTAAATGTGGATGACATAATTTTTGGAGCTACATCAGAGCATTTGTGTAAAGAATTTTCATCATTAAAGGGAATGGAGTTTCAGATGAGCATGATGGGTGAATTGACCTTCTTTCTGGGCTACAAATCAAGCAATCATTAAATGAAATCCCAATCAGTCAGGAGAGGTACATTAAAGAGCTGTTGAAGAAATTCAATATGTTTTATTCTAAACCTATTGATACTCCTATGGGAACTAACTATAAGCTTATAGCAGATGAATCTGATTCTCTTGTGAATCAAGCCATGCATAGGGGAATCATTGGATCTTTATTGTATTTGACTGCTAGCAAACCTGATATTGTATATATTGTTGGAATGTGTGCAAGATTCCAAGCATAACCTTGTGATTCATATTTGAAGGATGCAAAACGGATTCTAAGATATTTGAAGAAGACAGGAGAGCTGGTCCTTTTCTATCCAGCAGGTGACACTTTCGATCTTGTTGGTTTTGTAGATGTAATTTTGTTGGTTATCAAGTTGACAGAAAGAGCACTTCTTGAATGGCCCATTTCCTTGGATCTTCACTTATTTCATGGGGAACTAAGAAACATAATTATATAGCTCTTTCAACAGCTGAAGCTTAATATGTAGCAGCTGCTGCATGTTGTTCGCAATTGTTATGGATCAAGCAACATTTAGAGGATTTTGGTGTAATAATCAAGGCTATTCCCCTTAAGTGTGACAATACTAGTGCTGTTAGTATGGGAAAGAATCTATTTCAACACAACAGAACCAAGCACATTGATGTCAGAAATCATTTTTTGAGAGACAATGTTGAAAAGGGAAATAGTGTACTTACATATTGTCCAACGGAGGAACAAATTGCAGATATCTTCAACATGGCTCTTAGCAAAGATCAATTTGAGAGTAATAGGTTGAAGTTGGGCATGATGACATTGCACTGATTTCCACATATTCAATAGTTGAATTCCCTTGATGACTAAACTTGCAGTGCAGATATTCTTTGTGTCAATAATAGATTATATGAGTTAGATCATTTTTGGTACCTATTGTAGGTATACATTAAGGAAGAACTAGCAAAGCAAAGACATGGCTTAAACAGTTGAGGAATGATGATAAAGTTGTGTTATGGGACCTGGTCCCAGTCGAGGTTAGCATTTGTACATTAATTTTAAAATGAGATAAAGTGACCGTTGATAATTCCACGTGTCAGTCATCGGTTATTCTGACCGTTATTCCTATCGCTTACTTTTCAAGCAACGCATCAAATCAAGGGACTTGACACCCTTTCAGTTCTTTTTAAACTCTTCTTCTTTCCTTTTTAATTCTTAATACGTATGGAAATATTCCTTCACTATAAAAGAAAAGGGGAGAAGAGAAAAGACTAAATCTGTTTTTATCTCTATTTTTTTCTTCAAAACTGTTATTCTTTTCCTCTTCTTAACAAAATGTCTGATCCTTCATTCGCCTGTAAGCAAATGCTTACAGACCTTAGAGAGATTAAACCTATTGCTTTCTATTCTCCTTGAGCAGTAGGGTCTAGATCTAATATTCCGTCAAGTTCTTCCCAAGATATTCCAGAAAATCCGTTTCACTCCATAGATCTTAACAGCTCCAGCGTTCCTACTGGACCTGGTCCTCCTCATGAAATGCTTTTAGATGCTTTGTTTGAAGGAGATTTTCCAAGGAACAAATCCTCTGAGTCAAACATTTTTGATGCAAGTGAAGAGCTAGTGATTGAGAGTCTTGCTATGATGACAGAGAAAGTCAGGGTCGAACAAAATGAACCTTTTCAAGGTGAAGAGATCAGAGAGACTCAACCTATTTTTGATAAAAATCCAAACTTCGGGAGATATCCATCATCGAACTCCTCTGATTCAGCCAATGATGGTGAATCTATTTAATGGAAGGTTGAAAGGAGGGATGTCAGTGTATCAAAAAAGGGAAAAGAAAAAGTGGCGGAAGAAGTTCCTAGAAGGAGACCTACTACTAGATATGATGCTAAAAAGTTAATGGCTGATGCTTTGAAAGCTAGTGCAAGGTCTACAGCAGAAATCAGGAGTTCTAGAACATTCAGAGTGTCGAATTTTAAAATGCCTGAGTCAGGTATCATAGAAGCGCCTGCTGAAGAGACAAAAAAGGGGCACATGAAGAAGAAATCAGGAAAGACAAAATCAAAAGATACCAAAAAGGTTGAGAAAACAAAATCCACAAAGGAGAGTTCTAAAGGAAAAAGGAAAAGGTTACAGGGATACACAAAGAAAAATTGAAGAGGAGGTCAACAAGCAAGAAAATGTTGAAAATTTGAGAAAGTAGTATGTACTGGCTGGGAGGGTTTTTGACATGGGAATAATCAACCTTCCTGGAATGGACTCACTTCATGACATGGTGGATATTCAATCATGGATGCATCTCTTCAACAAAAAATCTCCCATTCTTCATGAAGAGGAAGTGCGCGAATTCTACTACAACATTCAATTTCAGGAAGATGAAAGTGTCCATAACAGAGTGAATGATATTCCAGTGCATCTTGATGAATTTCTGTTGGGGAAAATTCTTAGGGTACCTCGAGATGGTACCAGGTCTGTGATTGGGAAAACATGTTCAGTTGAGTTTGTGGCATTGGTCTCGAAGCTTCCCACAACAAAGTGTGCAGGGGTGTTTTAGAAAGTGATGAAAAGTGAGTATCATTTTGTTTTTGAGTTTGTCAACAAAACTCTACTTCCTCTAACTTAAAAGAGGACCTCAGCCACTTCTGCTGATTGGTAAGTGATGGAGTTGTTGTGCAAATTTGAACCTCTGAATCTTTCAGGTTTCATGCTTGAACATATGTACAAGACTGTCATTGCGCGAAAAGAAATACATGGAATGGTATATGGATACTTTCTCACTGAAGTATTCAAATACTTTAACATACCACTCAGTGTTGGCAAGGTTGGTACAGTGAAACAAGCTTTTTCAGAATACTTTGGTTGAATGTGAGTGCATTGAAGGGAAAGGAAATCCCAAGAGCAAAAAGGCTCAACTCATAGAAGACCAACACCAACTCAAGCATGAAGTTGAAGAATTAACTATGTGACTGAGTAGAATGGATGCTAAAATTGCTATACTCAAAGTTGAGTTGCTCAATGCACAGACAGAGGGACATGGTACTGCTGTTGTTCAAGCCCTGGAGAGGGAAAATGCAGATCTTAGGGCCAAGGTTATTGCTTTGCAAGAAAAAGCAATAAGGATAATGATGCTGCAAATGATAGACTCACTCTCATTATTCAGTCCCTTTCTCATCAGCCTCCCCCTTCTTAGTCTGTTCCAATCTTTTTCTGTGTCTTCCTTGTGTGGCTTATCTTTTCGTCCTTGTATTTTAAGTTTTTTGTTAATGTATTAAATGTTTATCTTGAAATACTATTTATATTATTCCCCTGGTGTTCTAGCTACTATCTCTTATTGAATGTTTTCCTTTCTGTTTGAGTGCTATAAGCCTTTGATCTTCTCTAATATTATTGTTGATACTAATGGTTTACTGTATCTTTTTTTATGATGCCAAAAGGGGGAATTTTAACTGATAAATTGTAGGTGGACATGTTTCTGAGGGGGAATACAATGAGGGGGAAAATATTTGTGCAATATATATTATGTCAGGAGGGAGGACAAGTAATTCAGGGGGAACTTATTATGAAGCTGGAGTGGTGTCTGGAGTATTGTTTGTCATCATCAAATTGGGGAAAATGTTATTTGTCATTTTGATGATGTAACAAACTCAGGGACCTTGTGAAGGTACCAGGTTCTCAACATGAATAGCTCGTTGACTGCCAGCTGGAGAAGGTACAGAAAGTGGGTGCACATTTCCCAACCGCGTCAGAAAACTCAGACTTTTCCAACCAATGGCATGAGTTTAAGGAAAGGGACTTGTCTATACAATGTCACTTTTCTTAACATTATTCCTCAGTTTTTGCAACTTGTAAAAGCACTCTCAAGAACTCTTGAAAAGGCTATAGAAAATCAAAGTGAAGAATTATTCTATAACATTCGAAAACACAGGCGCATATTGTGTAATTGTTTGAGAATATATTCTTTTGGTCATACATTGTAAACTGCTCCTAAATCTATAAAGGAATCAGTGTGGTGGGTATTGAAATTCTAAGTTGTCTAGAGTGATAGCTTAGTGGGTAGAATAACTTCTACTTAGGCTTATCAAGCAATAGTGTTATTGCTTGATTGTGAGATTAAAAACTTTTTCTTACATTTGTGTAACTGGTTTTACTTTTGTTTGCAAAGATTAGTGAAACAGTTGTGTAAATCCTGTGAGACATGTTGTGATTTTACTCCCTTAAGCAAGGAGGTTTCCACGTAAAATTCCTGTATCGTTAAACTGCATTTACTTTATGTTAGCTTCTTGCTTGTGTGTCAAGAGACCTGTTCCATTGACTGATAGTGGACGCATAGATTCTAACAGAAACATTAACAATCGGTTGCTTAGAAAACTTGATAGTATCAAGATAAGCCATACTTTGGGAATATATGGACAAAAACATAAATATTTTAATGACTCATGTTATGCTATTCATTCTAAATATAGTAACACGTACTTCAACTTTCCAAATTTATTGTGTTCTTTTTATGATAATGAAGCATTAGCCCCTGCCTGCTTAATTTGAATCAACTTGTTAGTTGGATAAGTTGATCTGAGACACATATTCAAGAAGCTATCTTCATTTTTTATTAAATACTTTTCATTTCCGTCAATTTATCCATCAATTTCAAGTAGTTATTTCTATCCTTGGAGGAACTGATTTTGTTCATTCGTTTGTTGCTACATGGAAATAGTGTTCGTCCTATTAGACAGACCAAAAAATAGAATGCAAGCAAAAGCTCAAGATGCATTTATGTTGAAAAGAAAATTATCTCGCTTGCCGTTTTGTAATTTTTGATTTATTTGGGCAGTTTTCTCCATGACTTCATGTTGTATGTTTTAAGCTTGCCCAAGTGTATCGATAGCAGCATTTCAGATATAAATTTGAGACTTTTGATTTGATATATCCGTACTGAATTATCTACAATTGTCTGTCTACTCCCCTTCATGTGTTTTCCATTTTCTTTTGACCTGATTAACGAGGAAACAAGCCTTGCTATGCATTTTCTTTTTCCTTCTAAAAAAGCAACTTTTTTGACTGAGCTACTTTCCTTTGAATGATCAATCACTTAAACTCATAATAATTAGAGGAGTACCTTGTAACTCATAGCCATTTACTTATCTACATATTGTCCCATTAAAATCTCAGTCAGTTACCTCTTCCTTTTTCTTCGCCAATTTCTGTTTCAAAATATACTCCATACAACTTCTTCCATGACCATGTTGTTGCTTTGTTTCACATAATTATTATGAATATTTTGATCGATTCTCTTTATAGTTCTATTTTTTCTTCCTCGTGCAGATCAGCCGAGACATGCTCTTCAATAAATTTGATGTACAAAATCAGATACTATGCATTAAATTATTCTATTGAATCCTAGACATACATATATAACAAATCACAATACATCTAATAATTTGAAGGAAAAGCTAAGGTGTAATTTGATAATTTTAAGGATACGTATCTTATACATATGTAACTTATTATAATGAGAAGTTTTCATGGTAGTTCAATAATGGGGATATTTACAGGTTCAAGCGATGTAATTTAAGGGCTTACCATTTTAAAACAAAACACTTTAAGTGGGGCCTTATAATTGTAATTCTATACATCTGTACAATGAAACATACCTTTTAAAATGAATGCAATAGGATAGTCACCACAATTATAGTTATTTACGTTAATTAATATGATTATATCTATTCAATTACCTAAACATTTAAAATATAGTAATTTTTTTATGTTTCTCTAAATAGTTTTGACCTTCTTTGGCTTTTTTGAATTAATACGGGAGAGGGCAATATCAGGCGAATATAATAATTTATAGGTGGAATTTTTGTTGTTTTTCAGCCAAAAAATTAAATATTTTAACTTACCAATGTGAAATTAAGGTATGATTGGCTATGTTGAGTGCTTGTTTGGCCTTAGATATGGGAAACTTGTAACGAAGAATTCTAGTTATTATAGAAAAGCCAACGGGAAAAAAAATTTGGACAAATATTTTTTTTGGTAGTATCTTCAAATTTTTCAGCGTAGCCCACATTTGGACAAAATCTAAATTAGTAAGGTATACGGAAAGATGGAAAACAAATGGGAGATGTAATTATGAATCTGACCACAATAGTAGATAGCTAAGACGTTAAGAAACTCATATGACTTTAGGAAATCGAATTTAGACGAGTAGAACTCTAAAAACTAATCTTTGCGTGAATGATTTTTTTATAAATGTCATGGAAAAAACGTGTGTTGTGAAATGAAGGTTTGAAACTCTTTAATTTGATCATTGTTTCCTTGAAAGCCTCAAAGGCAATATTTTTAGCCAGGGTGGGGCCGCTGCAGCAGGTTGAGGATCGTTATGGCGGGACAGACGCAACTTAAATCGGAAATAAACGTCAAAGATGTTTTATTCAGTAATTCTTGACCTTGAGAGCTAAGGAATAACTCATGGATATTTCTTGAAGGTTTTTCCACCTCTTCTAACACCAAGGGTAAGGGGACTTAGTAGATTTTCCATAGAGGAACATAAAATATCGGTTTCATTAGAATAAGTAGTAGTGTTGTCCACACCGTCAATGTTTTCTGCTTTAAGTATCACAATAACTTTGAAGACAAAATTAATTATAAAATTAGGTTTACTATTTCCACTAATCCCTGGATAGTTGACTCATGACCCACCCATCACATCACAATAGAGGCACACAATTTATAATGTTGTATCAATCATAGTCAATTATATATATTCCACTTGTATTCAAATATCAACACAAGTATTGCTATAGTATGTATACAATTATTAGTTGTATGAGCACAACTAATATTTGGAAATTTTGAGTAATTTCATTGTCACACCCCGAGAGTACACCCTAGAATAAATGATGTTCTCAAATTGCAACATGGCGCACTTGACCTCTCGGAGGTCTTGTACAAGCTCTTTGACATCATTTATTGCATTCATGTATTAAAAGTAGTGCGGAATTAAAAATTTTAACACGAATAATATCTTATAACATCCTTCATATAAAATATTAGGAAAATACTAAGTTTCAAGGTACGTCAATCTCACACTCAAGAATAATCGGGACACGATGACACAACTCGGAAATTCCATGACCTATACTAGAGTATTATATATTGAAATATGATGATTTTAGACCTAAATATGTGTAAATAACCTCTTTGAGAAGTATTGAGGCCATAGCATTAAAGAAAGGTCTTGACGTCCGGAAACTAGCTAAATTGAACTAGTCGATGTCCGTATTTGGAGAAGGTTTAGGAGGGTCATATGTTCTTGTAAAAAGATTTTAAATAGGTAAAATGTAGCATAGAGGATCAAAACATATAGTCACGACACTCCAAAGACCACCGGAAGGGTCCTTGGGGAGGACTCGAACATGGGTGAGCAAGCTTCACAATTTTGGTTGTTGCTGCGCAACGCGCAGCCATCACAACTTGGCCTCGCGGAGGTCTACACATTGTCCACTAACTTAACCCGGATTTCAAAATAAATCTTGAAATTAATCCCGCAACGCGCAACCACTTTTCATATTCGTAAAAGTCGTATTTTAAACATTTTGACTTCACAAAAAGACTCTCCAAAATTTTCTCTTCCTCCGAAATTCTCTCTTCCACCATACCTCCATAAAAGACCAATGGATCTCTAAGAAGAATATCAAGCCTTCAAGTTTCCAACCCAATTTCTTGGCTTTATCATATCTAAGGTATGATAGCTTTCACTATTAGGATTCCTTTCACCGGGAGGTCCCTCCAAAAGATGATTTCTAAATCCCCCAAATCTAGGTTTTTCTTCTACATATGGGTCTTATTTGAAAAACGAAATTAAAAATCAATTGTGATTAATTAATATTATTTAAATATATATTGATGGTTAATTGATGATTTACTATGAGATTTACCTATACCCATGTCGTTCCCCCAATTTCATGAAAAGTTGATTTATTAGGGTGAATTGTGAAGATGATGCAATAGTAGATTGACTATATTGTTGTTAATTATGTAATTACTTCATGAGTTTATATTGTTTATGTAATTGATTATGTATTCTTCGAAATGGAAGTATAAAGGTTCTTGAAAGGGCTATGAGGAATGTTGATTGGTTCTTCTTGATTCAATTACGAAGTATGAGTTAGTTAGATAGAAATGCTTCTATGTCAATTGTGTGGTTGTGATGTTAATGCTAGGTATTCCTCTTCCTTAATCCTAAGACATTGAATTAGACATGAATTATGCATGTATGATATGGTATGAATATTATATGATTGAAAGTAGTTTCTCATGATTATAATAAAATGTTAAGTGAAAGGTTTATTCACTTGTGAAGTATTGTCTAAAGTTAAAGTATTGTCCTCACTTATGATGAGATATGAGCTAGTATGGTAAGATGTTCACATAGGGGTCTATAAGAGACTAATGTGATCTTGTGTGATAAGTATGACGATTAATAAAGGGAATAAATTCTTAGCACCTAAAGGGCATGTAAGTGATATGGAGGCATCACATTTAGTAAGTCCGGCCTCCCATATGGGTTTCCTCACGTTAGTAAGTCCGGATTCCCTATTTATGTTTTGTCTTCTGAAATGGAAATCACTACGTTAGTAAGTCAAGGTTTCTAGAAACAATCTCCTTAAAACTCCAACAAAAGAGATTGAATGCCAGGTTAGTTTACTTATTTTGGGCATCATCTTACATCGTTCGTTAAAGCGCTTTCTATAAGCCTCTAATTTAAGGACTTTGACCCTTAACTATGTGACCACATAGGACCCTAGCTTAGTGGATCCACCTAGATAGCTACATACGAATAGTTACACCTTAGGCAAGTGTTAACCCTCTCTTTTCGATGTGAGAGTAGAATACCGGATTCCATGTAGCTCACATGGTCTCATGTCGGTCATTGAACTTATCTCCCTAATGTAAAATTTAATGAATAAGTTTAAGTATGTGAACTCTTATTAGGGTTGTCTTAAAGGCCACTACATAGGGTAAGGGAGGGTATGAGACTTCTCTTACTCATTGCACATGTGGGATCTTAAGGGATGGTTTTAATAGTGTTCTTTATGATTATGATTATGAGTATGTTGATTATTTATGAGTAGTATTAATATATGAAGCATGTTATATATGAGAATATGTTTTAATTATGAAGTTGGTTTCTTAATGTGATACTTATCCTTGGATAGGGTTATGGGGCTTTATTTTTGGCATTGCACAAGTGTTGCTTGAGTTACTTATATGTTGGTATGATTATGAGGTTCCTCATATGTGTATACTGAATTGTTGGACATTATGCATGACTTTGACTACATGGTTCCTTTTTATCATGCATTAGTATTTTTTATGCATAGGGACCATAAATAGTACATGTGTCTTGTACTAACCCATATTTCTCCCTTTTCCCCCAAATATTTGAGGTTCGGGCCATTAAAGAGATTCTTGATCATTGAAGAATAAGACTTGGATCTTTCCTAAGCCAATTTGTGAGTCAACATGAGTTCCGACGATAGAACCACTCATCAAGCCTTATTAGTTTTGTCTATGTTTTGAGACAATTTTTTCATTCTCATGTTGAGACTTCATTGTAGCCTATATAGGCATATTGTAATACACTAAGCGTTATGCCCAAACTATTGTGATTCATTCTTTAGATGGTTAAATTGAGACAAACTATTAGACTATGTTGTTGTTAAATGGTAACGAAAAGTCTATGTGAGCTTCATAAGCGAAGGGTCTATGTAAACCCCATTTTCTATATGCGAGAAGTCTAAGTATAATTCGTTATATTGAACAATTTTAATTTTTCCATATTTTATTTACATATGATGTGCTATGGGAAACGCTAAGGGCTTGTCTTAGTCCTTGTAGAGGACGACGACGCCGGTTACGCTAGGGGTTATTTTGGGTCGTAAAAAAATTTGGTATCAAAGCATGAGGTTGAGTAATCTTAGGATTGATAGGAGAATTTAAATGATGTGGTTCCCCCTCAAGCTCCTCGAAACCCTTAAGTTCCTATTGAAGAAGGGGCTATGTCTTATATTGAAATAAGGTCGCCTATTCATAGCTTGACTCAAGTGTTGGCTACTTAAGATGCTAGGCATGCAAGGGTGAAAGTGAACCCCAATGTTCACACCACCGCTTCAAGGATTAGGAATTTCACAAGGATGAATCCCCCTACTTTCTATGGATCTAAGGTGAAGGAGGACCCACAAGGTTTAATTGATGAAGTTTTCAAAGTTCTTGATGCTATGGGTGTTTCATCTCAAGAAAAGGCGGAACTAGCCGCCTACCAACTCAAAGATTTGGCTAGTATGGTATGAGCAATGGAAGGATGAGAGGTCGGTTATAGAAGGCCGGATTACTTGGGGATCTTTCAAGACGACTTTCCTTGATAGGTTGTTTCCCTTGGAATTGAGGGAGAGAAAAATGCAAAAATTCATCAACCTTTGTGAAGAGGGTATGCGCGTGAAGGAGTATAGCCTCAATTTCACTCAACTATCAAAACATGCTACTACTAAGGTTGCGGATTCTAGGCTAACATGAATAAATTTGTCATGGGAATATCTGATCTTATGGTTAATGAGTGTAGTTCGGCAATGTTGATTCCTAGCATGGACATATATCGTCTCATGGTTCATGATGAATAAAATGAGGAGCAAAAGTTTAAGCAAATTGGTAAGGAGTTGAAGAAGGTAAGAACCGAAGATGGGATTTCTTCAATGACTAAATGTGAGGTGCATGACAAACAAAGGTTCAAATGGATGTTTTTCAACCAAGGACCTCCTGATTCTCCAAGGGTCAACAAGAGTAAGGTGTCTACTCCTAAGCCCCAAGAGGGAAAAGGTGGAGATTCTTATGTTGAGAATCCTCTTTGTTCAAAATACGGTAGAAAATATAATTGTAAGGGCCTAGTTGGCAGGGGTAATTACTATGGTTGTGGAAAAGTTGTCACATGAAGAGAGATTGCCAAATGATGAAGGCTCGAGGAACGGAAAATTCTCAAGCACAATCTAGTGCCCCAAATCCGGATGCTCCTAAGAAGAATCACTTTTATGTCGTCCAATCCCGAGGTGATCAAGAGAACTCACCAGACGTGGTTACTTGTATGTTACAATTATTTTCCTTTGATTGATATGCTTTGTTGGATCGGGTAGATACATTTTTATTTGTGACACCTCTTGTAGCCATGAAATTAGAAATACTACCCGACATATTAGATGAACCTTTTTTGGTTTCTACCCTGGTGGGTGATTCTTTGGTCTTTGAAAAATTTTGTGAAGGTTGTCCTATTTACTTTACCAATAGAGTTACATTGGTTTACTTTATGGAACTTGATATGCTAGATTTTGATTTCATATTGGGATTGGATTGTTTGCATGCTTTTTTTGACTTTATTGATTGTAGGACAAGGGTAGTCAAATTTCAATTTCCAAATGAACCCTTTTTTGAGTGGAAGGGAGGAAACTCAAGTCCTAGGAGGAAGATTGTTTCGTGTTTAAAAGCTTGCAAATTGATTGCAAAGGTTTGTCTCTATCACATAGTAAGAGTTAGGGATCTTTAATCCGAGGTTCCTCCAGTAGAGTCGGTACCCGTAGTGAGGGAATTTCCGCTGGTCTTTCCCAGTGGTCTTCCCAAATTCCTCCCAAATGGGAGATTGAATTTGGCATAGATTTGTTGTCGGATACACAACCTATTTTAGTCCCTCCTTATCGGATGGTCCCGGCCGAGTTGAAAGAACTAAAGGCCCAACTCAAAGATTTGCTATATAAGGGTTTTATTCAACCAAACATATCTCCATAGGGTGCCCCAGTATTGCTTGTGAAGAAAAAAGATGGGTCTTTGCGAATGTGTATGGATTATCGTCAATTGAACATAGTACTATAAAGAATAAGTACCATCTCCCTAGTATTAACTTGTTCGATCAACTCCAAGGACCGAGTTACTTTTTGAAGATTGACTTGAGTTTGGGTTATCATAAACTTAGAGTGAGGGAGGTTGATATTCCAAAAACGGCATTCCGAACAAGATATGATCACTTTGAATTCCTAGTGATGTCATTTGGTCTAACTAATGTCCCGGCGGTTTTCATGGACCTTATGAATCGAGTTATTAGAAAGTATCTTGATTTGTTTGTGATTTTCTTCATTGATGATATTTTTATATACTAGAGGAGTGATAATGATCATATGAGTGATTTGAAGATAGTTCTGCAAATTCTCAAGGATAACCAACTTTTTTCTAAATTTAGTAAATGTGAATTTTGGTTGAGTTCGGTTGTGTTTCTTGGACACATTGTCTCTAGTGAAGTGATAGAGGTTGATCTGAGGAAGTTGGACGTAGTCAAGAATTGTCCATGACCTTTGAATCCTACCGACATCAAACATTTTATAGGGTTGGACGGTTATATAGGAGGTTTGTCGAGGGATTTTCGTCCATCGCATCTCCATTAACGACTTTGACAAAAAATAAATCCATGTTTGAAATGTTGGAACCATGTGAAGAGAGTTTCCAATGATTTAAACATAGACTCACCTCCGCTCCAGTATTGACTTTACCGGAGGGTACCGATGGTTTTATGGCTTATTATGATGCCTCCCAAGTGGGTCTAGGGCGTGTGCTTATGCAACATGGAAAAGTAATAGTGTATGCCTCTAGGCAACTCAAGTCTCATAAGAAGAATTATCCAACTCATGACCTTGAACTTGCGACCGTAGTTTTTGCATTGAAAATTTGGAGACATTATCTTTATAGGGTACATGATGATGTATACCAATCACAAGAGTTCACAATGTGTTTACCCAAAAGATTTGAACCTATGTCAAAGAACATGGTCAGAACTTTTAAAGGACTATGACATCAGTGTCCTTTACCATCCTGGAAAAGCTAATGTGGTAGAGGATGCCTTGAGTAGAGTGTCCATGGGTAGTGTGACTCACGTGGTTGATGATAAGAAATATCAGTAAAAGAGGTTCATTGGTTGGCAAGTTTGGGTGTCCAACTAAAACACTCTCCAAAGGATAGTTTCATGGTTCGCCACAACTCCGAGTCATCTTTAGTGGTAAGGGGGAAATCCAAACAACACCTTGATCCTCTATTGATGCAGTTGAAGGAAACACTCCTTAGTAAATTGAATGAGTCCTTATCTATAGGAGAAGATGGGTTTCTTAGGAACCAAGGAATATTGTGTATATCGGATGTGGATGGATTAAGGGAATTGATCATGGAAGAGGCTCATGGCTCCCGATATTACATTCACCCAGGAGCCACAAAGGTGTACCATGACTTATGAGAAACTTATGGGTGTCACAGTATGAAAAGGGACAACAGATTTTGTTACCAAGTGTCCGAATTGCCAACAAGTAAAAGTCGAACACCAAAGGCTGGGTGGCTTAACTCAAAATATCAATATTCCCACATGGAAGTGGAAGGATATTGACATGGACTTCATAGTTGGGTTGCCTCGTACTCGATGGCAACACGACTTGATATGGGTCATTGCTGATATATTGTCCAAGTCGGCACACTTTTGTCCCATCAAAGTCACTTATTCGGTGGAAGACTATGCCAAATTGTACCTCAAGGAAATAGTGAAGCTACATGCATCCCCATTATTTGTCACATCCACGGAGCACCACTTAGACGTAACCGTCATCTTCATCCTCATCGAGGACTAAGATTACCTTCTTAGCTTATATCATTACATTCATAGGTTAAAAATACAAAAATTTAATACTTTTTTTTTACTACTACATTGAGGTGTACATAGACCTCTCACGTATACCCCTTGCAATAGGAAGCACTACATAGTCTTCTACTTTTATTTCACATACATAATATAAGAACACATACTCATAGAAAGTTTATAATATGTCTAATATTAGAACCATCTATAGCGAATACAACAATTCGGGCTTAACCCATACATCATTATAACAAAGATCTTCATATAGACTTATATATAACAATCGTCTTCAAATGAAAAGGAAGGAACATAAGTCTTATAACCAGAATAACATCAATAGCTTGATAGTGGCATCGTCCTAACAAGGTAAGGACCTACCGAACACTTGGGGAATATCCAAGTAATCTTCAAAGTCCTTCTATAAGCTCAACTGCCGGACCCTACATTTTTGTAGTAAACTTAAAAAAGGGGTTAGAACACACTTGTAGTAAGTATGAGTATATACACATAAAACAATAGAAATCATGGTAAAGAGTACACTTGTTCAAACATGCTAATTTACTTTACAAAGCCTCATGCACATACAAGAACCCATATAAATCAATGAACACATAACGATTAAGTCAAGGCCATATACAACACAAGACCAACATCATCAAGTATAGTCAAGTCAACATATATAAGAAATCATAACATCATAATATAACGAAGACCCTTACTCATAGCTCATCATTTATCCTACAAGTGAAACGACCAAGTAAAGCCCCATAACCCTCTAATTAATCAAGTAAACCAAACACAAGACTATAAGCAATGCCTAACTTCGCATAACATAACGTCAATACTTTAGCAATATATACCAACAATGTGTTCATAAGTGCAACTAACATCATATAGAATCAATAACATGTAAAGTAAACATAGACATAGTAGTCAATTTATAAGAGCATAAGAACATAAGAACAACCTTTTAAGGCTTCCCTCAAGGCAAACTAGTGCAAGTCATAGGTAGAGTCTTATGCCACTACCTAAGCTAAGTCAAACCTTTTAAGTTATCCTACTTAGTGTTTAATTAATTACTTCATTTTACATTCGGGAGAACTTTCCTTAACCGACATAGACAACAAGATCTAAGTGTTGAATCTGGTGTTGTAAAACCTTACACTGATGGAAGATGGTCCACCGGCCAAAGTAGTACCAAACATGAACATAACATCTATGTGGATCAACTAGCTAGTATTCCTATCGTTGTTTATAGTTTATGGAGATTGGGGGCTGTTATGCAAACATCACTCTATGCCCTTTTTGGACTATGAGGCCATCAACCCCATGCGAACCATGGTGAACCCTACCTTCCCTCCTTGGGAAGGTGTCACTCCTCATCTACAAGATCACTCGGTTCTAGTTGTCGTCCCTTTTGAAATGTCTTTAAGATTTTATTAATCATCATAGCTTAATTTAGGTCATAGGTTTTAATCCATTGTATAGTCATTGTTATTAGATCATTAGGAATTGCATAAGAATATCCTTTCATGGCAACCATCATATGTGAGATTAGCATAACATCATATCATGTCATAATAAGACACATAGGTACTTCATAACCAACCTTATATCATTTCATCTTAAACATAATCTCACAATCACATAGTCAATAAATTTCTATTCAACATTATACCAACACCTACTTAGGCTAATCACAAGTCATGCTTCAATTGAACTACATCATCAATCACAAGCGATCATAATTGAAGTAAAGGTTAGGATCATGAAGACTTACTCAATCTCCTTCAATATTCATATAATGGTGACCGACCAATTACATCCTACAATAAGTGTAGTAACATCAATTAGTAGTAATTAACACGAGAACTATATCAATTGCATCATCACTATCCAATTAACATCAATTGATAACCTAGGGTTAGGGGAAATAAGGTTCATCATGAATTCATAAAAAATTTGATCCAATCCCAACAATACATTACCCTAGTCAATCCATAGATGAATTAGAATAAATAAAACAACTCAAATGATCAATTCATACTTCAATTACCATTCATTTACAATCAAGATCCAAGATTTGGGGAATTTGGGGAATATGACATGATCTACATGAAAATACATCAATTAATATCAATTGACCAACAATCTACACTTAATTAGTCATAAGCAATCATAATTTATCATCATTTTGAATTTTACAAGAAAACCCATTAGAATTGGAAAACCCCATGGAATTGGGTGATTTATAAATCAACTTTGAAAGGACCTCTTAGGGAAAGGAATCCAAAGAGTTAGAATCCACACCTTAATGAATATTAATGCACTAAATTCAAGTGAAATCCTAGTGAAATAGGTCTTCTTCTTCAAGCTTTATTCTTCCTTCAATGGAGGTTGAATAGAAAGATAAAGTAGGGAGAGGTGAGAGCTTTTAGATTTTGCTTTGGGGATTTGATTTGAGTGATTAAAATGAGGTTGATTTGATTTGTGGATATTGGTCTTTTCTCTTTTTGTTCACTTATTTTCTTTCTTTTCTCTATTTTTCCGTTTTAGCTCATTTATTTATTTCATTTTTTATTTTAAATTGATAATTTTACCGAGTCAAATCCTTTGCTCTCTTCCTCTTTTCTTATCCACATCAACTCTTTTCATACCCAATTTCGGGTCATCACTCATAATAGGAACTCTCAACTTATTGTTTTACACCGAGTCGAGGTACTCAGGGCCAAGACGAGGTCAATATCTGTATCAGCCACCCTCAACTAAGGCTTTTGGCCTAAGTCGAGGGGCACATGTCAAAGAAGGGACTAGGACACAATAAACCCAAGGAAGATGAGTTGGTAAAGAAAAGAAAGGTCTAATATAAGTTCGACATATTTGGATCATAAAGAGAAAAAACTTTCATTTGGTTCACTTCATTTTTGGCTAGTGTTTCCTAATTCGAACAAGGTCCTGTGATCCTTTCCTTATCGTCTAACACAGATCTTCCATCTATGTAGGACCAACCTGGAAAGTGCTAACTCGGTACCAACATTTGAACACTCAAACTCCTCACACTCTCTTGACAATTTATTACCCTATCAGATTATAATATTTTCCAATTTAGGTGATAGTTTGAGGGTCATGCAGTGGGTGCATGTCTATGTCATGATTATAGCCAACACATTCAAGTTAGTCTCACCTATTCATGCAAGCAATTTATTAGGATGGAATATCATTCAGACTTAGTGATCATGCTTCATTTTTTGTCCTGTAATACTTTGTACAAGTTATGACATGCCGGTTAAACAGTAAAGTAATTAGTCTCTTGGGGAAAAGAACAAAGGCAAGAAAACCCCGAAGAGCGGATCGTGAGTTGGGCTACTCAAACTTCAACCTAACACTCACTTTCAATTTACCCCACCCCTAACAAAATAGCATGCAATTGTACATAATGCATCAAAATAAATACAAGTATAGGGTGGTAGGTGAAGCAAATTTGGGGAGGCATAGCGCCGACGATAAACAAGTAAGCGGGTCCAGTTTCTTGGAACCCGCAACATCAATAGTAGAGCCATCATCAGTTGTGCCCACAACAATATCTGTACATCTGTAGTTCTCCTTTCATTGCTCATTGGTATGGAAGTATAAGTCCCAACAGCTAACTCTCGAGACCTCATCTGACGGGTCTCCTCATCAATTAAATAGGATCTCCGGCAGCCTCAACGTCTGGACGCTCCATTTTCCTAGCACAGGCATGCTCTCCCTCAGTATTGTGGCTCGAACGGTGCCTTTTGTCATGACCACATGGATCAGGTTGTGGCTCACTAGGGGCTGTGAAAAGTGTAGCAAGCACAGTGTCCTCCGCTAGCTCGAAGGGTGAAGTCTCATGCTTATTCCCCCTCATCTCAAAAATGTTGTCTACATCTGCACACAAACTCGCCACAACCTTCTGAAAAGTAGTAAAGTCAATGGTAGGGGCTGGGCATGCAAGAACCCACAACTCAAATGCATCTAGGCGCTCGTAAACCGCCTGAATCTACTGGGCCACCCTCTTCTCAATCCGGTCCTCGGCCTCGGTGATGGACTTTGTATCCAAGGCTTTATTTGATGCAACTGGGTGGACATCTGGACCTCTAACTTCTGGACCCTTTCCAATGGGACCAGTGCTGCATATGGAGAAGTAGACCGGAAAAAATTGGGTGCTCTACTAATAGCATGTGCGTACTCGTCCTGAGTAGCATAAGCAGGCTCTAAAGTGGCATGGTCATCCCCTTGGGCTAACTCTACCGTGTCCACATAGTTCTCATTCAGTGGGTACAACTCAACTTTGGTCCCTCTAAAGAGGTGCCGCTACATTGGCCTCATCCGTTATATAACCTATATTAACTGTGCCACTCAGAGGGCAGAGTGTATCACATTGCCAAATGAGAACTTTGGCGTCCCTACATATATGGAATATCAGACACGCAAATGGGTAAGTAGTGGAGGACTTGAAAGCCCTCTCATGTATCACCGTGATCAACAGATTCGCGAAGTCGATCTCCAAACCTTCCACAAAGATTTCTATTAGTACCGCTCTATCCCAAGTAAGAATATTATATGGTGTTGTCGAAGATAGGCGGTGGTAAACTAATAGCTAGAAGAACTTGAATGTGAAAGTGAGGTCGTCCTTTTTTGTCAGCGCTCTTGGGTCCAACACCCAATATGGCCCCTCACCGTTGATGGATATATGTTGAGCACGCCACCTCTTACCTGCCTTTCTCTTCTCCACGGTCCTCAAAAATTGGCCAGTTTTGACCATCTCAGTTCGAGAAAATGGACGTGCAGGATGGCCCGTTGATTAATCGATGGATCGTAGTCCAATTTTGTAGTCTATTACTTAGAATTATTCTTCAAATCTATTACAACATGGTCTTTGAGTGAAATGATAGACGTGCAGAATGTCCCGTCGATCGATCGATGGACTATGGTCCACTGCTGTCGTGTCATACTTAAACAATTTACAGGTGGGTTGATCGACAAACCCCAACGATGGCCCATCGATGGGGTCTTATGTTGTTGGCCTGACACAGTTTTTGGTACTTGTTTTCAATTTCCCATTTTAATATCTTTGAATACGCAGACAAGTTTACCCAGCACATAACAACAATCAAAAGACATTTTTATCATTCTTAAGAGTTCAAATTCACAAGATTCATGCTTTAATTAATCGATGCTACAAAACTCTCAGTCAAAATGCCTATCATTACTATTATAAACCTATTTTAAAAAGATTACACCACAACCCATTCACTTTCTATCATTCTGATGGACATTTTGTACTAGTTTCAACAAGCAAGAGCAACCAATTTTTGTCCCTAAGTCAAGACCCACTTTCTACTTTTGTTTTTAACAATGTATAAACAAGAACTCATAAAGCAAAGGGAATTGAAATACCTGATAATCGTAGTGAGTGATTGGGAGGATATCCGTTCAAGAACCTATGTGCCCGACATTAACATCAACCAGAGAAATCAATGGGAATGATAGGTAATTAGGGGAAGAAAAGGGTTTTGGGAATTTGGATAATTTTAAGTAATCTACATATTATGGAAGGAGAAGATGTGATGGTTTCTGAAAAAGGAAGGACACAAGGGAGGAGAAATGGTTGGGAAAGCATTTGAAAAGATTTTGGAGGTTAATGAACAGTTTTGACTTTTAATATAACTGGCAGGGTTGGGTCGGTTCACTGGAACTTAGGACCGACGAAACCACAGTCGGCGGACCATCGACTGGACCGTCGTTTCAACTAGACTTAGAAAAATTTCAAGATATACCTTGGACCTACGGACACCATCGACGTTCTGTCTATTTAACGATGTCCCATTAATGAGGCCCATAGATCAATGGACCAGATCATTTTCTGTAGAATTTTGGTTTTGATCCCTATAAATGTGACATCTCTTAAGCTATTCTTTTTGTGTATTTCTAGACTCTTTGGCGACACGGAACCTATAATAATCTCTAGCCAACACTAATAATATAAAAATAAAACATGAGGATGAACAAAACAAAACGAAACAAAAAAAATATGACTATTTTTACAAAGAAAATAGAAATCTATCGTTGGCTAGAAGATACTCATTGGGTTGCCTCCTAATAAGTGCTTGATTTAACATCGCTGCACGATGCAAGATCCTTGATTACTCAAACTTTATAAAGGTGATATTCCTCAACCACTACATGGACACTCTTTGCATACCCTAGGTGATCTTGATCCTTTGTCCGTTGACCATGACCTTTGCACTCTCATTATTCTCCAACTGAACCACTCCATGTGGAAACACTTAAGTGATAAAGAATGGTCCCATCCACTTGGATTTGGGTTTGCTCAGAAACAAGCGTAGCCTCGAGTTCAAAAGAAGTACCAAGTCCCCAATCGCAAATTCTATCTTTTCGATCTTTTGGTCATGGTACTTCTTCATCTTCTCTTTGTGTATGGCTAAACTTTCTTACGCTTTTAGGAGAAATTCATCATGCTCAATTAACCCATTAAGTCTCCGATCCACGGCTTCATTCCAATCCATCTTCAGTTTCTTCATAGCCCACATGGCTTTGTGGTCTAATTCGATTGGCAAGTGACAAGCCTTCCCATACACAAGTTGGTATGGAGACATACCTATGGGAGTCTTATATGCAGTCTGCTAGGCCCAAAGAGCTTCATCAATCCTCCTTGACCAATCTGTTATATTAGCATTCACCGTTTTCAACAGGATTTGCTTTATTTCTTAATTTGATTCCTCCACTTGCCCACTCGTCTGTGGATGATAAAGAGTGGTCACATTATGGCAAACCCAATATTTCTCCAATAGCCCTTTGAACAATTTATTGCAAAAGTGAGATCCACCATCACTAATAATGTCCCTAGGTGTGCCAAATCTGGAAAAGATGTTCTTTTCAAGAATGCGCTGACACTCTCCCTTTATTGTTAGAAATTGCTATAGCTTCACCAATTTCTACACGTAGTCCACCACCGTGAGTATATACTTTATCCCATGAGAACTCACAAACGGACACAAAAAATTAATTCCCCAAACATCAACCAACTCAATCACCATAATAGGATTTAGATGGAGGTGTTGCCTCTTTGAAATTCCTCTATCTCTTTGGCACTTATCACATGAATTGGAGAACTTGTGAGAATCTTGGTGAATGGTCAGAAAATAGTACCCACACAGCAAAATCTTATGGGCAGTCCAGATACCAATATGGTGCCCACCCACAGGCGAGGAGTGACATGCCTCCAAAACACTTAACATCTCAACTTCTGGCACACAACGGCGAATAAGGCCAAGTCTCATCCCAAAATTACTTTTTCACATACTGCATAATTTCTTCCTCTGATGGAAGGACAAGTCCAATGGGACTATATCACTAGCCAGATTATTCGCATAATCGGTGAACTGTGGAATCAAATCATGAGAAACGGCCAATACATGCTCATCAGGGAAGGTATCATCAATTTCAGCCTTTTTACCCAATTCTCGCATAGCTTCATCCTCTAACCTAGAAAATTTATCGGCAACTTGATTTTCAGTCGCTTTTCTATCTTTCAGATCAAAATCAAACTCTTGAAATAATAGCGCCCATCTAGTCAATCATGGCTCGCATCCTCCTTTGCCATTAAGTACCTCAAAGCGTAGTGGTAAGTATGCACTATGACCCTTGTTCCAAGCAAATAGAAACGAAATTTTTTGAATGTAAATACCACCGAAAGAAGCTTTTCTTCAGTAGTTCTTTTGGGCTTCATTCAGGGCCTTACTTTCATAATAAATGGGGTGAAGGATTTTATCCCTTCTCTGTCCCAACACGACGCCAAGAGCAACCGCACTAGCATCACACATAACCTCAAATGGCTCACTCTAATCTGAGAAATAATAATGGGCACGGACACCAACTTCTCCTTCAACTCTCCAAATGCTTTCAAACGGGATTTATCAAAATAGAACTTACATTCCTTCCCAAGTAATTTGCAGAGAGGATGTGAAATTTTTGAGAAATCCTTAATAAACCTCTGGATAAAGCCTGCATATCATTGAAAACTTGTCACACCTTTTACAAAGATGGTCGGGGAAAGCCTCTCTATAACTTCAACTTTCACTCGATCAACTTATATCCTCTTTTGCAAGCTGTGATGGCCCAATACTATACCTTCTTTCACCATAAAGTTACATTTTTTCTTATTAAGAAAAAGATTGCAATCTTCACATCTTTTGAGAACCTCATCCAAGGGACTCAAACACCGATCAAAGGAGTTGCCAACAACTGTAAAATCATCTATGAACACCTCAATAGCATCCTCCACCTATCGGAGAATATCAACATCATACATCGTTGGAAGGTGGCTGGTGCATTACATAACCCAAACCACAACCTCTTGAAGGAAAATTTTCAATAAGGTGAGGTAAAAGCAGTCTTCTCTTGATACTTCGGAACAATAGAGATTTGATTGTACCCCGAATAGCCATCAAGAAAACAGTACCATCCTTTTCCTGTGAGTCTATCAAGCATCTAGTCCATAAAGGGCATAGGAAAATGATCCTTCTCAGTCTATGCATTAAACTACCGGTAATCCATACACACTCTCCATCCAGTTATCGGCCTCATTAGAACAAGATTGTTCCTCTCATTAGGCACTAGTGTCATTCCCTCCTTTACGGGCACACACTAAACAGGGCATACCCAACTACTATCAATAATATAGTATATGAATCCGGCGTCCAACCACTTAATGATCTCCTTCTTTAATACTTCTTGCATGGGTGGATTTTAACATCTCTGGTGCTTTATACTTGGCTTATGCTCGAGCATGAGTTGAATTTTGTGTGAACAAATACTTGAAGGATCCCAATAATGTCCGCAATAGTCCAACCAATGGCGCATTTGAACCTCTTTAGAAACTCTACCAGACACTCTACTTGTTGTTCATTTAAATTCGTTGCAATGATTACTGGCAATGTGTCATTCTCTCAAAGAATACATACCTCAGATGAGGTGGTAGAACCTTAAGCTCTAGTTTTGGAGCATCTTCAATAGATGATCTCGCAGGTTTATACTCGCAATACTTCATATCTATCTCCAATTTCTTTGGTTTGGACCCATATTCATTCCGTTCAAGTGCCGCAACCAAGGAACCTTACTCTTCAATACTATCACTTGAAAATTTATGATCACTTCCGCTGGAGCCTCGACACCTAGGCATTCTTCGATTTGTACCTCAAACACACTCTCAACCTTATAAGATATAGCAGATACCATTTGGACCTCATCACTCTGTTTCATAGACCTATAGATGTTGAATGTTGCTTCTTCATTGTTCAACCTTAACTTCGTTTGCCCTTTGTCCATATGAACCAAGGCACGACCAGTAGGAAGGAAAGGCCTCCCAAGAAGAATAGGAACCTCAAATTCCACCCCATAGTCAAGAATCAGAAATCGGTTGAAAATATAAATGACTCCACTTACATGAGCACATCATGGAGTATCCCAATGACGTATTTATTGTTTGATCGGCCATCAGTAATCACATTGCAATAGGATTTAGGTCACCCAACCCAGTAGGCTTTGGGTCACCCAAACCCAATTTCTTACAAAATGGAAAGAGGCATGAGGTTTATGCTAGCACCTAGATCACATAGTACTTTAACAAAATATAATAATCTGATGGTACATGGAATAGTGCAAGCGTTCAGATGTTTCTTTTTCTGCAAAAGATACCTTGTAGCAATAGCACTACAATGATGCATTCGGTCATCATCGTCAAAAGTTACCGATCTCTTCTTTGTAACCATATCCTTAATAAAGTTAGCATAATAGGGTATTTGTTCTAGAGATTCTAGCAAAGGACACTGATGGAAATTTGTTTCAACATGGTCATAAATTGTCTATATTTACAATCCTCAATCTTCTTCACCACTCTATGAGGGGATGGTCGTGGAGGTCTACTAATGGGTACCACTTTGTGAGGTACCTCTGCTTCTTTCACCGTTTTGTCAACCAATTCTCCACTAGTTTCCACAACCTCTTCATATTTTCTCATCTCATATTCTACCATAGATGGCATAGGTGGATCAATAGCTTGCTTACCTCCTTGAGTAGTGAGTGTCATGCAATGTCCATCATTTTTAGGATTTTGAATAGTGTTGCTAGGAAGAGTGCCTGGTTGGCATGGGTTCACAGTAGTGGATAATTGAGTTATTTGAAACTCAAGATAGGGACCAATCTTGTCATTTCTGTTACCATAGTTACCCCGGTTAAAGTTGTTGTTGCGGCTTAGTTTCCATCTCGAAGATACTGCCCTCTCTATTCTAGTTATTATAGTTCTGACCTTGATTTTCTTGACCTTCATGCAAATTCTCCTGATTTGAACGGTCACATTCGGGTTTACCCCCTAGATGTAACCGGTGTTGTTTTCCTCTTTGAGGACTAAGACTAGCCTCTTAGTTTACATCATTACATTCGTAGGTCAAATTTAGGGGAAAATTAAAAACTTTTGATTACTTCGAATTGGAGGTTTACATAGACCTCTACACACACACACACACACACACACACACACACACACACACACACACACACACACACACACATATATATATATATATAGAGAGAGAGAGAGAGTATACATAGACCCTTCGTATAGGAAGATTACTTAGTCTTCTTTTATGTTGTACACAAGTATCTAAAATATAACATAGTCATAATAGTCGTATCATGTCATAACCATCTAATAAGAGTGTAATAACTTGGGAATAGCCCATATATCAAAAAAAGAATGCCTCACATGGGATATACAACGTTTCATACTAAATGGAAATGAAAGAACACAATAGTCTTGAACTCAAAACAATTCCGTAAGCTAGATAATGGCATCGCCCTCGAAAAGTGAGGACCTACCCTACTTGGATGAATAAGATATCAAAGCCTTCTTCAAGTCGTCTTCAAAGCACTTCAATGACCGGAACCTAAAATATTGGGGAAAAGGAAGAATTGGGGTTAGTACACCACTTGTACTAAGTATGAGACCATATGCATACATACTTTTAAATCATGCTAAGAAAAAGGACATTTCATAAAGATATGCAATTTACTTTGAAAACACTTATGCATATTCAACAAGACCATACTAATCAATAAGACATGTTCATTACGTCATAAGCATGTACATCACAAGACCACTAACATCAAAACTAGTATGAGATTCTATTTCTTTCAAGTTGCATGATTTTATAACTAGATGGTTGATGTATTAGCAATGAACTTCCTTACAAATACGCGTTTATATGAATTCTATGTATACTTCAGATATAAACAAAAAGTTTTAAATTTTCCAGTAAAATTAACCGTGCGAATGTGATCAATGTAAGAAGAGGCTTGTCTGCGACCTCTGAAAGGTCAACAACGCCAGTTACGATTAGGATTCCAGAATTTGGGTCGTGACAATTAAAGCAATACAATTACCCATGACCCCTATGAAGTCAACCAGTGCAATGACTAAGCAAAGCCCTATATACTTACTCAATCAAGTAACCCAACAAGAATCATTACTAACACCCTACTTCACATACCATAACATTTAATAATACATATCATCATACTTTTACAATATAGACCATCACATATTCATAAGTGACACCAACCAACATATAGTATCAACAATGTGCAAGTTAATCCTATGCATGTCATATAGAATTATAAGCATTTTCATACATAAGAACATCCTCCTAAGACTCCATGCTTAAATAGAGTCCCATACCCCTACCTAGACTAAGCTAGACCCCTTAGGTTATCATAGTTAGAGTTTAATCCTTTCGTTCATTTTACCTTTTTTGGAACATGTCGCCCTAAACAACATAGACCATATGAGCTAATATGGAATCCGGTTTCATAGAACCCTACACTGAAAGAAGGCGGATTACATGACAAGGTAGTACCAAAAGATGAACATAGTAACTACGTGGATCCACTAGCTAGTATTCCTATGGGGGCAACATAGTTCAAGAACTAGGAGATATATTTGGGGTCCTCTTTATGCTATGTGCATTGTAGTTTCCAATCTCAAGAGTACATTAGTTATCCTACATTTCCTATGCGGGAAGGTACGCTCATCACTCTAGTTCACTCGGTGTTAAGCTAGAGTCCCTTTTTAAAATGTCTTTAAGCCTTTAGTATCAATCATAGCTTAGTTAAAGTCATAGCGTCTAACCCTTGTATAAAATCATCATCATCATTATAGCTTAATAAGAATTGCATGAGTATAAATCCTTTCATTACAATTCATATAGGTGAGGTTAGAACATTAACATTCTAATATCATGATAAGACACATTTGTAAATCGTTCACCATCCTTACAACATTTACATCTTAAGCTAACACCTCATAATTTGTAGTCAAGACATTTAAATTCAATATCATACCACCCTATCAATCCTAATACAAGGAATACTCCAATACAACATCATGACTTAATCACAATTAACCACAATGTGAAGTAAAGGATAAGGATCATAAGACTTACCAAGTTTACTTCATAGTTCATCATCATAGTCTTACTATAAACCCTCAAATAAACCCAATTTGGGTATACAACATCATAAGTCAAAAATAAACATGATAACAAGTCTAGAAGAATTACTACATCACACTTCAATACAAGATTATAGCTTAAGACAAGATACTTAGGTCAATTCACAACATACTTCATAACCTAGATCAACATCTCAAGAACTAGAATGAAAGACTACAAATCACACTAATTCATTCATTATTAGTATAAAAACATCATACAATAGTAATTCATCCAATAACCAAGTCAATTGAACCAATACAACCTAATTCATATCAACATCAAAACCTAGGGTTAAGGGGTAACGGTCATCTTCTACAAACTAGACCAAACCATCAAGGTATATCATAATTAGGTTAGAATACATGTTAATATATTCACATTATTCAAAATAAAACATAAACAAATAAATTCATAATATTAATTTCAAGATTGGGAAATACCCACATGAAAACTCAACTTTTAAAAATACATTGAAGGAACCCTTTGAGGAAAGAGGTCTCAAAGGTGAATTACATCCCGTATTTTAATGTATGATGAAGAATTGATGGTCAAATCTTTGGTTTACATCCCCCAAAACCCTCCCCTATCTTGTTATTCAATGGTCTCTTCCAATATAGAGAGAAAGAAGAGAGAAGGAAGAAAGTTTTGTTTTGGGAGTTGTGATTAGTTTAATGGGGTTGGGGTCTTTATATAGGGGGTTAGTTAAGTTGATTAGACTTCACTTAATCCCTAACTAACTGCCAAATCCCTTAATTAATTGTTTAAGACTATGTTAAAAACGTGCAGCAAAAACAGGTCACTCACCCACGAGACCCCGTCGACGCCTTGTGTCTCAATCGACGGACCAGCCCCCCTTCTGTGCTGCACATCTGTCGATGATTTCAAAGAGTGTGCAAGAGATCCACTTCAATGAATTGGCTATATGTTTGTCTATGGATGGAATCGACGCCCCATCGATCAACACACTCTCCGTCGTTTGCCTCCGTAGGTGAACACTGCCCAGGCAGTCTTCACCCTAAAATGCAAGGGTCCTCCTCAAGGGTTCTTGGTTGCTCCTTGGAGATTTGTATCCGGACGTTTTAACTATGAATTAACTTAATTTTAGACACCCTTCCACCTAATTTCATCATTTTTTGACTCCTAAAAGCTAGTCAAATAGGCTAAGGCACGCTAGTACCTCCTTGAACTAGATTTTGGATTTCATTGACGTTCTTGGATGTTTTGGCTTCTTGACTTTCTAAATGACTTATATTCATTAAAATATACCTTAAAACAGTGTCTAGACCTAATGACACTTATGTCAGGCTCTAGAACACGTCTTGAAGTTTTGAAGTGTTACATTATCCAATCTTAGGAACATTCGTCCCTGGATGACACTAAAAATATTTAGAGGGAAGGAATAAACTCAAGACTAGCAGCCCAACAACCAACAAACATAACAACATCAACCATATCACTTACACAACGCAATTTACGACTTCAATTACCATAGCTAAGGCTCAACATTATATCATGAGGAATATCCTTCTCACAAAAACAAGAGCTCAACATAGCATTTATGAGTCAATTATGTCAAAGTTCAACTTACCAACATGCCTTATATTATTTAATAAAGACTGACCATATCAAAATGCACAACATAACTCAAACCTAGACAAAGAGCAAAATTTCAAGAGCAGATGCACAATTTCACAGTAATTCACTATAACAATATTAAAAATGCACTTTTTGTAAAACTTCACTAAAAATCAAAGAAACTTCAATTTTAGTCATTATTTTCATTATTAGTAAGAACTACTAACCTTAGTTATCAAATAGATGAGGGTAAAGAGACTTCATGTGGGCCTCGGCCTCCCATGTTGCACCCTCAACGAGATGATTCTTCCATAACACCTTTACAGAAGCCACCTCTTTATTCCTTGAATTCTTAACTTGCCTACAAAGAATTTGTACCGAACTTCCTCATAAGAGATCTTATTCCTCACACCAAGACCCTCAATAGGAAGAATAGACTTAGGATCACCGATACACTTCTTAAGTATGGAAACATGGAAAATTGGATGAACCAAAGCCAATTCAATATGATGTTTCAATTCATAGGCATCCTTATCAACCCTTTGCAACATTTCATATGGACCCAAATAACGAGGACTCAACTTCCCTTTCTTGCCAAATCTAACCACCCCTTTCATCGGTGAAATTTTCAAATACACTTTATCACCTTCTTCAAACTCAAAATCCCTTCTCGTATTATCCGCATAAGACTTTTGCAGACTATAGGTTGTTTGCAACCAGTTCCTTATGATATGAACTTTCTCCAAAGTATTACAAAATCAAATCGAGACCAAGAAGTGAAGCTCACCTACTTCAAACCATACAATAGAATACCTACACCTCCTTCCATACAAGTCTTTATAGGGAGCCATGGATATGGATGAATGAAAACTATTATTGTAAGCAAACTCCACCAAAGGCAAATTCTTATCCCAATTCCCCTTTAAATCAATAATACAAGCCCTAAGCATATCCTCAAGGGTTTTAATAGTATGCTCCGCATGACCATCCGTTTGGGGATGAAAATCGGTACTTAACTTCACCTTAGTACCTAATCCTTCTTGGAATGACCTCCAAAACCTAAATGTGAATTGTTCACTCCGATCGAAAATGATGGATAACGGAATACCATGGAGACACAAAATTTCACATATTAATATCCTAGCATAATCTTCTATCAAATAAGTAGACTTGACTGGAATAAAGTTAGCGAAATTGATCAACCTGTCAACAACCACCCATATAGAGTCATATTCCCTTTGAGTCCGAGGCAAACCTACTACAAAATCCATATTAATGTATTCCCACTTCTAAGTAGGTACTTGGATTTCTTGTAGTAAGACACACGGCTTTTGATGTTCGACTTTCACTTGTTGGCAATTTGGACGCATAGCAACAAACTCTGTTATGTCCTTCTTCAAACCTTCCCACAAAAATAATTCCCTAAGGTCATGGTACATTTTTTTCGAACCCTGATAAATGGAGTAGCGGGACCCATGGACTTCCACAAGAATCAAGTTCCTCAACCCATCTACCTTAGGAACACACAATCTTTCTTTGTACCTCAAAACACCATTCCCTCCTAAGTAGAATGCCTCATTAAGCTTACCACGGACTGATTCTTTCAACTCCATCAATGATTTATCAAGTTGTTGTATGGACTTCACCTCAACCACCAAAGATGACTCGCAGTTATGATGGACCATAAAACCACCGTCCAAAGAATCTTCCAACTTCAAAGTCAATATATCCAACCTATGAACATCTCTCACTATGTCTTTATTATCTTCATTTATGTGGGACACACTACCCATTGTCATACGACCTAGAGCATTCGCAACCACATTGGCCTTGCTGGGGTGATAGAGAACACTTATGTCGTAACCTTTTAACAATTCTAACCACCTTCTTTGTCAGAGATTGAACTCATTTTGAGTAAACACATATTGGAGACTCTTGTGGTCGGTAACACATCAACATGGACGCCATACAACTAAGGCCTCCATATTTTCAAGGAATATACCACGGCCACTAACTCAAGGTCATGAGTTGGATAGTTTCTTGCATGCACCTTAAGTTTCCTAGAAGCATAGGCTATTACCTTCCCATGTTGCATAACCACACACCCCAAACCCACTCTCGATGAATAAAATACACAACAAAACCCTTTGTACCTTCTGGTAGAGTCAACACCTGAGCGGAAGTAAACCTATTTTTCAAAATTTGGAAGCTTCTATCACATGCCTCCGACCATTAAAATTTCTTACACTTTTGGGTCAAAGTAGTCAAGGGAGATACAATGGATGCAAAACCATCCATGAAGATGTAATAATAACCTGCTAAATCGAAGAAACTCCTAATGTCGGTTGAAGTCAATGGTTAGCCAATTTTTCACCGCCTCTATTTTCCTTGGATCAACCTTGGCATTTCAGTTGGTGAACTAGTACCCTTTCTTTTATTAGGCTTAGGGTTAGATACCCTATCACCACTAGCCTTTGGGAACTTATAAGGAACTTGATTTGAAACCCGTTTTTTAAATCTGGGCTTGTCTTGTATCTCAAGCATATTCTTTGAAGAAGCTCATCAAAAGATCTTTTCCTCTTAACTTCTCTACTCTTCCTCTTAGCCCTTTACTCCTCCACAAGTTGGGCATGCACCATAAGACGGGAAATTTTTATGTCGTCATGTAGCATAGATGAATGACACTCCTATTGCAAATCATCTGACATCCCCATCACAAAGCGGCTCATTTCATCTCTAGGATTGGAAACCAAAGAAGGAGAATATTTTGACAATATACTGAATTTCAAAAAGTATTCATGAACACTCATACCTCTTTGGGGAAGGTTGATGAACACTCATGTCCACCTCTTAAAGGCCTATTGTCCCTCTATTGGACATACCATGCTTGAGCCACATCCTTGAGTTAATAGGTGTCTAACTCGGCCTTTTAACTTGTAGACAACCCCATATCATAGAAGTTCTTGTATATTTCATTGATGAACTCTTGGGGGTCCTCTTCAACCTTCAATCCATAGAAAGTAAGAGGGTTCATCCTAGTGAAATCTCTTAGACGGGAACCCATAGTACCAACTTGTTAATTTTCCCTAGGTACAATGTGCAGGTTAGCTTGGGTCGTCAGGGCTTGAGCTTGAGTAGTGGCGGCTTGTTCTTGAGTAGTAATGGCTTGGGCCATTTGCAGAAGAGTGGCCCTTATGTTCTCATCTGTTAAAGGAGAAGGATTTGTTGGGGCTTGGTCATCATTCACATCTTCCTCAAAAGAAGAAACTTGAAAACCACGGGGAGGAACTCCTGCATTGGCAATCTCTTCTCCGAGTCTTCGTTTCGCGTTCATTCGAGTATTCATTTATCTATAATCACAATGATAGGATTAGATGCAAAAGAACATAGAGCTAACACTCCAAAGGCACAATATTGGACTTCCAAGAAAGTGAGAGTTTCCTAGGCATCACGTAGGTTCCTATCCATAAATGTGGCGCGCTTTACAATTTTGAATATGAACTTACATAGACGTGGTTGAGTGATACATTGACACGAAGATAATTCAACCTCTTGCTCTTATAGCAAGATTTTCACATCCGGGTTTACCCCCTAGACGTAACCGACGTTGTCATCCTCTTTGAGGACTAAGACTAGCCTCTTAGTTTACATCATTACATTCATTGATCAAATTTAGCAGAAAATTTAAAACTTTTCATTACTTATAATTGGAGGTTTCCATAGACCTCTCTCTACACACAAACACGCACACACACACACACACACACACACACAGATATATATATATATATATATATATATATGTATGTATATATCTATCGAGTGTACATAAACCCTTCGCATAGGAAGATTACTTAGTCTTCTACTTTTATTGAACATAAGTATACAAATAAAACATTGTCATAATAGTCGTGTCATCTCATAACGATCTAATAAGAGTGTAGTAACTTAGCATAGCCCATACATCAAAGTAAGAACGCCTCACATGGGTAGTAGAATGCTTCATACTAAATGGAAAAGAAAGAACATATTAGTCATAAATTCAAAGCAACTCCATAAGCTATATAGTGTCATCGCCCTCGGAAAGTGAGGACCTACCCTACTTGGATGAATAAGAGATCGAAGCCTTCTTCAAGTCGTCTTCAAAGCACTTCAACAATCAGAACCTAAAATGTTGAGGAAAAGGAAGAAATGGGGTTAGTACACCACTTGTACTAAGCATAAGACCATATGCACACATACTTTGAAATCATGCTAAGAAAAGGGGTATATCATAAAGATATGCAATTTACTTTGAAACCACTTATGCCTATTGATCAAGACCATACCAATCAATAAGACATGTTCATTAAGTCATAAGCATGTACATCAGAGGACCAACAACATCAAAACTAGTCAAGTCAACATACATATACTATAATTGAACAAATAGTCAAGTAATAATAGCAACAAGCATGAATAATAGTACAGCTCGACATAATTAATGTAACAATCCGAAAATGAATGTGCGAAGTAAGACCTATACGCACCTAGAATGCATTGGTTAGACGAGTTCACACGGCTTGATGTGTGTGGAACTGGACCCCTGGACCTATATACCAGCCAAGCCAACAAACTTGGTGAGTTGGTTGAGCTAGGCAGGGTTGGTTCCAGCCATGATAGGGCCCCGGACACTAGGATTCACCCAGGTGAGTCTTAACTGATCTTAGATGGTTAGTCCTATGTCTTAAGGGTTCTACGGGTAAAAACATGATTTCGCGGTTAGTGGTAGTATGGTAATTACCCTAGGCTGGTATTTGATTAATTAAATAGTGCTTTTAAATAGTCAAAATAGGTCAAATCTTGGTGGTCATACCCGAGTTTGACAGGATCTTTGCACTCGGGTTCAAGCCGGGTTTGAGGCACAAAATGGGCCGATTTAAATGATTTAAATTAGACATAAATTAAGAGGGGCATTATAGTAACGTAATATGGAGATTATAATCTGATTTATCATCTAAATTATGTTGAATAAGTCAACAACAAACTCCACACGCATGAGGCGCATGACTCCCACTAGGAGTGTAATTCATGTACACTCTTAATTCTTTATGTACTCCGAAAAACATTTTTCAGCTTTGCCTTACAATTCAAAAACAGAAAACAAAGTAAACTTACTATTCTAAGAAATTCTTGGATGCATCCATCAAAAAACAAAATGAAAAAATTGTACGCCTAAGTGTTTTATGAAATAACGTAAAGAACCTCACTTGGGAACAACAATCAAAGCTCGGAAGAAAGGTTTGTGTGTGGGTTAGGACGTGTGATTGTGGCTGGTTGTCAAGGATGAAAAAGGTATGGGTTTTATTCTCTCTTGTTCCCTTTCCCAAGAGTCCCCTAAGTCTCAGTTCAATTCTAATCTATATCCTAAAGTTGTCCCAATTGCATGCCCCTATCATTACATCCTATGAATGATTGATGCATGCGTTGGTATGACTTCTAGTAGATGATTTTTGGAATGATTGTTATTGTGTGCAATGTGTGTTCTTAAACTGTTTATGATTCGTTATGTACGACTAAATTTTGAATGTTATATGTGCACAAGGCATGCTATTTTTCTGTAATTGTGTTGTTACGGTTTACTTGAAGAAATTATGAATTATGTGTTAATGCAATGCTGTGTGTTTAACATGCAAAAATAAATCGTGATGTTCATGAACAAGAAAATGAAAGTAAAGTCCTTAACGAATTTGTTAAAAGTACATGTAGAACTCTAAGCTAAACACCTAGGCTAAATGCAAGAAAGTGAATTAAAGGCATGTGTTAATTGAGTATAGTTTCGGATTATCACTAGTAAAAATGACGAGAAATAGATGCTGCCATTGAGGGTTGGAACTCGATACCTTAAGGTCCTTAACACTAAGAGAAGAAGCCTTAAATCAAAAGAAATTATAGTGTGAGAAAGGGGATTTGAATCCGGCTGCTCGGCCAAGGGTGTGAGACACATAAATCTCACACCAAAATAGAATAATAAAATTGATTTCACTAGATTCGATCCCGGATTCTCACGGCCAAATATATGAAGATACCTAACAATCTAAATATTTAAAAATAAAATGCTGCTCAAGGGATTAGAACACGGGCTATCTTTACCAAAATTGTGAGGATCATAAGTCTTACATATAATGCAATAAAATGCAGCCATTGGGGATCAAACTTGGGTCCCCTTGTCCAAATATACAAGATGCAAAAGTCTTGCACAATATGCACTTAGATGATCATGAAGCACTTAGATGATCATGAAACACTTAACTAGATATGAGTAACCCGAAAGGGTTACTACCATGAGTGAATAATGCACTAAAGTCCATGAGCATGGCATATGATATAACTTAATGGACGGATGAATAAATGAACATACACGTAATGAGGTGAGTAATTATGTTAGGCTATGATGATAATAAAAATGGTGACAACATGATAAGAGGCTAAGATGAATGGTGAGACAAGTATCAACCAAGCCTAAGTAAAGTTCGTTAAAAGTACTCACCTAAGAGAGTTTTGAATAATAAGATACAAGTCTCAATCATATTCTCTATGTAAGTGTAAGGACAATTCACACTTAATACATAAGAAAGAGATGAGATGTAACATTTCGGAGAAAATTGCATGTCTAATGTAGAGCCCAATAAGTTTGTAATAATGCATATTGGGGATACATAGGCATTCCAATGTCCAATACTTGGAAATATTGGGCATAGTATAGAAAATTGGCTAAGGGGTATTAGAGAATTTCTATAAAATACCCAAATAACAAAACTATTGGGCATATTAGAAAATATTGGCTTAAAGGGTGTTAACCAATTTTTCTAAGTATTAATGGTTTTGTTAAAGAAATGTACCTGCAATGAAGACCCTAAGATAAATTAATATTTAATTCCTTAACTCACAAATTAGGTATTAGGCATCCAAGTGTCAAGCCTTGGTACCAAAGCACATGATCGTTTAAAATGATCATGTAGATTAAACAGTTCCCAAGGACATAGTGAGGATCCTTGGGACAATAAATAAACATTCCAAAATGAACTATAAATAATAGTTAGTTAGGAAAGTACAACCAAAACATGTGCAATCACATGTGCAAGACATGTGAAGGAGATGTCGAAGGAGGGGACCGCCCTAACCAAATTCGGTTAGGGTAGTTAGTGGGGAAAACGTGCACAAGGGACCGCTCCGTGTGGGTCCTAACCTCCCTACAAATTCTAGACACTAACATACTGCCCTAAATAACAAAATAACCTAGGACTAACCGAATTGGAACCATAAGAGCACCCGACAACCTAGGACCAAAACCGGGTTGACACTAACCTAGTACTATTTAAAGAGAAAACCTAGTACCTAACCTAGGATGGTCCAAAAGGTTAGTTATGATCCTAAAAACTTAGGGGTACTTTAGTAATTCCCCTACTTTACCTAATTAATTAATTTATCCAATTAATTAAATAATTTAAAAGGGCTAAAACCGAAAATAAAAAGGAAATTTTAAGATTTCGGTTAAGACAAGAAAGGGATAACCTAGTACATAACCTAGGATGGTCCAAAGAGTTAGTTGTAATCCTAACGACTTAAGGGTACGTTAGTAATTAACCTATTATACTTATTTAACTAATTTATCAACTTAATAAATTAATTTATATGGGAAAAACCGAAATCACAACGCAATATCCAGATTTCGGTTAAAACAAGAAAAAGACAACCTAGTTACCTAACCTTGGATGGTTCAAAGGATTACTTATGGTTATAACGACTTAAGGGTAATTTATTAATTTCCCTAGGTAACTTAATTAATTAAACTAGCCATTTAATTAATGAAATTAAAGGGGTCAAACATAAAATTCTTACACTAACCTAGTACAACTCAAGAAACATCCTAGTACTTAACCTAGGATGGTCCAAAAGGGTTAATTTTTGTTCCAATGATTTAGGGGAACTTTAATAGTTACCCTAGGTACCTTAATTAATTAAATTAGACATTTAAGTAATTAATTTAAAGGGTAAAACGAAATTCTTAGGAAAAAATTCAGATTTGACCAAGTATTTTGTTTTTCTAGTTCTAGTCAATCTAGGAGGGGCTTCTTAGTAATTAGATAATTAATTTATTTAATTAAATTATTAAACCCTAAGTTGAATGAGTAAATATCATTTCTTAAACCTAAAAATCACGTTCATATTCATAGACAAAAAGGATGCAAAAACAGCAAGCAACGAAAGCAAGAAAAAGACAGAAAATTTATCGATTTCTGTAGGGAGATTTCAAGGTTTCGTTCAATGTGGACTTCGTAGATTAAGTTATAAATAAGGTATGGGTTTCTCTCCTGGACATATTTCTCCAAAAGATCTTCCTTTCGAATGATTCAAAGATCTTGAAAACTAGTGTTGTTTTCCGTCGTTCTTGTCGAACTCCTTTCCCTAGTATCCTTGTTACTATTTCAATGTTAAATAGGTTAGAAATCATTTTGTTGGTATGTGGTGATGGCTGATCTTAATGTGTATGGTTTTTATTAAATAATGAATGAATGAACCTATTAATTGGACTCCTTTGATGCTAAGTGTTATTATGTGAATTAAAAGAATAATACAATGTTAAATATATGTGCGAAAATGTTATGTATGAACATCTTACGGTCTGTTGTGCATACTTGGTGTTTATATGACGTTATGAAGATGATATATTCATCAAATTCTAATATGATGCTGTCCAAGATGTTTAGAAACGTTATGTCTAATGTTATGTTATAAGGTTTGCTAAAAAGATCTCCATGAAATCATAATTTGAGTGATTGTTTGGCTTATGCCAATAAAATGGCTAACAATACATTGTCCAAAAAAGATGCATCCAAATGGCTATAATATTGTGTTAAATAATTAAAATATTGGATAATTAATAATATACATATCCAACTAAGCATGAAAGAATGTAAAAATTGGTCTATGCCAACAAAGATGGTTATGTAATCTATACCAAAATGTTTATGCCTATACTAATCATATGTCAAGCTTGTGTAGTAAGTGTATCAAATATTTTACAAGCACTTCTAAAGTGATTCAATGAATCCACAACCAAGGGCATGCCATCCATTGGGACAACTCCCAACATGCTCTAAAAGAATGAACTGTGAACATATGTAACTCATTGAAAGAAGTGCTCATCGGCCATAAACGATGAAATGAAGGTACTAAACTAAAGTAAAGAAGTCACGATAATTATAACATAATTAATGGGGTATAAATTAAGTAAGTGACCAGAATGGGGTGTTAAAGGAAGTGAGACAAGTCTTACTTACACCTAAGCTACTATGTTAAAATAATACTCATGCATGAAGGCGTTAGAATAGGTGAGCCAGTATCATTAAAACCAAAGGATGATATGTAAGGAAAATTCACATTTCATCAATGTAAATTTTGGATGACCAGTCATCAATAGAGTAAGTAAATCTCAATCTAGAAGCAAGCCTCCATAATGCTTGAGTCAACACTAAAAGATATACAAGAAATGAACATTCACGTAATGAGGTCAGTAATTATGTTAATCTATGATGCTAATAAAAATGGTGACAACATGATAAGAGGCTAAGATGAATGGTGAGGAAAGTCTCAACCAAGCGTAAGTAAAGGTCACTAAAAGTACTCACCTAAGAGAGTGTTGAATACCAAGACACAAGTCTCAATCATACTCTATATGTAAGTATAAGGACAATTCACACTTAATACTAATGATGAGATGATAAATCATCTAATGAACAATGATTTCCTCATGCTAGATGCCAGCTTCCATGATATATGAGTTGAATGTAATGGAACTTTATACTGAGCACCGATAGGCTAGCTATGAGCGGTGATTCCTTCCTTCAGGAAGGACGGAGGTTCACATAACTCTCATGAGATGAGGCTGTCCGTCATGTCGGGTATGGGTCTCCTTATATCACCTAGTATTTTAACCTATACTGCCAATATATGGATCTAGCAAGGTTTCACTCACATATATGCTAGCATATTCGGGTCACTTTGGCAGGTGATTCCACCTCTTTTCGGTGTGGGGCAGACATTGGATTTAATGATGCTAACATGATCTATGTCGGTTAAGGTTGAATTTCCCAAAGAAAAAATGAGGCCAGCTTCAAAGTATGAAAGATAATAAAATGAAAGATACCTAAGGTGTTTGTGCATGACAATTCGGAGGTGAAATAAGATTCATGTAATGAAATTAGGTCATTATTTTGTCATTTCACTTCACGTTCTCGATAAGAGTCTAAAAATTCATCCTAGGTATAGTTGGTGTTTACATGAGCCTCCGAATGAATGAAATGAATAATGTGAAGTACGAATGAACGAATGAAGCAGACTCTGTGTTTGCTAAAGAAGGTCCTCGGCTTGAGGTCCCATATGTTGGGCCCTCACTTGAGATGTCTTAATACTACAACAATTTCAAAGTCTCGTGTATATGAAATGAATAATATATAAAACATGGAAGTAATGAAATGAATGGCATTATCAATACATAATTGCTTATGAGAGGTAATGAATATATAATATAAAGAATGACTCACGACAAGGTAGGGAAATCATTCCTTAGTCCTTGGATTACTTACATCGACTCATTGTGGGTATGCGACTACAATGAATCATTGAACTTTTAAGTCAAACATAGGACCAAAAGAATATTGAACTACACAACAAGAAGAAGGAAAATACTGAAAAATAATTTACATGTACAAAGAGGAGCTCTCGGCCTAGGAGGGTCTAAAATCTCAAATCTTCGCTCGAGTTGTTCCCAAATTATGTTGATGATACTAATGTTTTTTAGTCTTTTAGAAAATGATTTGTGTTTTTTTAATGCATTAAAATACATCATATTCATACCTCAATTCACAACTAACGACTTAGGAAAGTCTAGTGACTAGGCTTTCCAGAAATAGCATGTTGTTTACGAAGAGCTTTCTTTGATCATGCATAGCCTTATGTGTATGTGTGCATATCCATACTTAGTATAAGTAATGTATTAACCCCTATTAATTACAATTTTATAGATGCAGGTTAGGGGACAAATTGATGACTCTTGCAACGGTTTGGACATCAGCGTTTCTCCAGATCATTTGGTAGGTCCTCTTGATTTCGAGGATGCTACATTTTTAATTTAGCCTTAGTCTTAGACAAAGCTAGTGGATGTTGTCCCTAGCGTTTCTTTCATATTTTAATTTTGAAGCTCTTGTAATAAGGTCGTGTTTGGCAAACATATTTATGATATATTCTTATTCTGTTCGAATTGATTCTTATGATAGATGGTTGTTACATTTATGTTGAGCTTAGTATATGATGAATTCATGAAATAGCTATATGAAGTCTATGGATACTTCATAAGTTTATAAGTTTTATATTTTCCGCTAAAATTAACCATATAAATGTGATGAATGCAAGATGAGACATATTTGTGACCTCTGAGAGGTCAACGATGCAGTTGCGATTCGGATTCCAGAATTTGGTTCATGACAAACTAGGTATCAGAGCATGAGGTTAAAGTGCATAGGAACTAAATCTCAACACAACCACGTTACTTAGTTTCTAACTTATGTCATTGAAGCGTGCCAGAATCATGACTTAGAGACTACACGATGATAGGAAATTCTCCCTTCTTCTACTCTTTTTCTTGCTATCTAGAGCTTTGAAACTTTATGTCAATGTAAGTGTCTAACTTCCTTATTGTATGAATGCGTAGAAGAATACACACAGTAATTAGGATCGCCAAGTGGTCTAAGGTGCCAGGCTCAAGATCTGGCCTTCCCAGGAAGGGGACATAATAGAAATGCCCAATGTGGACGAAAGTCGTGTGGTAAGTGTGGTTGTTCGCATGGATTTGAATGCATGGTAATTTCTAAAATCCTGATGTGAGTAGTGATGAGGAGGAGAAGGCTAAGTTGTCTACATACCAACTCAAGAATATGGCCTAGACATGGATTTGCTTCAGAAGTGTTATGATATAATAGAATATAGAAACAATGTAGTACGGCTTGAGTTTCCAAATAAGTTGGGCTAAAATGAGAAGGGTGTGGTTCAAATCCCACAGGCCAAGGAATATGCTCAGCCTCTTCCAAATGTTGCAGTCGAACCCCCCAAGAGAAACCATATCTATACGTTGAAAGGAAGAGAGGAACAAGAAAAGTCCATGAATCTGGATAATGGTAACTTGCTTGTCTTCTCCTTTCCTGTTTATGCATTATTAGATCCAGGATGTACCTTGTCTATGGTAATTCCTTTATTGTCTAATCAATTTGACTTACTTCCGGAGATCTTACATGAACTGTTTCTAGTTAGTACTCCCATAGGAGGCAGTGTTAAGGCCAAAGGGGTATGTAGACAAATAGATGGCATAGCGGCAAGTTACTTTGAAATTAAGTTGGGCGTTATAGGTTCAAATCTTAAGGCCAATAAGATGTTATCTAAGAGGTTAGATATACTCTTCCTAAGTATGATTTATGTTAAGAAACTATGTGTTTAAGTGCTTTAGTAGATTTTCTGTGGTAAGTACCTATGTATGTCTTATAATAGCACTATGTGAGTTAAAACGAAGTTATGTTGCATATGATGTTACTGTTTTTGTGTAGCATAGGCATGTTTTCTGGGTTGCATGATTTGTGATGTGCATTAAGTTAAGTGTGATTGAGAAGGAAATTCCTCAATCTCAAATATGAAGCTTCAGGTAAGCTTGAATGTTATGCATCATCCAACTAAGTGTGAATCAGATATTCACAAAAGAGAAAATTTTAAGCATGTTAAATTAAGATTCGAAAACCACCCTCTTTATTTTAAATGATGTGTAGTGTCATTCGGGGAAGAATGGTCCTAAGGCGGGGATAATGTAACATTCCAGGAAAAAATTACCTATCTATTTAAGATCCTAGTAAGTCTATAAGAATGCATATTAGGGAAACATAGGTATTCCAATACCTAATAATGAGAAACATTGGGCATAGTATAGAAAATTGGCTAAGGGTATTAGCCAATTTCTATAAAATACCCAACAAGAAAAATATTGGGCATATTAGAAAATGTTGGCTTAAAGGGTGTTAGCCAATTTTTCTAAGTATTAATGATCTTGTTAAAGATATGTACCTGCAATAAAGACCCTTTGCAAAATTAATATTTAATTCCTTAACTCACAAATTAGAAATTAGGCATCCAAGAGTCAAGCTTTGGTACCAAAGCACATGATCATTTAAAATGATCATGTAGATTAAACAGTACCAAAGGAAATAGTGAGGATCCCATGGACAATAATAAACATTCCCAAATGAACCATAAATAATAGTTAGTTAGATAATTACAACGAACTTATGTGCAAGCACATGTGAAGAAGCTGCCAAAGGAGGGGACCACCCTAACTGAATTCGGTTAGGGTAGTTGGGGGAAAAACGTGCAAAAGGGAACACTCCATGTGGGGTATAACCTCCATACCAATTCTAGACTCAAAACTACTGCCCTAAATAAATAAATAACCTAGGACTAACTTAATTGGACCCATTAGTGCACCCGATAACCTAGGTCCAAAACACGGTTGACACTAACCTAGTACAAGTTAAAGAGACAAGTTAGTACCTAACCTAGGATGGTCCAAAAGGTTAGTTATGGTCCTAAACTTAGGGGTACTTTATGAATTCTTCTATGTGAAATAATTAATTAATTTATCAAATTAATTAATTTAAAAGAGATAAAACCAAAAATAAAAAGGAAATTTTCAGATTTCGGTTAAGACAAGAAAGGGACAACCTAGTACCTAACCTAGGATGGTCCAAACAATTAGCTAGGATCCTAACAAATTAAGGGTAATTTAGTAATTAACCTATGATACTTAATTAATTAATTTATCAACTTAATTAATTAATTTAAAGGGGAAAATCGAAATCACAAAGCAATATCAAGATTTCGGTTAAAACAAGAAAAAAGACAACCTAGTACCTAACCTAGGATGGTTCAAAGGATTAGTTATGATTATACGAATTAAGGGTACTTTATTAACTAGAATAGGTAACTTAATTAATTAAATTATTCATTTAATTTATTAAATTAAAGGGGTCAAACCAAAAATCTTACTCTAACCTAGTACAACTCAAGAAACATCCTAGTACTTAACCTAGGATGGTCCAAAAGGGTTAATTTTCATTCCAATGATTTAGGGGAACTTTAATAGTTACCATAGGTACCTTAATTAATTAAATTATACATTTAAGTAATTAATTTAAAGGGTAAAACGAAATTCTTAGGAAAAAATTTAGATTTGACCAAGTATTGTGTTTTCCTAGTTATAGTCAATCTATGGGGCGCTTCTTAGTAATTATATAATTAATTTATTTAATTAAATTATTAAAACCTAAGTTGAATGAGTCAATATCAGTTCTTAAACCTAAAAATCACGTTCAAATTCATAGACAAAAGGGATGCAAAAACAATAAGCAACGAACGCAAGAAAAAGACAGAAAATTTATCAATTTCTCTAGGGAGATTTCAAGGTTTCTTCAAGGTTTCGTTCAAGGTGGACTTCGTAGATTAAATTTTAAATAATGTATGGTTTTATATCCTGGACATATTTCTCCAAAAGAACTTTATTTCGAATGATTCAAATATTTTGAAACTAGTGTTGTTTCCCGTCGTTCTTGTCGAACTCCTTTCCCTACTATCATTGTTACGATTTCAATATTGAATAGGTTAGAAATCATTTTGTTGGTATGTGGTGCTGGATGATCTTAATGTGTATGATTTTTGATAAAATAATGAATGAATGAACCTATTAATTGGACTCCTTTGATGCCAAGTGTTATTATGTGAATTAAAAGAATGATACTGTGTTAAAGATATGTGCGAAAATGTTATGTATGAACATCTTACGGTCTGTTGTGCATACATACTGTTAATATGACGTTATAAAGATGATATATTCATCAAATTCTAATATGATGCTGTCAAAGATGTTTAGAAACGTTATGTCTAATGTTATGTTATAAGGTTTGCTAAAAAGATCTCCATGAAATCATAATTTGAGTGATTGTTTGGCTTATGCCAATAAAATGGCTAACAATACATTGTCCAAAAGGGATGCATCCAAATGGCTATAATATTATGTTAAATAATTAAAATATTGGCTAATGAATAATATACAT